>LR738711.1:739910757-740002120 GCA_902687465.1 Secale cereale
ACCAATGTTGGGATTTGCTGGAAAAGACTTAGCACATAGCGGTTTATCGAGGGGGTCCCATACACCCCAACCGTGTTAGGAACGCATAATCAAGGAACATAAAACCGGCTTATACGGAACCTAACGGCATGAGTGGAACAAAACACCAAGCAAAAGGCTTAGCCTTCCACCCTTGCCAATATATATGTGATTTCAGTTAAAGCATTTATATAGTGTGATATAACCCAACCAAACTTCAACATGGAGCAAGCATCTTCACTTCACCTGCAACTAGCAACGCTATAAGAAGGGCTGAGCGAAGCGTACTTAGCCAAGCAACGGTTTGCATAGGTAGGGTGGTTAAACATGGCAATTGGTTACAAGTAGGAGGCTGACAAGAAGAACATGGGCATCGAGGCAAAACTATAGATCGAGACTACTAGCAAAAGGCAAAGATAGTAAAGTTATCGGGGTTCGGTCATCTTGCCTGAAGAGAAGAAGTTCGGATCAAAAGAAGGGTCCCCTTGCTCAAACTCGTTGGAAACCTCGTGCTCAGCCTCGTTGGAAAACTCGTGCTCAACTTCGTGCTCTAAACAAGACAAACACACCAAGCACCAATCAACACGATGCAATGCGCACTCGAAAAACATGTATGCATGATGGATGCACTAGAGATGCACATGGAGCACGGAAAACATCACTCAAGCAAAACACCTCAAAACAAGATAACAACCTGATATTATTAATCTACACAGAAAAACACCCAAGTTTGATATAAAGATCGCTGAAATCGGAGTTACGGGCTAAAAGTTATGCCCGAAACAAGATTTGAGCGAAAACTGCAAATTACAGCAACATAGCATCTTGGGAGCTCAAAATAATTAATCTACAGCACCCAAAAAAGCATGGCAAAGGACTTGAACATAAACTAGATATAATGTACAGCAACTAGGTCCAAAGTGCACCCCCAACGGAGTCACGGATCACTAGCAATGATCTTGGACATATTGAACTTTGAAATAAAATTCTGGCAGCAGAATTTTATTGAAAGTTTGGAGCAAAAGATAAACATGCTACAGCACCTCAAATGGACATGTGAGGACATGGATGGAAAGACAACAATATATACTTCATGGAACAATCAAAATCCACCCCAAAACTATCATGCTTTGTCCTACAACATCACACGAACATGGCATCGGAACGTTACAGATTTCAGACTTAGTGAAATTTCACTAAGTCCTAAAACAGCAACGTCATCATAGCAACAAAAAGAGCAAGTTTAAGACACATCTAAACTAAACATGGCAAAGGGTAAGCACCTCATCAAAATACATATGACGGTGATCCCGAAACACACAAGCATGCATCAATGTGGTGAACACACCGATTACAACGAGGTCAACAACATGGCATTTCATAACAAGTGAAAACACAATATATGAACATGGCATCTTGCAACGATGATAACAAGGAAACAATACATCTACCATGCAACCTATCACACTCAACACGTAGTTCGTGACGAGACGAACACGTGGACATGTCATTTGCATCGTTTGGACAAACGAGCTAAAAGATATCACATGTCAAAGGTGGCACAAAAATATCACACAACAGCAGTTTATATCATCATACACTCTTGCAACAGCAAAACAAAGCCCTAGATGATCTCTAACATGCATGACAACAACAGGTAAAACGTAGAGGGCGTCTCCACGAACATCTGGACATATCACACGCTCAAAACGGAGCAACAGGTAAAAAGATACAGCAGGTCAAAGTATGCATCTCAGATAACAGATCTGGGGTCTTAGGGAAAAAAAAACAACCTCGGGTCAGATCTGGCGGATGAACAGTAACGGGCCCGATGAACAGTGCGGCCCGGAGGGAGAGGCACTGTGCGGCGGCGGATCTGGCCCGTGGCTGGTACGGGCCGGAAGGAGGCGGCCCGGTGGCCCGGCGAGAAGCAGGCCCGCGGGGCGGCTGGCGAAGGCGGCCTGCTACAGCGCGGGAGGAGCGGCGGCCCGGCAGATCGGGCTGGGCCGGTCTGGCTGGCGCGGCCCGAGGAGCGGCTGGCCGGCCTGGCACGGCGGATCGGCGATGGCAAGGGAGCGGCCCACCGGGGCGACCGGCTGAGAAGCCCAAGTGGCGAGGAGGCCCGATGCGGCGGCGCCCAGCTCGCGGCGTGCGGTTGATGTGGTCCCGCAGGTGCGGCGATACGGGCCCGACGCCGAAGCGAAGCGGCCGAAGGCGATCGGCCTGGCGCGGTCGACGCGGCAACGGTCGGGGGCCAGCGCGCGGAGCGGCCAAGTGCCCTCGAGGCCAGGCGGCGATACGGTCTGCGGCGTTGACCTCGCCTCGTTCGAGGTCCGGTCGGAGGCTGGTTGGCTCGGTCGATCCCCTCGGGATCTGAGAGGATTATTTTGGGGATCTGATTTGGATCTGAAAGAAGAAGGGAAAAAAAAGAAAAGGAAAGGGGAGGAAGAAGAAGGGGATGCCAACATAGACTAGGGGTCCATATATAGCAGTTTTAGACTAGGGTTTGGGACTAGGGGTGTTTAGGAGCCCTCCGATCTGGATCCAACGGATCCGATCGCGGGGACGATTTAAAAGGACCAGACGGAGATAAAAGAGAGCAGTAGGGGTATTTCCGGGACACGAAGTGAAGGCACATCGGACCCACACGGACAACGGAGGGAAAAGTCAACGGAGTCCAAACGAGACGAGATTTGAGAGGCGGGTTGCACACAACAAAACAACAACACACAACACAACCTCACGGCACACCGGTAACGAAAAACGCCCGAACAACAAAGAAGGCCTACGGGACGTCACGGACATGTGAGGGAGCTCCGGAACACGAAACGGACAACGGGAAGAAACGCCACGAACCGGATGCAACCCACAACACAAACAAAATGCAATGCACATGTCTACATGATATGAATGAATGCCACACACTCACACAACAAAACGACGAAAGCCCGAAAGACAAAGAACCCGAAATGGAAATAGATGAAGCTGGAGATTTATTATAAGCCCAAAAGGGAAAGTATTACATCCGGGGCATTACACGCATGTTCATCACCAAAGGAATCTTCATATTACTCCTGTTCTTTCGTGCCTGGCCAATAAAATAACCAGTGGCAAGACAATGAGTACTTTGAATGTACTCGCAAGCAACCCAAGAGTGATAACAGAATAATTATGCAAGGCTCTACTGCTAAATTGGCATTTGTGCAAAAAGATAGTTTTTCTCATGCAAGTATGATCAACAATTATCAAGGATATGAATGCGTCTGCAACAAGTATCAGGAGGTTACTGACATCAACATCGAGAAATGGGTTATGAACAACTCATGCTCAAGCTCATCATGACTCCTTCACGAATCATATCAACAATATTACCAAACCGTGTTGTTTACCTCAGACACACACCAGGTTTTGTAAACAATGGATGTAGCCCAAGAGCGGTTATCCAACGGTCCTTGACCGTGGACATGGATATTTGAATAGTTTTACACTCTATAGAGATTGCACACTTTACCCACAAGATCCGAGAACCTTTCATGTCATCCATGACTCGTGGTACCTCAAGTACCCGGGGTAAGCACCCGATCACTACCTTTCCCTAGACACCACCAACATGGAGTCCACTCGATTGATATCAACCCCCAATGCCACAATCGTGGTCACATGTTTAATTCGGTGGAGCCACGCACCCATATTCAACACATAGCACAAGCATGGGGGTACCAACGATGTGTCTGATGCCCTATGAAAACAGTCATGGCCGCCTATCCAAGCGTGAACCCGCCTCGAGAGTGAGCATGCCACTCCTGTAACTAGTAATGTGTCCTCCATTCTAGAAGGAACTAGGTAATCAACAATGCCCTGTCCCATATAAGGGTAGAGTGGTTGCGCATGTAAGGTTGGAGTAACGGTCGCAACTTAAACCAATACATTTTTAAAAACATCACACTCACTTTCCTCGGTACACCACTTCTTTATCAAGTGGTTACCTAACTCAACATCTCCCTCGGGCATTAGTGGCACCCTATGGGGTTTTCGAAAGATCTTTGAAAATGCTTTTGTCTCCCTCACCATGCATATACCCATCCCATTTTGCGTAGCAACTACTTTAGCATCCTATCTACTCCACCCGCCTAACCCTCATAGGAAGGTCAGGTCATGCCCAATGCAAGTATCAACTAGGAAGTAACGGAGGCAACCCACCAAAGTGGTTACCACCTCAACATGATTCCGATGCAACAGTAATAAAGTGTTATATGACATGCATAAAAGGGTTGCTTGCCTGGCTCATAAAAATCTTCATCCCTTCTGGCCCATCTCCGAGTATTTCGTCTACTTTGTCAACTAACGTCGGAAAAAAATCACAGTAAGCAACACAACAAGGCAAAAAAAGTGCTATAATTTTGTGAATTGAACTTTTATAGGATACCTCTGGTCATATGAAAAATGACCAAAATGGTCTCATTGCAGGTGGATCAATGAGGATTTTTGGACATTTCAATATGATGGAATGAAGGGATTTAATGGATCTGCAAGGAGTCTACAGAATGCCTTTTCATAAAAATGAGTAAAAGTACCGATTAAATCAGGCATGATTTTAGAAGCATTTAGAAACTGGTTTCACTGGATTTGGATTTGAAATGAATACAATATAGTTTTTTCAAGTTAACATGTGTGAGTAAATGGCCTATTTAATAGTTACAGTGGGAAGTGGGCAAGATAAAAATGTTCACTATAGCTGGATATACAGGCAGAGGCAATTGGGCTAGCCTAGTTGATCGGCCGTGCGCCCATGGCGGGTGGCGTCTAATACGTCACCAACATATCTATAATTTTCTGATTGTTCCATGCTATTATATTATCTGTTTTGGATGTTTTATATGCATTATTATGCTATTTCCTATTATTTTTGGGACTAACTTATTAACCTAGAGCCTAGTGTCAGTTTCTGTTTTTCCTTGTTTTTTAGTTTCACGGAAAAGGAATATCAAACGGAGTCCAAACAGAATGAAACTTTACCATGATTTTTCTTGGACCAGAAGACACCCAGTGGACTTGGAGTCAGAGTCAGAGGAGCCTCGAGGCACCGACAAGGGTGGAGGGCGCGGCCCCTACCTTGTGGGCCCCTCGCAGCCCCTAGACCAACTTCTCCCGCCTATATATTCTCAAATATTCTAGAAACCCTAGAGGAGGCATCAAAACCACTTTTCCACCGCCGCACCCTTCTGTACCCGTGAGATCCCATCTAGAGGCCTTTTCTGGTACTCTGCCGGAGGGGGATTCAACCACGGAGGGCTTCTACGTCAACACCATTGCACTTCCGATGAATCATAAGTAGTTTACCACAGAACTACGGGTCCATGGCTAGTAGCTAGATGGCTTCTCTCTCTTTGATTCTCAATACCCTGTTCTCAATGTTCTTGGAGATATATCCAATGTAATCTTCTTTTGCGGTGTGTTTGTCGAGATCCGATGAATTTTGGATTTATGAGCAGCTTATCTATGAATATTATTGGAATCTTCTCTGAATTCTTATATGCATGATTTTGTATCTTATTAATTCTCTTCGAACTATCGGTTTGGTTTGGCCAACTAGATTGGTTTTTTTTGCAATGAGAAGTGTTTTGCTTTGGGTTCAATCTTGAAGTGTCCTCACCAAGTGAAAAAGTAGGGGTAGCGAGGCACGTATTGTATTATTGCCATTGAGGATAAAAAGATGGGGTTTTCATCATATTGCTTGAGTTAATTCCTCTACATCATGTCATCTTACTTAAGGCGTTACTCAGTTCTTCATGAATTTAATACTCTAGATGCAGAATCGTTTCGATTGATGTGTGGAGTAATAGTAGTAGATGCAGAATTGTTTCGGTCTACTTGACACGGACGTGATTCCTATATTTCATAATCATTGCCTTAGATATCGTCATAATTTTGCGCTTTTCTATCAATTGCTCGAAGGTAATTTGTTTACCCATCGTATTATTTGCCTTCAAGAGATAAGCCTCTAGTGAGACCTATGGCCCCCGGGTCTATTTTCCATCATACTAGTTTTAGATCTACTATTTTGCAATATTTTAATTTCCAATCTATAAATAAAAAAACCCAAAAATATTTTATCTTTTGTTTATCTATCTCTATTAGATCTCACTTTTGCAACTAACCGTGAAGGGTTGACAACCCCTTTATCACGTTGGGTGCAAGTTGTTTGATTGTTTGTGCAAGATTGATACCTTGGTTCTCAAACTAAGGGAAATACGTATCTCTACTTTGCTGCATCACCCTTTCCTCTTCAAGGGAAAAACCAACGCAAGCTCAAGAAGTAGCAGGAAGAATTCCTGGCGCCGTTGCCAAGGAGATCTACGCCAAGTCAAGACATACCAAGTACCCATCATAAAACTCTCATTTCTTGCATTACATTATTTTCCATTTGCCTCTCATTTTCCTCTCCCCCACTTCTAAAACATTTTCAGAAAAACACAAAAATATTTGCCTTTTTATTTGCCTTCTTTCTGTTTGTCCTTATGTCTTACTTGGTTTGTTTGCTCGTTTGCATGGCATAATTGTGTTTATTGGAATTCAGAAGCAAAGAGATCTATGGATCGTCATCCACTTGCTAATCTTTTTAAAAGATCCAATTATGTTAAACCAATTGCGAGTGAGTTGAGTGCACTAGATTATCTTTACGAGGTTTTGCTTGAAATTCGTGAATCTGAAATTTGTGATGAAGTGTTGAAAGAAGAAATTGATGAAGTGATTCAAGATAGCTCTTTGAATGAAAAACATGATTGCAATTATGTTATTATAAATTCTAATAATTTCAATTGTGTTAATGATATGCAAAACCCTAAGCTTGGGGATGCTTACTTTGTTATGCCCACTACTTGTTGCAATGATCATGATTGGGGTGATGCTTCTTACGATCTTGAAAATTAATTTAAACCCCATGATGAATATGAGATGTATAATAAAGTTTGCAGTAATATTGAAAGTGGGTTTGAAAGAATGTCAACTTTTGATCCCACTACTTTGGAGATTGATCATTCTTATGAAATTTTTGATAAAAGTGGGCTTGGAGAAGTAATGTCTTTGTTCTATGTTAACCCCACTGTTTTGAAAGAGTGTCAACTTTGCATGCATGTGGATCATGTAGAGAATATTTTATGTGAGAGCTATATTGTTGGATTTTAATAAGATCCTACATGCAACTATTATGAGAGGGGAAATATGGTTGTAGAAATCTTCATGTTACTAATTTACCTCTCGTTATGTTGAGATTGCTATTGTTTCTTTCTTCTTCCTTGCATATGCTAAAAATTGCTTGCCATGATAATTTGTTTGCCTATAAAATGCCTATGCATAGGAAATATGTTAGACTTAGATGTGTTTGTCTCATGTTTTATGATGCTCTCTTTGCGCTTCAATTCTTGTCTTTCATGTAGCATCATTGAAATCTCAATGCCTAGCTGAAAGGCTTTAAAGAAAAGCGCTTCTTGGGAGACAACCCAATTTTTTTAATAAATACACATTGTTACTTCTGTAGTAATTGTGTTTTTGTGTTTTAGTTAGTGTTTGTGCCAAGTAAGACATTTGGGATGATTTGGAAGATAGTAGATTGGTTTTCTGAAAAACAAAAACTTTTGCATCCATTATTAGAATTGTTTCTGGTTACTCGAGCGTGATAAATTCTTGAATTGTTTGCATGTTTCTGATCTAAAAATTTCCCATGTTGTTCTAATTTTTCAGAATTTTTAGAGTTATAGAAGATTTACATCAATTCACATCTTTACAGACTGTTCTATTTTTGACACATTTTGTTTTCTATGTGTTGTTTGCTTATTTTGATGAATTTATGGCTAGTATCGGGGGTTATGAACCATGGAAAAGTTGGAATACAGTATATATTACGCCAATGTAAAATAATAATGAGTTCACAATAGTACCTACAAGTAGGGATTGAATTTGTTTTACTAATGGATCTCCCGAGTTTCCTGTTGAGTTTTGTGTTGTGAAGTTTTCAAGTTTTGGGTAAGGATTTGATGGACTAAGGAATAAGCAGTGGCAAGAGCCTAAGATTGGGGATGCCCAAGGCACCCCAAGGTAATATTAAAGGACAACCAAGAGCCTAAGCTTGGGGATGCCCCGGGAAGGCATCCCCTCTTTCGTCTTCGTCTATCGGTAACTTTACTTGAGGCTATATTTTTATTCACCACATGATATGTGTTTTGCTTGGAACGTCTTGTATAATTTGAGTCTTTGCTTTTTAGTTTGCCACAATCATCCTTGCTGTACACACCTTTTGAGAGGGACACGTTTGAATCGCGATTTATTAGAAAACTCTATGTGCTTCACTTATACCTTCTGAGCTAGGTAATTTTGCTCTAGTGCTTCACTTATTTATTTTTAGAGCACGGCGGTGGTTTTATTTCATAAAAAATTTTGAACTCTCTTGATTCACTTATATTATTTCGAGAGTCTCTAAACAGCATGGTAATTTTTTAGGTTATGAATTTAGTCCTAATATGATAGGCATCCAAGGGAGATATGATAAAAACTTTCATATATAGAGCATTGAATGCTATGAGAAGTTTGATTCCTTGCAATTGTTTTGAGATATGAAAATTGTGATATTAGAGTCATGCTAGTAAGTAATTGTGGATTGGTAGAAATGCTTGTGTTAAAAGTTTGTGATTCCAGTAGCATGCACGTATGGTGAACCATTACATGATGAAGTCGGAGCATGATTTATTTATTGATTGCCATCCTTTGTGTGGAGGTCGGGATCGCGCGATGGTTAACTCCTACCAACCCTTCCCCTAGGAGAATGTGTCTAATGCTTTGTTTTCGATAGCTAATATTTTTTTGCAATAAGTATGCGAGTTCTTTATGACTAATGTTGAGTCCATGGATTATACGCACTCTCACCCTTCCACCATTGCTAGCCACTCTAGTACAGCACAACTCTCGCCGGTGCATTCAACCACCTTGCACCCTTCCTCAAAACATCCACCATACCAACCTATTATGGCATTTTCATAGCCATTCCGAGATATATTGCCATGCAACTTCCACCGTTCCGTCATATGAGTTTTCACCTTGAGTTGTAATTTTTGAGTTGTAAGTAAATAAAAGTGTGATGAGCACCATTATTAGAACATTGTCCCATGTGAGGTTATCAAAATAAAAGAGGCCAAAGAAGCCCAAATAAAAAATAGGCCAAAGAAGCCCACCAAAAAAATGAGAGAAAAAGAGAGAAGGGACAATGCTACTATCTTTTTCCACACTTGTGCTTCAAAGTATCACCATGGTCTTCATGATAGAGAGTCTCCTATGTTATCACTTTCATATACTAGTGGGAATTTTTCATTATACAACTTGGTTTGCATACTCCAATGATGGGCATCCTCAAATTTCCCTAGGTCTTCATGAGCAAGCAAGTTGGATGCACACCCACTTAGTTTCTTTTTGAGATTTCATAAACTTATACTCTAGTGCATCCGTTGCATGGAGATCCCTATTCACTCGCACTGATATCTATTGATGGGCATCTCCATAGCCAGTTAATACACATAGTTGATGTGAGACTATCTCCTTCCTTTTGTCTTCTCCACAACCACCATATTCTATTCCACCTATAGTGTTATGTCCATGGCTCACGCTCATGTATTGCGTGAAAGTTGAAAAAGTTTGAGAATACTAAAGGGTGGAACAATTGCTTGACTAATATCGGGGTTGTGCATGATTTAATACTTTGTGTGACGAAGATGGAGCATAGCCAGACTATATGATTTTGTAAGGATGACTTTATTTGGCCATGTTATTTTGAGAAGACATGATTGCTTTATTAGTATGCTTGAAGTATTATTGTTTTTATGTAAATATTTAACTTTTGTTCTGAATCTTATGGATCTGAACATTCATGCCACAATAAAAAATAATTACATGGATAAATATGTTAGGTAGCATTCCACATCAAAAATTCTGTTTTTATCATTTACCTACTCGAGGACGAGCAGGAATTAAGCTTGGGGATGCTTGATACGTCTCCAATGTATCTATAATTTTTCATTCTTCCATGCTATTATATTATCTATTTTGGATGTTTATCTGTATCAATATGCTATTTTATTTTATTTTTGGGACTAACTTATTAACCTAGAGCCCAGTGCCAGTTTCTGTTTTTTCCTTATTTTTGAGTTTCGCGGAAAAGGAATATCAAACGGAGTCCAAACGGAATGAAACTTTACGATGGTTTTTCTTCGACCAGAAGACACCCAGGGGACTTGGAGTCCAAGTCTGAGGATCCTCGAGGGGGCGACAAGGATGGAGGGCGCGGACCCTACCTTGTGGGCCCCTTGCAGCCCCCCTGACCTACTTCTTCCGCCTATATATTCTCAAATATTCTAGAAACCCTAGAGGAGGCATCGAAACCACTTTTCCACTGCCGCAACCTTCTGTACCCTTGAGATCCCATCTGGAGGCCTTTTCCGCTACTCTGCCGGAGGGGCGTTCAACCACATAGAGCTTCTACATCAACACCATTGCCTTTCCGATGAAGCGTAAGTAGTTTACCACACACCTACGGGTCCATAGCTACTAGCTATATGTCTTCTTCTCTCTCTTTGATTCTCAATACCATGTAATCCTTGATGTTCTTGGAGATCTATCCGATGTAATCTTCTTTTGTGGTGTGTTTGTCGACATCCGATGAATTGTGGATTTATGATCAACTTATCTATGAATATTATTTGAATCTTGTCTGAATTCTTATATGTGTGATTTGGTATCTTAGTAATTCTCTTCGAACTATCGGTTTGGCTTGGCCTAGTAGATTGGTTTTTCTTGCAATGGGCGAAGTGCTTTGCTTTGGATTCAATCCTGTGGTGTCCTCACCCAGTGACAAAGTAGGGGTGGCGAGGCACGTATTGTATTGTTGCCATCGAGGATAAAAAGATGGGGTTTTCATCATATTGCTTGAGTTAATTCCTCTACATCATGTCATCTTACTTGAGGCGTTACTCTGTTCTTCATGAACTTAATACTCTAGATGCATAATCATTTCGGCCTACTTAACACGGACGTGATGCCTATATTGCATAAGCATTGCCTTGGATATCGTCATAAATTTGCGCTTTTCTATCAATTGCTCGACCGTAATTTGTTTACCCACCGTATTATTTGCCTTCAAAAGAGAAGCCTCTAGTAAAACCTATGGCCCCCGGGTCTATTTTCCATCATACTGATTTCTGATCTACTATTTTGTAATCTTTTACTTTCCAATCTATAAACCAAAAAACCCAAAAATATTTTATCTTTTGTTTATCTATCTCTATCAGATCTCACTTTTGCAAGTAACCGTGAAGGGATTGACAAACCCTTTATCGCGTTGGGTTCAAGTTGTTTGATTCTTTGTGCAAGTATTGGTGATTTGTGCAGAGGCGACCGAGCTGGCACGCATGACGCAAGCTCAAGAAATAGCAGCATTGAAGGCGTACTCCACGGCCCCGCCTCCACTTAACCCAACATGTGGGCCAGGTCGGTCGTCTCTGCCGCTTACAGGTGGGGCCCTATGGGGGTCGGGCCCGTTGGCAGATCCATCCCCAACCACCCGCGCGGGTGGGACGGGAGACAGAGGAGGCGAGGCCGAATGGCGCTGACGCTCTCCCCGGTCGCACCGGCCACCTCCTGTGATGTCCGGCACACCGGTGGGTCCAGCGCGACGTGGCGTGCCCGTCCAGGTGCTTCACGCCTGAGGAGGAGCCCGGGAAGGGGAGATACTTCGGGCGTGGCGGCCGGGTGCCGGCGAGGATGGTTTCGACGCTACGGTCGTCGGGAATGGGATTTGGAGTGCAGGGGAGCTCTGAAAGAATAAGTGCTCCCTGGGTGATTTTGGTAATTAATGTCAACATATCTCTTGTTGGACTAATGTTTTCATCTAGTATATTTCAGACAGGCTCGACAAATGGAGCGGCATGGACTAGAGGATGTGTAACCCCTTCAAGATGATAAGGACAAAGTATTGGCTCAAGCTCAAAGCTCAGGACTCTACATTTACTATTTTAGTGATCCAAGATCACATTGAGTCCATAGGAAAGCCAATACTATTAAAAGGGGATGAGGTGTTGCTTAATGGCTTGCTTGCTCAAAGTGCATAGTGATATGATCCAAAACATTCAACCAGTTTATCACATCCACAAATGTTCCAAACCAAAAGTCAAACTCGGCCCCACCGAAACTTTCTATCTGAAGCCATCGAGTTCAGTTGACATAGCCACTGCCACAAATCCTAATCAATTCGGTCTCACCGATAGGGATCTCGATCTCATTGAGATGGGATTGAAAACTCTCTGTTTCCCTTCGTAACATTTCGGTCTAACCGAGATGAGCGATCGGCCCCACCGAGTTCGCAATGCAAACTCTCGGTTTCCCCTTTGTAACGTTTCGGTCCAACCAAAATGAGCGAATCGGTCCCACCGAGTTTGCCTGACTAACTCTCTGGTTAGCTTATTACCAAAATCGGTCCTACCGAGTTTGTGTAATCGGTCTCACCGAGATTACGTTATGCCCTAACCCTAATGAAATCGGTCCTACCGAGTTGATCATGTCGGTCCTACCGAGTTGATCATATCGGTCCCACCGAAATGCCTAATGGTCACATTATGAACTAAATCGATCTGACCGAGTTCTCTGATTCGGTCCCACCGAGTTTGGTAAATTGTGTGTAACGGTTAAATTATGTGTGGAGGCTATGTATACCCCTCCACCCACTCTTCATTCCTGGAGAAAGCTATCAGAAGAATACATCAAATGCTTAAATGAAAAATGGTAACCCCATTTGGAGCTTAAACGATGAGTATGACTTATGATCAAGTGTTCACACTTGACTCCTTAGTCAATATACTCTAACATAGGTGACTTTGTCACCGCCCAATTCTAGATGAAGTTCTCTAGTGTTTCTTTAAGTTCGTGCATTTGTTCCTTGCATTTTGTTCCTCTTCTTTTAAACAAAAAAAACTTCATCTAGACTTTCTTTTCTCTATTTTGTTCTGCATTTTCTACATCCAATTCATTGCAACTCCTCAGTTAATTCCTTGCAAATCTTTGTCAGATCTTATTTGCCTAGTGAGCTGAGGTGACTATTGCTCTTTTTCTGTGTTGAACTCGGTCCCATCGGTTTGTCACTTTCGGTCCAACCGAACCCGTTCGGTGCAACCGAAGAATACAACTCGGTGTCACCGATTTCACTGCAGAAAAGACAATTTGCCACTTGTTCCTGCACATTTGTTCCAGCTCCACTTAATGATTCTTGTCCTCTACCGGCATCACATTTTATATGCTACTCTGCTCTATGACTCAAGGACCAAACCTATTTTGACTCACACTCCAGAAGATCCCTTCTTGGAAATTGATGTCAAAGGGGGAGAGAGAGTTCACATCAAAGCTTAATGAGAGAATGCTTCAAACACGGGGAGTGAGGAACCACATGCCTCAGATACTTGGTGTTCAAGAGGAGAGAAGTCACATGTCTTTCAGAGGGGAAAGACATGTCTATGTTATGTCTCTGCAATCTGATCTATTTTTGTTCTGCCCTCATTCTGCTTCCCTACTCTCTTCCATTATCCAGTATAAGATTCAGGGGGAGAAAGACTGCTAGGGAAGAAAGTCTCTGAATTCATTGCATATCTTTTACCTTTGGGAACATGTTTGTATTCAAGAGTAACCAGTACTCACTCTCTACATGTTATCCCAATCTTGGTACTCTTGTGGCTCTTTTGTTGCTCTGTCTAGTAGATGTACCTGTGTTATCTAACCTTGTTTACTCAGGTTCATACCTTCATAAGCCAGCTCAAGATCACAAGGTAAGTATATGCATCACACTCATGTGCATGAAGATTTCTTGCAAATGTACATATTGTTTGCAAGAAGGAATCATGAACATGAGGATACACTTCATATATTCATATCATTTGCTCTGATGCATATAGCCAAGATACATGTAACTCATTGCTTGCTCTGTCATGTCTATGCTTTCACATGCTCTTGCATTCCATATTTACATGATTGCATACATGTAGGGGGAGCCTATGCATGTTACATGTCCTTCCAAAGCTTTACTTGTTATTCTTCATATCTTTATCTAAAGCTTTGATGTATGTTGTCATCAATTACCAAAAGGGGGGAGATTGAAAGCACAAGTCCTCCCTAGGTGATTTTGGTAATTAATGTCAATATATCTCTTGTTGGACTAATGTTTTCATCTAGTATATTTCACAAAGGCTCGACAAATGGAGTGGCATGGACTAGAGGATGCGGAACCCCTTCAAGATTATAATGACAAAGGATTGACTCAAGCTCAAAGCTCAGGACTGTGCATTTTCTAGTTTAGTGATCCAAGATCACATTGAGTCCATAGGAAAGCCGAAAGCCAATACTATTAAAAGGGGATGAGGTGTTGCTTAATGGCTTGCTTGCTCAAAGTGCTTAGTGATATGATCCAAAACCCTCAACCACTTTCTCACATCCACATATTTCCCAAACCAAAAGTCAAAGTCGGCCCCACCGATACTTTCTATCCGGCGCCACCGAGTTCAGTTGACATAGCCACTGCCACAAACCCTAATCAATTCGGTCTCACCGATAGGGATCTTGGTCTCATCGAGATGGGATTGCAAACTCTCTGTTTCCCTTCGTATCGTTTCGGTCTAATCGAGATGAGCGATCGGTCCCACCGAGTTCGCAATGCAAACTCTCTATTTCCCTTTCGTAACGTTTCAGTCCAACCGAAACGAGCGAATCGGTCCCACCAAGTTTGCGTGACCAACTCTCTGGTTAGCTTATTACCAAAATCGGTCCTACTGAGTTTGTGTAATCGGTCTCACCGAGATTACGTTATGCCCTAACCCTAATGAAATTGGTCCTACTAAGTTGATCATATCGGTCCCACCGAAATGCCTAACGGTCACATTATGAACTAAATCGGTCTGACCGAGTTCTCTGATTCGGTCCCACCGAGTTTGGTAAATTGTGTGTAACGGTTAGATTTCGTGTGGAGGCTATGTATACCCCTCCACCCACTCTTCATTCCTGGAGAAAGCCATCAGAAGATGCCTACACTTTGAACATACATTTTCTGAGAGAGAACCACCTACACTTGTGTTGAGGTCAAGATATTCCATTCCAACCACACAAATCTTGACCTCTAGCCTTCTCCAAGTTTCTTTCCACTCGAACCATCTTTCCACCAAATCCAATCCTATGAAAGAGAGTAGAGTGTTGGGGAGACTATCATTTGAAGCACAAGAGCAAGGAGTTCATCATCAACACATCGTCTATTACCTTTTGGAGAGTGTTGTCTCCTAGATTGGTTAGGTTTCACTTGGGAGCCTTTGTCAAGATTGTGGAGATGAACCAAGGAGTTTGTACGGGCAAGGAGAGTGCCTACTTTGTGAAGATCTACCCTAGTAAGGCAAGTCCTTCGTGGGCGACGGCCATGGTGGGATAGACAAGGTTGCTTCTTCGTGGATTCGTGGGTGGAGCCCTCCGAGGACTTGCGCAACCGTTACCCTTCGTGGGTTGAAGTCTCCATCAACGTGGATGTACGATAGCACCACCTATTGGAACCACGGGTAAAAAAATCTCTGTGTCTCCAATTGCATTTGCACACTCCAATCCCATCCCTTTACATTCTTGCAAAATTGCATGCTTTACTTTCCGCTGCCCATATACTCTTGTCATGCTTGCTTGATATGTATTTTGAATGTTTAAACATGTGTTAAAACTCCGCCTCAACTTGAAGAAATTAAAAACTGTCACTTTTCTTGCTAAGAGTCTATTCACCCCCACTCTAGACACCTCTTCTCAATCCTTTCAATTGGTATCAGAGCATTGGTCTCCATTGCTTTGGTTTAATCAGCATTGGAGGAAGATGGATGAGTCTACATTGGGGAGTCTTAGACATAGAGTTCCTATACTTGATGGAGAGTACTTCCATGAGTGGAAAATGAGATGCTTGAGATTTTCAATGAATATCATTTGAACAAGTACATTCCTGCTCCTTATGCTCGCCTTGTTGATCCTTTGCATCCCACACCCGATGAGGATCTTGACATGATTTGCAATCTTAGAACTATCAATCTAATTGTTAGAGGATTGCCCAAAAATTTGATTGCTAGCTTACCTACTCTAGATTGTGCTTACACCATATGGTGATTCCTAGAGGAACGATTCCCAAATTATTCCTTTAAAAATCTGGATGAGATTCACCATAAGTCTATTGCCTTGAATAGGATGAGTACTAGTGATCCTAATTTGATGATTGCCTATTTGAGCTTCGTGATCTCATGTGTGCCAAAGGAGATGTTGGAATTATTAGCAATATCATTACCGAAGTCATTAGAATTCATAGAGATGAACATTGTTACGGTCATACTTCTAATGAAATACTCTCTCTAGGAATAGATCCATCACATGACAATGTGGAACATGGATACTATGATGAGGACGATGATAGTGACTATGATCTTGATGATGCGATGAGACACTTTGGTCTTATGGCTAATCTTCGTGGCTACATGGCTGGAGGAAAGGAATGGGTCCTTGATAGTGGATGTACCGATCATATGACCGGAGACAAGGATATGTTTCGTGAACTTGCTAAAAACGACGGCCCTCGAAAGTACGTTAGTTTTGGTGATAACTCAAAGGGTAAGGTGGTTGGCCTCGGTAAGGTGGCCATCTCACATGATAGCTCCATACAAAATGTCATGCTCGTTGAATCTCTTGGCTACAATTTACTTTCCGTATCTAGACATGCTGACTTCGGCTTCAATGTCCTATTTACTGAAATAGATTGCCAAGTGTTTCGTAGAGATAATCATAAAATGGTCTTTACCGGTATTCGTAGAGGTGATCTTTACATTGTTGATTTCACTAAAAAGGCTCAACCTAGAAGTTGCTTAATTGCTAAATCTTGAAAAGGCTGGTTGTGGCATAGAAGGTTAGGTCATGTGGGCATGCGAAATCTTGATAAGCTTATTAAAGGTGATCATATACTTGGAGTAAAAGATGTTATATTTGACAAGGATAAACTTTGTAGTGCTTGTCAAGCAGGAAAACAAGTTGGAGGAAGCCTCCCCATGAAGAACATTATGACCACGAGAAGACCGCTTGAGCTACTTCACATGGATCTCTTTGGTCCCAATGCCTACAAGAGTCTCGATGGTAACTCATTTGGCCTGGTCATAGTTGATGAGTTTTCAAGATTTACATGGGTGTTTTTTCTTGATGATAAATCGCAGGTCCAAAAGATCTTCAAGAACTTCGCTAGGAAGGCCCCAAATCAATTTGAAGTGAAGATCAAAAAGGTTCGCAGTGACAACAGAACGGAGTTCAAGAACGCAAATGTGGATACCTTACTTGACGAAGAAGGGATTTCACACGAGTTCTCGGTGATACGTCTCCAACGTATCTATAATTTTTTATTGTTCCATGCTATTATTTATGAAGCCTTGGATGTTTAATGGGCTTTATCATTCACTTTTATATCATTTTTGGGACTAACCTACTAACCCAAAGGCCCAGTCCAGATTGTTGTTTTTTGCCTATTTCAGGGTTTTGCAGAAAAGGAATATCAAACGGAGTCCAAACGGAATGAAACCTTTGCAGGAGATATTTTTGGAGGAAATCATGCAAGATGAACTTCGGGGCCAAGCCAGAGGACAGGGGGCCCACCCTCAAGGGTGGGGGCGCGCCCCCCTTCCTAAGGCGTGCCCCCCTGCCTCGAGGGCAGCCCCTGGTGCCCCTCTTCTTCCTATATATACCTACGTACCCCAAAAACTCCGTACGAAGAGAGAAAACCCTAATTCCACCACCGTAGCTGCTGTTCCCGTGGAGATCCCATCTTGGAGCCTGTTCCGGGAGGGGGATCCATCACGGAGGCCTTCATCATCATCATCATCATCGCCGTCACAATGAGTTGTGAGTAGTTTACCACAGACCTTCGGGTCCATAGCTAGTATCTAGATGGCTTCTTCTCTCTCTCCAGATCTCAATACAAAGTTCACCTCGGTCTTCGAGGAGATCTATTCGATGTAATCTCTTTTTACGGTGTGTTTGTCGAGATCCGATGAATTGTGAGTTTATGATCAAGGTTATCTATGAAATATATTTGGTTCTTCTCTGAACTTTTTATGTGTGCTCATAATATCCTTGCAAGTCTCTTCGAATTATTGGTTTGGTTTGGCCTACTAGATCTATAGTTCTTGCAATGGGATAAGTGCTTGGCTTTGGGTTCAATCCTGCGGTGTCCTTTCCCAGTGACAGTAGGGGCAGCAAGGCACGTATTGTATTGTTGTCATCGAGGATAAAAAGATGGTGTTTTCATCATATTGCTTGAGTTTATCCCTCTACATCATGTCATCTTGCTTAAGGCGTTACTCTGTTCGTATGAACTCAATACACTAGATGCATGTTGGATAGCGGTCGATGTGTGGAGTAATAGTAGTAGATGCAGGCAAGAGTCGGTCTACTTGTCTCGGACGTGATGCCTATATACAATGATCATGCCTAGATAGTCTCATAATTATTCGCTTTTCTATCAATTGCTCGACAGTAATTTGTTTACCCGCCGTAGAATATTGCTATCATGAGAGAAGCCACTAGAGAAAACTATGGCCCCCGGGTCTATCTTTATCATATTACTTTCCCGTCAACTAGCCAATTTATGTCGCCGTTGTTTATTTGTTTTCTTTACTTTCTGTTTCTATACCAAAAATACCAAAAATATAAACTATCATCTCTATCAGATCTCACTATCGTAAGTGACCGTAAAGGGATTGATAACCCCTTATCGCGTTGGCTGCGAAGTTCTTATTTTTTTGTGCAGGTGCGAGGGACTGACGCATGGTCTCCAAATGTATTGATACCTTGGTTCTCAAAAACTTAGGGAAATACTTACGCTACTGTGCTGCATCTCCCTTTCCTCTTCGAGGGAATACATCGCAAGCTCAAGAGGTAGCAAGAAGAATTTATGGCGCCGTTGCCGGGGAGGCTTACGCAAAAGTCATATACCAAGTACCTATCACAAACCCTTATCCTTTGCATTACATTTATTTGCCTCTCGTTTTCCTCTCCCCCACTTCACCTTTGCCGTTTTATTCGCCCTTCTTCCGTCATGTCTTTCTCGTTCGCTTGCTTCTTGTTTGCTCGTGTGCTGCTTGCTTGCTTGTCATTATGGCTAGCCCCTTATCCGCTCCTTCGTCTCCCGAGTTTGAAGTACTTCACTTCAAGCAAAGGCAAGGAGAAAACTTAAAAGATGATTGGTTTAGGATGATGGAATCTTATCGTAAGTGCACCTTAGAAGTGAATTTCAGAATCCTGCTTCGCAATTTTTATGTTGGATTCAATATGTCTCATAGACAACTCTTGGATTGCGTTGCCAAAGGAAATTTTATCGAAGTGGATCCTAGTTTCGCGCATGAAATCATAGAGGGAATAGTGGGAACACTACCTCCCCCAAAAGGAGTCAAACTCAACCCCGGAAGGGACGCAAGTTTTTGAGAAAATTTGCGAAGTGATAAAAAAATTACAAAAATCCCTTGAACCCCTTAAGAGTGTTAGTGAGAATCTCCACCGCATGAATATGTTGATTACCCTTTGTAATAAGTGGTTGGATGCTTTAGATCTTAAGATTTCTGAATATGATGAGAAACGCAAAGAACCTCCCGGATTCGAGCTTGACACCAATAAAATAGCGAAGATCAAAGATGGCAATACCTAGATCTATCTTGTATCGTGCCTAGCTAGGGGCGTAAAACGATAGCGCTTGTTGGGAGGCAACCCAATTTTATGTTTTTTTCTTTTGTTGCTGTTAGGGAATAAATATTGCATCTAGCCTCTGATTAGATATGTTTTCATGCTTTTTTAGTGTTTGTGCCAAGTAGAACCTTTAGTAAGACTTGTGTGAAGTTTATTTGATCTTGCTTTGAAAAACACAATCGTTAGCGCTTGCTAAAGTAGTCTTCAGATTTTACTGGAGCGTGCTTTTTAGTTGATTCATTTTTCTACGGATTGGTAGACAAATTGCGCAAATTTACCAATTTGGTTTGAATTTTTTGGAGTTCCAGAAGTAGCCGAACCCAGCAGATTACTACAAACTGTTCTGTTTTTGACAGATTCTGTTTTTCGTGAGTTGTTTGCTTATTCCGATGCATCTATGGGTAATATTGGAGGATATGAACCATAGAGAACTTGGATTACAGTAGGTTTAACACCAATATAAACAATGAATGAATTCCTTGCTGTACCTTTGAGTGGTGGTTTGCTTTCTCTTACTAAAGGAGCTCACGAGAATTTTTGTCTAAGTTTTGTGTTGTGAAGTTTTCAAGTTTTGAGTATTGCTTTGATGGACTATGGAACAAGGAGTAGCAAAGGCCTAAGCTTGGGGATTCCCATGGCACCCCAAGTAAATTCAAGATGATCAAAAGCCTAAGCTTGGGGATGCCCCGGGAATGCATCCCCTCTTTCGTCTTCATCCATCGGTAACTATACTTGGAGCTATATTTTTATTCGCAACATGTTATGTGTTTTGCTTGGAGCGTCTTGTATAATTTGAGTCTTTGCTTGTTAGTTTGACACAATCATCCTTGCTGGACACACCTATTTTAGAGAGTTAAATATGCCCTAGAAATTGTTAGAACACTCTATATGCTTCACTTATATCTTTTGAGTTGAATAGTTTTTGCTCTAGTGCTTCACTTATATCTTTTAGAGCACGATGGTGGTAATATTTTATAGAAATTGTTGAACTCTGATGCTTCACTTAGATCTATTTGAGAGTCTATTAAAACAGCATGGTAAAGTGTTTAGGGTAGAGAAACTAGTCTTCACATGATAAACATCCAATGCCTATGTTAAACCATTGCTTATGAAATTGTTATGATAATTATGCTTCTAATGCCTATGTTAAACCATATATTGAGGACTCCTCCATTGTCCAAGAAGAGACTAATATTTTGCAGGAGTTTATGGAAGAATAAATTAATGACATTGTGAGCTCATTGGATGAAAAAGATGAGGAGGAGAGCGAAGAACAAAAGGAGGAAGAGCGGATTAGCTACCCGTGCCCACCTTCTAATGGGAGTAACTCTTTATCTCATACATTATTTAATTTTCCTTCGTGCTTACCGAAGGATGAATGATATGATGATTGTTATGATCCTGTTGATTCTTTTGAATATCCCTTTTTGATAATGCTTGCTATGCTTGTGTCCAAGATGCCAATACGAATTAAGCTTATGGAGATGAACTTGCTATAGTTCCTTATGTTAAACATGAGATTGTTGCTATTGCACCCACACATGGTAGTCCTATTATCTTTTTGAGTTCTCCAAACTACACTATATCGAAGAAGTTTGCACTTATTAAGGATTATATTGATGGGTTGCTTTTTCCGTTACACATGATGATTTTGATGAGTATAATATGCATGTGCTTGCTGCTCCTACTTGCAATTATTATGAGAGAGGAACTATATCTCCGCCTCTCTATGTTTCCAACACGATAGAATTGCAAGAAACTGCTTATACTATGCATTGGCCTTTACTTGATGTGCATGAATTGTTCTCGTTTGACATGCCTATGCATAGGAAGAGAGTTACACTTCGTTTTTGCATGACACATATCACTTTGTGCTCACTACTAAATGCCAAATCATTGTTAATTAAAATTGGCTTTGAAATACCATGGGATCCAGGTGGATCCATTACTTGAGCACTATATGCCTAGCTTAATGGCTTTAAAGAAAGCGCTGCCAGGGAGACAACCCGGAAGTTTTAGAGAGTCATTTATTTTTGTTGTGTGCTTTTATAAAGTTTAAAAACAAAAAAAATAAAGAGGGGAACCTAAAACTTTTTCAAAAAGAAAAGCGAAAGTGAGAAAGATGAGCATTGTTAAAGTGGGAGCTAGCCTTGAACTTTGTTCAAAACTTTGTGAACCTTGAATACAGAAACTTTTGAATAAAAATAATTATCCCCTTGTACAATTCCATTGTATTATAAAAATAATGTGCCAAGAGTTTCCTTTAGGATTATTAAACTGCTTGTTGGTTTGCGCGGTGCAAAAACAGAAAATTTGGCTGTAGTGCGCGATTTTACCTTTTTTACTGGAACGTCGAAAGGATCTGAAACTTTTTGCAAAGTCTTGATATACAAATTGTTAATTTTCCTATTTTTCCAGAATTTTTAGAGTTACATAAGTATGGTTAATTTTCAGATTACTAGAGACTGTCCTGTTTTCACAGATTGCTGTTATAGCTTCATTATTTGCATATGTTTGAATTCTTGTTGAAGCCTCCTTGACTCGGGGCCATAGAATTGTGATAGCGTACTGTGGGTAATTTTTTTCACAATTATACAATAATGTTAGAGCAGTACATGATGGTATTTCATTGATCATATGCACTAACCCCGCCACTAAAAGTTCGGTTAAGTTTTGTGTGGATGAAGTGTTCGAAGATCGCGGAGGTCTCGATATGAGGAGAAGGAGGAGAGGCAAGAGCTCAAGCTTAGGGATGACCAAGGTACCCCAAGTAAATATTCAAGGAGACTCAAGCATCTAAGCTTGGGGATGCCCCAGAAGGCATCCCATCTTTCTTCAACAAGTATCTGTATGTTTTCGGATTCGTTTCGTTCACATGATATGCGTAAACTCTTGGAGCGCCGTGTGCTTTTTATTTTTCCTTTTAATAAATGCACCATGATGGTATGAGATACTCCTTGGTTGATTGATAGAATGCTCTTTGCACTTCACTTATATCTTTTGAGTATGGCTTTATAGAATGCTTCTTGTGCTGCACTTATATCTTTTGAAGTTTGGATTGCATGTTTCTCTTCACATAGAAAACCGCCATTTGTAGAATGCTCTTTTGCTTCACTTATATTTGTTAGAGTGTGGGCATATATTTTGTAGAAAGAATTTAAACTCTCATGCTTCACTTATATCTATTTAGAGAGTTGACAGGAATTGGTCATTCACATGGTTAGTCATAAAATCCTACATAAACTTGTAGATCGCTGAATATGATATGTGTGATTCCTTGCAATAGTTTTGCGATATAAAGATGGTGATATTAGATTCATGCTAGTGGATAGCTGTGGATTGTAGAAATACTTGTGTTGAGGTTTTTGATTCCCGATGCATGCATGTAAGGTGAACCGTTATGTGACGAAGTCGGAGCATGATTTATTTCTTGATTGTCATCCTTTGTGTGGAGGTCGGGGTCGCGCGATGGTTAACTCCTACCAACCCTTCCCCTAGGATCATGCGTATAGTACTTTGTTTCGATGGCTAATAATTTTTTTCAATAAGTATATGAGTTATTTATGACTAATGTTGAGTCCATGGATTATACGCACTCTCACCCTTCCACCATTGCTAGCCTCTCTTGTACCGTGCAACTTTCGCCGGTACCATACACCCACCATATACCTTCCTCAAAACAGCCACCATACCTACCTATCATGGCATTTCCATAGCCATTACGAGATATATTGCCATGTAACTCCACCGTTCCGTTTATTATGACACGCACCATCATTGTTATATTGCCTTGCATGATCGTAAGATAGCTAGCATGATGTTTTCATGGCTTGTCCTTTTTTTGATGCCATTGCTATGCTAGATCATTGCACATCCCGGTACACCGCCAGAGGCATTCACATAGAGTCATATTTTGTTCTAGCTTCGAGTTGTAATCTTTGAGTTGTAAGTAAATAAAAGTGTGATGATATTCATTATTAGAGCATTGTCCCGTGTGAGGAAACAAAAAAAGGAGAGAAAGGCCAAAAAAAAGAGATGGCCCAAACAAAAGAGAAGGGGGCTAAAAAAAGAAAAAAAAGCCCCTCCAAAAAAATGAGAGAAAAAGAGAGAAGGGACAATGTTACTATCCATTTACCACACTTGTGCTTCATCATAGCAGCATGTTCTTCATGATAGAGAGTCTCCTATGTTGTCACTTTCATATACTAGTGGAAATTTTCATTATAGAACTTGGCTTGTATATTCCAACGACGGGCTTCCTCAAATGCCCTAGGTCTTCATGAGCAAGCAAGTTGATGCACACCCACTAGTTTTCTTTTTGAGCTTTCATACACTTATAGCTCTAGTGCATCCGTTACATGGCAATCCCTACTCACTCACATTGATATCGATTGATGGACATCTCCATAGTCCATTGATTTGCCTAGTTGATGTGAGACTTTCTCCCTCCTTTTGTCTATCACCACCTTCTATTACACCCATAGTGCTATGTCCATGGATCACGCTCATGTATTGCGTGAAAGTTGAAAAAGCTTGAGAATACTAAAGTATGAAACAATTGCTTGGCTAAAACCGGGATTGTGCATGATTTAAATACTTTGTGTGGTAAAGATGGAGCATAGCCAGACCATATGATTTTGTAGGGATAACTTTCTTTGGCCATGTTATTTTGAAAAGACATGCTTTTTTATTAGTATGCATGAAGTATTATTGTCTTAATGTCAAATGATAGACTATTGCTTTGAATCACTCGTATCTTAATATTCATGCCATGATTAGATTACATGATCAAGATTATGCTAGGTGGCATTCCACATCAAAAATTATCTTTTTATCATTTACCTACTCGAGGACGAACATGAATTAAGCTTGGGGATGCTGATACGTCTCCGTCGTATCTATAATTTTTGATTGTTCCATGCCAATATTCTACAACTTTCATATACTTTTGGCAACTTTTTATACTATTTTTGGGACTAACATATTGATCCGGTGCCCAGTGCCAGTTCCTGTTTGTTGCATGTTTATTGTTTCGCAGAATATCCATATCAAACGGAGTCCAAACGGGATAAAAACATACGGAGATTTTTTGGGAATATATGTGAATTGTGGGAAGCGGAACCAACGTGAGACGATGCCAGAGTGGCCCACGAGGGTGAGGGGCGCGCCATGGGCCCTCGTGGCCACTCCGTAAGGCAGTTGATGCCCTTCTTTCAACGCAAGAAAGCTAATATCCGGATAAAAAATCATGTCCAAAAATCAGCCCAGTCGGAGTTACGGATCTCCGGGAATTTAAGAAACGGTGAAGGGCCAGAATCTGGGAACGCAGAAACAGAGAGAGACAGATCCAATCTTGAAGGGGATCTCGCCCCTCCCACGCAATGGGGACCATGGACCAGAGGGGAAACCCTTCTCCCATCTAGGGAGAAGGTCAAGGAAGAAGAAGAAGGAGGGGGCTCTCTCCCCCTCGCTTCCGATGGCACCGGAGTGCCGCCGGGGCCATCATCGTCACCACAATCTACACCAACAACTTCACCGCCGTCATCACCAACTCTTCCCCCGTCTATGCAGCGGTGTAACCCCTCTTCTACCCGTTGTAATCTCTACTTAAACATGGTGCTCAACGCTATATATTATTTCCCAATGATGTATGGCTATCCTATGATGTTTGAGTAAATCTGTTTTGTCCTATGGGTTAATTGATGATTGTGATTGGTTCGAGTTGCATGTTTTATTACTGGTGCTGTCCTATGGTGCTCTCCGTGTCGCGCAAGCGTGAGGGATCCCCGCTGTAGGGTTTGCAATATGTTCATGATTTGCTTATGGTGGGTGGCGTGAGTGACAAAAGCACAGACCCGAGTAAGTAGGTTGTTTGTGTATGGGAATAAAGAGGACATGATACTTTAATGCTATGGTTGGGTTTTACCTTAATGATCTTAAGTAGTTGCGGATGCTTGCTAGAGTTCCAATCATAAGTGCATATGATCCAAGAAGAGAAAGTATGTTAGCTTATGCCTCTCCCTCAAATAAAACTGCAATAGTGATTACCGGTCTAGTTATCGATTGCCTAGGGACAAATAACTTTCTCGTGACAAAAAGCTCTCTACTAAAACTAATTTAGTTGCTTCTTTATCTTAACAGCCCCTAGTTTTATTTTCGTGCTCTTTATATTCTTGCAAACCTATCCCACAAAAACCACAAAGTACTTCTAGTTTCATACTTGTTCTAGGTAAAGTGAACGTCAAGCGTGCGTAGAGTTGTATCGATGGTCGATAGAACATGAGGGAATATTTGTTCTACCTTTAGCTCCTCGTTGGGTTTGACACTCTTACTTATCGAAAGAGGCTACAACTGATCCCCTGCACTTGTGGGTTATCACTACCTAGCATAATCTTGATCATGTAATCTAATCATGGCATGAGTATTAAGACACGAGTGATTCAGAGCAATAGTCTATCATTTGACATAAAAGAATTTAATACTTGGGCATCCCAACAAACAATCAAGTCTTTCAAAATATAAATGCTAAAGAAAGTTATCCCTACAAAATCATATAGTCTTTTATGCTCCCTTTTCTTAACACAAGGTACCCCTCATGACCATCCCGGTGTCATCCAAGCAATTGTTTTCATACTTTACTTTCTCGAACCTTTTAAACTCTTCACGCAATACATGAGCGTGAGCCATGGACATAACACTATGGGTGGAATAGAAGGTGGTAGTAGACAAAAGTAGGGAGGAAGTCTCACATCGACTAGGCAAATTAACGGACTATGGAGATGCCCATCAATTGATATCAATGTGAGTGAGTAGGGATTGCCATGTAACGGATGCACTAGAGCTATAAGTGTATGAAAGCTCAAAGGAAAACTAGTGGGTGTGCATCAACTTGCTTGCTCATGAAGACCTAGGGCAATTTGAGGAAGCCCATTGTTGGAATATACAAGCCAAGTTCTATAACGAAAAATTCCCACTAGTATACGAAAGTGACAACATAGGAGACTCTCTATCATGAAGAACATGGTGCTATGATCAAGCACAAGTGTGGAAAAAGGATAGTAACATTGACCCTTCCCTCTTTTTCTCTCATTTTTTATTTTGGTTTTTATTTATTTTGGGCTCTTTGGCCTCTTTTTTTGGTGGGCTTCTTTGGCCTCGTCTTTTTATTTGGGCTTCATTGGCCTCTTTTATTTTTATAACCTCACATGGGACAATGTCCTAATAATGAAGATCATCACACTTTTATTTACTTACAACTCGATGCTAGAACAAAAATTTGACTCTATATGAATGCCTCCGGCGGTGTACGGGTACGGGGATGTGCAATGATCTAGCATAGCAATGACATCAGAAAATGGACAAGCCATGAAAACATCATGCTAGCTGTCTTACGATCATGCAAGGCAATATGACAATGATGGTACGTGTCATAACAAACGGAACGGTGGAGTTACATGGCAATATTTCTCGGAATGGCTATGGAAATGCCATAAGGTAGTGATATGTCCATTTTGCATCATGCTTTTATATTGATGTTTATTGCATTATGGGCTCTTATTACACATTATGTCACCATACTTATGCCTTTTCTCTCTTATTTTACAAGGTTTATATGAAGAGGGAGAATGCCGGCAGCTGGGATTCTGGGTTGGAAAAGGAGCAAATATTGGAGACCTATTCTGCACAACTCAAAAAGCCCTGAAACTCCACGAAAGTCAGTTTTGGAATATATAAACAATATCGGGCGAAGAAAGCACTAGAGGGGGGCCACCCACCGTCCACGAGGGTGGAAGGCGCGCCCTACCCCCCTGGGCGTGCCCCCTGCCTCGTGGGCCACCTGGCAGCCCCCCGATGCCCATCTTCTGGTATAAGGTGTCTGCTGCCCTGGAAAAAATCAGAAGGAGGCTTTCGAGATGAAGCGCTGCCGTCTCGAGGCGGAACCTTGGCAGAACCAATCTAGGGCTCCGGCGGAGCTGTTCTGTTGGGGAAATTTCCCTCCGGGAGGGGGAAATCGTCACCATCGTCATCACAATCGATCCTCTCATCGGGAGGGGGTCAATCACCATCAACATCTTCACCAGCACCACCTCTCAAACCCTAGTTCATCTCTTGTATCCAATCTTTGTATCAAAACCTCAGATTGATACATGTGGGTTGCTAGTAGTGTTGATTACTCCTTGTAGTTGATGCTAGTTGGTTTATTCGGTGGAAGATCATATGTTCAGATCCTTTATGCATATTAATACTCCTCTGATTATGAACATGAATATGATTTGTGAGTAGTTATGTTTGTTCCCGAGGACATGGGAGAAGTCTTGCTATAAGTAGTCATGTGAATTTGGTATTCGTTCGATATTTTGATGAGATGTATGTTGTCTTTCCTCTAGTGGTGTCTGTGAACATCGACTACATGACACTTCACCATTTTTTGGGCCTAGAGGAAGGCATTGGGAAGTAATAAGTAGATGATGAGTTGCTAGAGTGGCAGAAGCTTAAACCCTAGTTTATGCGTGGTCCGTAAGGGGCTGATTTGGATCCATATGTTTCATGCTATGGTTAGGTTTACCTTAATACTTCTTTTGTAGTTGCGGAGGCTTGCAATAGAGGTTAATCATAAGTGGGATGCTTGTCCAAGTAAGGGTAGTACCCAAGCACCGGTCCACCCACATACCAAATTATCAAAGTAACGAACGTGAATCATATGAACGTGATGAAAACTAGCTTGACGATAATTCCCATGTGTCCTCGGGAGCGCTTTCCTTTATATAAGAGTTTGTCGAGGCTTGTCCTTTGCTACAAAAAGGATTGGGCCATATTTCTGCACCTTATTTACTTCTACTACTTGTTACTCGTTACAAATTACCTTATCACAAAACTATCTGTTACCGATAATTTTAGTGCTTGTAGAGAGTACCTTACTTAAAACTGCCTATCATTTCCTTCTACTCCTCGTTGCGTTCGACACTCTTACTTATAGAAAGGACTACGATAGATCCCCTACACTTGTGGGTCATCAAGACTCTTTTCTAGCGCCATTGCCGGGGAGTGAAGTGCCTTTGGTAAGTGGAATTTGGTAAGGAAAAATTTATATAGTGTACTGAAATTTACTATCACTTGTTACTATGGAACATAATCCTTTGAGGGGCTTGTTCGGGGTATCTTCACCCCGACCAGTAGAGCAAAGAGTTTCTCCTCAACCTACTGAACCTACTGAAAATGTTTGCTTTGAAATTTTTTTGAGTATGATAGAGAAACTGCTAGCTAATCCCTTTACAGGAGATGGAACATTGCATCATGATTTGCACCTAATCTATGTGGATGAAGTTTGTGGATTATTTAAGCTTGCAGGTATGCTCGAGGATATTATCAATAAGAAGGTCTTCCCTTTATATTTGAAGGGAAAGGTATTGACATGGTTTAGGCTATGCAACAATATTGGATCCTGGAACTACAACTGATTGAAATTGGAATTTCATCAGAAGTTCTATCCTATGCATCAGGTTCATCGTGATCGTAATTATAAATATAATTTTTGGCCTCGCGAAGGAGAAAGTATCGCTCAAGCTTGGGGGAGTCTTAAGTCAATGTTATATTCATGCCCCAATCATGATCTCGCAAGAGAAATTATTATTCATAAAATTTATGCTCGGCTTTCTCTCGATAATCGCTCCATGCTCGATACTTCTTGTACTGGTTCTTTTATGATGAAGACTATTGAATTCAAATGGGATTTATTGGAAAGAATTAAACACAACTCTGAAGATTGGGATCTCGAAGAAGGTAAGGAGTCAGGTATAACACCCAAGTTTGATTGTTAAATCATTTATGGATACCAATGTTTTCCGTGAATTTAGCACTAAATATGGACTTGACTCTGATATAGTAGCTTCTTTTTGTGAATCATTTGCTACTCATGTTGATCTCCCTAAGGATAAGTGGTTTAAATATCATCCTCCCATTGAAGTAAAAGTAGTTGAACCTGTTAGAGTTGAAGAAAAGACTATCACTTATAATCTTGATCCTATTGTTTGTACCGCTTATATTGAGAAACCACCCTCCCCTGTTAAAATAAAGGATCATGCTAAAGCTTCAACTGCGGTCCGTAAGAGTAATACTAGAACACCTACACCCTCTGAGCAAATTAAAGTTGAACCTAGTGTTGCTATGGTTAAGGATCTCTTGGTCGATAATATTGATGGGCATGTTATTTACCTCTGTGATGAAGCTGCTAGAATTGCTAGACCCGATACTAAAAATAAACATAGACCTGTTGTAGGCATGCATGTTATTTCTATTAAAATAGGAGATCATTGCTATCATGGCTTATGTAACATGGGTGCTAGTGCTAGTGCAATACCTCAATCCTTATACGAAGAAATTATGCACGATATTGCACCTATTGAGCTAGAAGGTATTGATGTTACAATTAATCTTGCCAATAGAGATACTATTTCACCAGTTGGGATTGTCAAAGATGTTGAAGTCTTGTGTGGGAAAGTTAAATACCCTACTGATTTTCTTGTTCTTGGTTCCCCACAAGATGACTTTTGCCCCATTATATTTGGTAGACCCTTCTTGAATACTGTTAATGCTAAGATAGGCTGCAAAAAGGATGTTGTTACTGTTGGTTTAGGGGATATGTCTCATGATTTTAACTTTGCTAAATTTCATAGATAACCCCATGATAAAGAATTGCCTAGTAAGGATGAAATTATTGGTCTTTCTTCTATTGATGTGCCTCCTAATGACCCTTTAGAACAATATCTACTAGACCATGAAAATGATATGTATATGAATGAGAGAAGGGAAATAGATGACATATTCTTTAAACAGGGACCTTTATTGAAACACAACTTGCCTGTTGAAATCCTAGGGGATCCTTGTCCACCCAAGGGTGATCCCGTGTTTGAGCTCAAACCATTACCTGATACTCTTAAGTATGCTTATCTTGATGAAAAGAAGATATATCATGTTATTATTAGTGCTAACCTTTCAGAGCAAGAAGAAGAGAAATTATTGAAAACTCTGAAGAAGCACCGTGTTGTTATTGGATATACTCTTGATGATCTTAAGGGCTTTAGTCCCACTCTATGCCAACACAAAATAAAATTGGAAAAGAACACTAAACCGATAGTTGATCACCAACGGCGATTAAATCCTAAGATGAAAGATGTGGTAAGGAAAGAAATACTAAAGCATCTAGAGGCAGGTATAATTTATCCTGTGGCTGATAGTCAGTGGGTAAGTCATGTCCATTGTGTCCCTAAGAAGGGAGGTATTACTGTTGTTCCTAATGATAAAGATGTATTGATCCCACAAAGAATTGTTACAGGTTATAGGATGGTAATTGATTTCCGCAAATTAAATAAAGCTACTAAAAAGGATCATTGCCCTCTAGTTTTTATTGATCAGATGCTAGAAAAATTATCCAAACATACTCATTTTGCTTTCTAGATGGCTATTCTGGTTTCTCTCAAATACCTGTGTCAAAAGAGGATCAAGAAAAGACCACTTTTACTTGCCCTTTCAGTACCTTTGCTTATAGACATATGCCTTTTGGTTTATGTAATGCACCTGCTACCTTTCAAAGATGCATGATGGCTATATTCTTTGATTTTTGTGAATAGATTGTTGAGGTTTTCATGGATGATTTTGCCGTTTATGGAACTTCTTTTGATGATTTCTTAAGCAACCTTGATCGAGTTTTACAGAGATGTGAAGAAACTAATCTTGTCTTGAATTGGGAAAAGTGCCACTTTATGGTTAATGAAGGTATTGTCTTGGGGCGTAAAATTTCTGAAAGGGGTATTGAAGTTGATAAAGCTAAAGTTGATGCTATTGAAAACATGACGTGTCCTAAGGACATCAAAGGTATAAGAAGTTTCCTTAGTCATGTCGGGTTTTATAGGAGGTTCATTAAGGACTTCTCAAAAATCTCTAGGCCTCTGACTAACCTCTTACAAAAAGATGTTCCTTTTGTATTTGATGATGATTGTGTAGAAGCATTTCAAATACTTAAGAAAGCATTGATTTCTGCACCTATTGTCCAGCCTCCTGACTGGAATTTACCCTTTGAAATTATGTACGATGCTAGTGATTGTGTTGTAGGAGTTGTACTAGGACAAAGAGTTGATAAGAAATTGAATGTTATCCAATATGCTAGTAAAACTCTAGACAGTGCCCAGAGAAATTATGCTACTAGTAAAAAAGAATTTTTAGCAGTTGTATTTGCTTGTGATAAGTTCAGGCCTTATATTGTTGATTCTAAAGTAACTGTTCACACTGATCATGCTGCTATTACATATCTTATGGAAAAGAAAGATGCTAAACCTAGACTTTTTAGATGGGTTCTCGTGCTACAAGAATTTGATTTGCATATCACTGATAGAAAGGGAGCTGAGAACCCTATTGCAGACAACTTGTCTAGGTTAGAGAATATTCTTGATGACCCACAACCTATTGATGATAGCTTTCCTGATGAACAATTAGCTGTCATAAATGCTTCCCGTACTGCTCCATGGTATGCTGATTATGCTAATTATATTGTTGCTAAATTTATACCACCTAGTTTCACATACCAGCAAAAGAAAAAAAAATCTATGATTTAAGACATTACTTCTGGGATGACCCACACCTTTATAAAGAAGGAGTAGGTAGTATTATTAGACGTTGTGTACCTGAGCATTAACAGGAACAGATCCTACGCAAGTGTCACTCCGAGGCTTATGGAGGACACCATGCTGGAGATAGAACAGCACATAAGGTACTGCAATCTGGTTTTTATTGGCCTACTCTCTTCAAGGATGCCCGTAAGTTTGTCTTGTCCTGTGATGAATGTCAAAGAATTGGTAATATTAGTAGAGGTCAAGAAATGCCTATGAACTATTCACTTGTTATTGAACCATTTGATGTCTGGGGCTTTGATTATATGGGACCGTTTCCTTTCTCTAATGTGTATACATATATTTTAGTTGCTAATGATTACGTTACTAAGTGGGTAGAAAGCTATTCCAACTAGTAGTGCTGATCATAACACCTCTATTAAGATGCTTAAAGAAGTTATTCCTCTGAGGTTTGGAGTCCCTAGATACTTAATGACTGATGGTGGTTCACATTTCATTCATGGTGCTTTCCGTAAAATGCTTCTAAATATGATGTTAATCATAGAATTGCATCTCCTTACCACCCACAGTCTAGTGGTCAAGTAGAACTGAGTAACAGAGAGCTTAAATTAATTTTGCAAAAGACTGATAATAGATCTAGGAAGAATTGGTCCAAGAAACTTGATGATGCATTATGGGCCTATAGAACTGCCTATAAAAATCCTATGGGTATGTCTCCATATAAAATGGTGTATGGAAAAGCATGTCACTTACCTCTCGAACTAGAACTAAGGCATATTGGGCCATTAAAGAGCTCAATTATGATTTCAAACTTGCCGGTGAGAAGAGGTTATTTGACATTAGCTCACTTGATGAACGGAGAACCGAGGCCTATGAAAATGCCAAATTGTTTAAAGAAAAAGTTAAAAGATAGCATGACAAAAGGATACAAAAGCATGAGTTTAAGGTTAGTGATTATTTTTTCTATACAATTCTCGTTTAAGATTTTTTGCAGGAAAACTTCTCTCTAAATGGGAAGGTCCTTACGTTATCGAGGAGTTCTATCGTTCTGGTGCCATAAAAATCAACAACTTCGAAGGCACAAATCCAAAGGTGGTGAACGGCCAAAGAATCAAACATTATATCTCAAGTAATCCCATAAATGTTGAAACCAATGTTATTGAAACCGTAACCCCGAAGGAATACATAAGGGACACTTTCCAGAACTATTCAGACTCCAGAAAATAAGAGGTATGTGGTACGGTAAGTAAACCGACTCTGAAACACTTCTAATGGCAATTTTTCTCCGTTTTGGAATATTTAAGAAAATAGGAAAATAAGAAGTAGTCTGTAAGGGAGGGCGCGCCCTACCCCCTGGGCGCGCCGCCCTTGTGTGCACTCCGGACTTCGTTTTCTTGCACGATACTTCTTTTAGTCGGTAAAAAATCATTATATAATCCCCCGAAGGTTTTGACCACGGTATCACGACAAAATCCTCTGTTTTTGCTTCGAGCTGTGTTTCTGACAGATCTAGATCATCATGACGTATTCAAGCGCCCCCAAGGACAAGTTCTTCGAGAAGGTCATCAACCCTTACCCCGCGGAGGTGCTGCAACACCCTCAAACCATTGAGGTGCGTGAGGGGGTGTTGCACATCCGCGATGTTGAGGGACCAAGGAGGACTGGAAGCGTGGAGACAAGACTCGAAGCAATGGAGCAACAAGTTTTCAAGTGCCAAGGGATGGTGGAATGAGCACTCAACGCCAACCACATGATGATTGCGGAGTTCACCAACAACCACAAGTTGGATGCCAAGAACATTGGGGATGCCATCTTCAAGCTTCATGAGAAAATCGAGCACCTCCAAGCCCAGATCTATGACCCTCAAAACCAAAATTGTGAGTATGAATATAGATTCAAGAAGATGGGTTTGGCTGCAGATTTGAGGATCCTGGGACTCGATCATCTTTCTACGAGGGTGAGCCTATGCCTTGGAAGATGGACGACAAGCCTACATCATCAACAACTCCATCATCACCACCTCCGAAGAAAGAGACATAATCACATGGGTATGGGCACTCCCCTTGGAAACTGCCAAGCTTGGGGGAGGTGCCCCGGTATCGTATCACCATCACACCTCTATCTTTACCGTTTTTCTTAGTTCGATCCTTTTGGTAATATCTTGATCTAGTAGAATAAATTTTAGTATGATCTAGTTGTGAGCTTTGCTTTATGATCCTTATCTATGTAATCGAGTCCGTGAGCTATATATAATAAAGATTAGATTTGAGTCAAGGGTTTGATTATCTCACTATGATCATGAGAGAATGAAAGAATGTATAAAAAGAAATAAAGAGATCATATTGATCTTATGGAAAGTAATGACTTCACATATAAAGAGTATGATGAATAAAAGTTGTTGAGAGTTGACAAACATACTTTCTGTCATCGTTGCAATTAATAGGAAGTAATAAGGAAAGAGAGGTTTTCACATGTAAATATACTATCTTGGACATCTTTTATGATTGTGAGCACTCATTAAAATATGACATTCTAAAAAGTTGATGTTGGACAAGGAAGACAGCGTAATGAGTTATGTTTCCTTATATCTGAAATAAAGTATATTGTCATGGATTATCCAACATGTTGAGCTTGCCTTTCCCCCTCATGCTAACCAAACTCCTTGCACCAAGTAGAGATACTACTTGTGCTTCCAAATATCCTTAAACCAAGTTTTGCCATGATTGTCCACCATATCTACCTATGGATTGAGTAAGATCCTTCAAGTAAGTTGTCATTGTTGCAACTCTCTAAATATGTATGATCTATTAGTGTGGAGAAAATAAGCTTTATACAATCTTGTGATATGGAAGCAATAAAAGCGATGGACTGCATAATAAAGGACCTTATCACACGTGGCAATATAAAGTGACGTTCTTTTGCACTAAGATTTTGTACATCCAACCATAAAAACACATGACAACCTTTGCTTCCCTCTGCGAAGGGACTATCTTTTATTCTCGCTTTATATCTTATACAAGAGTCATGGTGATCTTCACCTTTCCTTTTTATTTTATCCTTTGGCAAGCACATTGTGTTGGAAAGACCCTGATATATATACCCAATTGGATGTAAGTTATCATAAACTATTATTGTTGACATTACCCTTGAGGTAAAAGGTTGTGAGGCAACTCTATAAGCCCCTGTCTTTCTCTGTGTCCGATTAAAACTCCATACCCATAAGTATTGCGTGATTGTTAGCAATTGTGAAAGACTAAATGATAGTTGAGTATGCGGACCTACTGAAAAGCTCTTATATTGACTCTTTCCGATGTTATGATAAATTGCAATTGCTTCAACGTCCGAGATCATAGTTTGTTAGTTTTCAATGAAGTTTCTGATCCATACTCGACATTTTGAATAGATTGTTACTTTAGCATAAGAAATCATATGACAATAAATATGTTGTTGTTATAAAAATGATCATGATGCCCTCATGTCCGTATTTTATTTTATTGACACCTCTATCTCTAAACACATTGACATATTTTTTGATATCGGCTTCCGCTTGAGGGCAAGCGAGGTCTAAGCTTGGGGGAGTTGATACGTCCATTTTGCATCATGCTTTTATATTGATGTTTATTGCATTATGGGTTGTTACTACACATTATGTCACAATACTTATGCCTTTTCTCTCTTATTTTACAAGGTTTACATGAAGAGGGAGAATGCCGACAGCTGTGATTGTGGGCTAGAAAAGGAGCAAATATTGGAGACATATTCTGCACAACTCAAAAAGCCCTGAAACTCCACGAAAGTCAGTTTTGGAATATATAAAAAATATCGGGTGAAAAAAGCACTAGAGGGGGGCCACCCACCGTCCACGAGGGTGGAGGGTGCGCCCTACCCCCCTGGGCGCGCCCCCTTGCCTTATGGGCCACCTGGCAGCCCCCTGATGCCCATCTTCTGGTATAAGGTGTCTTCTGCCCTAGAAAAAATCATAAGGAGGCTTTCGGGACGAAGCGCCGCCGTCTCGAGGCGGAACCAATCTAGGGCTCCAGCGGAGCTATTCTGCCGGGGAAATTTCCCTCCAGGAGGGGGAAATCATCACCATGGGTCATCACCATCGATCCTCTCATCGGGAGGGGGTCAATCTCCATCAACATGTTCACCAGCACCATCTCCTCTCAAATCCTAGTTCATCTCTTGCATCCAATCTTTGTATCAAAACCTCAGATTGGTACTTGTGGGTTGCTAGTAGTGTTGATTACTCCTTGTAGTTGATGCTAGTTGGTTTATTCGGTGGAAGATCATATGTTCAGATCCTTTATGCATATTAATACCCCTCTAATTATGAACATGAATATGATTTGTGAGTTGTTACGTTTGTTCCTGAGGACATGGGAGAAGTCTTGCTACAAGTAGTCATGTGAATTTGGTATTCGTTCGATATTTTGAGGAGATATAAGTTGTCTTTCCTCTAGTGGTGTCATGTGAATTTGGTATTCTTTCGATATTTTGATGAGATATATGTTTTCTTTCCTCTAGTGGTGTCATGTGAACGTCAACTACATGAGACTTCACCATTGTTTGGGCCTAGAGGAAGGCCTTGGGAAGTAATAAGTAGATGATGGGTTGCTAGAGTGACAGAAGCTTAAACCCTAGTTTATGTGTTGCTTCATAAGGGGCTGATTTGGATCCATATGTTTCATGCTATGGTTAGGTTTACCTTAATACTTCTTTTGTAGTTGCGGATGCTTGCAATAGAGGTTAATCATAAGTGGGATGCTTGTACAAGTAAGGGCAGTACCCAAGCACCGGTCCACCCACATACCAAATTATCAAAGTAACGAACACGAATCATATGAACGTGATGAAAACTAGCTTGACGATACTTCCCATGTGTCCTTGGGAGCGCTTTCCTTTATATAAGAGTTTGTCTAGGCTTATCCTTTGCTACAAAAAGGATTGAGCCATATTGCTGCACCTTATTTACTTTTACTACTTGTTACTCGTTACAAATTACCTTATCACAAAACTATCTGTTACCAATAATTCCAGTGCTTGCAGAGAATACCTTACTGAAAACTGTCTATTATTTCCTTCTGCTCCTCGTTGGGTTCGACACTCTTACTTATCGAAAGGACTACGATAGATACCCTACACTTGTGGGTCATCAGGTAGGTATGGTGGCTGTTTTGAGGAAGGGTATAAGGTGGTTTGATGCACAGGCGAAAATTGCGCGCTACTAGAGTGGCTAGCAAGGTGGAAGGGTGAGAGTGCGTATAATCCATGGACTCAACATTAGTCATAAAGAACTCACATACTTATTGCGAAAAATCTATTATCCCTCGAAGCAAATGTCACATCCCTAGATCAACCCCTGTGGTCTTTGCCTGATCATCATGTCATCATGTTTAAATTTTTGTTAAACTTGAATTGGGGATGTTCAAGCCCTAGCACCAAGTGATCTCAACTAGGTTCAAATAAATACTTTTCAATGTATCCAAAGTGCCCTTCACAAAATGTTCATCATTTTTGGTCTTGGCTAAAACCTCTGCCAAAAATGGTTTCATAATTTCGGGAGCCATTCTGGATCCTTGAATTAAATAATAGATATTTGCATTTGGGCATTTAAATCCTATAGATAATTTTAAAATGTCCAAATAATCTTGGAAGTAAATGAGGTTGTTGGAATTAATCCAGACAGTGTCCACAAATATTTCCAAGATTTATGAAAATGTTTTGGCATTTTTATTAAAGTAAAACAAAAGTAGAAAATAGAAAACAGAAACTAAATTAAAAGAGAGAGAGAGAGTCACTTACCTGGGCCACTCACCTGCTGCCTGTCCAGTCCAGCGCGGCCCAGGAGCCGGCCCAGGCCCCTAACTAATTAGAGTTAGGTTTAAATTAGTGTTATCTAATTTGGTTAGTTAGTTAGTCACTGACGTGTGGGCCCCGCCCGGCTAACTAAACTAGGATAGTGCTAAATAAGTTAGTTTAGTCAGTTGTGTCACTGACCAGTGGGCCCCACTGGTCAGGTTTGACCTGGACCAGCCTCTGTTGACTGCTGACATCACAGTGACGTCATGCTGACGCAATAAGTGTTTTCTGGAATTTTAAATAAATCAGAAATGATTTATTTATTTCAGAAAATAGCCAAAACTTCTAAAAATCATATAAAATCAATCGTAGCTCAGATGAAAATAATTTATATATGAAAATTGATCAGAAAAATCCAAGGAATCTGTTTATGGCATTTTCATGCTTGTTAGAACAACTTATGGCTGCTGTTTAGGACAATTTGAATAATCACATATGGAGTTTGAATTTGAACCTTTGGTTCAAACCAACTTCATTTAACCTGTTGCTAGTTGCATTAGGCCAAATCACATCATATTGCCATGTCATGTTCATGCATCATATTGTTGCATTGCATTGATTTTGTTCTTTCTCTGTTTGTCGGTTTTGTCCCCTCTCAGTAGACGACGTTCCGACGATGAGTTCGATGACACCGATGAAGAACTATTACTATCTTTAGAAGTGCCAGGCAAGCAGAACCCCCATTGAGCATCCCGATACAATCCCACTCTCTCGCTCCTGCTCTCTTTTACTGCATTAGGACAACAACGATTGAACTGCTTTTGTTGCGGTAGTTGAACCCCTTTCCTCTGCATGACCTGTCATTGCCACAGTAAATAGTTGAAACCCACTAGCATGAGTAGGAGTTGTTTGAGCCATGTTGTGCCTACTCATTCATGCTTTCTGGTTATGCCTGCTATTGCTTAGAGTTGTGTCAGGTCTGATTCATCGGGGATGAATTGGAATGTGGTGAACATGTCCTACTGTGTGTGAGCTAAGTGTGTGAACATGTTTTGGTAAAGGTAGCGGTGAGAGGCCATGTAGGAGTACATGGTGGGTTGTCTCACTGGAGCCGTCCTTAAGAACTGAGTTCTGTGTAAGTTGTCCAATGACATAGTTACTACCACACATTGGGTTCCGGTAACTCGACCCCTCTCGACTTATTAATCAACTAGATCTCTGTCCAGGAGTTGGAACTAGTTTCTGGTGTTTGTAGGTAGTGTTAGTAGTCTACCAAGTGGCACACGGTACATGTGGGCTTGGGCAGACTAGGCACCGTGGCACGGTGTACCAAGCGTAGATCCATCCGACGAGGTGAGCTTGGGAACCCTGCGCACATCTTTTGGGGCCATGAGCGACACCCCGGCCGGATCTCCCCACGGATGGAACCCGAATAGGCGATAAACCTGGACGAGAGACTTGTGTGGTTAGTCAGGTCGTGGCCGACACCCTCGCCAGGCTTCCGCTTGAAGGTTGCCGAGATACACGACGTGTACATGGCGGTAAGCGGCGAGAGCGTGTGTGAAGAAGTACACCCCTGCAGGGTTAACATGATCTATTCGAATAGCCGGGTCTGCGGATATGGACTTCTTGGATGCTTACGTGGTACATAGACAATCGAAAGTGGATACTCTAAAATACTCAAGACAAGTGTGAGTGCTATGGATGGCGTTCTCGTAGGGAGACGGAGCGGATCCATAGTGGTGTATTGATTGGTGAATATGCGGACTCGTGTGCGCCGCCTCAAAAGAGTTACTTGCAGTCGTAGTTTAGGATAGCCACCGAGTCAAAGCTGGCTTGCTGCAGTCAAACTCCACCACCCCTTTGTTGATACTGATGCATATGTAGTTATATCTGATGTAAGTCTTGCTGAGTACCTTTGTACTCACGTTTGCTTAATTTATGTTTTTGTAGAGAGACTTCAGTCTCGCTAGTGGTTCCGCGTGGACTTCGACGTTTAGCTTGTTACCTCAGCTACGGTCTTGTGCCCTTAGGAGGGTCTTGTAGATAGTCAGGCTTCCCAGCCTTTTTCATTTGTAGTTGTCTGTACCCAGACATGTTATGCTTCCGTTGCCTGTATGCTCTGTATGTTGGGTCATGTGACCTCTGATTGTAATAAATGCTATGATGGCTCTTCTGGGCCTTTATCTATATGAGTTGTTGAGTTATGTTGTGATGCCATGTTGTACAGCACATACTTGCATGTTATGCGTACGTGTAATGTGTATTGCTATGTGTGGGATCCGACACCTAGTTGTTTACCTTTGGTAGCCTATCTTACAGGGAAATGTCTCCTAGTGTTTCCACTGAGCCTTGGTAGCTTGCTACTGCTCCGGAACACTTAGGCTGGCCGGCATGTGTCCTTCTTCGTTCCTGTGTCTGTCCCTTAGGGGAAATGTCACGCGTTGTTCCTTTAAGTCCTTGTAGCTTGCTACGACTTGGGTTCATACGTTGATGACCGACACGTTCGTTGCTGGGTCATGTATGCATGTCTCTGTAATTTAGTGCCACTTTTGGTTTATAACTGGTCATGTCGGCCCAGGTTATCTGTCATATGGATGCTAGCAACACTATCATATACGTGTGCCAAAATGCGCAAACGGTCCCGGGCCAGGTAAGGTGGCACCCGTGGGGATACCGTGCGTGAGGCCGCAAAGTGATATGATGTGTTACAGGCTAGACCTGTGTGGCTTAGGATCGGGGTCCCGAAAGCTTTGGTATCAGAGCCTGACTGCCTGTAGGATTAGCAAGCCAAACTGGTCGAAGTCGTGTCTAGAACTCTTTAGTTATATAAGGGAATTGATTGTGGAAGGGAACGTAAGGCTCTTTTTACTCCTTTACCCTATCACCTTCTGATCTGAGTCACCTTCTTCTTTCTACGGGGATTAAGAACTAGGCTTTCTCTTCTGTCTATCAGGATCACGTTAATTGTGGATTCAACTCTCAGTTCAGTTTATTCTACTTTTGTGTGTTTAACTGTTGATCTCAAAACCATGACATTATGATGTTGAGTGGTTATGCTATCCTTGTGCATGAGTCTCAACAGTATTTTCGAGCATTTACAGCCGTTATGCTGTCCGAGTCATCCCAGGTTTCTAAACAATCTGATGCATTTGCAAATCATTCCTACATGTTCTTAATGTCCTTTTAGGCCAGATTAACCACACTAGTCGGTGTGTTGAGGCACTCTGTTACCTCGACATATATGTTGGACTTATTATTATGACCCTAGGTGTCTTAGAAGATCACCCAGTAATCTAGCAATGTTTCATATTCCCAGTGTGATGATTCTGGCCATCATTCTCGAAAGCATCCTGTGATGCCATTTAGTTAGTAGGCATTATATTTATGGGTTCTTGAACCCAAGATTCACTCTACTTACTTCATGTTGATAGTATTGCTCGTTCCTTTAGGTTATTAGTAACCTTGTGATAGTCCTCGAGGTCCGTGGTATATCATTCTTCCAAATGCCATGAACCCTCCTTGGCAGAAGATCTCCCGAACCAAAAGATCACAACCAGAGTGCTCTTGACGAGTTCTCTATTCCACATTGTGACTCTGCCAGTCCTACCTTTCTGCATGGGTTATCTGGAAGAGGTATGTTGAGAGTTCGACATGTTAGTCTATGCATCCACAACTCGGAGAGTTATATGTTCCTTTGAGTTGTCCCTTTTAGTTGTATTATGACCCCGTCTATCAGTTGATAGCCAGGAGTGGTTGTGCATTCGTGTTCATCGATGCCTTTTACTCTTGTGGTCTGTCAAGCCATTCTATTCCAGAATGACTAGGAGAAACAAACTCCAGTACCTTATTCATATTCTGGATTGGGTCAAAGAAGTTGTACTCCGTAGATGAAGAATGCTAATCCAGCTTCTAGTATGTTCTATCTTGGAATATTACCATCCTTATGTCAAGAATGTCATGGGAATTGCACAACCTCCTATGAACTCTTGATACAGTAATGCTTCTCGCCATCATCGTTCATTCCTTGGTCTCCGTGTTATTGTAACCGGAATGCCGACAAGAGAATCATGATGTATGAATCAATACCCTAGCTACCTCGTTGCTTGGTGGTTAAAGGACAACAATTTCATTCTTAGTGTGTTGGTTACTAAATCACCATTCTAAGATTGATCGTGCTACCTAGTCCATTTATCTGGTGCACTCTTTGATCAATGAGTTAGGATTGCATAAATTCCTCACTCTTGTGATCATATCATCTCGCCCTGAAAAGCAAGATTGTTTGTAAGCTTAATAACATATCGGTGGTTCGTGATTTTCCGAATATCTTCTCGGAAGTATTACCGGGTTGTTCCCTGACTGTTATGCTGAGCTCGTGATCAAGTTGGTTTTCTTTTATAAACCACCCCTTCTCCAAGAATCTGTGTTGGATATCCTGAGCTAGTTGGTTAAGCTAAACAACAACTTGGAGAGTTGGAAGATAAAAGCTTAATCCACATAGCTCACTTCAAGGGATATCTTGTGTGTGTAATGAAGATAGATGATATCTTCTTCAATTAATCTCCGTGATCATTTGTGGATCTATTGTCTTGTCTAAACTTTGATTTGAGTATGGGTTATCGTCAAGTCAAATCAGAACCAACGATATTCGTAATGGTGTCTTACTCGTGGTTGATCCCTCGAGCATACACCATTATATCTTTTGGGTCTGACCAATACTATCACCGTGATCACTTAATTGTGGAATTCCACTATATGGAAACCTGGATGAGTTATTGTTGGGCCCATCGACAACATCCTTATCCTCTCCATGATTTTGTTGGACATTAAGCTAGTGTTGGAAACTTTGTAAGCAATGCCTTCGTGTTCCGTCATGAAGCTTATGCTTGGATGGAAGAAGTGACTTCCTCCAATTCATGTGCATTTGATGCAAGTTGCCGCCGTGAATTCGGGAAAGCATGTTTTTACCTCCTCTGGAATCATCCCAAGTCAGTTATGCATGCGCGAGTGTATACTATGGCCTGGAGATTAATTACCTCCATTCCATATGTATTCCCTAGCAACTAAGCCACTGGTTGACTTGTTCAAGGAAAAGAAGTTCCTTCTTAAGAGCATGCCTTATGCAAGGACTTCGTTATATTTGATGATGGTCCCCACCTGAACTCGGTAGTGTTTTATCGTAAGACTTCTACGTGGTCATGCTTGTCTTGGACAACATGTTCATGTGTGTGTAGCAGAACCAGCTCATGTTTTGGAGCTTACTACCGCAGTCCATTTCCCGAGAATCTCGCAACGTCGTCTCGTCGATTTGGGTTGCAAACTTTCATTTTTCTTCCTAGATTCGATGAGTCTGGAATATCCTGACACCAACCAGAACTGAATCTCAGGCAGATATGATGGTTGGTGCATTTCCCAAGAACTATAATATTGGTCTCTCAATAACCGGTAAAGTGGATGTCATGGCCAACACACCCAGCCGGAAGACCTATTGTTGTAGAATCTTGATTGAAGAAGTTGGCCACCTCCCCATAAGTATTTTGTAGGATTTACTCCCTAATTGTTCCTTATGGACTTTTTGTGCTCCCGAAGTCCGACCTTACTTGATGGCCATGTTGATGCTTTTAAGCATTGACCGTGGTACCTAGTACACCAAGGAGAACATTAGAAGCGGAGTGCTAAATGTCTCTCGGTCGATCATCCAGATTTTGCCCCTTGGCTCCGCTAAGGTGAAATCTGGGAAAGTGTTATCTTCCTTTGCATCTGCATCGTCCATCGCTATTCATCATGGTAGTATGTGGTGTTGCCAGGATCCTTGACACGGATATTGGTAAAACCTTGATGGATATGGGAATGCTCAAGTTCTTGAAAGCACGCACAAGCACTAGGTGTTATCCTCGACACAAACCAGGATTGCTCCCAGTATTCTTGGTTATGCTATAACCTCTCAAAGAGTAGATTCACTCTCTACTGTTGGGTTTCTTCCCAGATACTAGAATCATTCCCAGCATTTGCATTTTGTTCCGAGCTTGCACCGCCAATGTGCCAACTTGCCATGGGTCCCATTCATTTCCGATGATAAGCAAAATCATCCCTGGTGTTGTCTTCAACAAGGTAGTCCACATCATCCATTCTGGCCCGAGAATGTCATTCTTACGGACTCTGTCAAATGTTTGATTGTGATTTGCCTTAGGCTGGTATAGGGAATTTCAATGATCTCTATATCAAAAGTAATTATTTTTGCCACTTAAGGGAATAATTGTACGAGTCACCTTCTCTAAGGTGCCCCGTATGGTGACATCGATCACCATCCTCTTAGGTATGGAATTATTGCCTACCGAGTGAATCTTCATCGTTTGATTCACTCCATCCCTTTGGATGTGTGTTTCGTATCTCGGCTCAAGAGATGCTTCAACGTCTCACTCTATGAGTTGATCTTGAGTTGCTCGATCTTTCAGAGGATCAATTTTGTAGGGTTTCTTCCGTCGCCGCCGTGTTGGATGAAGATCTCAAAGCAAGGATGACAAGATCAATATGATGCAATAAATCAACATCTCCGAGAAGGAAAATTGGATCGTGAAGATTGTGCTAGCTTGTGTTCCCTCTGATTTCTTACCCTATGCTTGAATCTCGGGACGAGATTCTTGTTTTAGTGGGGGTGAGTTGTCACATCCCTAGATCAACCCCTGTGGTCTTTTCCTGATCATCATGTCATCATGTTTAAATTTTTGTTAAACTTGAATTGGGGATGTTCAAGCCCTAGCACCAAGTGATCTCAACTAGGTTCAAATAAATACTTTTCAATGTATCCGAAGTGCCCTTCACAAAATGTTCATCATTTTTGGTCTTGGCTAAAACCTCTGCCAAAAATGGTTTCATAATTTTGGGAGCCATTTTGGATCCTTGAATTAAATCATAGATATTTGCATTTGGACATTTAAATCCTATAGATAATTTTAAAATGTCCAAATAATCTTGGAAGTAAATGAGTTTGTTGGAATTAATCCAGACAGTGTCCACAAATATTTTCAAGATTTATGAAAATGTTCTGGCATTTTTATTAAAGCAAAACAAAAGCAGAAAATAGAAAACAGAAACTAAATTAAAAGAGAGAGAGAGTCACTTACCTGGGCCACTCACCTGCTGCCTGTCCAGTCCAGCGCGGCCCAGGAGCTGGCCCAGGCCCCTGACTAATTAGAGTTAGGTTTAAATTAGTGTTATCTAATTTGGTTAGTTAGTTAGTCACTGACGTGTGGGCCCCGCCCGGCTAACTAAACTAGGTTAGTGCTAAATAAGTTAGTTTAGTCAGTTGTGTCACTGACCAGTGGGCCCCACTGGTCAGGTTTGACCTGGACCAGCCTCTGTTGACTGCTGACATCACAGTGACGTCATGCTGACGCAATAAGTGTTTTCTGGAATTTTAAATAAATCAGAAATGATTTATTTATTTCAGAAAATAGCCAAAACTTCTAAAAAACATATAAAATCAACCGTAGCTCAGATGAAAATAATTTATATATGAAAATTGATCAGAAAAATCCAAGGAATCTGTTTATGGCATTTTAATGCATGTTAGAACAACTTATGGCTGCTGTTTAGGACAATTTGAATAAATGGCATTTGAATAATCACATATGGAGTTTGAATTTGAACCTTTGGTTCAAACCAACTTCATTTAACCTGTTGCTAGTTGCATTAGGCCAAATCACATCATATTGTCATGTCATGTTCATGCATCATATTGTTGCATTGCATTGATTGTGTTCTTTCTCTGTTTGTCGGTTTTGTCCCCTCTCAGTAGACGACGTTCCGACGATGAGTTCGATGACACCGATGAAGAACTATTACTATCTTCAGAAGTGCCAGGCAAGCAGAACCCCCATTGAGCATCCCGATACAATCCCACTCTCTCGCTCCTGCTCTCTTTTACTGCATTAGGACAACAACGATTGAACTGCTTTTGTTGCGGTAGTTGAACCCCTTTCCTCTACATGACCTGTCATTGCCACAGTAAATAGTTGAAACCCACTAGCATGAGTAGGAGTTGTTTGAGCCATGTTGTGCCTACTCATTCATGCTTTCTGGTTATGCATGCTATTGCTTAGAGTTGTGTCAGGTCTGATTCATCGGGGATGAATTGGAATGTGGTGAACATGTCCTACTGTGTGTGAGCTAAGTGTGTGAACACGTTTTGGTAAAGGTAGCGGTGAGAGGCCATGTAGGTGTACATGGTGGGTTGTCTCACTGGAGCCGTCCTTAAGAACTGAGTTATGTGTAAGTTGTCCAATGACATAGTTACTACCACACATTGGGTTCCGGTAACTCGACCCCTCTCGACTTATTAATCAACTAGATCTCTGTCCAGGAGTCGCAACTAGTTTCTGGTGTTTGTAGGTAGTGTTAGTAGTCTACCAAGTGGCACACGGTACATGTGGGCTTGGGTCAGACTAGGCACCGTGGCACGGTGTACCAAGCGTAGATCCATCCAACGAGGTGGGCTTGGGAACCCTGCGCACATCTTTTGGGGCCGTGAGCGACACCCCGGCCGGATCTCCCCACGGATGGAACCCGAATAGGCGATAAACCTGGACGAGAGACTTGTGTGGTTAGTCAGGTCGTGGCCGACACCCTCGCCAGGCTTCCGCTTGAAGGTTGCCGAGATACACGACGTGTACATGGCGGTAAGTGGCGAGAGCGTGTGTGAAGAAGTACACCCCTGCAGGGCTAACATGATCTATTCGAATAGCCGGGTCCGCGGATATGGACTTCTTGGATGCTTACGTGGTACATAGACAATCGAAAGTGGATACTCTAAAATACTCAAGACAAGTGTGAGTGCTATGGATGGCGTTCTCGTAGGGAGACGGAGCGGATCCATAGTGGTGTATTGATTGGTGAATATGTGGACTCGTGTGCGCCACCTCAAAAGAGTTACTTGCAGTCGTAGTTTAGGATAGCCACCGAGTCAAAGCTGGCTTGCTGTAGTCAAACTCCACCACCCCTTTGTTGATACTGATGCATATGTAGTTAGATCTGATGTAAGTCTTGCTGAGTACCTTTGTACTCACGTTTGCTTAATTTATGTTTTTGCAGAGAGACTTCAGTCTCGCTAGTGGTTCCGCGTGGACTTCGACGTTTAGCTTGTTACCTCAGCTACGGTCTTGTGCCCTTAGGAGGGTCTTGTAGATAGTCAGGCTTCCCAGCCTTTTTCATTTGTAGTTGTCTGTACCCAGACATGTTATGCTTCCGTTGCCTGTATGCTCTGTATGTTGGGTCATGTGACCTCTGATTGTAATAAATGCTATGATGGCTCTTCTGGGCCTTTATCTATATGAGTTGTTGAGTTATGTTGTGATGCCATGTTGTACAGCACATACTTGCATGTTATGCGTACGTGTAATGTGTATTGCTATGTGTGGGATCCGACACCTAGTTGTTTACTTTTGGTAGCCTATCTTACAGGGAAATGTCTCCTAGTGTTTCCACTGAGCCTTGGTAGCTTGCTACTGCTCCGGAACACTTTGGCTAGCCGGCATGTGTCCTTCTTCGTTCCTGTGTCTGTCCCTTAGGGGAAATGTCACGCGTTGTTCCTTTAAGTCCTTGTAGCTTGCTACGACTTGGGTTCATACGTTGATGACCGACACGTTCGTTGCTGGGTCATGTATGCCTGTCTCTGTAATTTAGTGCCACTTTTGGTTTATAACTGGTCATGTCGGCCCAGGTTCTCTGTCATATGGATGCTAGCGATACTATCATATACGTGTGCCAAAATGCGCAAACGGTCCCGGGCCAGGTAAGGTGGCACCCGTGGGGATACCGTGCGTGAGGCCGCAAAGTGATATGATGTGTTACAGGCTAGACCTGTGTGGCTTAGGATCGGGGTCCCGACAGCAAAATACTACGAAGCATGCTCCTAGGGGGGGGGTTGGTAGGAGTTAACCATTGCGCACCCCCAACCTTCACGCAAAGATAAACAATCAAAATACAATGCACGCCAATTTGGTTACATAATCAGGAGACCATACGTGCATGCTTCGGGAATCACAAACCTTAACACCAATATTTTTACTAAACCACAATCATTCACTAGTACCTCCCACATATTAGCATCTCTATATCGCAAAACTATTGCAAGGAATCAAACATATCATATTCAGCGATCTACATGTTTTATGTAGGATTTTATGACTAACCATGTGAATGACCAACTCCTGTCAACTCTCTAAATAGATATAAGTGAAGCAAGATAATTTTAATTCTTTCTACAAAAGATATGCCCACGCTCTAACAATTATAAGTGAAGCAAAAGAGTATTCTACAAATGGCGGTTTTCTATGTGAGGAGAAACAGGCAATCCAAACTTCAAATGATATAAGTGAAGCACATGAAGCATTCTATAAAGCCATACTCAAAAGATATAAGTGAAGTGCAAAGAGCATTCTATAAATCAGCCAAGGACTATCTCGTACCAACATGGTGCATTTATTAAAATAAAAATAAAAAGCACACAACGCTCCAAGAATTTACGCATATCATGTGAAAGAAACGAATCCGAAAACATACCGATACTTGTTAAAGAAAGATGGGATGCCTTTCGGGGCATCCCCAAGCTTAGACGCTTGAGTCTCCTTGAATATTTACTTGGGGTTTCTTGGGCATCCCCAAGCTTGAGCTCTTGCCTCTCCTCATTCTTCTCATATCAATACCTCCTCGATCTTCGAACACTTCATCCACACAAAACTTAACCAAACTTTTAGTGGCAGGGTTAGTGCATATGATCAATGAAATCCCATCATGTACTGCTCTAACATTATTGTATAATTATGAACAAACATTACCCAATGTATGCTATCACAATTCTATGGGCCCAAGTCAAGGAGGCTTCAACAAGAATTCAAACATATGCAAATAATGAAGCTATAACAGCAATTTGTGAAAACAGGACAGTCTGTAGTAATCTGAACATTAACCATACTTCTGTAACTATAAAAATTCTGGAAAAATAGGAAAAAATCAACAATGTGTATATCAAGACTTTGCAAAAAGTTTCAGATCCTTTCAACATTCCAGTAAAAAATGTAAAATCGCGCACTACAGCCAAAGTTTTTGTTTTTGCATCGCACAAACCAACAAGAAGTTTAATCATCCTAAAGGAAACTCTTAGCACATTATTTTTATAATACAATGGAACTGTACAAGGGGATAATTATTTTTGTTGAAAAGATTCTGTAATTCAAGATTTGCAAAGTTTCCATGGGCATGAACAAAGTTCAAGGAGCTCCCCCATTTCAACTATGCTCGTCCTTCTTACTTTCACTTTTGTTTTTGAAAAACTTTTAGGTTCCCCTCTTTATTTTTATTTTGTTTTTAAACTTTATAAAAGCACACAATAGAAATAGATGACTCTCTAAAACTTCCGGGTTGTCTCCCTAGCAGCGCTTTCTTTAAAGCCATTAAGCTAGGCATATAGTGTTGAAGTATTGGATCCACCCAGATCCCAAGGTATATCAAAGACAATTTTAATTAACAATGATTTGTAATTTAGTAGTGAGCACAAAGTAATATATATCATGCAACAACGAAGTCTAACTCTCTTCCTATGCATCGGCATGTCATAAAAGAACAATTCATGCACACATAGTAAAGGCCAATGCATAGCATAAACAATTTCTTGCAATTTTATCATATTGGAAACATAGAGATGCGGAGATGTAGTTCCACTCTCATAATAATTGCAAGTAGGAGCAGCAAGCACATGCATATTATACTCATCAAAAACATCATGTGCAATGGAAAAAGGCAACCCATCAATATAATCCTTAATAAGTGCAAACTTCTCCGATATAGTGTAGTTTGAAGACTTCAAAAAGATAGTAGGACTATCATGTGTGGGTGCAATAGCAAATATCTCATGTTTAACATAAGGAACTATAGCAAGTTCATCTCCATAAGCATAATTCATATTGGCATCTTGGCCACAAGCATAGCAAGCATCATCAAAAAGGGATATTTCAAAAGAATCCAAGGGATCATAGCAATCATCATAGCATTCGTCCTTCGGTAAGCACGAAGGGAAATTAAACAATGTATGAGTTGAAGAGTTACTCTCATTAGAAGGTGGACACGTGTAGCTAATCCGCTCTTCCTCCTTTTGTTCTTCGCTCTCCTCGTCATCTATTTCATCTAATGAGCTCATAATGTCATCAATTTCCTCTTCCATGGTTTCCTGCAAAATATTAGTCTCTTCTTGGACAACGGAGACCTTCTCAATAAATGCATCAATAATGGCATTGTATTCATAATTCAAATAGCAATATTTCAATATAGCAAAATTTTCAGGCCTATAAACATCATCATCAAAAGCATGAGACTTTTTAAGCAGAAATTCAATTTCATAAGCACCCTTAAAAGCAATTAATTATTCTATTTGTTCCACATCATAATAATCATATATACCATTAGCATAAGGAGCTAAGGTTTCATCATCATTAAATTCGCATGAAAAGGGAAGGTGTGGAGCCTTCATCCTAGAGCAACAAGTATAATCATATCTCTAGCATAGTTACCGAGCATACCAATGCAAGATAAAAATTTGATCCCATAACAATTTCCCTTTATGAGTCAAGCGATAATCCCTAAAGTATTCACGTTGATCCAACATTACTCCTATAATATAGTTGAATGGGGTTTTCTCAGGATTATCAAAGTAGTACATAATATTTTTTTTTACATAATGAGCATCGAGGGTTTTAGGAGGTTCCCCATCTCCATGAGTAGCAAGTACACCTAATTTTTGGGTATTTCGTGTTCCATATCCATAACTAAAGATAGAGAACAACTTAGAACAGCAAATAAAATCAACTTAGTGATAAAGCAAACAAGCACACACTAGAATATTCACCCCGCTATTGCTCCCCGGCAATGGCGCCAGAAAAATGTCTTGATAACCCACAAGTGTAGGGGATCAGTTGTAGCCTCTTTCGATAAGTAAGAGTGTCGAACCCAATGAGGAGCTAAAGGTAGAACAAATATTCCCTCAAGTTCTATCGACCACCGATACAACTCTATGCACGCTTGACGTTTGCTTTACATAGAACAAGTATGAAACTAGAAGTACTTTGTAGGTGTTGTGGGATAGGTTTGCAAGAATATAAAGAGCACGTAAATAAAAACTAGGGGCTATTTAGGTAAAGAAGCAATAAAGTTAGTATAGCGAGTGTGGAAAAGTGGTGGTAGGAGTTGCGAAATTGGCCCTAAGCAATTGACTATGTTACTAGACCGATAGCAAGTTTTATGTGGGAGAGGCCACTGCTAGCATGTCATCCCTGACTTGGAATTCTATGCACTTATGATTGGAACTATTAGGAAGCATCCGCAACTACTAACATTCATTAAGGTAAAACCCAACCATAGCATTAAGATATATTGGTCCCCCTTCAATCCCGTATGCATCAATTTCTATTCTAGGTTAAAGCTTTTGTCACTCTTCCCTCCAATACATAGTCCTATCAACATAAAACTAACCCTATGGTGTGATCCACACGCGCGCTCATATGATGGGCACCAAAGGACAGCAACATAACCATAAGAAAATTAGACCAATCATAGCAATTCACCAATTACCGATAGGACAACGAAAATCTACTCAGACATCATAGGATGGCAACACATCATTGAATAATAATATGAAGCATAAAGCACCATGTTCAAGTAGAGGGTACAGCGGGCTGCGGGAGAGTGGACCGCTGTAGATAGATGGGGGAAGGTGATGAATATGTTGGTGAAGATGACGGAGGTGTTGGTGTAGATCGCCGTCGCACGATGATGGCCCCAATGGCACTCTGGCGCCACCGGAAGCAAGGGGGAGAGAGCCCCCCTCCTTCTTCTTCCTTGACCTTCTCCCTAGGTGGGAGAAGGGTTTCCCCTCTGGTCCATGGCCTCCATGGCGGCGGAGGGACGAGATCCCCTCCGAGATTGGATCTGCCTCTCTGTCTCTCTCTGTTTCTGCGTTCTCAGATTCTGGCCTTTCACCGTTTCTTATATTCCCGGAGATTCGTTACTCTGATTGGGCTGAATTTTGGACATGATCTCTATCCGTATATTAGCTTTCTTGCGGCTAAAGAAGGGCACCAACCGCCTTACGGGCTGGCCAGAGGGTCAGGGGCGCGCCCCTCTGTCTCGTGGCCCCCTCGGGCATCGTCTCGCATTGATTCATCTTCCCAAAAATCATATATATTCCAAAAAAACCGTCCATTTTATCCTGTTTGGAATCCGTTTGATATGGATATTCTGCGAAATAAAAAACTTGCAACAAACAGGAACTGACACTTGGCACTGGATCAATATGTTAGTCCCAAAAATATTATAAAAAGTTGCCAAAAGTATGTAAAAGTTGTAGAATATTGGCATGGCACAATCAAAAATTATAGATAGGACGGAGACGTATCAATAGAAAGTCCACTTCGAGTACTTGTCAATTTCTTGGTAAATCTCTTGTGTCTTGGTTCTCCAAGAAACAAAACTCGATATCCTTATCCATCGCCGAAGCGGAATACATTGCCGCTGGATCATGTTGTGCTCAATTACTTTGGATGACCCAAACTCTTAAAGATTATGGGATATATGTGAAACATGTTCCATTGTTTTGTGACAATGAAAGTGCTATTAAGATTGCTCACAATCTCGTCCAACATTCTCAACTAAGCATATTGAAATTCGTCATCATTTCATTCGAGATCATGTTGCTATTAATCTTAAGCATGTTTGAACCGATAAGAAATTGGCAGATATATTCACCAAACCGCTTGATGAGAAAGTCTTTTGCCGATTGAGAGGTGAATTGAACATCATTGATGCTTCAAACTTGGAGTAGGAACTCCATTTGGATACTTGCAAGGCATGTGCCTATGACTAATCCTTGACTTTTTCTCTTATGATGTTGATCACATGTCTTGGATACATTTGTACCCTCGCATGCCATCTAACCCTTGTAGGCACTTGGATGAATCTAAATCCATGGGATTGCAACTCACTCACATCTTGAGCAATCTCTACATCACCAAGTCCCTACACCGTGGTGGTTGAAGACAAGGAAGCATGAAACCCTTCAACATATCCTTTGACAAATTCTATATATCATTTGCTATCAAATATCATGATTGTCACTTTGGATGCACAAGTGCTCTTTCTTGCAAGACTAACCCATGTAGGTAGATGAACTCAAATCCAAGTGGTGCTCCCAATTCTTGATGAAGTTCTCTAGTGTTTCTCTATATGATCAAGATCAACCTTGAGCAACTCACACAAGTTCAACTATATGATCAAGATCAACACCACCGCCCAAGGTATGTTATTCCATCTTAGAGAAGCTTTACCCCAAGACATGTGTCAAAGCAACTCAACAAGATGAGAATACATCAAATGCTTAAATGAAAAATGGTAACCCCATTTGGAGCTTAAACGATGAGTATGACTTATGATCAAGTGTTCACACTTGACTCCTTAGTCAATATACTCTAACATAGGTGACTTTGTCACCGCCCAATTCTAGATGAAGTTCTCTAGTGTTTCTCTAAGTTCGTGCATTTGTTCCTTGCATTTTGTTCCTCTTCTTTTAAACAAAAAAAACTTCATCTAGACTTTCTTTTCCCTGTTTTGTTCTGCATTTTCTACATCCAATTCATTGCAACTCCTCAGTTAATTCCTTGCAAATCTTTGTCAGATCTTATTTGCCTAGTGAGCTGAGGTGACTATTGCTCTTTTTCTGTGTTGAACTCGGTCCCATCGGTTTGTCACTTTCGGTCCAACCGAACCCGTTCGGTGCAACCGAAGAACACAACTCGGTGTCACCGATTTCACTGCAGAAAAGACAAATTGCCACTTGTTCCTGCACATTTGTTCCAGCTCCACTTAATGATTCTTGTCCTCTACCGGCATCACATTTTATATGCTACTCTGCTCTATGACTCAAGAACCAAACCTATTTTGACTCACACTCCAGAAGATCCCTTCTTGGAAATTGATGTCAAAGGGGGAGAGAGAGTTCACATCAAAGCTTAATGAGAGAATGCTTCAAACAGGGGGAGTGAGGAACCACATGCCTCAGATACTTGGTGTTCAAGAGGAGAGAAGTCACATGTCTTTAAGAGGGGAAAGACATGTCTATGTTATGTCTCTGCAATCTGATCTATTTTTGTTCTGCCCTCATTCTGCTTCCCTACTCTCTTCCATTATCCAGTATAAGATTCAGGGGGAGAAAGACTGCTAGGGAAGAAAGTCTTTGAATTCATTGCATATCTTTTACCTTTGGGAACATGTTTGTATTCAAGAGTAACCAGTACTCACTCTCTACATGTTATCCCAATCTTGGTACTCTTGTGGCTCTTTTGTTGCTCTGTCTAGTAGATGTACCTGTGTTATCTAACCTTGTTTACTCAGGTTCATACCTTCATAAGCCAGCTCAAGATCACAAGGTAAGTATATGCATCACACTCATGTGCATGAAGATTTCTTGCAAATGTACATATTGTTTGCAAGAAGGAATCATGAACATGAGGATACACTTCATATATTCATATCATTTGCTCTGATGCATATAGCCAAGATACATGTAACTCATTGCTTGCTCTGTCATGTCTATGCTTTCACATGCTCTTGTATTCCATATTTACATGATTGCATACATGTAGGGGGAGCCTATGCATGTTACATGTCCTTCCAAAGCTTTACTTGTTATTCTTCATATCTTTATCTAAAGCTTTGATGTATGTTGTCATCAATTACCAAAAAGGGGGAGATTGAAAGCACAAGTCCTCCCTGCGTGATTTTGGTAATTAATGTCAATATATCTCTTGTTGGACTAATGTTTTCATCTAGTATATTTCACAAAGGCTCGACAAATGGAGTGGCATGGACTAGAGGATGCGGAACCCCTTCAAGATTATAATGACAAAGGATTGGCTCAAGCTCAAAGCTCAGGACTCTGCATTTTCTAGTTTAGTGATCCAAGATCACATTGAGTCCATAGGAAAGCCAATACTATTAAAAGGGGATGAGGTGTTGCTTAATGGCTTGCTTGCTCAAAGTGCTTAGTGATATGATCCAAAACCCTCAACCACTTTCTCACATCCACATATGTCCCAAACCAAAAGTCAAACTCGGCCCCACCGATACTTTCTATCCGGCGCCACCGAGTTCAGTTGACATAGCCACTGCCACAAACCCTAATCAATTCGGTCTCACCGATAGGGATCTTGGTCTCACCGAGATGGGATTGCAAACTCTCTGTTTCCCTTCGTATCGTTTCGGTCTAATCGAGATGAGCGATCGGTCCCACCGAGTTCGCAATGCAAACTCTCTATTTCCCCTTCGTAACGTTTCAGTCCAACCGAAACGAGCGAATCGGTCCCACCAAGTTTGCGTGACCAACTCTCTGGTTAGCTTATTACCAAAATCGGTCCTACTGAGTTTGTGTAATCGGTCTCACCGAGATTACGTTATGCCCTAACCCTAATGAAATTGGTCCTACTAAGTTGATCATATCGGTCCCACCGAAATGCCTAACGGTCACATTATGAACTAAATCGGTCTGACCGAGTTCTCTGATTCGGTCCCACCGAGTTTGGTAAATTGTGTGTAACGGTTAGATTTCGTGTGGAGGCTATGTATACCCCTCCACCCACTCTTCATTCGTGGAGAAAGCCATCGGAACATGGCTACACTTCCAACATACATTTTCTGAGAGAGAACCACCTACACTTGTGTTGAGGTCAAGATATTCCATTCCAACCACATAAATCTTGATCTCTAGCCTTCTCCAAGTTGCTTTCCACTCAAATCATATTTCCACCAAACCCAATCCTATGAAAGAGAGTTGAGTGTTGGGGAGACTATCATTTGAAGCACAAGAGCAAGGAGTTCATCATCAACACACCGTCTATTACCTTTTGGAGAGTGGTGTCTCTTAGATTGGTTAGGTGTCACTTGGGAGCCTTCGTCAAGATTGTGGAGTTGAACCAAGGAGTTTGTACGGGCAAGGAGATCGCCTACTTCGTGAAGATCTACCCTAGTGTGGCAAGTCCTTCGTGGGCGATGGCCATGGTGGGATATACAAGGTGTCTTCTTCGTGGACCCTTCGTGGGTGGAGCCCTCTGTGGACTCGCGCAACCGTTACCCTTCGTGGGTTGAAGTCTCCATCAAGGTGGATGTACGATAGCACCACCTATCGGAACCACGGGTAAAAAATCTCCGTGTCTCCAATTGCGTTTGCACACTCCAATCACATCCCTTTACATTCTTGCAAAATTGCATGCTTTACTTTCCGCTGCCCATATACTCTTGTCATGCTTGCTTGATATGTATTGTGAATGTTCAAACATGTGCTAAAACTCCACCTCAACTTAAAGAAATTAAAAACTGCCACTTTTTCTTGCTAAGAGTCTATTAACCTCCCTCCTCTAGACACCTCTTCTTGATCCTTTCAAGCTCCATGCCGGAGGTGGAGATGTCCTGGAATGATGAGCTGGGGAGGAGGGGGCTCGGGTGACATGAATTTAGCCCGAGCTCGCCGTCGGCAACGACGGGCATAGAGGAGGAGGAGGAGGGAACGGGAGAGAGAGGGAGTCGGTCATGTTGGAAATATGCCCTAGAGGCAATAATAAAAGTATTATTATTATATTTCCTTGTTCATGATAATCATCTGTTATTCATGCTTGAATTGTATTGTACGGAAACAGCGATACATGTGTGAATACATAGACCACAATGAGTCCCTGGTAGGCCTCTAGTTGCCAGCTCGTTGATCAACAGATTGTCACGGTTTCCTGACCATGGACATAGGATGTCAGTGTTAACGGGATCACATCATTAGGAGAATGATGTGATGGACAAGACCCAATCCTGAGCATAGCACGAGATCGTATAGTTCGTAATGCATAAGCTTTTCGGTGTCAAGTATTTATTCCTTAGACCAAGAGGTTGTACAACTCCCGGATACCGTAGGAATACTTTGGGTGTGTCAAACGTCACAACGTAACTGGGTGGCTATAAAGGTACGCATCGGGTATCTCCGAAAGTGTCTGTTGAGTTGGTACGAACCAAGACTGGGATGTTGTCACTCCGTATGACGGAGAGGTACCTCTGGGCCCACTCGATAAGACATCATCATAATGAGCTCAATGTGACTAAGTAGTTAGTCACGGGATGATGGATTACGGATCGAGTAAAGAGACTTGCCATGACGAGATTGAACAAGGTATCGGGAATACCGACGATCGAATCTCGGGCAAGTACTGTACCGATGGACAAAGGGAATAACATGCGGGATTGAGTGAATCCTTGACATGGTGGTTCATCCAATGAAGATCATCGAGGAACACGTAGGAACCAACATGGGTATCCAGATCCCGCTGTTGGTTATTGACCGGAGAGTGGTCTCGGTCATGTCTACGTGTCTCCCGAACCCGTAGGGTCTACACACTTAAGGTTCGGTAACGCTAGGGTCGTAGAGATAAATGCACGTGGAAACCCGAAAGTTGTTCGGAGTCCCAGATGAGATCCCGGACGTCACGAGGAGTTCCGGAATGGTCCGGAGGTAAAGATTGATATATAGGAAGTCAGGTTTCGGCCATCGGGTGATCTCCGGGGGTCACCGGGAGCGTCCCTGGACCACCGGAGGGGCCCCGGGGGTCCATCGGGTGGGGCCACCCATCTCGGTGGGGCCCCTAGGCCGCAAGGGTGAAGTGTCCAGCCCTAATGGGCTGGCGCACCACTTGGGCCCACCTCCCCATGCGCCTAGGGTTGAAACCCTAAGGGGGAGGGGGCGCCACTTGCCTTGGGGGGCAAGGACTCCCCCCCCTGGCCGCCCCCCCCCCCCCTTGCAGATTGGATCTGCAGGAGGCTGGCGCACCCCCTGGCCTCCTATATATATGTGGGGGGGAGAGGGCAGTCGCACCCTTGCCCTGGCGCCTCTCCCCCTCCCGTCACAACTCCGTCTCCTCGAACGCAGGGCGCCCGGCGAAGCCCTGCTGCAATCTCCACTACATCCACCACCACGCCGTTGTGCTGCTGGATCTCTGACAACTTCTCCTCCCCCCTTTCTAGATCAAGAAGGAGGTGACGTTGCTGTACCGGACGTGTGTTGAACGTGGAGGTGCCGTCCGTTCGGCGCTAGATCATCGGTGACGAAGAACGCGAAGAGTACGACTACTTCATCCACGCTTCTTCGAAAGCTTCTGCTCGCGATCTACATAACGGTATGTAGATGCACTCTTACTTGCTAGTTGCTAGATGTCTCCTTAGATGGATCTTGGTGAAAGCGTAGAAATTTTTTGAATTCTGCTACGTTCCCCAACAGTGGCATCTGAGCTAGGTTTTATGCGTAGCATCTTGCACGAGTAGAACACAAAGCAGTTGTGGGCGTTTGGTTTTGTTCAACTTTCTTACCGTTACTAGTCAATCTTGATTCGGCGGTATTGTGGGATGAAGCGGCCCGGACCGACTTTACACGTACGCTTACGTGAGACTGGTTCCACCGACAGACATGCACTAGATGCATAAGGTGGCTGGCGGGTGTCTGTCTCTCCTACTTTAGTCGGATCGGATTCGATGAAAAGGGTCCTTATGAAGGGTAAATAGAAGTTGACAAATCACGTTGTGGTTTTGGCGTAGGTAAGAAACGTTCTTGCTAGAAATCCTATAGAAGCCACGTAAAACTTGCAACAACAATTAGAGGACGTCTAACTTGTTTTTGCAGCATGTGCTATGTGACGTGGTATGGCCAAAACGAAGATGTGATGAATTATATATATGTGATGTATGAGATTGATCATGTTTTTGTAATAGGGAATCACGACTTGCATGTCGATGAACTTGACAACCGGCAAGAGCCATAGGAGTTGTCTTAATTATTGTATGACCTGCGTGTCACTGAATAACGCCATGTAATTACTTTACTTCATTGCTAAACGTTAGCCATAGTAGTAGAAGTAATAGTTGGCGTGACGACTTCTTCAAGACACGATGATGAAGATCATGATGATGAAGATCATGGTGTCAAGCCGGTGACAAGATGATCATGGTGCCCCGAAGATGGAGATCCAAGGAGCAAGATGATATTGGCCATATCATGTCACTTTAATTGATTGCATGTGATGTTTATCATGTTTATGCATCTTGTTTACTTAGAACGACGGTAGTAAATAAGATGATCTCTCACTAAAATTTCAAGTATTGTGTTTCCCCTAACTGTGCACCGTTGCTAAAGTTCGTTGCTCCGAAGCACCACGTGATGATCGGGTGTGATAGGTTCTAACGTTCGCATACAACGGGTGTAAGACAGATTTACACGCGCGATACACTTAGGGTTCACTTGACGAGCCTAGCATGTACAGACATGGCCTCGGAACACGGAAGACCGAAAGGTCGAACACGAGTCGTATAGAAGATACAATCAACATGAAGATGTTCACCGTTGATGACTAGTCCGTCTCACGTGATGATCGGACACGGGCTAGTCGATTCGGATCGTGTATCACTTAGATGACTAGAGAGATGTCATTCTGAGTGGGAGTTCATTAAAATTTGATTAAGATGAACTTAATTATCATGAACTTAGTCTCAATTCTTTACAATATCTCTTGTAGATCAAATGGCCCACGCTCCAGTTTCCCTCAACTTCAACGCGTTCCTAGAGAAAACCAAGCTGAAAGACGATGGTAGCAACTATACGGATTGGGTCCGTAACCTGAGGATTATCCTCATAGCTGCCAAGAGATCATATGTCCTTGAAGCACCGCTAGGTGATGCACCTGCTCCCGATGCGGCCCAAGACGTTTTGAACGTCTGGCAGTCGCGTAGTGATGATTACTCCCTGGTTTAGTGCGGCATGCTTTACAGCTTAGAGTCGGGGCTCCAAAAACGTTTTGAGCACCACGGAGCATATGAGATGTTCGAAGAGCTGAAAATGGTTTTCCAAGCTCATGCCCGAGTCGAGAGATATGATGTCTCCGACGCATTCTACAGCTGTAAGATGGAGGAGAACAGTTCTGTCAGTGAGCACATCCTCAAGATTTCAGGATTGCACAACCGCTTGTCTCAGCTGGGAATGAATCTCCCAGATGAAGCGGTCGTTGACAGAATCCTCCAGTCGCTCTCACCAAGCTTCAAGAGCTTCGTGTTGAACTTCAATATGCAGGGGATGGAGAAGTCCATTCCCGAGGTGTATTCGATGCTGAAATCAGCGAAGGTAGACATCAAGAAAGAACATCAAGTGTTGATGGTCAATAAAACCACTAAGTTCAAGAAAGGCAAGGGTAAGAAGAACTTCAAGAAGGACGGCAAGGGAGTTGCCGCGCCTGGCAAGCCTGTTGCCGGGAAGAAGCCAAAGTATGGACCCAAGCCTGAGACAGAGTGCTTTTATTGCAAGGGAACGGGTCACTGGAAGCGGAACTGCCCCAAATATTTAGCAGACAAGAAGGCCGGCAACGTCAAAGGTATATATGATATACATGTTATTGATGTGTACCTTACCAGCACTCGTAGTAGCTCCTGGGTATTTGATACCGGTGCAGTTGCTCACATTTGTAACTCAAAACAGGAGCTGCGGAATAAACGGAGACTGGCGAAGGATGAGGTGACGATGCGCGTCGGGAATGGTTCCAAGGTCGATGTGATCGCCGTCGGCACGCTGCCTCTACATCTACCCTCGGGATTAGTTTTGAACCTCAATAATTGTTATTTAGTACCAGCTTTGAGCATGAACATTGTTTCTGGATCTCATCTTATGCGAGATGGATACTCTTTCAAATCGGAGAATAATGGTTGTTCTATTTATTTGAGAGATATGTTTTATGGTCATGCCCCGCTGGTCAATGGTTTATTTTTGATGAATCTCGAACGTAGTGATACACATATTCATAGTGTAGATGCTAAAAGATGTAAAGTTGATAATGATAGTCCCACATACTTGTGGCATTGCCGCCTTGGTCATATTGGTGTCAAATGTATGAAGAAGCTCCATTCAGATGGACTTCTAGAATCTCTTGATTATGAATCATTTGACACGTGCGAACCATGCCTCTTGGGCAAGATGACCAAGACTCCGTTCTCCGGAACAATGGAGCGAGCAACCAACTTGTTGGAAATCATACATACCGATGTGTGCGGTCCAATGAGTGTTGAGGATCGCGGAGGCTATCGTTATGTTCTCACCCTCACAGATGACTTGAGTAGATACGGGTATATCTATTTGATGAAACACAAGTCTGAGACCTTTGAAAAGTTCAAGGAATTTCAGAATGAGGTTGAGAATCAACGTGACAGAAAAATAAAGTTCTTACGATCAGATCGTGGGGGTGAATACTTAAGTCATGAATTTGGCACACACCTTAGGAGCTGTGGAATTGTTTCACAATTGACACCGCCCGGAACACCTCAACGTAACGGTGTGTCTGAACGTCGAAATCGTACTCTGTTGGACATGGTGCGATCTATGATGTCCCTCACCGATTTACCGCTGTCTTTTTGGGGTTATGCTTTAGAGACTACCGCATTCACTTTAAATAGGGCTTCGTCGAAATCCGTTGAGACGACTCCGTATGAACTTTGGTTTGGCAAGAAACCGAAGCTGTCATTTCTAAAAGTTTGGGGTTGCGATGCTTATGTCAAGAAACTTCAACCTGAAAAGCTCGAACCCAAATCGGAAAAATGCGTCTTCATAGGATACCCAAAGGAAACAATTGGGTACACCTTCTACCACAGATCCGAAGGCAAAGTCTTTGTTGCCAAGAATGGATGCTTTCTGGAGAAAGAGTTTCTCTCGAAAGAAGTGAGTGGGAGGAAAGTAGAACTTGATGAGGTGACAGTCACCCCTCCTGTACCGAAAAGTAGCGCATCGCGGGAAACTGTTCCTGAGGTGCCTGCACCGACAAGGGAGGAAGATAATGATAATGATCATGAAGAAACAGATCAAGTTACTACTGAACTTCGAAGGTCCACAAGGGCACGTTCCGCACCAGAGTGGTACGGCAACCCTGTCCTGGAAATCATGTTGTTAGACAACGGTGAACCTTCGAACTATGAAGAAGCGATGGCGGGCCCGGATTCCAATAAATGGCTTGGAGCCATGAAATCCGAGATAGAATCCATGTATGAAAACAAAGTATGGACTTTGGTGGACTTGCCTGATGACAGGCACGACATAGAAAACAAATGGATATTTAAGAAGAAGACAGACGCGGATGGTAATGTGACCATCTATAAGGCTCGGCTTGTCGCTAAGGGTTATCGACAAGTTCAAGGGATTGACTACAACGAGACTTTCTCTCCCGTAGCGATGCTGAAGTCAGTCAGAATCATGTTAGCTATTGCCGCATTCTATGATTATGAGATATGGCAAATTGACGTCAAAACAGCATTCCTTAACGGCTTCCTCAAGGAAGAGTTGTATATGATGCAACCGGAAGGTTTTGTCGATCCAGAGAACGCTAACAAGGTATGCAAGCTCCAGCGCTCGATTTACGGGCTGGTGCAAGCATCTCGGAGTTGGAATATTCGCTTTGATGAAGTGATCAAAGCGTTTGGATTTATACAGACTTATGGAGAAGCCTGTATTTACAAGAAAGTGAGTGGGAGCTCTGTGGCATTTCTCATATTATATGTGGATGACATATTGCTGATGGGAAATGATATAGAATTCTTGGAAAATGTAAAGGCCTACTTGAATAAAAGTTTTTCAATGAAGGACCTTGGAGAAGCTGCTTACATATTAGGCATCAAAATCTATAGAGATAGATCGAGACGCCTCATTGGTCTTTCACAAAGTACATACCTTGACAAAATATTGAAGAAGTTCAATATAGATCAGTCAAAGAAAGGATTCTTGCCTGTTTTACAAGGTATGAGATTGAGCAAGACTCAGTCGCCGACCACGGCAGAAGATAAAGAAAAGATGAGTGTCATTCCCTATGCCTCGGCCATAGGTTCTATCATGTATGCCATGCTGTGTACCAGACCTGATGTGAACCTTGCCATAAGTTTGGTAGGGAGGTACCAAAGTGATCCCGGTACGGAACACTGGACAGCGGTCAAGAACATCCTGAAGTACCTGAAAAGGACTAAGGATATGTTTCTCGTTTATGGAGGTGACGAAGAGCTCGTCGTAAAGGGTTACGTCGATGCTAGCTTCGACACAGATCTGGATGACTCTAAGTCTCAAACCGGATATGTGTATATTTTGAATGGAGGGGCAGTCAGCTGGTGCAGTTGCAAACAGAGCGTGGTGCCAGCGTCTACATGTGAAGCGGAGTACATAGCTGCTTCTAAAGCAGCGCAGGAAGGAGTCTGGATGAAGGAGTTCATCACCGACCTAGGAGTCATTCCAAGCGCGTCAAGCCCGATGACTCTCTTTTGTGACAACACTGGTGCTATTGCTATTACCAAGGAGCCCAGGTTTCACAAGAAGACCAAGCACATCAAGCGCCGTTTCAACTCCATCCGGAATTATGTTCAAGATGGAGATATAGATATTTGTAAAGTGCATACGGATCTGAATGTTGCAGACCCGTTGACTAAACCTCTTCCACGGGCAAAACATGATCAACACCAGAACTCTATGGGTGTTCGATTCATCACAATGTAACTAGATTATTGACTCTAGTGCAAGTGGGAGACTGTTGGAAATATGCCCTAGAGGCAATAATAAAAGTATTATTATTATATTTCCTTGTTCATGATAATCGTCTGTTATTCATGCTTGAATTGTATTGTACGGAAACAGCGATACATGTGTGAATACATAGACCACAATGAGTCCCTGGTAGGCCTCTAGTTGCCAGCTCGTTGATCAACAGATGGTCATGGTTTCCTGACCATGGACATAGGATGTCAGTGATAACGGGATCACATCATTAGGAGAATGATGTGATGGACAAGACCCAATCCTGAGCATAGCACGAGATCGTATAGTTCGTAATGCATAAGCTTTTCGGTGTCAAGTATTTATTCCTTAGACCATGAGGTTGTACAACTCCCGGATACCGTAGGAATACTTTGGGTGTGCCAAACGTCACAACGTAACTGGGTGGCTATAAAGGTACGCATCGGGTATCTCCGAAAGTGTCTGTTGAGTTGGTACGAACCGAGACTGGGATGTTGTCATTCCGTATGACGGAGAGGTACCTCTGGGCCCACTCGGTAAGACATCATCATAATGAGCTCAATGTGACTAAGTAGTTAGTCACGGGATGATGGATTACGGATCGAGTAAAGAGACTTGCCATGACGAGATTGAACAAGGTATCGGGAAAACCGACGATCGAATCTCGGGCAAGTACCGTACCGATGGACAAAGGGAATAACATGCGGGATTGAGTGAATCCTTGACACGGTGGTTCATCCGATGAAGATCATCGAGGAACACGTAGGAACCAACATGGGTATCCAGATCCCGCTGTTGGTTATTGACCGGAGAGTGGTCTCGGTCATGTCTACGTGTCTCCCGAACCCGTAGGGTCTACACACTTAAGGTTCGGTAACGCTAGGGTCGTAGAGATAAATGCACGTGGAAACCCGAAAGTTGTTCGGAGTCCCGGATGAGATCCCGGACGTCACGAGGAGTTCCGGAATGGTCCGGAGGTAAAGATTGATATATAGGAAGTCAGGTTTCGGCCATCGGGCGATCTCCGGGGGTCACCGGGAGCGTCCCGGGACCACCGGAGGGGCCCCGGGGGTCCACCGGGTGGGGCCACCCATCCCGGTGGGGCCCCTAGGCCGCAAGGGTGAAGTGTCCAGCCCTAATGGGCTGGCGCACCACTTGGGCCCACCTCCCCATGCGCCTAGGGTTGAAACCCTAAGGGGGAGGGGGCGCCACTTGCCTTGGGGGGCAAGGACTCCCCCCCGGCCACCGCCCCCCTTGCAGATTGGATCTGCAGGGGGCTGGCGCACCCCCTGGCCCCCTATATATATGTGGGGGGGGGAGAGGGCAGCCGCACCCTTGCCCTGGCGCCTCTCCCCCTCCCGTCACAACTCCGTCTCCTCGAACGCAGGGCGCCCGGTGAAGCCCTGCTGCAATCTCCACTACATCCACCACCACGCCGTTGTGCTGCTGGATCTCTGACGACTTCTCCTCCCCCCTTGCTGGATCAAGAAGGAGGTGACGTTGCTGTACCGGACGTGTGTTGAACGCGGAGGTGTCGTCCGTTCGGCGCTAGATCATCGGTGACGAAGAACGCGAAGAGTACGACTACTTCATCCACGCTTCTTCGAAAGCTTCCGCTCGCGATCTACATAACGGTATGTAGATGCACTCTTACTTGCTCGTTGCTAGATGTCTCCTTAGTTGGATATTGGTGAAAGCGTAGAAATTTTTTGAATTCTGCTACGTTCCCCAACAGGTCAGGGGTCCTTGGGGGCTAGAGGGTGCGAAGGGCCTGCGGAGGTAGGCTTGAGGCGGCCTAAATGGCTAGGAGGAGGTGCACCGCAAGCGGTGTCCACGGCCGTGACCTGGGGCAACGCTAGAGGGCAAATCAGCGCCCTTGGGCGTGCCTTGGGCAGTCGTGGGCACGGGCCAGGCTGGGGAAGAAGGAATGGGGGAGCAGGTCCAGGAGGGCCCCGAGCTCGTGCGCCCACTGGCCGAGCTGGGCGGCGTCGGGCGAGCTCAGCACGAGGAGAAGGAGGGAAATGGAGGAATGGACTGTCACGCGTGTCGTCGACGTCGAGGCGACCTCGGGAGACACGGTCCCGACGCCCAAGGTTGACGGGAGCATCGGGCAGAGGGAAGCTACAGTGCCCTGGTGCACTGTAGCGCGCCCCAAAGCATGCCATTGGCATGGAATAGGCAAAGTGGGCGCGACCACTTGTGTCCAGTAGCTCTGGGGGGTGTAAACAATGTGGAAAGGGCTTTGGATGCTCTAGGAGGCTTTTGGACTGAGGGAGGGGTAGAGAGAGAGAGAGAGAGAGAGAGAGAGAGAGAGAGAGAGAGAGAGAGAGAGAGAGAGAAGTTTGTTGTCCAGAGAGAGATAGTGAGGATTTCACCCCTCAATTACTCGTCCATGGCCTTGAAAATTTTACCACATGTAGAAGGTGACCATGGTCAGCTGTGGTAAAAAATTGAGCTCGTGCAGAATAGTGGAAGTGGTCAAAACAGTGGTCTTGGTAAAATGGCAGAAGGTGTTTGATAAAGTTTTGGGAAAGCAAATGAATTCCACTTGACCTTAGACTTAACAGGATCAAGTCGAATATAGAATTGAGGTTGTTCACCAAGTTTGAGTTCATTTGAAGAAAGTTGCCAATGTAACTTTGGCAAACCCAAGAAATCAATAGAAGTAGATTTTCCAATATTTAGTCATGCAAATATATTCTCATTAATGCGCCACTTGGTGTAGTGTCATCATTTGAGGATTTGAGAATGTCCACAAAATTTGAGATGAAAAGGAGAAAGTTGGCAATGTAGAGTTGTTCAAACTTGGATCTAGTTAGAGAGGGTTTTGGGGCCCTTTGATCAAGTTATCGTGTTCTACAACTTGTGACATTTGGTCTAGATAAATAATTAGACCATTTGAGAAGGTGTACCAAGGTTGACAACATTTGGACTTGTTTGGCAATGTAAAGTTGCTCAAACTTCAAAATGAACAGAAATAATTTTGAGGGGTTTTGGTGATGTTATCTTGTTCTCCAAGACATGACACTTAGCAAGATCACCAAATAGGGAAATTTTGACATGCTAGAATTTTCTTGGAATTTACAGAGAATATTTACTTTGTAGATATTTCAAAACCTTGAAATATTCAGAAAGTGTTTTTGATGAATTTGACCAATATTTTGAACATGACCATATGTGGAAACTCTTATATATGAACAATATATGTCCACTGAGCTTCCCTAAATTTTCTCAACTATTTTTGAAACATTAAAATAATTTTAACATATTAACGACCATTTTTTGCCTTAAGAAAAAACCTTTAAATAAAATAGGAAAATAACTTTTAAATGATATTTTTCTGGTTTTGGGAGTCCTATATCTAGTAGAAGTCAAATATAATTTTTGAAACATTTTTCACACCCTTAATTAAGTACTTGTAGTTCAAGTCTCATTTCAAGGGGTATTGGAAAACCTTATTTAGAAAAATACTTTTTGGCCAAATTATTTTTTAAGAAAATACTATTATGGTCTATACACATGGCATGATCATTGGGCAAAGTTTTGGATCATCGAAAAAAAGTATAAGAGTTGGAGAAATTATTTGATTTTTAGAGCACTTGCAAACATCACACAAAATCCAATCAAAGCAATGACCAAAACATTCAAAAAAAATTCAAACCACATTTTATCATGATTTATTAGCTTAAATGTTGTGGCATGAAAATCAGGGTGTGACAATTTGACTATGACAAATTGAATGTTTTCAATGATAATTTTAGTGATGCATAGATGATAAGTTCAGTTGACACGCACGGTAATTTTCTGGTAAAAGAAAAAACCTAAGCACGAAGTTGCTTGGCTTGTCAATTAAAATTGCAATCCACGCATCAATACAATTGCTATAGAAAAAGGTTCAATTTACCCTGGTCAAATGCCCAACAATCCAGCGTTATCGGGATCCAAGAAAGAAAAAGTTAGTGCGACAAAGGCGTGCCACCAGCTGATCTGAAAGATCTCCACGCACGGCAGAATACTGGTAGGATTATTACTTTGCAGCGTGAGTCACTGCAGCACGCCCATTTGACTCAACGGAAGTAACTTGTGGACCAGAGCATGATCTCGAATAGCAGCAACGCGCCGTGATGCACTTTTTGATTGGTGTTTGGCCGTTTCTAGTCGAGAATATGCATAATCAACTGCTCCCTCGCTAAACTAATATAAAAGCGTTTAGATCATTATTTTAGTGATTTAAGAGCAACTTCAATGGAGCGACTCAAACGGACGGCTATTTCGTCCGCTTTTCGTCGGTTGGATCAGCCGCTCGTCCGATGTCCGTCCTGTTTTAGATTTAGATCGGCAGTGCGCCCAACGCGTCGACCCATTTCATGTTCGCACGTAATTTTTTTAAAAAGACCAGCGACCAATCATGCCAGCGACCATGTCTCATGCTGGTATCATGCCAGCGCCGGCATAAAATAAACACCACACAGTTCATGCTGGCGCACTCGCCAGCGGCCAGCACACATGCCAACACACAAAAAGGGGTGGGACTTGAGTTCGACCATGCCATCGCGGCCCCATGATCATGCCAGCACACCTGCCGACATACAAAAAAGGGATGACGCTCGCCGCCATAGATCACTCGTCGTCAAACTTGAGCATGTCAGCATGCATCTTCTCGAACCATGGCATGTTCCTTGACGACACGGTGTTGAGATCCACATTCATGATCTCCACTCCGGTCATCATGCTCGCGAGAGCCACTTCTTTCGCCTTGGTCTTGGCATTGGCGGCCTCGATCTCTAGCATCTTGGTTTGCTTCTCCATCTCTAGCTCAAACATCTTGGCATGCTTCTCGGCATCCATCTCGAGCCTCCTCCTTTGGATCTCCATGAAGGCATCCATTTGCTCCACTTTGCAACGTCAGCGCTCCTCCTCCCTTGAGTCCTTCTTGGTTATCATGCCCTCCACGGTTGCAATCAAGGCGTTCGACGCCGCGTCCCGTTTGTCCTCTTTCTTGGAGTTGGTCTTCCCCCGCGGTCGTGCCTTCTCGCCATCTCCAACCTCCTTCATGGCTTGCTTCCCCTTACGCACTTGAGGGCGGCATATTGCGCATTGAACTTCTCCTCGTTTTTGATGATCCTAAAGCAATGGGAGAGGTTGAAGCACTTGCCATCGTGTTGGACCTTGAATGCCTCCAAAGCTTGAAATGCCTACAAATGTATTTCATGCAAGCATATTGGCCAATGATATACAAATGAACATGAAAACATAAACGGAATGACACAACATAGGTCGGCTTCCTAGCATACCATGTCATGAATGCCGATGTCGCTCACGGGGCGGGCCTTCACGCTCTCAAGAGTGGCACAAAACTTGTTGCACTTGGATCACCCTCCAACGCTTCGAGATGGACACCCATCCATGCGTGCTCACTATTTGGTACGGCGGGAACTTCTTGCGCTCATGGAACTCACGCTAGACACAAATCCAAAAAGTTGAATACTTTTGTTCGGAGCCCGTCTTGGGGTCTTGCCCAATGTCTCTCCAACACTCGCAAATAAGCTTGCCTTGGTCTGCTTGCTCTTCTGCTTCGGCTTCGCCCCGGTGGCTTGGGTGGCGAGCACGTCCTTGAACAAAGGCTCCCCTTCGATGTCAACATCGTCCTCTTCCTCTTGCACGTAATCCTCTGGAAACTCGTGGTCAAGTGGGAAGCCATCCCAATCCAGGTCCACCTGATCATGCATGAAGGCCGCCTGATCTTGATCAAAGGTGGACGGCGTAAATGCCCCTCGGCCGTTCTGGTTTTATGTCTCGGGTCGTAGCCAACTCCGGCGCCGTCGCCAGCGACCGGTGCGCCACCCTCGAAGATGTTGTTCTGCATGTAGTCGTCGTCGCCGAAAGGCGGCATTCCATCGAATAGGTTGCGCGCGCCCGGCAGCACGCCGACTAGCATTTGTCGCACGCGTTTCCTCACGCCTTCGGTTGACGAGCCACCGGTGTCGCGTTGAGGTCAATGGACGGTGGCGCGAGCGTGGAAGGTGCCACCACGCTCACCTCGGACGAGCACTCCTCGAAGAGGCGGGAGGCCTGCGGGTAGACGTGGAAGTCGGGCATCGGGGTGCAAGACGACGCGCGGGACTAGTCGGGCAGCACCATCCGAGGGAACGCGGATGATCCGGTGCTTGCCGCGGCCACGGCGGCGTTGACGAGGCCGTGCTGGCTAGGGTTTAACTCTAGCATATAAAGCGCCTCCCTCCTTGCCGCCGCGACGCGGGCGTTGGTGAGCTCCTGCTACGCGGCGGCGGTGACAGCGGCCGCCTCGATTGCTTCATCCCTCGCGTTCGCCGCGTGCCTCCGACCCTTCCTCTTGGTTGACTCCCTTTCCCGCTGTTCGGGCGTCAGCTTCTTCTTTGGCTTTGGCGCGGCGGCGGTCTTGTGTGCGGGTGCGAGGCTTGCCTTTGCGGGAGGAGGCGATCGTCATGCCGGACAAGGCGAGGGAGGCGAGGCCGGCGGCGGCGTCGAGGTCGTTGTCCATGGCGGGTTGGGGCGGGAACGCGTGCGGGTCGGAGAGTTTTTTGGTGGAAAATGGAGAGAACGGAGGGAAATGGCGGGCCCGGGGGAGGAGAAGACAAGCGCGCGTCCGTCTCGTGTCCACGCCGACGCAAATCCGGCCCAAAAATGGATCGGGAATGGGTCGGCAGGCGGACGAAAAGCGGATGCGTGTTCGTTTGGGTCGACGCGTTGGGCCGACTTTTCTGTCCGTGCCGACGCAAACGGACGAAATGGATCGCCCCGTTGGAGTTGCTCTAAATACTCTTATATTAGTTTACAGAGGGAGTATATAACAATCTGAAGCGCTTCTTTTCTTCCGGAATGACCAGTCTAAGAGCATCTCTAGCAGAGTGTTTACAATTTGTGGCTTTGTTCGGACAAGAGCCGAAAATTGTTGCGGCTGAACAGAAACCTCAAATGGACATTTAAATTTTGAAAATAAAAGTTCGCAAGCAGTAGAACTAGGTGCATCCATACATAGTTGATTTACATATACTAGAACGGAGGAGGACGCCTACCCCTAATCCTAATGCCCAAAATGCGCCTCATTGGAGTCCCTCCGGGTGTAGCGGCGATGTTGCGGCGGCGGAGATCATCAATCGTCGTCGTAGGAGATGAGGTCAGCGAAGATGGCATCCTGAGCGGCGGCTTCGTAGCGCCACGCGACCATGTTGTCGTCGAGATCTCACGCCCTCGCGAGCCCCTGCTCGTACAGGACGGCGTCGAGTTCCTCGTCCCAGCGGTGGTGCTGCACCGCCTCCTTCTCCTCCCGCACACTCGCACGAGGATTGCCACCTCGATGGTGTCAGCATCGGAAGGGAAGAGGAAATCCTCCAGCCCAACGACCCCAGCGCTCCGCCGCCCCGGCTCCCTCTTCACTGCACGGAGCGGCATGAGCTCCTTCGGCTCCTTCTTCACCGGCAGGAGCGACATACGCCGAGCCTGCCGCCGGCGTACTCCTCCATCTCGCGGCGGAGGAGCGGCGGCGACGGCTCAAGGCCCGGGTTCGTGTACCGCCGGGTGGACTGCTTCCTCGCCGCGATGGCGGCAACGCAACGCTTCCGCTCGGGGTCCTCGTCACCGCCGGCGCCACGTCCGGAGCTCCACATCCCACGCCACATGGTGGCGCATCTATCGGTGGCAGTGGAGTGGGGCGGCGGATTTGGGTTGCCGGCGGCGAGAAATCGGAGGGAAAGAGGGGTTCCAGGCGACTATAAACGTTTTTATGGACCAGGGCGACTATACAGGGTCTGGTTTAACCCCAAAAACGAGCCAAACGATATCCGCCGGAATTATACGGGCCGGGCGCTTTTACAACGTTTGCTAGAGATGCTCTAACTTACTTTACTGAAATGCAATTAAACACAATGTATTGAACACGTGGTCTTACAGTCTCCCATCCTTAGTTCTATCTAGTGATGATCGAGGTGACATGTGATTGATGATTTTCACCCTTTGAAGAATCTTCTCCACGACTGCCATGGAAGAAAACCACCTGACAAAGAAATAGGGCAGTACACCGTTACTATGCCTGCACACCAAAGGGTAGACAAAAATCTACTCTCGCTACTTAAGAACTGCGGTGAAACTGAAGGACAGGATGCATACCACACCCTTGGCATCGAACATACAAATCTTCCTTCATTACGAGGCCTGAGCCTCCACAGATCTCACATTTCTTTTGTTCAATCTAAACAAAGAGAAGAGCATCCGTTATAAAAGCAAAGCATTAGCAATGATGACCTAGTATGGAAGGGATATATCAGCTATGGGTCCGGTGGCCTGACTGATTTCTATTGACCGTTCGAAGAATACTGCTTACAACTCTAAGTAAACTCGAGTAGCGGCTGGTAAGCAGTGTTGCGCTGAACTTAGAGCATCTTCAGCCGTTGAGCCTCCCAGGAGGCATTATTTTCGCCGCTTGGGAGGCTGTCGGCGGAAATTTTGGCTTGGGTGTGAAAAGTTTCCAGCCGTATCCACCCCCAAGCCGTGCCCAGGCCTCGCTCGTGGTCGCCTGAGGGTGGGCCCAGAGGGTGAGGGCACGGGGCGGGGCCCAGATGAAAAGAGAGGAGAGAGGGAGGTGGGAGGCTAAGGATGGGCCAACATCGAGGAAAAGAAGCCGCCGGCACGCCCAGCTGCCCCCCAGGGGGCTGGGTTCGGGGTGGGACTGCCAGCGTTATTTTTCTTCAAATCCGGCGAAAAGTAACGCTTTGAGGGCGTGAGTGGGAGATTTTTTGCCGCCGGCGCTAAAAAAGTGGCCTGGGGAGCATTCCTGGGGACGTGGGTGGAGATGCTCTTAGAGGGCAAAGGGTGCTAAATTTTGGCGCAATAGAATTCAATATCGGTTTTGCCAAAGTACATCTAGATGTGCAGTAACTAGACACATCTAAATTCTACCTCATTGATCTTACGCGAAGTTTCATGTAGATACTTTCCTTTTTCTTTTTCCTTTTCATTTTATACTTAATTGAGTTACTTAGATGTGCAACAAATAACTAAGGCATATAGATGTGCCGGCAGGCAACGAACAGCGAGAAGGGCAAGAAACAGAGCCGGAACTCACAATCCTTTTGCCGAACTCGACCCCTGCAACGACGAAGGGCGTCACTCCAGCTGCAGAAGGAAGAGGACCGAAAGCCGGCAGATACCATGAGATACAACACTTGGTCGGAGGGAAATATAGGAAGGCGAGAAACAAATCAAGCGGTCACGCATGGGCCGACCTACAGCACCGACGACGATCTGCCAGGTGACCTCCGCGGGCGGGAGGTCGGCAACGGCTGCGGCGGCCGAAGGCCCGTCAACGGCCCGGACGCGGACGGCGGGAGCTCTCTTGCCGACACTGCCGAGGAAGAGGTCGTTGCGCCCGGGGCCCGGCAGGCACGGGGGGAACGCGCGCGCCTGCATCGCTGCCGTGCCGCTCCTACCGCCGGTTTGCAATGCTCTCTGCCCGGTACTCTGCACTCGTCGGGACGCGCACGTCGCGGACACGCCCACTTGTCCGCGATTATGCGGTGGAAACACGCGCGAGGGAGACTCGGCCACGCGATGCTCCTGCGTCCACGATAAATCCAAGCGGAAATCGTTGGCATTTCTATGACTCGTCTCGTCCGCGCTGTGGGGCCTGCCGGCCTGGGGCTCGCGGCAGCAGAAATGCGTTTTGGTGCTCAAGCTCCATTGAGCTCTTTTTTTTGAAAAAAATCAAAGCAAATGTTTCAAAATATTCTGAAAAAGATACACAATGTCATATGATGTAGGAGTATACTCCATGTATGCAAATTTTCATGAGAGCTACATAAAAATAACAAATTATTGATTTTGAAGGCAGTATAAAACCAACGATTTTTACCCTTTTTTGTGGCTCCACTTGCTTCTCTATTTCTTTCTGAATGCTCATCATCATCATCATCATTTTAGCATCTTCGCCGTCTCAATCCAATGAACCAACGAACTCTTTGTATATGAATTAGTCAAAGTTCTTGTTCTCGTGGTCATCATTCAACGAAATCCATTATTTGCCTGTAAATGACCAAAAGAATAATAAAAAACAGCTAGGCGACCTCCTAGGATGTACCAGGGCAGCGATAAGGCGTCTGTTGGAGGCGACCTTGTCCAACAGTACTTGTGTCATGAGTTGAGGACGGCGGCACAGCTAGGGTGGTGGTAGAGTTAGAAAGGGGCGGTGTGGACAAGGTAGAACAGACGAGAGGAAGATGGCAAGCCAGGATAGGTTGGAGAAGATTTGAAAAGATTCAGAGTGCTTACATTTTAAAGGCGTTGTCGGGGGGAAGGCCCCCGGGCAGGCAATGGAACCCGGATCCTCTTCAAAAATATCAGGGCTAGCAAAGCCCCTCAATCTGGCTCGCTCCTGGCCGGCTTCCCAGCGTAAGCCGGCCGGGTGCCGCAACCCGGCCATCCAGCTGGAGCATGCCGGCCGGTCCCTAGAAGTCAACTCCCAGCGACAAGAGCGCGTGGCTACAGTGTACCTCCTTTTACGCCGGCCCCGGCGGGCATGACAGCGGCGCACCATGTACCTCGCCTGGGGCAAGCGGTGTCTCCGCGGCCTAAACCTCTAGCAGGGTGGCGCACGTCGTAAGTTGACGCCTGACGAGGCATGCCACGGTACCATGCAGTCAGCCGTACCCGCACCCGACGGTCCCGGTACGGCCCGCACCCGACGGACCCGGCGAGACCCACGCCCGGTGGACCAGGCAGGCCCGGCGGCCCCCACTGTCGGCTCCTAGACACTGACATCAAGGCCCCGCGCCCATGTAACATTACCATTGTAACCCTGGGAGGGCAGCCTATAAGGACGCCCCGGCGCTCCAGGGCCGATCGACCTCTAGCATACACACACATAGCGAGGAGGCAGGACATGCACTGGCCTATTTTCCTTCCTCCCGAAAACAGCTCTAGAAGCAAGCTTGTATCCACTTCATACAAACCACACTCGGCATGACTAGAGGTGTTATCTCTCCGGAGAGCTCCGAACCTGGGTACGTCTCGTGTCTCACACTTGCGCATGCCAACCTCACCTCTCGAACCCACCGGTGCCCTTGTGTATGTCCCCCTCTTTAGCCATCCTATGGCATCTGCCATGAGATCACCACGACAGTTGACGCCCACCGTGGGGCGGCTCGAGGTGCCGGCCGGAGTCAAGTTCCAGACGAGGCCCTTCGCTTGCTCCCACGAGCAAATCATGCACGCCGTCGTCCCCGCAGCTGGCGCAGACGCCGCCGACATCGCCGCAGAATCCATCGTCCCCTTCGGCGGGTTCCGCGTCTTCATCGCGCTTGTGCCCGACGAGTACCCCGGCGAGGTGCTCGACGTCACCGACTCCCCCGTCCCCGTCGACTGCACCGACTCTAGCGAGGTAGCGGATCTCTGCACCCGCGTAAAGGATCTCACCACCGGCTCGAACTCCTCTTCGGCTGGCGCTACGGCCAAGGCCGACCCGTTGCGCGCTAGGCTGCGAAACCTCAGCATCCCATCGCCGCCGACATCAACGCCACCCAGGCCAGGGCCCAACTCGACGAGGAGCGCGTGCGCATGCTGGACGAGGCCACGACGCTTGCTACTACGCAGCGTCAACTGGAGTCTGCCCAGCGGGAGTGTGACGCCGCGTACGACTTTGTGCCGGCCGTGGCCGAACCCAGCCGGGTTGCCGAGGTGCGCGTACGGGGAGGAGCCATTGGATGCACGCTGGGCGTGGTCCCACCCGTCTACGACACCCCGTCAAGAACATGCACGTCGCGAAAGCGGTCGCAGAGGACTTAGAACTCCTGGAGGGCGAGGAACTGCAACAGCGCATCCGTGAGCTTCTCGCCACGGCAAACTCGCAGAAGAAGTGTCTTAACGTCCCTACCACATCCGGCTCGCGCCGCACCAAAGACCCAGCGCTCGGGGACACCCAACAGGGAACCTCTCTACCCAGTAGCAAGGCCTAGTCCGGGAAGACCCGGGGCGGCCGAACCCGGCAGGGCCGTGCTATGACGGTCGACGACGACCTAGGCAACGAGCCGGCTCTCGATGATCGGCACTGGCAAGATCTCCCTTCACCCACCGGTCAGCGAGGCCAGCTGGCTCCGGCTCCCCGGGGCCCAGTCACAACCCGGGTGGGTTCGCGCGACACCGACCACACCGACGCCCGCCACCGCATCGAGCGGCTAGCTCTCTCCCTCTAGCTCAAGGAGGACGATGTGATCGGCCCGCGCATCCGTGACGAGCCCTTCACCAAGGGGTTCACACTTCCCCGCGACACCCCCAAGTACAACGATACTGTCAAGCCGGAGGACTAGCTCGTCGACTACACCACCGCCGTCGGCATCGCGGGCGGCAACCGACGCTTAGCCGTTTGTTACGTGCCCCTCATGCTGCAGGGCTTAGCCAGGACATGGCTGAACAGCCTGCCGTCTCGCAGCATCAACTCGTGGCTCAACTTTGAGCAGGGGTTCATGCGCAAGTTCACCGGTACCTACAAGCGGCCTGGCCGGCCCAGCCAGCTCGTCATGTGCGTCCAGGGGCCGGGGGAGACTGGTCGCCAGTACCTTGCGCGTTGGACCAAGCTCCGGAACAGCTGCGAGGGGGTCCATGACGTCCAAACCATCATACTTTCTGAGCGGCTGCTGAGACGACACCCTGCTCAAGCACAAGCTCTTGCGCAGCAAGCCAACCACCATGGTCGCGCTCATGGTCACGGCGGACAAGTACGCCATGGCCAACCCCGCCATGAAGATTCAAGTTATGTTGGACGCTGTCGGCAAGGTGTTGTCGGCACCGCCTCCCAAGCCGGCTGGCGAGAGCAGCCGCCAACAGAACGCAGAACAACAAGCATAGGGGCGAGCAATCGACTCCCCGTCACGACAACCGCCTCGTCGCCACGACCGAGCAAGCGCCACTCGCCGAGCAAGGTGGCGGCCGGCATCAGCGAACCGACAAGACCGCCTGGCAACCCGCCATGAGCTTCGAGGAGATGCTTGATGCTCCCTGAAAGTACCACAGCGGCGCAAGGCCGTCCACGCACACGCTTCGGCAGTGCGCTATCACCAAGCGATTGATGAGGGGCGATGTTCCTCCGCCCCCTCCTCCAGCGCCGGGTGCGGGGCAGACGCCTCCGCCACCTCCTCCACCCTCGGCAGCCGGCGCCATGCGCGATGAAGCTTTTCCCAACCCGAACGCCTGCTACGTCGTCTTCACCAGCATGGGCAGCGACAAGTGTAGCAAGCGCCTGCTCTAGTAGGAGCTGAACACCGTCGTCCCGACCGTGCCTGAGTACATGCACTGGTCGGAGCACCCGGTCAGCTGGTCCCGGGAGGACCACTCGGCCGTCATGCCTACGCTGGGTGGCTACACCCTAGTCCTCGACCCCACCATAGTCACTGAAAAGTGCACCTGCAAGTTCTTGCGAGTCTCATCGATGGCAGCAGCAGCATCAACATCCTATACCACGACACCATGACCAAGCTCGGCATCGAGGCGAAGCAGATGGAGCCGACTCGGACAGTGTTCCATTGCATCGTGAAGGTCCTCTCCTACTCCCCGATCGACCGGGTCCGGCTTGACGTCATGTTCGGCTCCAGCGACCACTTCTGGCGCAAGCCGATCTGGTCCGATGTCGTGGACCTAGACATCCCCCTACCACGCGCAGATGGGCAAGCCCGTGCTGGCAAAATTCATGGAGGTCCCAAAGGCTTCATCACCGTCGTCGGCGACCACAAGAAATCCCTGGAGTGCACCTGAGCCATCTCCAAGTTGGTCGAGTTGCTGGTCATAACCGAGGAGCGGCGCCAGCTCAACCGGATTGTGGCGTTGGCCGGCGAGGAGCCGGCTGTGCCGGCCCAGGCCAGGGAATCGGCCGGCGAGGCCTTGTTCCAGCCATCCAAGGATACCAAGAGGGTCCCGCTCAACCCGTCCGACCCGAACTGCAGCTAGTACGTTGTCGTGGGCGCCCGCCTCGGCAGCAAATAGGAAGGCGAGCTTGTCGATTTCCTCCGTGAGAATCGGGATATCTTTGCATGGTCCCCCAAGGACATGCCGGGTGTTCAGAGGAAGTACGTCGAGCACAAACTCCACGTACGCAAGGATGCCAAACCTGTCCACCAACCGCTACGCCGCTTTTCCGAGGAGAAGCGGAGAACCATCAGTGAAGAGATCGCCCGGCTCCTCACGACCGGCTTCATCATGTAGGTGTTTCACCCGGAGTGGCTGGCCAACCTAGTACTCGTCCTGAAGAAGAACAACACTTGGCGCATGTGTATCGACTACACTAGCGTGAACAAGGCCTGCCGCGATGATCCTTTCCCCCTCCCACGGATCGATCGGGTGATCAACTCCATGGCCGGCAGCGACCTCCTGTCCTTTCTGGACGCTTACTCCGGCTACCACTGGATCAAGCTGGACCCAGCCGACGCCCTGAAGACGTCCTTCATCACGCCATTTGGAGTGTATTGCTACATCGCCATGTCGTTCAGCTTGAAGAACGTCGGAGCCACCTTCCAACGCTGCATGCAGAAATGCCCGCTGCTGCAACTCGGCCGCAACGTGCACGTCTACGTCGATGACATCGTGGTGAAGACCAAGCAGTACCTCACCCTCCTAGCCGACCTCAAGGAGACCTTTGCCAATCTGTGCACTTACCGGATCAAGCTCAACCGGAGAAGTGCGTGTTCGGCGTGCCACCCAGCTAGGTACTCGGCTTCCTCTTCTCGGAGCACGGCATTTAGGCGAACCCGGAGAAAATTAAGGCCATCGAGCGCATGTGCAAGCCGGCCAGGCTGCGCGATGTCCAGAAGTTCATCGGCTGCTTGGCCTCTCTTAGCCGGTTTCTCAGCCGCCTGGGCAAGAGGGCCCTGCCCGTATATCAGCCTATGAAGAAGGCGTCGTCATTTGAGTGGAACGACCAGACGGAGGAGGCTTTCCGCCGCCTCAAGCGCATGCTCTCCACCACACTCGTCCTAGCTGCATTGGCCGACCAGGAGCCACTCTTGCTCTACATCACCGCCACCTCGCGGGCGATCAGCACGGTGCTTGTGGTTGAGCGCCCCGAAGAAGGCAAGATCCAGCCGGTCCAGTGCCCGATATACTACTTGAGCGAAGTGCTTTCCGCCTCCAAGAAGAACTACCACCACTACCAGAAGATGTGCTACGGCGTGTACCTCACCACCAAGAAGCTGAAGCAGTACTTCCAGGGCCACGTCATCATTGTGGTCAGCATGGCTCCCATCGGCGAGATCATGGCCTATCGGGATGCCTCTAGCTGGGTGGCCAAATGGGCCATCGAGCTGGCGGGTCACACCATCCTTTACGATTCGTGCACAACCATCAAGTCCTAGGCGCTGGACGATTTCCTCATTGACTGGATGGAGACCCAGTACTTGCCACCGCCACCCGACTCGACGCATTGGCGCATGCACTTCGACGGCTCCAAGATGCGAGCCGGCTTGGGGGCCGACATCGTGCTGTCCTCCCCCAAGGGCGACCGGCCGCGGTACGTGCTCCAAATCCATTTTGTTGCCTCCAACAACACTGTCGAGTACGAAGCTCTCATGCACGGCCTCGGGCTGGCCAAGGAGATCGGTATCCGGCGCATCATCTGCTACAGCGACTCGGACCTGGTGGTGCAGTAGGCCTCGAGCGAATGGGACGCCCAGGACGCCAACATGGCCAGCTATCGCTTCATTGTCCAGCAGCTCTCCGGCAACTTTGATGGCTGCGAGTTCCTTCACATCCCTCACGCGGACAACGAGGCCGTAGACACGTTGGCCAAGATAGGTTCATCCCGGCAAGCAATCCCACTCGACGTCACCCTCGAGCACTTGCGGAAGCCGTCCATCAAGCCGTACGCCGTGTCCGAGTCCATATTCGTCTCGGACGACCCCGCGGCGCTGCCACCCAACCTTGGAGATCCCGGCCCAAGCCCTGGGACTATCAACTCCGCCTCGGGGGCTAACGGCTCCGCCCCAAGCCCGAGGACTGCTTATCCGGGCCAAGGGGCAGGCGGCTCTCGCTCGGGCGTGTCGCCCCGAACCCCATCTAGGTGGTCGTTTTCATAGTAGTGACGGCTCCGTCTTGGGCCCAACCAATCCTGGCCTTCCTAGAGAGCGGAGCGCTTCCCATGGACGAGACCGAGGCCCGACAAGTGCAACACCAGGCGTATGCCTAAAGCATCATCAATCACGAGCTTGTCAAGCATAACGACAGGCATGTTCCAGCGCTGCGTAGAGAAGGACAAGGGCATAGAGATCTTCCTCAACATCCACCAGGGCGAGTGCAGGCACCACGCTGCCTCAAGGTCCCTAGTGGCCAAAGATTCCTGCCATGGTTCCTAGTAGCCCACGACCCTCCAAGACAGCGAATAGCTGGTCCTCAAGTGCGAGGGCTGCCAACGCTTCAGCAAGCGTGGCCATCAGCCTGTTACGGCCCTCCAAACCATCCTGATCACTTGGCCCTTCGCCGTCTGGGGATTGGACATGGTGAGGCCCTTCAAAACCGCTCGGGATGGCATGATGCACTTGCTGGTAGCCGTTGACAAGTTCACCAGGTGGATCGAGGCAAGACCGATCAAGAAGCTCGACAGGCCGATGGCCGTCCGATTCGTCAAAGACATCGTGGTTTGCTACGGCGTCCCGCACAACATCATCACGGACAATGACACCAATTTCGCCAAGGGCGCGCTGGCGCAATACTGCTCCATCACCGGCATCCACCTCGACTTGGCCTCCGTCGCCCATCCTCAGTCCAATGGCCAGGTCGAGCGGGCAAACGGCCAAATCTTGGTCGGGATCAAGCCGCGACTCGGCGAGCCCCTCGCCTGTTCACCCACCAGTAGGCTCAATGAGTTGCCGGCCATCCTCTAGAGTCCCCGAATGACGCCGAATTGGTCGACCGGGTTCACCCCCGTTCTTCCTCGTCTACGGAACCGAAGCAATCATCCCGGCCGACATCAAGTTTGACTCGCCCCGAGTCACCATGTACACAGAAGCCGGGGCCAAAGAAGCCCGCGAAGATGGTGTCAGTCTACTCGAGGAGGCGCACCTTTTGGCCCTCAGCCAATTGGCCATTTACCAGCAAAGCCTACGACACTACCACAATAGGAAGATCAAAGCCCCTCGCTTTCAGCGAGAGGGGCCTCGTACTCCGGCTCATCCAGTAGCAAGCCGGCTAGCACAAAATGGCCTCCCCTTGGGAGGGCCCCTTCATCATCAGGAAGGCCCTATGTGACCGCAATGCTTACTACCTCATCGACACAAGCAAGCCGAACAAACGCAAGAGAGACACAGTCGGCGAAGAGACAAGTCGGCCCTGGAACGCGGAGCTACTCCGCCCGTTCTATAGTTAGCTATATGCACGTACCTATCGTTACCTTTTGAGTTAATGAAAGCAGCAGGACTCCCGAACGACACCCGGGGGCTACCTTTTCTATCAAGTATCATGTCCCGCACACCTTTACAATCATACCCACCCCACCCCCGCTGGGTCGGAGCACCCGGCCCGGGGTCCCGGGGGCTAGTCGGCTCGACCGCACCCCGGCCCGCTTAGTTCATCTTTACATGTCCAAGTCACCAAGGCCGTCCTCTTCACCCTAAGCCACAGACCGGCTCCGGTTGTTCGGCTGGCAAGACCCAAGGGCCAAACACGTCGGCACGCAGAAATTCGCTGAGTTGGGCCGGCCGGATCGGTCAAATCCGGCACACCCGCACTAAGTTGCCGCACGACCGGCTGCGCGCCAGCCGGCCCAGTGGGTGTTTCGCTCACGCTCAACGTTCAAAAAATCCTAAGTATTGCACGTCCCTTCCCAAGGCCGAACTCCTTGTCGCAGGTTGGCACCCGACTGTTCCACTAGCAGGAGGGAGGCCCAAAGAGGGGGCAAGCAAGGAAAAGCTTAAGAACAGAAAGCAAAAGCATAACACTCGCGAAAATATTTACATGCATCACAAAATGCCTACGGTCGGAGTTCATTACCATTAACTACACCCCCAGTGGGTGGACTTGCCACTTAACAAAGTTCAAAGAAAAAGAAAAGCAGGTTGGCCTCAAGCAGTCGCCGCGCCGGGATGCGCGTTTCCCGGCTCCTCCGCGTCGGCCTCCGGTTCCGTCGAGGCGCCGGTGTCGTTTAGCGCGGCCTCGTTGTCTGCACAGGTATCCTTCTCGCCGGAGCTACCGGGCCGGTCATCTAAGGCCAGTCCAAAGTTGTCGGGCGGGAGTTCTTCACCGTCTTTCGTTTGCTCCGCGTTGAACTCATCGTGCGCGGCAAAGGAAGCAAGGTAGCTGGCCCGTCCGGCAATCCGATGCGACAGCGCCTCCAAGGATGCCTTAGCGCCGGCTTGTTGGGCCGCCAGCTGGTTCAGGTCCAGGTCCGGGTACCAAGACATGGTGAAACGCAGAGCCAGATCCGTGCCAGCACTAGCCGCGGAGACCTGCCACGCGTGGAGCCGCGCTGAGCCGACCTCCAGCCAGTGTGCCAGCCGAGTGAAGCTATTGGGCGCCACTACATCTGGCCAAAGGGCGGCCGTCATCCCCAACCCGACCGTGAACAACCGCTGCATTTGCTTGTCGAGGATCTTCAGGCGGGCCTCAGCAGCGAGCATGAGCTTGGAGAAGGTCCAGGCGGCGTGTGGGTCGATCGAGGCGCCCGCGGCCACCTGATTGGACCGGTGCATGCACACGATCCCCGCTACCTCTCTCTGCATTTCCGGAAAGGCCCCTGGCACACGAAAGAGGGAAATCAGTTAGCAGGCACAAAGGGTCAGTCGGAGAGAAAAACAAAGAAAGCACTTACGCAGAAGGAGCTCGTCCAGATGCTACGCCTCGCACAACATACCATTCCACTCAAGCGTCCATGCACGACCACGGTCCTCAAGATATTTCTCGAGCCCGTCGCACTTCTCAACGGCCGCCTTCAGCTCGACGTCCATTGCGGCAGCCACCTTTCCATGCCCGTCCACTAGCCGGCCCAGCTCTGCCTGGTGGGCCTCCACCGCCTTGGCGGCCTCCGCCTTCAATCGCCCCCCTAGGCCCGAAGCTGGTCACGGTCAGCGGCAGCTTGGTCTTGCTTCTGGACGATTTCGGCCAGCCGGATCCGGAGATCCGGCACCTCGTCGGTAGTGGCTGCAATGCAAATCATCAAGTCAAAAGCCAGAGAAAAAGAAAAGGATGCCTTAAGATTCGACCCAACTGCTTCGCAGTTGGCCCTAATCTCGGGGGCTACACCCAGTGGGTGCGCTGACGCGTCCCCACTGGAAGCATGCGAGACGTACCTTGGGCTTGGCAAAGAGCCTCACCCCGGGCGGTGAGCTGCGTTGTGACCGTGCGGTACTTCTCCAGGAGCCGGTTATGCGAGCCGACTCCCAGGCCGTCCAAATGTTGCGAAGAAGAAGATGTTAGCAGAAAAGACAAAACGTCATAAGATTCGACCCAACTGCTCCGCAGTTAGCCCGGACCTCGGGAGCTACACCTAGTGGGTGCGCTAGCGCCCCCCCACTGATCATCCGCAAACCAAGACAAGTGAAGAAAACTTACCGCAACAGCGCGCTCTAGCTCACGTGTCTGCTCCAGCTCGCTCTGGAGGAAAGCATGCAGCCGACTCTCGCGACCCCGGAGTTGCTGGCGCATGGCGTCCGTCACCGCGACCTCCTGAGTGTGTGGCCTGGTTGCGCCCTCGCCGGCTCTTTCTCATGACCGCGGCACCCCGGTGGCGGACCACTTCCCGGCATCCCTGTCTTGTTCCTGGTGGCCTGCGGTGGCACGACCACCAAGGCATGGCCGCCTCGTGCTGGCGTCTCCGCGCCTGATACATCTCCAACGTATCTCTAATTTATGAAGTATTCATGCCATGTTTACACCAATTTTATATGACTTTTGTATGATTTGATTAGAACTAAACCAGACTAGTGATGTTTTCAGTAGAACTACCGTGGTGTTGTTTTTTGTGTAGAAATAAAAGTTCACGGAATGGGCTGAAAATTTACGGTGATTTTTATGGACCAAAAGAGTTCCCCGGAGCAAAAGAGTTTAGCCAGAAGAGTCCCGAGGCAACGACAAGGGTGGAGGGCGCACCCACCTCCCTAGGGCCTGCCCCCTGTCTTGTCGCTGCCTCGTGGACCCCCTTGACGTGAAATCGATGCCGAAAATTCCTATAAATATAGAAACCCCCCAAAAGAAACCTAGATTGGAAGTTCCGCCATCGAAAGCCTCTGTAGCCACAAAAAAAATCAATCCATTTGGACTCCATTTGATATTCCTTTTCTGCGAAACACAGAAATAGGCAAAAAAACAGCAATTTGCACTAGGCTTCCGGTTAATAGGTTAGTCCCAAATGTAATATAAAAGTGCATAATAAAGCACATTAAACATCCAAAATAAATAATATAATAGCATGGAACAATAAAAAATTATAGATACGTTGGAGACGTATCAAGCATCCCCAAGCTTAATTACTGCTCGTCCTCGAGTAGGTAAATGATAAAAACAGAATTTTTTATGTGGAATGCTACCCAACATAATTCTCAATGTAATTTTCTTTATTGTGGCATGAATGTTCCGATCCGAAATATTCAAGACAAAAGTTTAATATTGACATAAGAATAATAATACTTCAAGCATACTAACAAAGCAATTATGTCTTCTCAAAATAACATGGCCAAAGAAAGTTCATCCCTACAAAATCATATAGTTTGGCTATGCTCCATCTTCGTCACACAAAAAACCCAAATCATGCACAACCCCGGTTTCAGCCAAGCAATTGTTTCATACTTCAATTTTTCAAACTTTTTCAACTTTCACACAATACATGAGCGTGAGCCATGGATATAGCACTATAGGTGGAATAGAGTGGTGGTTGTGGAGAAGAAAAAAGGAGGAAGATGGTCTCACATCAACTAGGCGTATCAATGGGCTATGGAGATGCCCATCAATAGATATCAATGTGAGTGAGTAGGGATTGCCATGCAACAGAAGCACTAGAGCTATAAATGTATGAAAGATCAACAAAAGAAACTAAGTGGGTGTGCATCCAACTTGCTTGGTCACAAAGACCTAGGGCATTTGAGGAAGCCCATCGTTGGAATATACAAGCCAAGTTCTATAACGAAGATTCCCACTAGTATATGAAAGTGACAAAACAAGTGACTCTCTATCATGAAGACCATGGTGCTACTTTGAAGCACAAGTGTGGAAAAAAAAGATAGTAGCATTGTCCCCTTTTTTTCCTTTTTTGGGGCTTTCTCTTTTTTTCATTTGGCCTTTTTTTTTCTTTTTTTTGGGACAATGCTCTAATAATGATGACCATCAAGCTTCTATTTATTTACAACTCGATACTAGAACTAAATATGACACTATATGAGTGCCTCCGGCGGTGTACCGGGATGTGCAATGAATCTAGAGTGATATGTATGAAAAAATATGCATGGTGGCCTCGCCACAAATACGATGTCAACGACATGATCATGCATGGCAATATGACAATGATGAAGCATGCCATAATAAACAGAACGATGGAAAGTTGAATGGCAATATATCTCGGAATGGCTATGTAAATGCCATGACAGGTAGGTATGGTGGCTGTTTTCAGGAAGGTATATGGTGGGTGTATGGTACCGGCGAAAGTTGCGTGTTACAAGAGAGGATAGCAATGGTGGAAGGGTGAGAGTGCGTATAATCCATGGACTCAATATTAGTCATAAAGAACTCACATACTTATTCAAAAATCTACAAGTCATGAAAACAAAGTACTACACACATGCTCCTAGGGGAAGGGTTGGTAGGAGTTAACCATCGCGCGATCCCGACCTCCATACAAAGGATGACAATCAATGAAATACCTCATGCTTAAAATTTGTCACACAACGGTTACCATACGTGCATGCTACGGGACTTGCAAACCTCAACACAAGTATTTCTCAATTTCACAATTACTATACTAGCATGATTCTAATATCACCATCCTCATATCTCAAAACAATCATCAAGCATCAAACTTCTCATAGTATTCAATGCACTTTATATGAAAGTTTTTATTGTACCCATCTTAGATGCCTATCATTATAGGACTTTCTTTTAGCCAAAGCAAATTACCATGCTGTTCTAGAGGACTCTCAAAATAATATAAGTGAAGCATGAGAGAACAATAATTTCTATAAAATAAAACCACTACCGTGCTCTAAAAAGATATAAGTGAAGCACATAGAGTATTCTAATAAATTCCGATCCATGTGTGTCTCTCCCAAAAGGTGTGTACAATAAGGATGATTGTGGTAAACTAAAAAGCAAAAACTCAAATCTTACAAGACGCTCCAAGCAAAACACATATCATGTGGTGAATAAAAATATAGTCTCAAATAAAGTTACCGATAGACGAAGACGAAAGAGGGGATGCCTTACCGGGGCATCCCCAAGCTTAGGCTTTTGGTTGTCCTTGGTTTAACGCCCCGGATGTAACAATTCCATTTCTGGCAATATCATTATCTTTGACTTAATCAATTCCATTCTGGGCTCTTCCTTCATTTCGGGTTTCTTCGTTTTTGCCTTGCGCGTGTGTGCATATCATCCATGTCATGCCATCATGTGCATTGCATTGTATTCGTGTTGTCACTTGCACCCGGTCATGCTCGTCTCTTCCCGTTGTCCGTTTCGAGTTCCGACACTCACACATGTGCCCGTGGCACCTCCGAGTCCTTCTTTCGTATGTGACCGTAGAACGTTCCCGGAATGAGGTGAGATTGTCGTACATTGTTGTTTTAGTATGTGTAGGCCGCTTGTCAAGTTTCGTCGCGTTTGGAGGTCGTTTGATACTCTAACGGTTAACCTCGTGGGCTAAAAGCTCCTCTTTCTTTTGGCCCAACACCCCTCCACAATAGCCCACTAACCCAGCACAACCACTCCCATCCTCTCGGTTGTCGGATCGTCATCGTGTGGGCGAAAACCGCACCCCATTTGGACACTCCTAGCCCCTAGAATCTATAAATAGGCCTCCCCACGTCCATTTTCGGGTAAAACCTAGCCTCCCTCCTCTGTCCGCCGCCGGACGCGTCCGTCCGCGCGCCGGACACGTCCGCTCCGCCCCTCAGCCGATCCCGTCGCGACACGTGTCCTCCCCGCCGCCAGCTCCTCCCCGCGCCGCCTCCGGCCCACGGTCGGCCCGCCCCGGGCCGCGCCGGGCCCGACCGCGCCAGCTCCTAGCCGCCTCGCCCGACCGCGCCTTCCTCCGGTCACCGGCGCGCACCGCCGCCACCGCGCCGGGCGACCGCGTCACCGCCGGCCGCCGCCCCGGCTGCCTCCGCCGGTGCCTCCTCGCTCCGCCATCGCCCCGGCCGCTTCCGCCGCCGCCCCGTCGCCGGCACAAGCTCCGCCGCCCGCCGTTCCTCCGCCGGCCTCCTCCGCCGCCCCGCTCGAAGCTCCTCCGGCCGCCGTGCCCCGCCTCTCCGGTGAGCCGCCGGCCTCTCTCCGGCCAGATCCGGCGAGCTCCGGATCGGGACCAGATCCACCGGTCCCCGATCCCAACGCCTGAATCCCTCCGTTCCGTCCCGCATTGACTTTCGCGGAGGTATATTTTCCACTAAGTCCCGGATCTGAGTAAATTTCTTGCCCTCCTTGACATGCGGTAACTTTGTGCTCGGTGCTCCGTTTTGCGCATATGATATATCAAAATGTTCGTCTCGTCGTGCTCTACATGTTAGCATCAGTTTCATGCATGATAGGGATCATCTAGTTGACTTAAACTTCGTGCCAAGAGTGCTTCATGATGAAGCTATTTCAACACTTTTTGTGTGTATAAATTTGTTGGAATGTTCGTGGGCTAGTAACTTTGTGCATGTTGGTCCGAATGGAGTGAATGATATGTCCATATGTTCATTGTGAAGTGCTCTACATGATGGTTGCTGTAGCATTCATGTTAGGTGTCATATTGCCATGTTTATCTCTGTTACAGAAGTGCTTTTGGCTGATAAGTTGTTGAACTTGTTATGAGATGATGTTTTGTCTTGCTTGTGTATATTAATCCATGTGTCATATGAGCTAGGTGTCAACATGAGTTTTGCTCTTTGGAATGTGCTCTACATGATAGATTCATTTTCATGCCATGATATGTCTTGAAATGAGTGCAACAAGCTTGTTAACATGTCATCGTGATGTTAAATTTCTGCTAAGTGTGAATCTGTTAATTTTTATGCCATGTTTCCATGATGCTACCGTCATTGTTGTGCATGTTTAGAGTTGTCCAATGGATGTTCCTTGATGTATATGTTATGCTCTAGCTATCCATGCTCTTGTTTTCCATGATGTTATGTTGTAGCTTGTTCTTATGAGGCCCTCAAGTTGCTATAAAATGTTTCTGTCAGCATGCCCAGATTTTGCTAAGTCTGGATAAACTTTTGCACTTTTGCCATGATGTTTGGGACATGTTCTAGTATGTTGTAGAAGTAGCCATGTGGTTATTCTTGAAGAGCATGTTATGTATGTAATTGACATGCCTTTTGCTTGCATGATGGCTTGAGGTAGCTTGTTGTTTCCATGCTCTCAATAGGCTATAAAATGTATCTGTCAGCATGTTATCAACAAGTTCAGTTTTGTCATGTGAATAGCTAGAGTTCTATGCATCCTATGACCATCTTCTTGCCATGAGTAGCTTCTCAAATATGTCTTCTTGCTGTTGGTTATATCACATGCCATGGTATGCTTTGGGTTGAGTTGCACAAGCTTGCAAACATGCCTACTTGTTGTAATTTCTGCCATGCCTTGTAATTTTCACTAAGTCTGAGAATTCTGTAAATTTATTGCAACTTGCCATGCTTGTTTAATTGTGTTCCAGTAAGTTTATGGGTGTGCTCTAAGTTCATGCTTGTTAAGTATCGCATCTAGTTCACATCCATGCCTTCTGTCTTCATGTTCGGGTGTTGTAGCATATTTGTTTCTTGCTCCAAAGATGCCATGTTTCTGTAAACTGCAGTTTTGCATTGCATCTTGTATTGCTTGCCTTTTGCAAACCATGCATCCGTTTCCGGTGATCTTTATATCGATTTCAACCGAAATCTTCCCCTCTATCCAATGGCTTGCTTGGTTGCCCAAGAATAAGCCATTTCCATCATCTTCTCCTTAGGCTCGAGAGCATCCTCATGCATACGCACATCATACTTGCATCCTATGTCATGTGTTGCATCATGTTGATTGTGCATTACACCGTGTTTGATATTGTGCCGTTGTTGTGCTCTTGTGTGGGGTAGAGTCGGGAGCCGATATCGAGTTTGAGGATCTTGTCGAGACTGAGCTTGAGGAGCAAGGTTACGATCCCTCTGTGGACTCAACATGCAAGATGACCATTCCCAGATATCACCTCTATCTTTATCTATGCTAGATGTCTCGTTCTTTAGATATGCCTTGGTGCCTATTCCTGTTTGTCAGCCTCCTATTGTTGCCATGAAACACTCTAACCGCCTTCCTAGCAAACCGTTGTTTGGCTAAGTATGCATCGCTCAGCCCCTCTTATAGCGTTGTTAGTTGTAGGTGAAGTTCTTGAAGATTGCTCCATGATGAACTTGTTGTTGGGATAACATAATATATACCTGTTAAACTAATGCACTTATATATTGGTAATGGGTGGAAGGCTAAGCCTTTCTGCTTGGTGTTTTGTTCCATTCATGCCACCTTAGGTACCGATAAACCGGTGTTATGTTCCTTGATTTTTGGTTCCTAACACGGTTGGGGTTTATGGGACCCCCTCGATAATTCGCTCTATTTAAAGCTTTTCCGTTAAGGCCCAACTTTGGTTTTACATTTTCCTAACAACTAGAATTTGCATAGGGACTAGCTACCCCGTGGACTTAATTAACAACCCAGGCCAGTGCTCCTCATGAGTGTTGGTCCAAACTGGGGGTTATGCGGGGCCGCCTTGGGGAAACCTGAGGTATCTGGTATTACATGTATGATCACCCATCCGGTCATGGCCTGAGACGAGCTACGCGCGGCTACTATCAGGGTGTCGGCACGCCGGGAGGTCTTGCTGGATTAGTTTTACCTTTGTCGAAATATCATGAGCACGGGATTCCGAGAATACTCGGGTCTTCCCACTTTGGAGCTGCGACTCCGCGGATCGTGAGCTTGTGATGGGCTAAGTTGGGACACCCCTGCAGGGTTTGATCTTTTGAAAGTCATGCCCTTGGTTATGTGGAAGATGGGAATTTGTTAATATCCGGTTGTAGATAACTTGACACCATATCCTTAAGAATACACTACCTGTGTGAGTAACCGTGATGGTCTCTTTCCGAAGGGCTTCGGGAAGTGAACACGGTGGGGTTATGTTTGACCGTGAGTAGCTAGGATCACTTCTTGATCAACTTGGCGACCGTTGGCACTTGTTCTCTTCTCGCTCTAAACTCGTAAGCTAGTTGCTTAGTGCTGCTGCAAACACTTTATTACCCTTCCACACCTAAGGCTTTGGTAGTTTTAATACCCGGGAACGGGATTGCTGAGTCCTTTGTGGCTCACATATTCAACACACACCAAATGCAGGTACCGCTGAGAACAATGCAGGAGATGGTTCAGAACTTCAGTGGGAGTTCGATGAAGAGCGCGGACATTACTATGTTTCATACCCCGACGATCAGTAGTGGTTCCTACTAGGGGGATCAGGCCTTGTGTTTATGGTATCTTTCTCGTTTGGTTTTTGTCCGTAGTCGGACCCTGTGTTATTCGAATGTTTGTATGTTATTGTATTCATTGTGTGACGTGGCGAGTGGAAGCCAACTATCTTTTACATTTCATCCTTGAATTTTACATGAGATGTGCAAAGATACCATACTTGAGATCATTCTAGTATGTGCTTATGTCTTTAAGTCGTGCCTCGACATGTTGGAGACATAGTCGCATACTAGGCGCGACTTGTAATGCCCAGTATGCGGCCATGTCTCCCACGTGTCGAGGCACGACTTAAAGACATAAGCGCATACTAGAATGATCTCAAGTATGGTATCTTTGCACATCTCATGTAAAATTCAGGAATGAAATGTAAAAGATAGTTGGCTTACACTCGCCACGTCACACAATGAATACAATAACATACAAACATTCGAATAACACAGGGTCCGACTACGGACAAAAACCAAACGAGAAAGATACCATAAACACAAGGCCTGATCCCCCCTAGTAGGAACTGATACGTCCAAAACGTATCTATAATTTCTGCTTGCTACATGCCTCTTTTGGGTGATATTGCTATGATATTTATACACTTCCATACACTTTTGATCATATTTGGACTAAACTATTAACTCAGTGCACCCCAGTGCCAGTTTCTGTTTTCGGCTGTTTTTGTAATTCAGGTTTTCACGTTACGAGAACTGCCAGGAAAAATCCAGCAAAATTATATAAAAAATCAACATTCCAGAAACTACCGTGCGCACGAAGGACAGCCGGGGGGGGGCACCAGGGCTCCAGG
>LR738711.1:740002170-740136570 GCA_902687465.1 Secale cereale
GGGGCCTGGGCCCCCCGAGGCTCCTCCGATGCCCCCCTTTGGCATATATTTAAAGCGTCTCCCGAAACCCTCGAGGGAGGAACTCTTTTCGCGATCTCATCTCTGTTCCGCCGCTGCCACCGCTTCCAAGATCGGGAGCACCAGGAGAACTATTCCCGGCACCCTGTCGGAGGGGAGGATCACCACCGGGAGCCTCTCCACCACCATGGACTCCTCCCGGATGAGTTGTGAGTAGTCTCCCTTGGACCATGAGTCCATGACCAGTAGCTATGTGATGTTCTCCTCCCGTTCTTGTGCTTCACTAATTAGTCCTCGTGAGCTGCCCTACATGATCGAGGCACATATGTAATCCTTATGCTGTTGCTATGATGAGTTTGCTGGGATCCGGTGGATTATGAGATTATGTTCAGATTGTGCTTGAGTAATATATTTGATCTACCTCTTTTATATTTATGTTCGTAAATAATTCTTGCATGTTCTCCGTTGTTATTTATTGCTTTGGCCAAGTAATAGGTAGTGACTCCAAGAGGGAACGTTATGCTTGATTGTGGGTTCATGCCCCTCGATGACTAGTTTGAGTGACAGAAACATGAGTCTAGGGGATGTGCTGTTGCCACAAGGGGGAAAACAACTGTGCTTGTGCCCGCGGGTGCAAGGATTGTTTACTTTACGCAAAGTTCTTTTAATACAGTTGTCTGTTGCATTGAGTTTACACTATGGGTGGGACTCGCAACTTAATACCAGCGAGATGTTCTGGATAGATATCTCAAGGTGGATGATTAGTAGTAGATATTGATGGATTTCGGTCTACTTACTTTGGCGTACCGCCCATGCTTTGAACCTCAACCTTTCTTGCAATGTAGTCAGCATTGGTTTGCGCACATGGTCCTGTCAATTGCCCAGCTATAATTCGTTTACCTCACATAGCTGTTTTATCATTTTTTGGGAGAGAGACATCACTAGTGAACATCATGAGACTCCGGTCCATATTACCATCATTGATCACATCCGCTATTTACTTTTCGCTATTATTTACTATTGCAATTATATCTATCACTACTATCACTTGCGTTTAATCCTTTGTGAACTATAAGGCCGGAGGGATTGACAACCTCTCTGTACTCGTTGGGAGCAAAGTTATTTGTATCTGTGTGCAGGTCCACGTTGATTGCTAATATCTGGCGCCGTAGCAGTTGACACCTTCTTGTTGAACCTAGGAGTCTCTGGGGATTTGATCCTTGGTATCTTTGCCAAGGGAAAAACTTCCGCAACACTACATCTCACACCTTCCACTTGGGGTAACCAACGAGGGGCGAGAAGCCTAGCAAGAGTTTTTCTGGCGCCGTTGCCGGGGACTCCACTCTTCAAGATAGGGAAGTTGCATGCTATCTTTTACCTTTGCTTTTAGTCTTGTTAGTTTACCTTTCAGTTTTTGCTTTAGTATCTTTTATCGAAAATCACAAAAATAGTTATCTTGCTTGCTTGCTACTATGGGTTCCACCGAGAACATCAAGTTGTGTGACTTCACTAGTCACAACAACGATGACTTTATCAGCACACCTATCACTACACCTGCCACTTCAGCACCTTCATATGAAATTAAACCTGCTTTACTGAATCTAGTTATGAAAGATCAATTCTCCGGTGCTGGAGATGATGCTGCTTTACACTTGAACAACTTTGTTGAACTTTGTGATATGCAAAAGTACCAAGAAATAGATGGTAATATTGTTAAGCTTAAGCTTTTTCCTTTCTCATTGAGAGGAGGAGCTAAAATTTGGTTTCAGTCTTTGCCTAGAAATAGCATAGATTCATGGGACAAGTGCAAAGATGCTTTTATTGGAAAATACTATCCACCTGCTAAAATTATCCAACTGAGAAGTAACATAATGAATTTTAAACAATTGGATAATGAACATGTTGCCCAAGCTTGGGAACGTATGAAATCTCTTATCAAGAACTGCCCTACTCATGGTTTGACTACTTGGATGGTTATCCAAACTTTTTATGCAGTCTTGAACTTTACCTCGCGGAACTTGTTAGATTCGGCCGCGGGAGGAACCTTTATGTCAACTACACTTGGTGCTGCCACGAAGCTTCTCGATGAGATGATGACCAACTATTCCAAATGGCACACCGAACGCGCTCCAACAGGTAGGAAGGTAAACCCTGTCGAGGAAATTTTCTCCCTTAATGAAAAAGTTGACTTGATCATGTCTCTACTTTCGAAGCAATCCTCTGTTGATCCTCGTGATGTTCCTTTAAATTCTTTGATTGCTCAAGAACAAGTAGATGTGAACTTTATCTCTAGAAACAATTTTAACAACAATGCTTATAGGAGTAATTTTGGTAGCAATCCTAGACCTTTCCCCTCTAATTCTTATGGGAACAACAATGCTTATCCTAGCACCAAGAACTCCAATACTGAACTAGAGATTATGCTTAAATATTTCATCACAACCCAAAAAGCCTTTAATAAGAGTGTAGAAGAAAAACTACATAAACTAGATGATCTCTCTTTGAAGGTAGACCATTTAGCCAATGAGATAGAATTGCATAAAATTAAAACTTCTCCTCTTGAGGAGAGGAAGGTCACTCCTATTAATGCTACTCAAGTGCAAATTAATGAAAATATTAGGATGATGGCTAAACTTAAAGAAAGATGGGCTAGAGAAAGGGAGGAAGAGGATAGAATTAAGAGCCTTCCTACCCACCACACTGTTGCTACTATCCAAGTTGTTGAGGATATCCAAACTCTTAGCACCCAATGCACTCCTGGTCCCATTGGACCTATTAATGGTGATGCTATGACTATAGAAACTACCAAACATGTGAACCTAAAGGACACCACTACCACTTTACTTGATGCTAGTGACCTTGATTTTGATAATTGCACTCTTACCGAAGTTATTGATTTCCTTCACAAGATGTCTAGAGATCCCCGCACTAGCACGCTTAACCTTGCCTTCACAGAGCATATCACTAATGCTCTCCTCAAAGCTAGGGAGGAGAAACTTAGAGTAGAAGCCTCCATACCTAGAAAGCTAGAAGATGGTTGGGATCCTATGATAAAAATTAAATTGAATGACTTCTCTTGCTATGCATTATGTGATGTTGGAGCTAGTACCTCTGTTATGCCCAAAAGACTATATGATATGCTTAAATTAAAACCTTATGATTCTTGTTCTTTTGGTGTTCGTCTCGTTGATTCTTCCATAAAGAAACCTTTGGGGAGGATCGACGATGTTCTTATCGTTGTCAATGATAATTATGTTCCCGTTGATTTTACTATTATGGATATTGAATGTGATCCTTCTTGTCCAATTATTTTGGGACGTCCCTTTTTACGCACCGTTGGTGCTATCATTGACATGAAAGAGGGGAATATAAAATTTCAGTTTCCTTTCAAGAAAGGGATGGAACACTTCCCTCGAAAGAAGATCAAGTTACCTTTTGAGTCCGTTGTACGGGCTAGCTATTCTTTTACTCTTGATAAGACTTGATCTATATGCATTATGCCTAGCTTAAAGGCATAAAAGAAAGCGCTTTTGGGAGGCAGCCCACATGAATAAATTTATTTTTCTTTTGTTGTGTCTTGATGTTGTTACTACTGTAGCATCATCATTGTATCTTTGCTTTTCAATTTTGTGCCAAGTGTAGCCTCTGATTGCTAGAAAGTTCAAAAGTTGTGAGGTGCTGTCCAGGAAACAGATTCTGTCCTTGGATAGAAAAATTTGTATAAAATCACCAGATCATCTTTTTGGTCTGAATTTTTTCTACAGCGTGCTCTATATAATTGTCTTTCGTGCATATGTTCTGAGTTTTTTTATTAGAATTGCAGAAGTGCCCCGAACAAATCAATTACTACCTGCTGTTCTGTTTTTCACAGATTCTGTCCTGTTTTGCCTTTCCTTCATTTTGCAAACCAAGAGCTTGCTTTTTCTTTGCAAAAACCTTTTGGCAATCTTGAGAAACAGTAGACCTTCAAGAATATCTTTATTTCCAGCAAGGTATAATTATTTTATTATGGGTACTAACCTCGCTAATCAGATTATGATGAGTTATGTATGAAGAGAGTTTTCAAGTGTGCGAGGGAAGATGATAAAAAGATTCAGGAGTGTTAAGCGCTCAAGCTTGGGGATGCCCCCATGCACCCCCAAGAAATATTCAAGGAGACTCAAGCGTCTAAGCTTGGGGATGCCCCCGTGCATTCCCTTCTCCATCAACATTATCAGTTCGTCTTTCGTTCCACTATATTTTAATCACTTCATGTGTTATGTGCTATGCTTGGAGCGTCTTGCTTTTAGTTTTCTTTAGTTTTTCATAACGAGTCAGAACTCAGCTTTCTTTATGTGGGAGAGAAACACGCTCCACTTCTACCTAGAACATAACATATAATTTTCATGTCTATCCTTGCTGTGTGTGTTCTTTGTCTTTTAATAGCTACTATCATGTTCAGCTCTTAAGCTTTCATGCTTATCTTTTCAAGAGCTTTTTGTTTAGTTGGTTGCTTGAACTCTCTTTTATTACCATGCTCACCTTATTAAGAGAGTTTGCTTCCGTTGCATTGGTTGATATGTCTATGATAAAGATGCTACGTGCATGATGGCGCTTAGTAGTTCATGTTTTCTTATGGTTAGTCTCAAATAACTGGGGGGGGGGGGGTTCCCAATGTGTTATTGGAGTACCAACATGATTTGTTTGCCTATGATGTGGTATGGTTTAGTAATATCTTCCTTAGAGAATTTATTTTGATTGACTTGGCGTATGCTCGCGCATATTTAAGACTGTAAAGAAAGTCTGTCAAGCCTTGATTATCTTTTGTTTCTGAGTAGCGATATAACTACCATGCCTGATTCAATGTTGCTTTGTCGCTCTGCATGATTATGACCGTCATTGCTCTCTTAGTTGGTCGCTCCCAGTCTTTTGCTAACCTTCGCTTGTACTAAGCGGACTGACTGCTTGTGCATCCACATCCTTTAATCCAGTTATGCCATATGAGTCCACCATACCTTCCTACATGGTATTTACTTGCCATTCCTAACGGAGACTTGCATGTGCCATCTCGAAATTATTCAAAGAAAAAGCATTCTTATTTTGTGCCTCTATTGTAAGTTCATGAGGAAGTAGTGGTTAATTCATGACCTTTTTAAGTTGGACAAGCTTCACCCCGGGATTGCATGTATAATGTGCAAACCCATAATACGAGAAGGAACTGGCATTGAGTGCGCCCGGCTCAAAAAGATAATATAACAAGCAAACCCTCCTTCACGCTTTGTTCATGAGAAATCAGAAAACTTTGGCAGTGATAAACAAAGGAGATTAAGAGGATGAGATCGTCCTCATTCAGGAGCCGTTCCTCGAAACTTGTCCATCTCGAAAAGTGATTGAGTTGTCTGCTAGCATTCGTTGACGAAACATGCATGATCTAAAATAAATTATTACCTCTGTTTTAAAGCCAAGAGCTCTGGTACATGTTTTGTCTTTGTTTCCGACTACGGGTTTTCAACCTTGCCAACAAAAGCCACGGTTCGAGAGTCTCCACCTTCTTTTAAAAGCACCAACTACTGAGAGCATGATTGTCATTCTGAGTGTAATGTGCATTGTCCCAAAGTAGCATTGTCTTTTGCATGATTGTGATATCGTTTATTCTGAAATTATTGTATCTAGTCATCACTTAAACCTTGGAGGTGCCCCTGCATTTATGTTTTGCTTCACTAAAGGGGGCAAGCTAGATATCACTTTATCATATTTGCACATCATGTTCATTGCAAATCTATTTGATGTTTCAGTATCATATTGTAAAACTTTCAGTCCTTTTTGATTTTCTCATGAGGCAACTTAATTACTATAGATTCATTGTCTCAATAAGCTTTTGTCATATGACTATGAAAAAGTCCTATATGGTTAATAGCATGTCACCACAGAAATTAGTCTTGTTATCATTTACCTACTCGAGGACGAGCAGGAATTAAGCTTGGGGATGTTGATACGTCCAAAACGTATCTATAATTTCTGCTTGCTCCATGCCTCTTTTGGGTGATATTGCTATGATATTTATACACTTCCATACACTTTTGATCATATTTGGACTAACCTATTAACTCAGTGCACCCCAGTGCCAGTTTCTGTTTTCGGTTGTTTTTGTATTTCAGGTTTTCACGTTACGAGAACTGCCAGGAAAAATCCAGAAAAATTATATAAAAAAAATCAGCATTCCAGAAACTACCGTGCGCCCGAAGGACAGCCGGGGGGGGGGGGCACCAGGGCTCCAGGCGCCCTGGCGGCGCGCCCCCCCTGGGCCGCGCCGGGGGGGGCGCCTGGGCCCCCCGAGGCTCCTCCGATGCCCCCCTTTGGCATATATTTAAGGCGTCTCCCGAAACCCTCGAGGGAGGAACTCTTTTCGCGATCTCATCTCTGTTCCCCCGCCGCCGCCGCTTCCAAGATCGGGAGCACCAGGAGAACTCTTCCCGGCACCCTGCCGGAGGGGAGGATCACCACCGGGAGCCTCTCCACCACCATGGACGCCTCTCGGATGAGTTGTGAGTAGTCTCCCTTGGACCATGAGTCCATGACCAGTAGCTATGTGATGTTCTCCTCCCGTTCTTGTGCTTCACTAATTAGTCCTCGTGAGCTGCCCTACATGATCGAGGCACATATGTAATCCTTATGCTGTTGCTATGATAAGTTTGCTGGGATCCGATGGATTATGAGATTATGTTCAGATTGTGCTTGAGTAATATATTTGATCTACCTCTTTTATATTTATGTTCGTAAGTAATTCTTGCATGTTCTCCGTTGTTATTTATTGCTTTGCCCAAGTAATAGGTAGTGACTCCAAGAGGGAACGTTATGCTTGATTGTGGGTTCATGCCCCTCGATGACTAGTTTGAGTGACAGAAACATGAGTCTAGGGGATGTGCTGTTGCCACAAGGGGGAAAACAACGGTGCTTGTGCCCGCGGGTGCAAGGATTGTTTACTTTACGCAAAGTTCTTTTAATACAGTTGTCTGTTGCATTGAGTTTACACTATGGGTGGGACTCGTAACTTAATACCAGCGAGATGTTCTGGATAGATATCTCAAGGTGGATGATTAGTAGTAGATATTGATGGATTTCGGTCTACTTACTTTGGCGTACCGCCCATGCTTTGAACCTCAACCTTTCTTGCAATGTAGTCAGCATTGGTTTGCGCACATGGTCCTGTCAATTGCCCAGCTGTAATTCGTTTACCTCACATCGCTGTTTTATCGTCTTTTGGGAGAGAGACATCACTAGTGAACATCATGAGACTCCGGTCCATATTACCATCATTGATCACATCCGCTATTTACTTTTCGCTAATATTTACTATTGCAATTATATCTATCACTACTATCACTTGCGTTTAATCCTTTGTGAACTACAAGGCCGGAGGGATTGACAACCTCTCTGTACTCGTTGGGAGCAAAGTTATTTGTATCTGTGTGCAGGTCCACGTTGATTGCTAATATCTGGCGCCGTAGCAGTTGACACCTTCTTGTTGAACCTAGGAGTCTCTGGGGATTCGATCCTTGGTATCTTTGCCAAGGGAAAAACTTCCGCAACACTACATCTCACACCTTCCACTTGGGGTAACCAGCGAGGGGCGAGAAGCCTAGCAGGAACCACTACTGATCGTCGGGATACGAAACATAGTAACATCTATGCTCTTCATCGAACTCCCACTGAAGTTCTGAACCATCTCTTGCATTGTTCTCAGCTGTACCTGCATCTGGTCTGTGTTGAATCTATGAGCCACAAAGGACTCAGCAATCTCGTTCCCGGGTATCAAAACTACCAAAGCCTTAGGTGTGGAAGGGTAATAAAGTGTTTGCAGCAACACTAAGCAACTAGCTTACGAGTTTAGAGCGAGAAGAGAACAAGTGCCAACGATCGCCAAGTTGATCAAGAAGCGATCCTAACTACTCACGGTCAAACATAACCCCACCGTGTTCACTTCCCGAAGCCCTTCGGAAAGAGACCATCACGGTTACTCACACAGGTAGTGTATTCTTAAGGATATGGGGTCAAGTTATCTACACCCGGATATTAACAAATTCCCATCTGCCACATAACCGCGGGCATGGCTTTCAAAAGATCAAACCCTGCAAGGGTGTTCCAACTTAGCCCATCACAAGCTCACGATCTGCGGAGTCGCAACTCCAAAGTGGAAAGACCCGAGTATTCTCAGAATCCCGTGCTCAAGATATTTCGACAAAGGTAAAACTAATCCAGCAAGACCTCTCGGCGTGCCGACACCCTGATAGTAGCTGCACGTATCTTGTCTCAGGCCACGACCAGATGGGTGATCATACAGGTAATACCAGTTACCTCGAGTTTCCCGAAGGCGGCCCCGCATAACCCCTAGTTTGGACCAACACTCATGAGGAGCACTGGCCTGGGTTTTTAATTAAGTCCATGGGGTAGCTAGTCCCTATGCAAATTTTAGTTGTTAGGCAAATGTAAAACCAAAGTTGGGCCTTGCTGGAAAAGCTTTAAACAGAGCGAATTATCGAAGGGGGCCCATAAACCCCAACCGTGTTAGGAACGCAAAATCAAGGAACATAACACTGGTTTATCGGTACCTAAGGTGGCATGAGTGGAACAAAACACCAAGCAGAAAGGCTTAGCCTTCCACCCACTACCAATATATAGGTGCATTAGTTTAACAGGTATATATTGTGTTATCCCAACAACAAGTTCATCATGGAGCAATCTTCAAGAACTTCATCTGCAACTAACAACGCTATAAGAGGGGCTGAGCGATGCGTACTTAGCCAAACAACGGTTTGCTAGGAAGGCGGTTAGAGTGTTTCATGGCCAATTTTATTTTCTTTGCTTTTACTTCTGTTTAGTACTCCCTCCGTCCGGAAATACTTGTCATCAAAATGAATAATAGGGGGTGTATCTAGATGTATTTTAGTTGTAGATACATCCCTTTTTGTCCATTTTGATGACAAGTATTCCCGGACGGAGAGATTAATAAATAATTCATCTAGCTTCTCTTTAGATGTTGTTTTATGTTTTAATTAGTGTTTGTGCCAACTAGAACCTTTGGGAAGACTTGGGTGAAGTCTTTGCGATCTTGCTGTAAAAAACAGAAACTTTTGTGCTCACGAGATTAGCTGCCATTTTTTTTACTGGAGAGTGCTTTTAGGTTGATTCTTTTTGAAGATCATTAATAGACAAATTCCTCACGTCCACCAATTTATTTAATAATGTTTAGAGTTACAGAAGTATTCGAAAGTTACAGATTGCTACAGACTGTTCTGTTTTTGACAGATTCTGTTTTTTGTGTGTTGTTTGCTTATTTTGATGAATCTATGAGTAGTATCGGGAGGTATGAACCATAGAGAAGTTGGAATATAGTAGGTTTAACACCAATAATAATAAAGAATGAGTTCATTATAGTACCTTAAAGTGGTGGTTCTTTTTCTTATACTAACGGAGCTCATGAGATTTTCTGTTAAGTTTTGTGTTGTGAAGTTTTCAAGTTTTTGGGTAAGGATTTCATGGACTATGGAATAAAGAGTGGCAAGAGCTAAGCTTGGGGATGCCCAAGGCACCCCAAGGTAAAATTCAAGGACAACCAATATCGTAAGCTTGGGGATTCCCCGGGAAGGCATCCCCTCTTTCGTCTTTGTCTATCGGTAACTTTACTTGAGGCTATATTTTTATTCAGCACATGATATGTGTTTTGCTTGGCGCGTCTTGTATGATTTGAGTCTTTGATTTTTAATTTACCACAATCATACTTGTTGTACACACCTTTTGGGAGAGACACACATGAATCGGAATTTATTAGAATACTCTATGTGCTTCACTTATATCTTTTGAGCTAGATAATTTTGCTCTAGTGCTTCACTTATATCTTTTTAGAGCAAGGTGGTGGTTTTATTTTATAGAAATTATTGATCTCTCATGCTGCACTTATATTATTTTGAGAGTCTTCTAGGACAGCATGGTAATTTGCTTTGGCTATAAAACTAGTCCTAATATGATGGGCATCCAAGATGGGCATAATAAAAACTTTCATATAACGTGCGTTGAATATTATGAGAAGTTTGATGCTTGATCACTGTTTTGAGATATGAGGACGGTGATATTAGAGTCATGCTAGTAGAGTAATTGTGAATTTGATAAATACTTGTGTTGAGGTTTGCAAGTCCCGTAGCATGCACGTATGGTAACCGTTGTGTAACAAATTTGAAGCATGATGTATTTCTTTGATTGTCTTCCTTTGTGTGGAGGTCGGGATCGGGCGATGGTTAAGTCCTACCAACTCTTCCCCTAGGAGCATGCGTGTAGTGCTTAGTTTTGATGACTTTTAGATTTTTCTAATGAGTATGTGAGTTCTTTATGACTAATGTTGAGTCCATGGATTATACGCACTCTCACCCTTCCACCATTGCTAGCCTCTCTAGTGCCGCGCAACTTTCGCCGGTACCATACACCCACCATGTACCTTCCTGAAAACAGCCACCATACCTATCTATTATGGCATTTCCATAGCCACTCCGAGATATATTGCCATGCAACTTTCCACCGTTCCGTTTATTATGACACGCTCCATCATTGTCATATTGCCTTGCATGATCATGTAGTTGACATCGTATTTGTGGCAAAGCCACCATTCATAATTTTTTCATACATGTCACTCTTGATTCATTGCACATCCCAGTACACTGCCGGAGGCATTCATGTAGAGTCATATTTTGTTCTAAGTATCGAGTTGTAATCCTTGAGTTGTAAAAGAAATAGAAGTGCGATGATCATCATTATTAGAGCATTGTCCCGTGTGAGGAAATGAAAAAAAAATAGAAAAAAAGAAAGGCCAAAGAAGCCAATGAGAAAAAGGGAGAAAGGCTAAAGAATCCAATGAAAAAAAAAGAAAAAAAGAGAGAAGGGACAATGCTACTATCCTTTTTCCACACTTGTGCTTCAAAGTAGCACCATGATCTTCATGATAGAGAGTCTCTTGTTTTGTCACTTTCATATACTAGTGGGAATTTTCATTATAGACCTTGGCTTGTATATTCCAATGATGGGCTTCCTCAAATGCCCTAGGTCTTTGTCGGCAAGCAAGTTGGATGCACGCCCACTTAGTTTCATTTGTTAAGCTTTCATACATTTATAGCTCTAGTGCATCCATTGCATGGCAATCCCTACTCACTCACATTGATATCTATTGATGGGCATCTCCATAGCCCATTAATACGCCTAGTTGATGTGAGACCATCTTCCTCCTTTTTGTCTTCTCCACAACCACCACTCTATTCCACCTATAGTGCTATATCCATGTCTCGCGCTCATGTATTGCGCGAAAGTTGAAAAAGTTTGAGAATACTAAAGTATGAAACAATTGCTTGGCTAAAACCGGCGTTGTGCATGATTTGAATATTTTGTGTGACGAAGATGGAGCATAGCGAAACTATATGACTTTGTAGGGATGAAATTTCTTTGGCCATGTTATTTTGAGAAGACATAATTGCTTTGTTAGTATGCTTTAAGTGTTATTATTTTTATGTCAATATTAAATTTTTGTCTTGAATCTTTCGGATCTGAATATTCATGCCACAATAAGGAAAATCGCATTGATAAATATGTTAGGTAGCATTCCACATCAAAAATTCTGTTTTTATCATTTACCTACTCGAGGATGAGCAGGAATTAAGCTTGGGGATGCTTGATACGTCTCCAGCATATCTATAATTTTTTATTGTTCCGTGCTATTATATTATCTATTTTGGATGTTTAATGGGCTTTTATATGCTCTTTTATATTATATTTGGGACTAACCTATTAACCGAAGGCCCAGTGCCAATTCCTAATTTTTTCCTATTTCAGTGTTTTGCAGAAAAGGAATATAAAACGGAGTCCAAACGGAATGAAACCTTTGAGAGGATCTTGCTTGGACCGAAAGAAGACCAGGAGACTTGGAGTTGAAGTCTGGAACGCCACAAGGTAGGAGGGCGCGCTCCCCACCCTCGTGGGCCCCTCGTAGCTCCACTGACGTACTTCTTCCGCCTATATATACCCTTATACCCTAGAAACATCAGGGAGGGCAACGAAACCACTTCTCCACCGCCGCGACCTTCTGTACCCGTGAGATCCCATCTTGGGGCCTTTTCCGGCGCTCCGCCGGAGGGGGAATCGATCACGGAGGGCTTCTACATCACACCATAGCCTCTCCGATGATGTGTGAGTAGTTTACCACAGACCTTATGGTCCATAGTTATTAGCTAGATGCCTTCTTCTCTCTCTCTCTCTTTGATTCTCAATACAGAGTTCTCCTCGATGTTCTTGGAGATCTATTCGATGTAATATTCTTTTGCGGTGTGTTTGCCGAGATCCGATGAATTGTGGATTCATGATCAAGTATATCTATGAATAATATTTGGTTCTTCTCTGAATTCTTATATGCATGATTTGATATCTTTGCAAGTCTCTTCGAATTATCAGTTTAGTTTGGCCTACTAGATTGATCTTTCTTGCAATGGGAGAAGTGTTGAGGAACGTAGTATTTTAAAATTTTCCTACGATCACGCAAGATCTATCTACCAGATGCATAGCAACAAGAGGGAAGAGTGTGTCTACGTACCCTCGTAGACCGGAAGCGGAAGCGTCAAGTGACGCGGTTGATGTAGTCGAACTCCTTCGCGATCCAACCGATCAAGCACCGAACGTACGGCACCTCCGCGTTCAGCACACGTTCAGCTTGATGACGTCCCACGAGCTCTTGATCCAGTTGAGCTTCACGGGAGAGTTTTGTCAGCACGACGGCGTGGTGACGGATATGATGTATCTACCGGCGCAGGGCTTCGCCTAAGCACTGCAACGGTATGACCGAGGTGTGTTTCTGTGGAGGGGGGCACCGCACACGGCTAGAACAATTCAACTTTTGTGTCTTTGGGTGCCCCCATGCCCCCGTATATAAAGGAGCAAGGGAGGAGGGCTGGTCGGCCTCCTATGGTGCGGCTAGGGCAATCCTACTAGGAATGGGATTGCAATCCTATTCCTAGTAGGAGTCCACCAAGAAGGAAGAGAGGGAAAGGAAAAGAGGGAGAAGTGGCGCCCCCCAATCCTAGTCCAACTAGGATCCCCTGGTGGGGCGCCGGCCAGCCTCTATGGGCTGCCTCTCTCCTTTCCTTCAAGGCCCACTATGGACCATCCCCCCTCGTGGGGGGTTCCGGTAACCCCCTCCAGCAATCCAGTTAAATCCGAAACTTTTCCGGAACACTTCTGGTGTCCGAATATAGTCGTCCAATATATCAATCTTTATGTCTCGGACATTCCGAGACTCCTCGTCATGTCCGTGATCTCATCCGGGACTCCGAACTACCTTCGGTACATCAAAACTCATAAACTCATAATACCGATCGTCATCAAACGTTAAGCGTGCGGACCCTACGGGTTCGAGAACTATGTAGACATGACCGAGACTCATCTCCGGTCAATAACCAATAGCGGAACCTGGATGCTCATATTGGTTCCTACATATTCTACGAAGATCTTTATCGGTCAAACCGCATAACAACATACGTTGTTCCTTTTGTCATCGGTATGTTACTTGCCCGAGATTCGATCGTCGGTATCTCCATACCTAGTTCAATCTCGTTACCGGCAAGTCTCTTTACTCGTTCCGTAACACATCATCTCGTGACTAACTTATTAGTCTTTTGCTTGCAAGGCTTATTGTGATGTGTGTTAACGAGAGGGCCCACAGATACCTCTCCGACACTCGGAGTGACAAATCCTAATCTTGATCTATGCCAACACCACGAATACTTTCGGAGACACCTGTAGAGCATCTTTATGATCACCCAGTTACGTTGTGACGTTTGATAGCACACAAGGTGTTCCTACGGTATTCAGGAGTTGCATAATCTCATAGTCATAGGAACATGTATAAGTCATGAAGAAAGCAATAGCAGTAAAACTAAACGATCATAGTGCTATGCTAACGGACGGGTCTTGTCCATCACATCATTCTCCTAATGATGTGATCCCGTTGATCAAATGACAACTCATGTCTATGGTTAGGAAACATAACCATCTTTGATCAATGAGCTAGTCTAGTAGAGGCATACTAGGGACACTCTGTTTTGTCTATGTATTCACACATGTACTAAGTTTCCGGTTAATACAATTCTAGCATGAATAATAAACATTTATCATGATATAAGGAAATATAAATAACAACTTTATTATTGCCTCTAGGGCATATTTCCTTCAGTCTCCCATTTGCACTAGAGTCAATAATCTAGCTCACATCGCCATGTGATTTAATACCGATAGTTCACATCGTTATGTGAATAACACCCATAGTTCACATCACCATGTGACCAACACCCAAAGGGTTTACTAGAGTCAATAATCTAGTTCACATCGCTATGTGATTAATACCCAAGAGTAATAAGGTGTGATCATGTTTTGCTTATGAGAGAAGTTTAGTCAACGGGTCTGTCACATTCAGATCCGTATGTATTTCGCGAATTTCTATGTCTACAATGCTCTGCATGGAGCTACTCTAGCTAATTGCTCCCACTTTCAATACGCATCCAGATTGATACTTAGAGTCATCTGGATTTGGTGTCAAAGCTTGCATCGGCGTAACCCTTTACGACGAACTCTTTATCACCTCCATAATCGAGAAATATTTCCTTAGTAATCCAATTACTAAGGATAATTTTGACCGCTGTACAGTGATCTACTCCTGGATCACTATTGTACCTCCCTGTCAAACTCATGGCAAGGTACACAACGTGTTTTGTACACAGCATGGCATACTTTATAGAACCTATGGCTGAGGCATAGGGAATGACTTGCATTCTCTCTATATTTTTCTGCCGTGGTCTGGCTTTGAGTCTTACTCAACTTCACACCTTACAAGTCAGGCAAGAACTCCTTCTTTGACTGATCCATTTTGAACTACTTCAAAATCTTATCAAGGTATGTACTCATCGAAAGTCTTATCAAGCGTCTTGATCTATCTCTATAGATCTTGATGCCCAATATGTAAGCAGCTTCACCAAGGTCTTTCTTTGAAAAAAACTCCTTTCAAACACTCCTTTATGCTTTCCAGAAAATTCTACATCATTTCCGATCGACAATATGTCATTCACATATACTTATCAGAAAGGTTGTAGTGTTCCCACTCACTTCTTGTAAATACAGGCTTCACCGCAAGTCTGTATAAATCTATATGCTTTGATCAACTTATCAAAGCGTATATTCCAACTCCGAGATGCTTGCACCAGTCCATAGATAGATCGCTGGAGCTTGCACATTTTGTTAGCACCTTTAGGATTGACAAAACCTTCTGGTTGCATCATATACAAGTCTTCTTTAATAAATCCATTAAAGAATGCAGTTTTGTTATCCATTTGCCAGATTTCTTAAAATGCGGCAATTACTAACATGATTCGGACAGACTTAAGCATCGCTACGAGTGAGAAAGTCTCATCGTAGTCAACTCCTTGAACTTGTCGAAACCCTTTCGCAACAAGTCGAGCTTTGTAAACAGTAACTTTACCGTTTGCGTCGGTCTTCCTCTTGAAGATCCATTTATTTTCGATGGCTTGCCGATCATCGGGCAAGTCAACCAAAGTCCATACTTTGTTCCAATACATGGATCTCATCTCAGATTTCATGGTCTCAAGCCATTTTGCGGAATCTGGGCTCATCATCGCTTCCTCATAGTTCGTAGGTTCATCATGGTCTAGTAACATGACTTCCAGAACTGGGTTGCCGTACCACTCTGGTGCGGAACGAACTCTGGTTGATCTACGAAGTTCAGCAGAAACTTGATCTGAAGTTTCATGATCATCATCATTAGCTTCCTCACTAATTGGTGTAGGAATCACTGGAACGAGTTTCTGTGATGTACTACCTTCCAATTCGGGAGAAGGTACAATTACCTCATCAAGTTCTACTTTCCTCCCACTCACTTCTTTCGAGAGAAACTCCTTCTCTAGAAAGGATCCACTCTTAGCAACAAAGACATTGCCTTAGGATCTGTGATAGAAGGTGTACCCAACAGTTTCTTTTTGGGTAACCTATGAAGATTTACTTCTCCGAATTGGGTTCGAGCTTATCATGTTGAAACTTTTTCACATAAGCATCGCAGTCCCAAACTTAAAGAAATGACAGCTTAAGTTTCTCGTCAAACCACAGTTCATACGGTGTCATCTCCACGGATTTAGATGGTGCCCTATTTAACATGAATGTAGTTGTCTCTAATGCATAACCCCCAAAGCGATAGTGGTAGATCGGTAAGAGACATCATCGATCGCACCATATCTAATAAAGTACGGTTATGACGTTCGGACACACCATTACACTGTGGTGTTCCAGGTGGCGTGAGTAGTGAAACTATTTCACATTGTTTTTATTGAAGGCCAAACTCGCTAACTCAAATATTTTACCTCTACGATCATATCGTAGAAACTCTTATTTTCTTGTTACGATGATTCTCCACTTCACTCTGAAATTCTTTGAACTTTTCAAATGTTTCAGACTTGTGCTTCATTAAGTAGATATACCCATATCTCCTCAAATCATCAGTGAAGGTCAGAAAATAACGATACCTGCCGCGAGCTTCAACACTCATTGGTCCGCATACATCAGTATGTATGATTTCCAACAACTCTGTTGCTCGCTCCACGGTTCCGGAGAACGGAGTTTTAGTCATCTTGCCCATGAGGCATGGTTCGCAAGCACCAAGTGATTCATAATCAAGTGATTCAAAAAGTCCATCACTATGGAGTTTCTTCATGCGCTTTACACCAATATGACCTAAATGGCAGTGCCACAAATAAGTTGCACTATCATTATTAAGCTTGCATCTTTTGGCTTCAATATTATGAATATGTGTATTACACGATCAAGATCCAACAAACCATTTTCATTGGGTGTATGACCATAGAAGGTTTTATTCATGTAAACAGAACAACAATTATTCTCTAACTTACATGAATAACCGTATTGCAATAAACATGATCAAATCATATTCATGCTCAACACAAACACCAAATAACACTTATTTAGGTTCAATACTAATCCCGAAAGTATAGGGAGTGTGCGATGATGATCATATCAATCTTGGAACTACTTCCAATACACATCGTCACTTCATCCTTTAACTAGTTTCTGTTCATTATGCAACTCCCATTTCGAGTTACTACTCTTTAGCAACTGAACCAATATCAAATACCGAGGGGTTGCTATGAACACTAGTAAAATACACATCAATAATCTGTATATCAAATATACCTTTGTTCACTTTGCCATCCTTCTTATCCGCCAAATATCTAGGGCAGTTCCACTTCTAGTGACCATTTCCTTTGCAGTAGAAGCACTTAGTTTCAGGCTTGAGTTTAGCTTTGGGTTTCTTCACGGGAGTGACAACTTGCTTGTCATTCTTCTTGGAGTTCCCCTTCTATCCCTTTGCCCTTTACTTGAAACAAGTGGTCTGGTTAACCATCAACACTTGATGCTCTTTCTTGATTTCTACCTTCGCCGATTTCAGCATCGTGAAGAGCTCGGGAATTAGTTTCGTCATCCCTTGCATATTATAGTTCATCACGAAGTTCTACTAACTTGGTGATAGTGTCTAGAGAACTTTGTCGATTACTATCTTATCTGGAAGATTAACTCCCACTTGATTCAAGCAATTGTACTACCCAGACAATCTGAGCACATGCTCACTGGTTGAGCTATTCTCCTCCATCTTGTAGGCAAAGTACTGTCAGAGGTCTTATACCTCTCGACACGGGCATGAGTATGAAATACAAATTTCAACTCTTGGAACATCTCATATGCTCCGTGGCGTTTCAAAACGTTTTTGAAGTCCCGGTTATAAGCCGTAAAGTATGGTGCACTAAACTATCAAGTAGTCATCATATCGAGCTTTTGTCAAAACGTTCATAACGTCTACATCTGCTCCTGCAATAGGTCTGTCACCTAGCGGTGCATCAAGGACATAATTCTTCTGTGCAGCAATGAGGATAATCCTCAGATCACGGAACAATTCCGCATCATTGCTACTAACATCTTTCAACTTGGTTTTCTCTAGGAACATATAAAAAATAAACGTGGAGCAACATCGCGAGCTATTGATCTACAACATATATATGCTAATACAACTAGGACTAAGTTCATGATAAATTAAAGTTCAATTAATCATATTACTTAAGAACTCCCACTTAGATAGACATCCCTCCGGTCATCTAAATGATCACGTGATCCAAATCAACTAAACCATGTCCGATCATCACGTGAGATGGAGTAGTTTCAATGGTGAACATCTTATGTTGATCATATCTACTATATGATTCACGCTCGACCTTTCGGTCTCCAGTGTTCCGATGCCATATCTGCATATGCTAGGCTCGTCAAGTTTAACCCGAGTATTCTGCGTGTGCAAAGCCGGCTTACACTCGTTGTATTTGAACGTAGAGCTTATCACACCCGATCATCACGTGGTGTCTCGGCACGATGAACTTTCGCAATGGTGCATACTCAGGGAGAACACTTATACCTTGAAATTTAGTAAGGGATCATCTTATAATGCTACCGTCGTTCTAAGCAAAATAAGAAGCATAATAAGATAAACATCACATGCAATCAAAATATGTGACATGATATGGCCATCATCATCTTGTGCTTTTGATCTCCATCTCCAAAGCACCGTCATGATCACCTTCGTCACCGGCGCGACACCTTGATCTCCATGGTAGCATCGTTGTCGTCTCGCCAACTATTGCTTCTACGACTATCACTACCGCTTAGTGATAAAGTAAAGCAATTACATGGCGATTGCATTTCATACAATAAAGCGACAACCATATGGCTCCTGCCAGTTGCCGATAACATTACAAAACATGATCATCTCATACAAAACCGTATAACTCATCATGTCTTGACCATATCACATCACAACATGCCCTGCAAAAACAAGTTAGACGTCCTCTACTTTGTTGTTGCAAGTTTTACGTGGCTGCTACGGGCTTAGCAAGAACCGTTCTTACCTACGCATACAAAACCACAACGATGTTTCGTCAAGTATGTGCTGTTTTAACCTTCACAAGGACCGGGCGTAGCCATACTTGATTCAGCTAAAGTTAGAGAGACAGACACCCGCCAGTCACCTTTAAGCAACGAGTGCTCATAACGGTGAAACCAGTCTCGCGTAAGCGTACGCGTAATGTCGGTCCGGGCCGCTTCATCTCACAATACCGCCGAAGCAAAGTATGACATGCTGGTAAGCAGTATGACTAGTATCGCCCACAACTCATTGTGTTCTACTCGTGCATATCATCTACGCATAGACCTGGCTCATGATGCCACTGTTGAGGAACGTAGTATTTTAAAATTTTCCTATGATCACGCAAGATCTATCTACCAGATGCATAGCAACAAGAGGGAAGAGTGTGTCTACGTACCCTCGTAGACCGGAAGCAGAAGCGTCAAGTGACGCGGTTGATGTAGTCGAACTCCTTCGCGATCCAACCGATCAAGCACCGAATGTACGACACCTCCGCGTTCAGCACACGTTCAGCTTGATGACGTCCCACGAGCTCTTGATCTAGTTGAGCTTCACGGGAGAGTTTTGTCAGCACGACGGCGTGGTGACGGATATGATGTATCTACCGGCGCAGGGCTTCGCCTAAGCACTGCAACGGTATGACCGAGGTGTGTTTCTGTGGAGGGGGGCACCGCACACGGCTAGAACAATTCAACTTGTGTGTCTTTGGGTGCCCCCCTGCCCCCGTATATAAAGGAGCAAGGGAGGAGGGCTGGCCGGCCTCCTATGGTGCGGCTAGGGAAATCCTACTAGGAATAGGATTGCAATCCTATTCCTAGTAGGAGTCCACCAAGAAGGAAGAGAGGGAAAGGAAAAGAGGGAGAGGTGGCGCCCCCCAATCCTTGTCCAACTAGGATCCCCTGGTGGGGCGCCGGCCAGCCTCTATGGGCTGCCTCTCTCCTTTCCTTCAAGGCCCACTATGGACCATCCCCCCTCGTGGGGGGTTCCGGTAACCCCCTCCGGCAATCCAGTTAAATCCGAAACTTTTCCGGAACACTTCCGGTGTCCGAATATAGTCGTCCAATATATCAATCTTTATGTCTCGGACATTCCGAGACTCCTCGTCATGTCCGTGATCTCATCCGGGACTCCTAACTACCTTCGGTACATCAAAACTCATAAACTCATAATACCGATCGTCATCAAACGTTAAGCGTGCGGACCCTACGGGTTCGAGAACTATGTAGACATGACCGAGACTCATCTCCGGTCAATAACCAATAGCGGAACCTGGATGCTCATATTGGTTCCTACATATTCTACGAAGATCTTTATCGGTCAAACCGCATAACAACATACGTTGTTCCTTTTGTCATCGGTATGTTACTTGCCCGAGATTCGATCGTCGGTATCTCCATACCTAGTTCAATCTCGTTACCGGCAAGTCTCTTTACTCGTTCCGTAACACATCATCTCGTGACTAACTTATTAGTCTTTTGCTTGCAAGGCTTATTGTGATGTGTGTTACCGAGAGGGCCCAAAGATACCTCTCCGACACTCGGAGTGACAAATCCTAATCTTGATCTATGCCAACACCACGAATACTTTCGGAGACACCTATAGAGCATCTTTATGATCACCCAGTTACGTTGCGACGTTTGATAGCACACAAGGTGTTCCTACGGTATTCGGGAGTTGCATAATCTCATAGTCATAGGAACATGTATAAGTCATGAAGAAAGCAATAGCAGTAAAACTAAACGATCATAGTGCTATGCTAACGGATGGGTCTTGTCCATCACATCATTCTCCTAATGATGTGATCCCGTTGATCAAATGACAACTCATGTCTATGGTTAGGAAACATAACCATCTTTGATCAATGAGCTAGTCTAGTAGAGGCATACTAGGGACACTCTGTTTTGTCTATGTATTCACACATGTACTAAGTTTCCGGTTAATACAATTCTAGCATGAATAATAAACATTTATCATGATATAAGGAAATATAAATAACAACTTTATTATTGCCTCTAGGGCATATTTCCTTCAAGAAGTGCTTAGCTTTTGGGTTCAATCTTGTAGTGTCCTTTCCGAGTGACAGTAGGGGAAGCAAGGCATGTATTGTATTGTTGCCATCGAGGATAGTAAGATGGGGTTTATATCATATTGCTTGATTTTATCCCTATACATCATGTCATCTTGCTTAATGCGTATCTCTGTTCTTATGAACTTAATACTCTAGATGCATGCTAGATAGCGGTCGATGTGTGGAGTAATAGTAGTAGATGCAGAATCGTTTCGATCTACTTGACACAGACGTGATGCCTATATTCATGATCATTGCCTAGATATTCTCATAACTATGCGCTTTTCTATCAATTGCTCGGCAGTAATTTGTTCACCCACCGTAATTTATGCTATCTTGAGAGAAGCCACTAGTGAAACCTATGGCCCCCGGGTCTATTTTCTATCATATAAGTTTAAGATCTACAAGTCTAGTTTCCTATTCATTTTACTTTGCAATCTTTACTTTCCAATCAAAACAACAAAAATACCAAAAATATTTATATTATTATCTTTATCAGATCTCACTTTTGCGAGTGGCCGTGAAGGGATTGACAACCCCTTTATCGTGTTGGTTGGAAGGTTCTTTATTGTTTGTGCAGGTACTAGGTGACTTGCGTCTTGTCTCCTACTGGATTAATACCTTGGTTCTCAAAAACTAAGGGAAATACTTACGCTAGTTTGCTGCATCACCCTTTCCTCTTCAAGGGAAAACCAAAGCATTCTCAAAAGGTAGCAGTGCCTTCTGTGCCGCGCACACGTGAAGGATTCCCGCTGTAAGGTGTTGCAATACGTTCATGATTCGCTTATAGTGGGTTGCTTGAGTGACAGAAGCATAAACCCGAGTAAGGGGGTTGTTGCGTATGGGATAAAGGGGACTTGATACTTTAATGATATGGTTGGGTTTTACCTTAATTATCTTTAGTGGTTGCGGATGCTTGCTAGAGTTCCAATCATAAGTGCATATGATCGAAGTAGAGAAAGTATGTCAGCTTATTCCTCTCCCTCTTATGAAATTGCAATAATGATTATCAATCTTGTTAACAATTGCCTAGGACAATTCCGCACACCGATCCATCATTATTCCACACTCGCTATTTATAATATATAGTAATATATTCTAACTTTTATGATAACAATGCCTATTTTTATATTTTAGTTCTCCTATATCATGCAAAGCTATCCTCTTCATACTCACAACGTAGTTTTATTTCTCGTTTCTAGATGGAAGCAAACATTCGGTGTACGAACAGTCGTATCAGTGGCATATGGGACTTGAGAGAATATTGATCTTACCTTTAGCTCCTTGTGGGTTTGACACTCCATATTTATCACTTCCACCTTTGTAAATTGCTACGATAATTCCTTGCACTTGGGGATTATCAAGCTCTTTTCTGGCGCCGTTGTCGGGGAGCAATAGCGTGGGGTTGATATTCTCGTGTGTGCTTGTTTGCTTTCTTCACTAAGTAGATTTTGTTTTCCCTTTTTGCTTTCTTGAATTGTGGGTGAAACAAACAAAAAAAATATTACTTGCCTGTTTTTCCTAGAAACTTTTTCAAAAAGAAAAGTGAAAGTAAGAGGGATGAGCACCGTAGAAGTGGGGGAGCTCCTTGAAGTTTGTTCATGCCCATGGAAACTTTGCAAATCTTGAATTATAGAAAGTTTTCAACAAAAATAATTATCCCATTGTATATATCCATTGTATTATAAAAATAATGTGTCAAGTTTTGGTTTTAGGATGACTAGTAAGAGTGCACGTGCAATGCACGTATCTGCAGTGGCATGTCGGTGTGATAATTCCAGAAGCGATACCAATTAAGTGTGCAAGGTGTGTTGGGGCAGTGGATGTCGGGGCAGCGGCCTTGTGAGCTTTTCAACTTTGACGACATGGATCTTGTGTCGTGTGAGTTGCAACTATTGCATGCATGCCAAATGCTTATCTCTTCGTTACGCCCGGAGAGTGCATGACTTCTTTTCCGACAGTGATGGAAAAGAGGCCTTTTTGGCGGAGCGAGTCCCCGAAGCTTGTGTGTGTTTGTGTGGTTTTTCGTTATTAACTAGACAATCTTCCTAATAATGAAGGAAACATCAAAGATTTTCTTTGTGTTTGAATTTATTTACTCATACTCATTTACTCAACTAAAATTCAGATATATCAAATATACTTTTTACCAGTAAATTTTATCAACTTCTATAGTTATTACTTATACAAAAAATCTTTTAAAGCATCAAATGATTAGAGCAACTTCAATGGGGCGATCCATTTCTTCCGCATGCACCTGTTTGGGTCGGCGCAAACAAAAGTGGCGGCCCAACGCGCCGACCCAAACTCAAATCACGTCCGCGCGACGCATTTGCGGCCCAAATTTGCGTCCCAAATGCGTCGGCGCAGACGTGGAACGGACGCCACGCGCGCCTTCTCGGTGTTCGCCGTGTCCCCACCTGGCGGCCATATAACTACCGGCTGCCCACGCAGTTAGCATAATTTATGACCGCGGGCCCACTCGTCAGCTACTGGTGGTCTTCCTTTTTTAAGCCGACCGTGCGGCGGGCCGTCCTCATCCAAACTCGCCGTCCACATCTAGCAAGCCCTGCTCCCTCGTCGCCGGCAAACCCTAGCCGCCACCACCACAGCGAGATGGGGCTCTTCTCCAGTGCCAGCAGCAGCAAGGCCAAGGGCAAGGCCCCCGCCATCCCTTTCCCCTACGAGTTCGTCCCGCCTCCGCCGGTGGCGGCGCCTCGCCGACAGAGGCAGCACGTGAACGTGCCAGTGCAACAGGCGGAGTCGCACTGGCATCACCGTGTGCCTCTCCCGTACCCCGACGCCACCCTGCCGCACGACTGGCATCTGGATCCGGAGAGGATCCCAGTGCCTGCGGCGCCGCGGTCGGCTCGGGCTCACGCGGAGGTGGTGCGGCGCCGGCGGTCGCTGCTGACGCCGGAGCAGCGCCGCGACCCCGCCTACGCAACTGACTCGCCCAACTGGGCGAGGTGGTTAGCACGAGGAGGCGAGGCAACGGGGCGTGCGCGAGGTCGACCGCAGCGTGCCGCCGCCGCCGCTCGTCGTCCGCGAGGAGGACCAGGCATCGGAGGATGCCTACCAGGCGGCCCTTGTGGCCGTCTACCGGGAGAGCGAGGAGGACGAGCGACGTAGGGCGGAGGCGGTGGAGGAAGAGGAGGCTCAGTACGAGGCGGCACTGGCGCATGCCATTGCCCTCTCCGCGGCGGGCGACTGCGTGGTCCCGCCGTCCCCTCCCCAATGCCGCATCAAAGGCGAGCCGGAGCCACAGCTGGAGTCGTCCCCCATCGAGCGCTACTCCTGGACGGGAGTAGTGCGCGAGTGGGTCTCCGCGCCACCGGTTTGGATGGGGACGTCGCCGGCGCAGGAGGAGGCGTATCTCGAGCACTGACGCCAGATCCGGCTGGCCGAAGAGCGCCACGACGGCGAGTACCTCGAGATGCTCGAGCGCGACGCCGAGGATGAGCAGCGCGAGGCCGAGGAGGAGGCACGCCAGACCGCGGTTTTTTGAGCGGCGGCACTGCCCGCGCCGGACATGAACGCCCTCTGGAACAAGCCGTTCCCCGTGAGTCGGCCTAGCGCCGCCGCTCATCGACCTCACGGATCCCGAGGACGACGACGATGACAACGTCTAGAGCAGCGCGCCACCTCGTAGTTTAGATTGTTTTTATTTTTCTTAAATGCAAATGTGACTCTTGTCGGCCTTCGTGGCCGACTTTAATGTTTAATTAATGTAGTTTTTTTTAAATATGCATACGTTCTTTTTTTCTAGCGCCGTCAAAGTGAGTCGGGTCAGCGTTGGGCGCACACGCCGACCCAAATGCGGAATTGGACGTCCGTGTCCGCCTATCCGACTCAAACGGACAAAAGCGGACAAAATCGCCGTCTGTTTGAGTCGGCCCGTTGAAGTTGCTCTTATGACTATAAAAACAATGGATTTTTATTAGAAGAATGTGAGGCCAATCGGACACGGCCGATAAAAAGAAGATAATTTTCTTTGGTTCGGACTTCGGACAACGCCGTGATCTATCACAATCCATCTCGTCTCTGCCTCTTATAAGAAAGAACCATCAGATTTCTTTAAAAAAACGTCAGTCATCTTCTCTGGATAGTTCCCCACCTCGCAATCTCCTCCGTTCCCCATTCATCTTCTCTGGATAGTTCCCCTTCGTCACCACCACCGACGTTCCCTGGTCAGGCCGCCCTTCCCTTCGTCACCAGCGCCGCCGCTCCCTGACAGGCTGCTCCTCCCCTTCGAATCAGGTCGAAGAAGTGGCCGAGGAGGCCGTCGAGCTAGGCATGCTCGCGCCAGCGCTACGCGCCGTCAGATGCGGACGCGGAGGCGCGGGACTTGCACGCCATACTCTAGCCTGCTCCTTTGAATCCGACCCGAAGTGCTCGAGGAGGCGCTCGAGCTGGGAATGCTCAGCGGCAACGCTGGGTCCCTCCACCTCCATCCTCCTGATGCCCTCGTCGTCGCCAACATGAGCCTCTCCACCCTCTCTCGCGCGATCGTCCAGGTCCAGGTAGTCACTCTCTTCGACCCTGTCGTCTGCTCCTCCCCGTCAATTCAGTTAGTCGCCAAGTGCATCGCCTCACTGAGAAATCATCATGAATGTTCATTTTCAAGACTGCATAATTTGTTTTGTTATAGGGCTTTGTTAGAAAAGCTGATTTAACAGAGTATTACTCTGCTCTAGATTGCAGCACCTTCTGGTTGTGAGTGGATCCAAGAGTTCACATGATGCAGTATCTTTCTAAAACATGATACATTATCTTCATAAAAGAAAGGAAGTTGGAGAAGTTATTATTGAAGAGGAATTCAGTGGTATGTGGTTCTCAAGAACTAAAATGGAACAAGAAGTGCATGACTCTCATGCCTACACTGACTAATTAGGTAGCATATGCAAATTTCTAAGTATACTACATTCAGATATGACATTTGAATATAAAAAATTGGCAATTCTTTTTATAAAATGGGAAAAAAGGCTGTCACGTTTAATCTTTAGAATGTGTGTTTTCTATTAGAATGTTTCTTTTCATGAATGTGATATGAGTTATCATCTGCTTAGTTGGTGGTTGTATTGATGATTTGGCCCTTAATGGTTCAGATTTCCCGAAGGAGAAGAAGGAGGTGTCGAAAGATGATGGGCGCAATAAGTCTGAATCGAAGAGTATGTTTTGTTGCGGATCTTCTATCGATTGATGTTGCTAGTAACCAAGCTTACCTTCTCTTTAGTTCCTCTATGGAAGTAGCATCAAATTGGGATTTTGTTGATGATCTGAAAAGCTTAATTGAGACATAATTCTCTCAGTTACCACTTCTTCAAATCGTGTTTGTTAGTTGAAGTCGATTAATACAATCCAGACACAATCAACCACTTCTCATGAGTATATGTGAACTCTTTTGACACTTTGTGGATACCTTTAGACATGCTGGTTAATATCTTTTAATGTTATTTGTCTTTCACCTGGAGATTCGTTCTTTCTGGTTGTTTAGAAATGACAAATACAAGTAACTCAGTTTGAGCGTGAGTGATAGCAGTCTTGCAACTTATGTTTAGCATGCGAATTTTACTTGGAAGAAATGTTGATGATTGTTTCTGTGTTTTCAGTGGAATCATTTTTTTTTACCCCACGGCAGAAGTTAGAAGAGGTATTCTCGGAAGTTCCCAGCAATTGGTTTGATGTATGTTGGAACAGGTATTCTAGCCCACTGTGGTTATCCAGCATGTTAATCTGTTACATGATTCATTCTAGTATCTACATGCCATATCTTTGTTTTGAATACTCTATGTGAAGGAAATATGCCCTAGAGGCAATAATAAAGTTATTATTTATTTCCTTATATCATGATAAATGTTTATTATTCATGCTAGAATTGTATTAACCGGAAACTTAATACATGTGTGAATACATAGACAAAACAGAGTGTCCCTAGTATGCCTCTACTAGACTAGCTCATTGATCAAAGATGGTTATGTTTCCTAGCCATAGACATGAGTTGTCATTTGATCAACGGGATCACATCATTAGGAGAATGATCTGATGGACAAGACCCATCCGTTAGCTTAGCACTATGATCGTTTAAGTTTTACTGCTATTGCTTTCTTCATGACTTATACATGTTCCTATGACTATGAGATTATGCAACTCCCGAATATCGGAGGAACACTTTGTGTGCTACCAAATGTCACAACGTAACTGGGTGATTATAAAGGTACTCTACAGGTGTCTCCGAAGGTACTTGTTGGGTTGGCGTATTCCGAGATTAGGATTTGTCACTCCGATTGTCGGAGAGGTATCTCTGGGCCCACTCGGTAATGCACATCACTATAAGCCTTGCAAGCATTGCAGCTAATGAGTTATTTGCGGGATGATGTATTACGGAACGAGTAAAGAGACTTGTTGGTAACGAGATTGAACTAGGTATTGAGATACCGACGATCGAATCTCGGGCATGTAACATACCGATGACAAAGGGAACAATGTATGTTGTTATGCGGTTTGACCGATAAAGATCTTCGTAGAATATGTGGGAGCCAATAGGAGCATCCAGGTTCCGCTATTGGTTATTGACCGGAGACGTGTCTCGGTCATGTCTACATAGTTCTCGAACCCGTAGGGTCCGCACACTTAAGGTTTTGATGATAGTTTTATTATGAGTTTATGAGTTTTGATGTACCGAAGGAGTTCGGAGTCCCGGATGAGATTGGGGACATGACGAGGAGTCTCAAAATGGTCGAGACGTAAAAATCGATATATTGGACGACTATATTCGGACATCGGAAAGGTTCCGAGTGATTCGGGTATTTTCGAAGTACCGGGGAGTTACGGGAATAGAGGAGAGAGGCCAAAAGGAAGGAGGCATGCACCCCCCTTCTGGTCCGAATTGGACAAGGGGTGCAGCCCCCTTTTCCTTCTCCCTCTCCCCCTCTTTCCTTCTCTCCTACTCCGGAAAGGAAAGGGGAATCCTACTAAGACTTGGGAGTCCTAGTAGGACTCCCCACACTTGGTGCGCCCCCTCTAGGGCCGGCCTCTCCCTCCCTCCTTTATATTCGGGGGCAGGGGGCACCTCTAGACACAACAATTGATCTTTTGATCTCTTAGCCGTGTGCGGTGCCCTCCTCCACCATAGTTCTCCTCGATAAATATTGTAGCGGTGCTTAGGCGAAGCCCTGCGACGGTAGAACATCAAGGTCGTCACCACGCCGTCGTGCTGACGGAACTCTCCCTCGACACTTGGCTGGATCGGAGTTCGAGGGACGTCATCGAGCTGAACGTGTGCTAGAACTCGGAGGTGCCGTAGTTTCGGTGCTTGATCGGTCGGGCCGTGAAGACGTACGACTACATCAACCGCGTTGTTCTAACGCTTCCGCTTTCGGTCTACGAGGGTACGTAGACTCACTCTCCCCTCTTGTTGCTATGCATCTGGTAGATAGATCTTGCGTGATCGTAGGAAAATTTTAAAATACTACGTTCCCCAACAGTGGCATCATGAGCCAGGTCTATGCGTAGATGATATGCACGAGTAGAACACAAGTGAGTTGTGGACGATACTTGTCATACTGCTTACCAGCATGTCATACTTTGATTCGGCGGTATTGTTGGATGAAGCGACCCGGACCGACATTACGCGTACGCTTACGCGAGACTGGTTCTACCGACGTGCTTCGCACACAGGTGGCTGGCGGGTGTCAGTTTCTCCAACTTTAGTTGAATCAAGTGTGGCTGCGCCCGGTCCTTGTGAAGGTTAAAACAGCACATACTTGACGAAATATCGTTGTGGTTTTGTATGCGTGGGTAAGAATGGTTCTTGCTAAGCCCGTAGCAGCCACGTAAAACTTGCAACAGCAAAGTAGAGGACGTCTAACTTGTTTTTGCAGGGCATGTTGTGATGTGATATGGTCAAGACATGATGAGTTATACGGTTTTGTATGAAATGATCATGTTTTGTAAAGTTATCGGCAACTGGCAGGAGCCATATAGTTGTCGCTTTATTGTATGAAATGCAATCGCCATGTAATTGCTTTAATTTATCACTAAGCGGTGGCGATAGTCGTAGAAGCAATAGTTGGCGAGACGACAACGATGCTACGATGGAGATCAAGGTGTCGCGCCGGTGATGAAGGTGATCATGACGGTGCTTTGGAGATGGAGATCAAAAGCACAAGATGATGATGGCCATATCATGTCACATATTTTGATTGCATGTGATGTTTATCTTATTATGCTTCTTATTTTGCTTAGTTCGACGGTAGCATTATAAGATGATCCCTTACTAAATTTGAAGGTATAAGTGTTCTCCCTGAGTATGCACCGTTGCGAAAGTTCGTCGTGCTGAGACACCACGTGATGATCGGGTGTGATAAGCTCTACGTTCAAATACAACGGGTGTAAGCCAGTTTTACACACGCAGAATACTCGGGTTAAACTTGGCGAGCCTAGCATATGCAGATATGGCCTCGGAACACTGGAGACCGAAAGGTCGAGCGTGAATCATATAGTAGATATGATCAACATAAGATGTTCACCGTTGAAACTACTCCATCTCACGTGATGATTGGACATGGTTTAGTTGATTTGGATCACGTGATCATTTAGATGACTAGAGGGATGTCTATCTAAGTGGGAGTTCTTAAGTAATATGATTAAATTTAACTTTAATTTATCATGAACTTAGTCCTCGTAGTATTAGCATATCTATGTTGTAGATCAATAGCTCGCGATGTTGCTCCCCGTTTATTTTTTATATGTTCCTAGAGAAAACTAAGTTGAAAGATGTTAGTAGCAATGATGCGGAATTGTTTCGTGATCTGAGGATTATCCTCATTGCTGCACAGAGAATTATGTCCTTGATGCACCGCTAGGTGACATACCTATTGCAGGAGCAGATGTAGACGTTATGAACGTTTTGACGAAAGCTCGGTATGATGACTACTTGATAGTTTAAGTGCACCATGCTTTATGGCTTAGAACCGGGACTTCAAAAACGTTTTGAACACCACGGAGCATATAAGATGTTCCAAGAGTTGAAATTAGTATTTCATACTCATGCCCGTGTCGAGAGGTATAAGACTTCTGACAGTACTTTGCCTACAAGATGGAGGAGAATAGCTCAACCAGTGAGCATGTGCCCAGATTGTCTGGGTACTACAATTACTTGAATCAAGTGGGAGTTAATCTTCCAGATAAGATAGTAATTGACAAAGTTCTCTAGTCACTATCACCAAGTTAGTAGAACTTCATGATGAACTATAATATGCAAGGGATGACGAAAGGAATTCCCGAGCTCTTCGCAATGCTGAAGTCGGCGAAGGTAGAAATCATGAAAAAGCATCAAGTGTTGATGGTTAACAAGACCACTTGTTTCAAGTAAAGGGCAAAGGTATAGAAGGGGAACTTCAAGAAGAATGACAAGCAAGTTGTCACTCCCGTGAAGAAACCCAAAGCTAAAACTCAAGCCTAAAACTAAGTGCTTCTACTGCAAAGGAAATGGTCACTGGAAGTGGAACTGCCCTAGATACTCGGCGGATAAGAAGGATGGCAAAGTGAACAAAGGTATATTTTGATATACAGATTATTGATGTGTACTTTACTAGTGTTCATAGCAACCCCTGGGTATTTGATACCAGTTCAGTTGCTAAAATTAGTAACTCGAAACGAGAATTGCAGAATGAACAGAGACTAGTTAAAGGTGAAGTGACGATGTGTGTTGGAAGTGGTTCCAAGATTGATATGATCATCATCGCACACTCCCTATACTTTCGGGATTAGTGTAAAACCTAAATAAATGTTATTTGGCATTTGCGTTGAGCATGAATATGATTTGATCATATTTGTTGCAATACGGTTATTCATTTAAAGTCATAGAATAATTGTTATTCTGTTTACATGAATAAAACCTTCGATGGTCATACACCCAATGAAAATAGTTTGTTGGATCTCGATCGTGGTGATACACATATTCATAATATTGAAGCCAAAAGATGCAAGGTTAATAATGATAGTGCAACTTATTTGTGGCACTGCTGTTTAGGTCATAATGGTGTAAAGCGCATGAAGAAACTCCATAGTGATGGACTTTTGGAATCACTTGATTATGAATCACTTGGTGCTTGCGAACCATGCCTCATGGGCAAGATGACTAAAACTCCGTTCTCCGGAACAATGGAGCGAGCAACAGATTTGTTGGAGATCATACATACAGATGTATGTGGACCAATGAGTGTTGAAGCTCGCGGCGGGTATCGTTATTTTCTGACCTTCACTGATGATTTGAGCAGATATGGGTATATATACTTAATGAAGCACAAGTCTAAAACATTTGAAAAGTTCAAAGAATTTCAAAGTGAAGTGGAGAATCATCATAACAACAAAATAAGAGTTTCTACGATATGATCGTAGAGGTAAAATATTTGAGTTAGCGAGTTTGGCCTTCAGTAAAAACAATGTGAAATAGTTTCACTACTCACGCCACCTGGAACACCATAGTGTAATGGTGTGTTCGAACGTCATAACCGTACTTTATTAGATATGGTGCGATCGATGATGTCTCTTACCGATCTACCACTATCGCTTTTGGGGTTATGCATTAGAGACAGATACATTCACGTTAAATAGGGCACCATCTAAATCCGTGGAGATGACACCGTATGAACTGTGGTTTGACGAGAAACCTAAGCTGTCATTTCTTTAAGTTTGGGACTGCGATGCTTATGTAAAAAAGTTTCAACATGATAAGCTCGAACCCAAATCGGAGAAGTAAATCTTCATAGGATACCCAAAAGAAACTGTTGGGTACACCTTCTATCACAGATCCGAAGGCAAGGTCTTTGTTGCTAAGAGTGGATCCTTTCTAGAGAAGGAGTTTCTCTCGAAAGAAGTGAGTGGGAGGAAAGTGGAACTTGATGAGGTAATTGTACCTTCTCCCGAATTGGATAGTAGTACATCATAGAATCTGGTTCCAGTGATTCCTACACCAATTAGTGAGAAAGCTAATGATGATGATCATGAAACTTCGGATCAAGTTACTGCTGAACTTCGTAGATCAACCAGAGTACGTTCCGCACCAGAGTGGTACGGCAACCCGGTTCTGGAAGTCATGTTACTAGACCATGATGAACCTACGAACTATGAGGAAGCGATGATGAGCCCAGATTCCGCAAAATGGCTTGAGACCATGAAATCTGAGATGGGATCCATGTATGAGAACAAAGTGTGGACTTTGGTTGACTTGCCCGATGGTCGGCAAGCCATCGAAAATAAATGGATCTTCAAGAGGAAGACTGACGCTGACAGTAATGTTACTGTTTACAAAGCTCGACTTGTTGCGAAAGTTTTTCAACAAGTTCAAGGAGTTGACTACAATGAGACTTTCTCACCCGTAGCGATGCTTAAGTCTGTCCGAATCATGTTAGCAATTGCCGCATTTTATGAAATCTGGCAAATGGATAACAAAACTGCATTCTTTAATGGATTTATTAAAGAAGACTTGTATATGATGCAACCAGAAGGTTTTGTCAATCCTAAAGGTGCTAACAAAATGTGCAAGCTCCAGCGATCCATCTATGGACTGGTGCAAGCATCTCGGAGTTGGAATATACGCTTTGATAAGTTGATCAAAGCATATAGATTTATACAGACTTGCGGTGAAGACTGTATTTACAAGAAGTGAGTGGGAGCACTACAACCTTTCTGATAAGTATATGTGAATGACATATTGTCGATCGGAAATGATGTAGAATTTTCTGGAAAGCATAAAGGAGTGTTTGAAAGGAGTTTTTCAAAGAAAGACCTTGGTGAAGCTGCTTACATATTGGGCATCAAGATCTATAGAGATAGATCAAGACGCTTGATAAGACTTTCGATGAGTACATACCTTGATATGATTTTGAAGTAGTTCAAAATGGATCAGTCAAAGAAGGAGTTCTTACCTGACTTGTAAGGTGTGAAGTTGAGTAAGACTCAAAGCCAGACCACGGCAGAAAAATATAGAGAGAATGAAAGTCATTCCCTATGCCTCAGCCATAGGTTCTATAAAGTATGCCATGCTGTGTACCAAACATGTTGTGTACCTTGCCATGAGTTTGTCAAGAGGGTACAATAGTGATCCAGGACTAGATCACTGTACAGCGGTCAAAATTATCCTTAGTAACTGGATGACTAAGGAAATGTTTCTCGATTATGGAGGTGATAAAGAGTTCGTCGTAAAGGGTTACGCCGATGCAAGCTTTGACACTAAATCCAGCTGACTCTAAGTATCAATCTGGATGCGTATTGAAAGTGGGAGCAATTAGCTAGAGTAGCTCCATGCAGAGCATTGTAGACACATAAACATTTGCGAAATACATACGGATCTGAATGTGACAGACCCGTTGACTAAACTTCTCTCACGAAGCAAAACATGATCACACCTTAGTACTCTTTGGGTGTTAATCACATAGCGATGTGAACTAGATTATTGACTCTAGTAAACCCTTTGGGTGTTAATCACATGACGATGTGAACTATCGGTGTTAAATCACATGGCGATGTGAACTAGATTATTGACTCTAGTGCAAGTGGGAGACTGAAGGAAATATGCCCTAGAGGCAATAATAAAGTTATTATTTATTTCCTTATATCATGATAAATGTTTATTATTCATGCTAGAATTGTATTAACCGGAAACTTAATACATGTGTGAATACATAGACAAAACAGAGTGTCCCTAGTATGCCTCTACTAGACTAGCTCATTGATCAAAGATGGTTATGTTTCCTAGCCATAGACATGAGTTGTCATTTGATCAACGGGATCACATCATTAGGAGAATGATCTGATGGTCAAGACCCATCCGTTAGCTTAGCACTATGATCGTTTAAGTTTTACTGCTATTGCTTTCTTCATGACTTGTACATGTTCCTATGACTATGAGATTATGCAACTCCCGAATATCGGAGGAACACTTTGTGTGCTACCAAACGTCACAACGTAACTGGGTGATTATAAAGGTACTCTACAGGTGTCTCCGAAGGTACTTGTTGGGTTGGCGTATTTCGAGATTAGGATTTGTCACTCCGATTGTCGGAGAGGTATCTCTGGGCCCACTCGGTAATGCACATCACTATAAGCCTTGCAAGCATTGCAGCTAATGAGTTAGTTGCGGGATGATGTATTACGTAACGAGTAAAGATACTTGTTGGTAACGAGATTGAACTAGGTATTGAGATACCGACGATCGAATCTCGGGCATGTAACATACCGATGACAAAGGGAACAATGTATGTTGTTATGCGGTTTGACCGATAAAGATCTTCGTAGAATATGTGGGAGCCAATATGAGCATCCAGGTTCCGCTATTGGTTATTGACCGGAGACATGTCTCGGTCATGTCTACATAGTTCTCGAACCCGTAGGGTCCGCACGCTTAAGGTTTTGATGATAGTTTTATTATGAGTTTATGAGTTTTGATGTACCGAAGGAGTTCGGAGTCCCGGATGAGATTGGAGACATGACGAGGAGTCTCAAAATGGTCGAGACATAAAAATCGATATATTGGATGACTATATTCGGACATCGGAAAGGTTCCGAGTGATTCGGGTATTTTCGGAGTACCGGGGAGTTACGGGAATAGAGGAGAGAGGCCAAAAGGAAGGAGGCGTGCACCCCCCTTCTGGTCCGAATTGGACAAGGGGTGCAGCCCCCTTTTCCTTCTCCCTCTCCCCCTCTTTCCTTCTCTCCTACTCCGGAAAGGAAAGGGGAATCCTACTAAGACTTGGGAGTCCTAGTAGGACTCCCCACACTTGGTGCGCCCCCTCTAGGGCCGGCCTCTCCCTCCCTCCTTTATACACAGGGGCAGGGGGCACCTCTAGACACAACAATTGATCTTTTGATCTCTTAGCCGTGTGCGGTGCCCCCCTCCACCATAGTTCTCCTCGATAAATATTGTAGCGGTGCTTAGGCGAAGCCCTGCGACGGTAGAACATCAAGATCGTCACCACGCCGTCGTGCTGACGGAACTCTCCCTCGACACTTGGCTGGATCGGAGTTCGAGGGACGTCATCGAGCTGAACGTGTGCTAGAACTCGGAGGTGCCGTAGTTTCGGTGCTTGATCGGTCGGGCCGTGAAGACGTACGACTACATCAACCGCGTTGTTCTAACGCTTCCGCTTTCGGTCTACGAGGGTACGTAGACTCACTCTCCCCTCTCGTTGCTATGCATCTGGTAGATAGATCTTGCGTGATCGTAGGAAATTTTTAAAATACTACGTTCCCCAACAATATGGTATATTCTTAATCTCATTACGGTCTGCATGTTTGAAGAACAGATCACATATCGTTATATAGCAATACAACTGGGCCATATATCAGGAAGTTGATGATCATTACCTTGTGATAGTGCAAGCTGTGTGTGTGCCCCATTATATCCTGGAACGGGGTACGCGTCCCGTTGGGAGTGGTCGGGGCCATACGTCGTCCTTTAACCCTGTGAATGTCAACAATGTTATCATACAACTGTACCTGAAGGAATAATGCAACAGGATGTAGTAGTTTGTAATACCATTCATCTAGGTCTCTTTCTGGGTGTGTCTTTACTTATGTTCATATTACTTGTAACTAAGCATTGGAATATCCATATGCAGATTGGGAAGGCTTTTAGGTGAGGTCAGTACAATGCTCATTTGCAAAGGCTTCATAAAAGGACTTCAGGTTTAGGTCAGGTATGCACAATAGGGACCATGTTAGCATATGCTCATGCCATAAGAGTCACCCTGTATAACTTCATACATTTTTCGTTTGAATTGCTTTCTTGTTTCATAAATTATAGAATACCGACATGTTTTTGTTATTGTAATACACAGAAAGACAACATGACCAATGAAAGCAATCAATACATCACACTGTGAACAAGTTTGCAAATGAGCCTGCATCTACGGAGCAGTTCATCGATGCTGAATCAGCGTGCGAGCAATGCGGTAATGCCGCGGGACAGTCTTGGCGGCGGCGGCAGTGGCAGCAAGGTATAATCGCCTTACAAACTTGAGATCAGTTTTATATTGAAGAGCATGCACCTCCGCTGGCGAAGAGCTCATTGTCACGGTCGTGGACGGCCGCCTCGACGGTTGCACCGTGTTGGCGAAGAGTTCGTCATCGTGGCCGTCGGCGGGTGACTCGACGGTTGCACTTGTCCTGGCGAAGAGCTCGTCATCGTGGCCGTGGACGGGCGCCTCGGCCGTTGTACCTATGTTGGCGAAGAGCTCGTCGTCGTTGCCGTCGTCGGGTGACTCGGCGGTTGCACTTGTGCTTGCGAAGAGCCCGTCGTCGGGTGCCTTGGCGTCGGCGCAGGGCAGCGACGGCGCACGTCAAGCTAGATGCCTGGATTGATTCCCCTAATTTAGCATATTTCTTTCCGTATTGTTGAGCAATTCCTGCGAATTGGTTGGACGTGTTGTTTCCTTGTGCGGGTGTGGAATCCATACTCGTGCGGCCGTCGGAGCGGCAGAGTTTTCGTTCGCTAGGGGAAAATGCTAAACGCACTCTGGACGTGGGTTTGTGTAATCTTGACGGTTAGATCAAATTAAGTTATCTGATCGCCTGGCTATAATTTCTTTGTGTTGTTCTGTGTACCTTGGGTTGTGTGCGTGTAGCAATGAATATGTTTGCTTGTTTATTAATAGTAGAGATTAGATTGCTTGTTTGTTATGTGTAGTGCAAAAACAGAAACTTTGGCTGTAGTGCGTGAAATTACATTTTTTACTGGAATGTCAAAAGCTTCTGAAATTTTTACACAGTACTTCTATACAAATTTTTTATTTCGTCCTAAATTTTCAGAATTTTTAGAGTTACAGAAGTATACGAAGTTTCCAAATTTCTATAGAGTGTCATGTTTTTGACAGATTCTGTTTTCTATATGTTGTTCGCTTATTTTGATGAATCTATGGGTTGTATCGGGGGGTATGAACCATGGTGAAGTTGGAATACAGTAGATATAATGCTAATATAAAATTGGAATTAGTTTACAATAGTACCTAAAAGTAGTGATTTGCTTTAGTATACTAACGGATCTCACAAGGTTTTTTATTAAGTTTTGTGTGGATGAAGTGTTCGAAGATCGAGGAGGTATCGATATAAGAAGAATACGGAGAGACAAGAGTTCAAGATTGGGGATTCCCAAGGCACCGCAAATAAATGTTTCAAGGATACTCAAGCATCTAACCTTGGGGATGCCCTAGTTGGCATCCCATCTTTATTCCTCAATAATTATTGGTATACCTTGGTTTTTGTTTGTTCACATGATATGTGTATTTTGAGTTTATTTTTTCTTTATTTTCCTTTATGCACCATGCTAGTATAAGATATTCCTTCATTGATTTATAGAATGCTTCGTGCGCTTCACTTAAATCTTTTGAGTATGGCTTTATAGAATGCTCTTTGTGCACTTAAATCTTTTGAGTATGGCTTTATAGGATGCTTCATGCGTTTCACTTATATATTTTGATCTTGGATATTGGTCAATATATATTAATTGTAGAATGATCTATGAACTTCACTTATATATTTTAGAGCATGAATAAAATTATCATCAAAATTGGGCTTGGAAGAATATCATTAAATCATCATGCCTAGCTAAAAAGGCGTTAAAGAAAACGATTGTTGGGAGACAACCCAATATTTACCCCTACTGTTCTTGTGTGTTATCATCATTATTCTACTATAGTAATCATGTTTTGTAGTTTTTGTTTCAATAAAATGCCAAGTAAAGCCTTTGAGATAGTGTGGTTGAGAGTTGACTTGATTCTGTGCAAAAACAAAAAGTTTTGCGTATAGTGCAAAAAATTCTATAAGTCACTGGAACGTGATAATTAGCTGAAATTTTTTACACATGATTGGTATACAAATTGCCTATGCTGTCCTAATTTTTCAGAACTTTTGGAGTTGTAGATGTATGGTGAATGTCTAGATTATTACAGGTTGTTCTGTTTTTGACAGATTCTGTTTGCAATGCATAATTTGCTTATTCTCTAATTTATATGGCTTATATTGGTCAATATAAATTGTGGAAATGATAATATATAGTAGGAATTGTACGAGAATAATTATGAATCTTGTCTTTGACAGTACCCAAGTGAATGATTTGCTTTATCATACTAATGCATCTCACGAAGTTCCGTTAAGTTTTGTGTGATTGAAGTTTTCAAGTTTTGGGGAGACATAGATATGAGGAGAATAAGTAGTGGCAAGACCCTAATCTTGGGGATGCCCAAGGCACCCCAAGGTAATATTCATGGAAGATCCAAGCAACTAAGCTTGGGGATGCCCCGAAAGGCATCCCCTGTTTCGTCTTTAACATTATCGGTAACCTTAGTTGGAGCTATATTTTTATTCGTCACATGATATGTGTTTTGCTTGGAGCATCATTTTCTTTTGTTTTTATTTACTTGATGTTATTTCGAATAGTGTTTTGCATCTTTTATTTCAATAAAAAGACATATAGCCTTTACCTTGCTTATTTTGCAAGTATATATGTTTCTGTTTGAAAATAGAATGTTTTCTATCATTATTTGAATTTTTCTGGATAATCAGAACGTGATAAAATCTTGAATTTATTTACACGGTAAGCATGAATAAGTTCTCTGTGACTTGGTAATTTTTTAGTATTTTTAGAGTTAGGGAAGTATGAGCACTGTTGCACTCTTTACAGACTGTCATGTTTAGACAGATTGTTGTTATGTTTGCATTGTTTGCATATGTTTGCATGTTTAATGATTCTATTTGAGGATAGGAGTATTAAATATGTAGAGGCATTTTGTATGCAATATTAAATTATAATTTTAGTGATTTTCTATAGTAGAGAATGATAAGGTTTTGCATGGATTTATACTAACTTATCTCACGAGTTCTTGTTGAGTTTTATGTGCACGAAGTTTTTAAGATTTCGAGAAACTATGATATGAGAGGAATTGAGGAGACACAAAAGCTCAAGCTTAGGGATGCCCAAGGCATCCCTAATTAATATTTCAAGAAGTCTCAAGCAACTAAGCTTGGGAATGCCCCGGTTGGCATCCCACCAACGTATCTATAATTTATGAAGTATTCATGCCATGTTTACAAAACGTTTATATGATTTGGGTATGATTTGATTAGAACTAACCCATACTAGCGATCTTTTCACTAGAACTACCGTGGTGTCGTTTTTTGTGCAGAAATAAAAGTTCTCAGAATGGGCTGAAAATTTACGGTGATTTTTATGGACCAAAAGAGACCCCCGAAGCAAAAGAGTTGGACCAGAAGAGTCCCGAGGCAATGACAAGGGTGGAGGGCGCACCCACCCCCCTAGGGTGCGCCCCCTGTCTTGTCACTGCCTTGTAGACCCCCTTGATGTGAAATCGATGCCAAAAAATCCTATAAATATAGAAACCCCCGAAAAGAAACCTAGATCAGAAGTTCTGCCGCCGCAAGCCTTTGTACCAACAAAAAATCAATCTAGGCCCTGTCTGGCACCCTGCTGGAGTGGGCCGTCATCACCGGAGGCCATGGAGGAGGAAGTCGGAGGGGCCATCATCACCATGGAGGCCAAGGACCAGAGGGAGAATCTCTCCATCTAGGGGGAGGCCATGGAGGAGGAAGCACAAGGAGGAGACTCTCTTCCCCTCTCTCTCGGTGGCGCCGGAGTGCCACCGGGGGAACCATCGCCACGGTGATCGTCTTCATCAACATCACCATCTTCATCACCTTCCTCATCTCTTTTACGTGGTCCACTCTCCCGCACCCCGCTTGTCGGTGTACTAAAGTAGGGTTACCTTAGTATCCCAAACTTGTGCACGGGCAGTCGCAGCGTCCCGTGGCAGGGCTTGCCGCGCGTCCTCCAAGGCCCACTGTGTTCCCTTTGGAGCCATTCAAGGACAAAGTATTCAAGTTAAAGAGACAAGGCCCTGGCAAGAGGAGCTTGCCGGGAAGGCCGCCCCAGGCTCAAGACCACTTCTTTTGCACAAGACCCTGGCAAGAGGAGCTTGCCGGGAAGGCCAAACGTAGCATTTTCAAGAGACTTGCCGCGACGCGCCATGCGTCCCGGCAAGGCCCGGAGAGCGGCAAGCTCCCGGGCGCGGCAAGATGGCGGCCACGGCAATGCGCTTGCCGTGGCAAACTTCCACTAGGTACCCGCGCTCCAGCTCACCCGCACACGCGTCGCCCTGGGGCCCTTCCAGGCACACGTGGCGGAAGGTTGTGCAGCCTGGGGTACACGGCGGCGAGCTGCGATGACGAGGCCACCATCGTGGTGAACGGAGACGCCGTGACGGACGCTTTTTGGCACTGTTTGGGGCGACGGCGACGGGCATTTAGTGCCCTTGTCCCCTGCCGTCAGGGTTAGGTATAGAGCACTATACATACACTATTCCAACTACCATCGTTTTTACATTTCTACCCTCAACTGCGTTGCCACCTGTCGGTGACCCCTTTGACCTATAAAAGGAGGCCCATGCGCAACGTAGAAGAGGTTCCGATCTTCGATCACTCTCATGCTCGGTGTTGCTAGCTATAAGCACTGTAGCTCTTCTTGCTCCCGAGCCAAGAACGCAATACAAACCAAGGTAGGAGTAGGGTTTTACGCATCCGTGCGGCCTGAACCTGGGTAAACTGCTCGCGTGCTCGCCTCGATCCGCTCTTCGTGCATCCTCCGCCCCCTTGCCGTACCAAAAAGGGGCTCCGGTCCCATAGGTGTTCGTGGGCGATCAGTTTCCCCGACATCTTTGGCGCGCCAGGTAGGGGGGCGTCGAGGTTGTGTGAACCTGATCCGGCGTTCACGCGGGCGAAAACTTCAGCAACTTCATCAACTTCATCGACTTCGTCGACATGCCGCCGAAGAAGAAGGCTTCGGAGGTAGCAGGCCCGTCCGCGTCGATCCCGCCGCCACCGGAGCCAACGGTCGGTGGGGTAGACGCTGGCGGAAGGGCGGACCCCGGCGAGGAAACTCACGGCGCTGCCAAGTCCAAGGACAAGACGGACGACCGGGCGCATTCCAAGACCTCGACGTCCGTGCACGCACCGCGCCCCTCTCAGGAGGTGCCGGACCGGCAGCGACGTGCTACACAAGGTACCATACGCTTGTTGGGACAAGGTCAAACTGGCGGGTCACGGGACGCTCAAGGCCAGCGTGCTGGCACGAGCAAGGCGCGGTCGCCGGGACGAGACCCTGCTCCTTCTAACGCAGTTAGAAGTCCGAGCATATCTCGCTCCTCGCACCGCTCGCCACCGCTCCCCTCCACTCCAGCAGAAGCTCTTGCTCGAGCTCAATTGCTCCTCGACTTCCCTCCAGTGGCGGACAAGGCCGAAGACTGGAGGGCCACCATCCAGAGCCTCATCGCCTTCGCCAACAACGACACGCCGCAACAGCCGACGACGCCGCGGCCGCGGCAAGCTAGCCAGGCGCGGGCTGATGGAGACAAGACCGCCGGGGGTGCAACGACTGTGCACTCCCCGCCTCGAAGGCCGAAATCGCCGACTCGCCGGATCAACATCGACGACGACTCCACGGCGTCGTCGGATCCACGAGCTCTCCGCGATCAACGCCAAGTCCTTGACGACAGACGACAAGAAGACGCTCGAACTCGCATCGAGCGTCGAAGAGAAGCGCGGCGACAATCCGACCAGCGCGCTAGGCCCGCTGTCGATATGCACGCGCCCGGGGAACCAGGCGACTTGCCGTACGCGACGGGTTGTCCTGCGTTCACCCGTGAGCTGCGGCAAGTCCAGTGGCCCAGCATGAAAAACTTCAAGCCCGACGTACCTGAGAGGTACGACGGCAAGACTCATCCGTCAGAGTTCCTCAGCATCTACACCATCGCGGTGCAGGCTGCCGGGGGACGAGACGAGAAGATACTAGCAAACTACTTCCCGCTCGTGCTCAAGCCAAACGTCAGATCATGGCTCATGCACTTGCCGGAAAACTCCATTTCTTCTTGGGCCGACCTGTGCCATCAGTTTGTCGGCGCCTTTACAGGTGGCCACAAGCCTCACGGCTAGGAGAGCGATCTTCATATACTCGCCCAGAAGGAAGGAGAGTCCCTGCGAAAGTACATCCAAAGATTCAGCCACGTCCAGCACAACATCCCAGACGTCCACCCTGCAGCGGTTATCAGCGCGTTCCACCAGAACGTGTGTAACCGCAGGATGAGGGAGGAAATGGCGATGTGCAAGATCCGAGACGTCAGTGAGCTTTATGCCCTGGCCGACAAGTGCGCACGTGCTGAAGAGGGGAGGAGACTCCCCGGGGAGGATACTGGAGCAAGAGGAACATATAGTGAGGACGCCGCCCCGACAAGGAAGAACCAGCGCCGGAACAACAAGAAAAAGAAGAGCAAAGAAGTACTGGTCGTCGAGCAGTCCGGCAAGGAGGCTGGCGCCAAGAAAGCCCAGGTTGGTGGCTCCGGCAAGGAAGCTGCCGCTGTGGCGGCCGCCGACAAGCAGGACGGCTCAGACAAGCAGTACTGCAAGATCCACCGCACCAAGGGCCATGACCTCCAGAACTGCAAAAGGGTCGAGTACCTCGTCGAGCAGCAAAAAGCTGAGTACGAGCGATGCGACAAGGATAAGGCCCGGGGAGGTGGTGGAGAGTCCGGCAAGAAGCGGCCGTTCAATGGCCGGGGAGGACGCCGTGGCAAGGCCAAGCAGCGGCAAGGAGACAGGCCTCCCCGCGGCCGCGACAAGGACGAAGACGACGACGAAGACATGGAGGACGGAGACAACAGCGAGCAGGAGTTCCAGAAGGCCATAGAAGTTCTATGCGTCGATGGAGGTGCCTCTCTGCATACTTCCCACCGCCAACTCAAACAATGGGTGCGGGAAGTTAATGCAGCAGAGCCACCCATCGAGTCGCGTAAACTTTTGAAGTGGTCCAGCACGCCCATCATCTTCGACATTGAGGATCACCCTGACCGCACAACTGCGGTCGGGTGTTTGCCGATGTTGGTTTCACCAACCATCCGCAACCTCAAGGTTACCAAGATGCTGGTGGACGGCGGGGCCGGCCTGAACTTGATCTCCTCTATTGTGGTCCGGAAACTACAGATCCCCAACAGCGAGCTCGAGGAAACCGGCACATTCCAAGGGATCAACCCGGGAAGGAGCAAGCCGAAGGGGAAAATCACACTACCAGTGACTTTTGGCGGAGAGGTGAACTTCAGGACTGAGAGGATCACCTTTGACGTTGCCGATATCCCATTGCCTTACAATGGGATACTTGGCCGTCCAGCGCTCGCCAAGTTCATGGCAGCCTCTCATTATGCCTACAACATGCTCAAGATGCCAGGCCCGATAAGCGTCATCTCTGTCCCCGGCGACAAGAAGGACGCGCTTATCTGTGCCGACAAGATTTACCGGGACGCAGCAGCCGCAACAGATAGCAAGACACTTGCCGCTGAAGCTCCCGGGGGGAAGAACAAGACCAAGTCTGGCAAGAGCTTTGGGGCCCACTCCGGCAAACGCACCTCCTCGGAGTGCTGCGCTGCCGTCGAGGACGCACCATCGAGCTCCACCGGCAAGTGCAAGAAGGCAATGGCAGCTCCACCCACAACCAAGAAGGTGTCCGCCAAGGAGGACGGCACTGGTTGTACTTTCACCATCAGTGCTACGCTTGATCCTAAATAGGAAAGCGCGCTCGTTGCTTTCCTGTGGGCGAATGTCGACGTGTTTGCATGGCAACCGTCTGACATCCCCGGTGTTCCTAGGAAAGTGATTGAGCCCAAGCTTGCCGTTTGTCCTCACGCGCGGCCCGTCAAACAGAAGGTTAGAAAGCAAGCGGTGGAGCGCCAAGAGTTTATTGCTGAAGAAATCAAGAAGCTGGAAGCGGCAGGCCTTGTCAGAGGTTTACTTCATCCCACGTGGCTGGCCAACCCTGTTGTCTTGCGCAAGGCAAATGGGAAGTGGAGGCTTTGTATAGACTTCACCGATGTAAATAAAGCTTGTCCCAAAGATCCATTTCCCTTGCCGCGCATTGACCAGATCGTTGACTCCACGGCTGGATGTGAGTTGCTTTCATTTCTTGATGCTTATTCGGGATACCACCAGATATTCATGGCTGAAGAAGATGAAGAAAAGACCGCGTTCATTACTCCATGTGGCACTTACTGCTTCATACGCATGCCCTTTGGATTGAAGAATGCCGGCTCAACGTTTGCGAGGGTAGTCCACACTGCTTTTGAGCCACAGATACACAGGAATGTAGAAGCTTACATGGATGATATAGTGGTCAAGAGCAAGGACAAGGATACTCTGATTCAAGATCTAGATGAGACCTTCGCGAATCTGCGCAAGATACAACTCAAGCTTAACCCCGAGAAGTGCGTGTTCGGAGTCCCCTCCGGCAAGCTTCTCGGGTTCTTTGTGTCCCAGAGGGGGATTGAAGCCAATCCCGACAAGATCAAGGCCATCGAGCAGATTGAGGCTCCGAAGCGCGTCAAGGATGTACGAAGGCTTGCCGGCTGTGTGGCTGCTCTCAGCAGGTTCATTTCTAAGTCCGCAGAACGCGCCCTGCCGTTTTTCAAAATCTTGAAAAAGGCAGGTCCAATGAAATGGACTCCGGAAGCGGAGGCGGCGCTGCAGGACTTGAAAAGGTACCTGTCCTCCACTCCAATACTTGTCGCACCTAGGCCACAAGAGAAGTTGCTGCTGTACTTAGCAGCAACCAATCAAGTGGTTAGTGATGCGTTGGTAGCAGAGAGGGAGGTGGATGAGGAGCCCACAGCCCCGGCAAGCACATCCAGCGACAAGCAGGGGGCTTCCCCAACAAGCTCTGGTCCCGACAAGGATGGGTCTGCGCAGATGCAGGAAGAGGTGCGGAAGAAGATGGTGCAGCGCCCAGTTTATTTTGTCAGTTCGCTCTTGCAGGGGGCTAGGTCAAGATACTCTGGGGTGCAGAAGCTGCTTTTCGGTCTCCTCATGGCCTCGAGAAAGTTGCGCCATTACTTCCAAGCACATGAGATAACGGTGGTCACTCGCTTTCCGCTGAAGAGGATACTGCAAAATCCAGAAGCAACAGGCAGGATTGTCGAGTGGGCACTGGAGCTGTCAAGCTTTGGCCTCAAGTTTGAAAGTACTTCAACTATTCAGAGCAGAGCATTGGCGGAATTTATAGCAGAGTGGACGCCAACGCCGGACGAAAAGATTCCAGAGACAAGCATCCCCATCAAGGAAGCAAGCAAAGAATGGATAATGTACTTTGATGGTGCCTTCTCGCTGCAAGGCGCCGGTGCTGGTGCGCTGCTTGTCGCACCCACCGGAGAACACCTCAAGTACGTGGTCCAGATGCACTTTCCCAAGGAGCAAGCAACAAACAATACTGCAGCATATGAGGGTTTGCTTGCCGGCCTCAGAATCGCAGCGGAACTTGGGATCAAGAAGCTTATCGTGCGGGGTGACTCGCAGTTGGTCGTCCGACAAGTGAACAAGAGCTACCAGAGCCCATTGATGGAAGCATACGTCGATGAAGTGAGAAAACTTGAAGAACACTTTGAAGGCCTATAGATGGAGCACATTCCAAGAGCTCAGAACGACATCGCAGACGGCCTGTCAAAGTGTGCTGCAGTGAAGCTACCTGTGGAACCAGGGATCTTTGTGCTCAAGTTAGCTCAACCATCCGTTACACCATCAGTTGGACAAAGTAAGAAGAGGAAGCTGATCTCCGGTGACTACTTGCCGGCGGAACTTCCCGAAGCCGCCGCCAACAAGGTCCCCAAGATCAACGATAAAGTTGCTGAGGAACAGTCTGCTCCTGCAGACCCTAGGGTTTGTACAGTTGAAGCAGGCGTTCCCGACAAGCTTTGCCCCGGCAAGCTTGCCGGGGAACGTCAAGCTCCGGCCAAGCCGCAGGTTCTTGCCATAGAAGTTGACGTTCCCGCAGCAGCACTGATGCCTTTAGTCCTTGTTGTTGAGCCTCAGGCTCCAGCATGGGCACAGCAGATTGTCCGTTTCCTTCAAACAGGAGAACTTCCCGAAGAGCCAGAAGAAGAAGAAAGAATAACCTGACAGTCAAATATGTATCAGTTTGTCGGCGATGAACTGTACAGAAGAAGCCTCAATGGTGTCAAATTGAAGTGCATTCCCCGGGAAGATGGGCAAAAGCTGTTGGCAGAGATACATGGAGGCATATGTGGTCACCACGTTGGCGCAAGAGCACTTGCCGGCAAAGCGTTCCGGCAAGGTTTCTTTTGGCCAGAAGCCCTCCAGGATGCAACTGCACAAGTAACCAAGTGTGAAGTGTTGGGGAACGTAGTATTTTAAATTTTTCCTACGATCACGCAAGATCTATCTACCAGATGCATAGCAACGAGAGGGAAGAGTGTGTCTACGTACCCTCGTAGACCGGAAGCGGAAGCGTCAAGTGACGCAGTTGATGTAGTCGAACTTCTTCGCGATTCAACCGATCAAGCACCGAACGTACGGCACCTCCACGTTCAGCACACGTTCAGCTTGATGACGTCCCACGAGCTCTTGATCCAGTTGAGCTTCACGGGAGAGTTTCGTCAGCACGACGGCGTGGTGACGGATATGATGTATTCACCGGCGCAGGGCTTCGCCTAAGCACTGCGACGGTATGACCGAGGTGTGTTTCTGTGGAGGGGGGCACCGCACACGGCTGGAACAATTCAACTTGTGTGTCTTTGGGTGCCCCCTGCCCCCGTATATAAAGGAGCAAGGGGGAGGCTGGCCGGCCCTTGTTTGGTGCGGCTAGGGGTGTAATCCTACTAGGAATAGGATTGCAATCCTATTCCTAGTAGGAACCACCAAAGAAGGAAGAGAGGGAAAGGAAAGGAAGGAGAGGTGGCGCCCCCCAATCCTAGTCCAACTAGGAACCCTAGGTGGGGCGCCGGCCAGCCCCTATGGGCTGCCTCTCTCTTTTCCATAAGTCCCACTATGGACCACCCCCTCTCGTAGGGGGTTCCGGTAACCCCCTCCGGCAATCCCGTTAAATCCGAAACTTTTCCGGAACACTTCCGGTGTCCGAATATAGTCGTCCAATATATCAATCTTTATGTATCGGACATTCCGAGACTCCTCGTCATATCCGTGATCTCATCCGGGACTCCGAACTACCTTCGGTACATCAAAACTCATAAACTCATAATACCGATCGTCATCAAACGTTAAGCATGCGGACCCTACGGGTTCGAGAACTATGTAGACATGACCGAGACTTATCTCCGGTCAATAACCAATAGCGGAACCTGGATGTTCATATTGGCTCCTACATATTCTACGAAGATCTTTTATCGATCAGAACCGCATAACAACATATGTTGTTCCTTTTGTCATCGGTATGTTACTTGCCCGAGATTCGATCGTCGGTATCTCCATACCTAGTTCAATCTCGTTACCGGCAAGTCTCTTTACTCGTTCCGTAACACATCATCTCGTGACTAACTCATTAGTCTTTTGCTTGCAAGGCTTATTGTGATGTGTGTTACCGAGAGGGCCCAGAGATACCTCCCCGATACTCGGAGTGACAAATCCTAATCTTGATCTATGCCAACACCACGAATACTTTTGGAGACACCTGTAGAGCATCTTTATGATCACCCAGTTACGTTGTGACGTTTGATAGCACACAAGGTGTTCCTACGGTATACGGGAGTTCCATAATCTCATAGTCATAGGGACATGTATAAGTCATGAAGAAAGCAATAGCAGTAAAACTAAACGATCATAGTGCTATGCTAACGGATGGGTCTTGTCCATCACATCATTCTCCTAATGATGTGATCCCGTTGATCAAATGACAACTCATGTCTATGGCTAGGAAACATAACCATCTTTGATCAATGAGCTAGTCTAGTAGAGGCATACTAGGGACATACTGTTTTGTCTATGTATTCACACATGTATCAAGTTTCCAGTTAATACAATTCTAGCATGAATAAAAGACATTTATCATGATATAAGGAAATACAAATAACATCTTTATTATTGCCTCTAGGGCATATTTCCTTCAGTCTCCCACTTGCACTAGAGTCAATAATCTAGCTCACATCGCCATGTGATTTAATACCGATAGTTCACATCGTTATGTGAATAACACCCATAGTTCACATCGCCATGTGACCAACACCCAAAGGGTTTACTAGAGTCAATAATTTAGTTCACATCGCTATGTGATTAATACCCAAGAGTAATAAGGTGTGATCATGTTTTGCTTGTGAGAGAAGTTTAGTCAACGGGTCTGTCACATTCAGATCCGTATGTATTTTGCAAATTTCTATGTCTACAATGCTCTGCATAGAGCTACTCTAGCTAATTGCTCCCACTTTCAATACGCATCCAGATTGATACTTAGAGTCATCTGGATTTAGTGTCAAAGCTTGCATCGGCGTAACCCTTTACGACGAACTCTTTATCACCTCCATAATGTAGAAACATTTCCTTAGTCATCCAGTTACTAAGGATAATTTTGACCGTTGTATAGTGATCTACTCCTGGATCACTATTGTACCCCTTGACAAACTCATGGCAAGGTACACAACATGTTTGGTACACAGCATGGCATACTTTATAGAACCTATTGCTGAGGCATAGGGAATGACTTTCATTCTCTCTATATTTTTCTGCCGTGGTCTGGCTTTGAGTCTTACTCAACTTCACACCTTACAAGTCAGGCAAGAACTCCTTCTTTGACTGATCCATTTTTGAACTACTTCAAAATCTTATCAAGGTATGTACTTATCGAAAGTCTTATCAAGCGTCTTGATCTATCTCTATAGATCTTGATGCCCAATATGTAAGTAGCTTCACCAAGGTCTTTCTTTGAAAAAACTCCTTTCAAACACTCCTTTATGCTTTCCAGAAAATTCTACATCATTTCCGATCGACAATATGTCATTCACATATACTTATCAGAAAGGTTGTAGTGCTCCCACTCACTTCTTGTAAATACAGGCTTCTCCAAAAGTCTGTATAAAACCATATGCTTTGATCACCTCATCAAAGCGTATATTCCAACTCCGAGATGCTTGCACCAGTCCATAGATGGATCGCTGGAGCTTGCATATTTTGTTAGCACCTTTTGGACCGACAAAACCTACTGGTTGCAGCATATACAACTCTTCTTTGAGATATCCATTCAGGAATGCAGTTTTGACATCCATTTGCCAGATTTCATAATCATAAAATGCGGCAATTGCTAACATGATTCGGACAGACTTAAGCATCGCTACGGGTGAGAAAGTCTCATCGTAGTCAACTCCTTGAACTTGTCGAAAACCTTTCGCAACAAGTCGAGCTTTGTAAACAGTAACATTATTGTCAGCGTCGGTCTTCCTCTTGAAGATCCATTTATTTTCGATGGCTTGCCGATCATCGGGCAAGTCAACCAAAGTCCACACTTTGTTCTCATACATGGATCCCATCTCAGATTTCATGGCCTCAAGCCATTTTGCGGAATCTGGGCTCATCATCGCTTCCTCATAGTTCGTAGGTACATCATGGTCTAGTAACATGATTTCCAGAACTGGGTTGCCGTACCACTCTGGTGCAGAACGTACTCTGGTTGATCTACGACGTTCAGCAGAAACTTGATCCGAAGTTTCATGATCATCATCATTAACTTCCTCACTGATTGGTGCAGGAATCACTGGAACAATTTTCTGTGATGTACTACTTTCCAATTCGGGAGAAGGTACAATTACCTCATCAAGTTCTATTTTCCTCCCACTCACTTCTTTCGAGAGAAACTTCTTCTCTAGAAAGGATCCATTCTTAGCAACGAATATCTTGCCTTCGGATCTGTGATAGAAGGTGTATTCAACATTTTCTTTTGGGTATCCTATGAAGATTTACTTCTCCGATTTGGGTTCGAGCTTATCATGTTGAAACTTTTTCACATAAGCATCGCAGTCCCAAACTTAAAAAAAATGACAGCTTAGGTTTCTCATCAAACCACAGTTCATACGGTGTCATCTCCACGGATTTAGATGGTGCCCTATTTAACGTGAATGTAGCTGTCTCTAATGCATAACCCCAAAAGTGATAGTGGTAGATCGGTAAGAGACATCATCGATCGCACCATATCTAATAAAGTACGGTTATGATGTTCGGACACACCATTACACTATGGTGTTCCAGATGGCGTGAGTAGTGAAACTATTTCACATTGTTTTTACTGAAGGCCAAACTCGCTAACTCAAATATTTTACCTCTACGATCATATCGTAGAAACTCTTATCTTCTGTTACGATGATTCTCCACTTCACTCTGAAATTCTTTGAACTTTTTAAATGTTTCAGACTTGTGCTTCATTAAGTAGATATACCCATATCTGCTCAAATCATCAGTGAAGGTCAGAAAATAACGATACCCGCCGCGAGCTTCAACACTTATTGGTCCGCATATATCAGTATGTATGATTTCCAACAACTCTGTTGCTCGCTCCACAGTTCCGAAGAACGGAGTTTTAGTCATCTTGCCCATGAGGCATGGTTCGCAAGCACCAAGTGATTCATAATCAAGTGATTCCAAAAGTCCATCACTATGGAGTTTCTTCATGCGCTTTACACCAATATGACCTACACGGCAGTGCCACAAATAAGTTGCACTATCATTATTAACCTTGCATCTTTTGGCTTCAATATTATGAATATGTGTATCACACGATCGAGATCCAACAAACCATTTTCATTGGGTGTATGACCATAGAAGGTTTTATTCATGTAAATAGAACAACAATTATTCTCTAACTTACATGAATAACCGTATTGCAATAAACATGATCAAATCATATTCATGTTCAACACAAACACCAAATAACACTTATTTAGGTTCAACAGTAATCTCGAAAGTATAGGGAGTGTGCGATGATGATCATATCAATCTTGGAACTACTTCCAATACACATCGTCACTTCATCCTTTAACTAGTTTCTGTTCATTATGCAACTCCCATTTCGAGTTACTACTCTTTAGCAACTAAACCAGTATCAAATACCGAGGGGTTGCTATGAACACTAGTAAAATACACATCAATAATCTGTATATCAAATATACCTTTTGTTTACTTTGCCATCCTTCTTATCCGCCAAGTATCTAGGGTAGTTCCACTTCCGGTGACCATTTCCTTTGCAGTAGAAGCACTTAGTTTCAGGCTTGAGTTTAGCTTTGGGTTTCTTCATGGGAGTGACAACTTGCTTATCATTCTTCTTGAAGTTCCCCTTCAATCCCTTTGCCCTTTACTTGAAACAAGTGGTCTTATTAACCATCAACACTTGATGTTCTTTCTTGATTTCTACCTTCGCCGATTTCAGCATTGCGAAGAGCTCGGGAATTACCTTCGTCATCCCTTGCATATTATAGTTCATCACGAAGTTCTACTAACTTGGTGATAGTGACTAGAGAACTTTGTCAATTACTATCTTATCTGGAAGATTAACTCCCACTTGATTCAAGTAATTGTAGTACCCAAACAATCTGAGTACATGCTCACTGGTTGAGCTATTCTCCTCCATCTTGTAGGCAAAGTACTGTCAGAAGTCTTATACCTCTCGACACGGGCATGAGTATGAAATACTAATTTCAACTCTTGGAACATCTTATATGCTCCGTGGCGTTCAAAACGTTTTTGAAGTCTCGGTTCTAAGCCGTAAAGCATGGTGCACTTAAACTATCAAGTAGTCATCATACCGAGCTTTTGTCAAAACGTTCATAACGTCTACATCTGCTCCTGCAATAGGTCTGTCACCTAGCGGTGCATCAAGGACATAATTCTCTGTGCAGCAATGAGGATAATCCTCAGATCACGGAACAATTCCGCATCATTGCTACTAACATCTTTCAACTTAGTTTTCTCTAGGAACATATAAAAAATAAACTAGGAGCAACATCGCGAGCTATTGATCTACAACATAGATATGCTAATACTACCAGGACTAAGTTCATGATAAAATAAAGTTCAATTTAATCATATTCCTTAAGAACTCGCACTTAGATAGACATCCCTCTAGTCATCTAAATGATCACGTGATCCAAATCAACTAAACCATGTCCGATCATCACGTGAGATGGAGTAGTTTCAATGGTGAACATCTTATGTTGATCATATCTACTACTCCCTCCGTCCGGAAATACTTGTCATCAAAATGGACAAAAAGAGATGTATCTAGAACTAAAAAACATCTAGATACATCCCATTTTATTCATTTTGATGACAAGTATTTCCGGACGGAGGGAGTATATGATTCACGCTCGACCTTTCGGTCTCCAGTGTTCCGAGGCCATATCTTCATATGCTAGGCTCGTCAAGTTTAACCCGAGTATTCTGCTTGTGCAAAACTGGCTTACACCCGTTGTATTTGAACGTAGAGCTTATCACACCCGATCATCACGTGGTGTCTCGGCACGACGAACTTTCGCAACGGTGCATACTCAGGGAGAACACTTATACCTTGAAATTTAGTAAGGGATCATCTTATAATGCTACAGTCGTTCTAAGCAAAATAAGAAGCATAATAAGATAAACATCACATGCAATCAAAATATGTGACATGATATGGCCATCATCATCTTGTGCTTTTGATCTCCATCTCCAAGGCACCGTCCTGATCACCTTCGTCACCGGCGTGACACCTTGATCTCCATCGTAGTATCGTTGTCGTCTCGCCAACTATTGCTTCTACGACTATCGCTACCGCTTAGTGATAAAGTAAGGAAATTACATGGCGATTGTATTTCATACAATAAAGCGACAACCATATGGCTCCTGCCAGTTGCCGATAACTTTACAAAACGTGATCATCTCATACAAAACCGTATAACTCATCATGTCTTGACCATATCACATCACAACATGCCCTGCAAAAACAAGTTAGACGTTCTCTACTTTGTTGTTGCATGTTTTACGTGGCTGCTACGGGCTTAGCAAGAACCGTTCTTTCCTACGCATACAAAACCACAACGATGTTTCGTCAAGTATGTGCTGTTTTAACCTTCACAAGGACCGGGCGTAGCCACACTTGATTCAGCTAAAGTGAGAGAGACAGACACCCGCCAGTCACCTTTAAGCAACGAGTGCTCGTAACGGTGAAACCAGTCTCGCGTAAGCGTACGCGTAATGTCGGTCCGGGCCGCTTCATCTCACAATACCGCCGAAGCAAAGTATGACATGCTGGTAAGCAGTATGACTAGTATCGCCCACAACTCATTGTGTTCTACTCGTGCATATCATCTACGCATAGACCTGGCTCATGATGCCACTGTTGGGGAACGTAGTATTTTAAATTTTTCCTACGATCACGCAAGATCTATCTACCAGATGCATAGCAACGAGAGGGAAGAGTGTGTCTACGTACCCTCGTAGACCGGAAGCGGAAGCGTCAAGTGATGCGGTTGATGTAGTCGAACTTCTTCGCGATTCAACCGATCAAGCACCGAACGTATGGCACCTCCGCGTTCAGCACACGTTCAGCTTGATGACGTCCCACGAGCTCTTGATCCAGTTGAGCTTCACGGGAGAGTTTCGTCAGCACGACGGCGTGGTGACGGATATGATGTATTCACCGGCGCAGGGCTTCGCCTAAGCACTGCGACGGTATGACCGAGGTGTGTTTCTGTGGAGGGGGGCACCGCACACGGCTGGAACAATTCAACTTGTGTGTCTTTGGGTGCCCCCTGCCCCCGTATATAAAGGAGCAAGGGGGGAGGCTGGCCGGCCCTTGTTTGGTGCGGCTAGGGGTGCAATCCTACTAGGAATAGGATTGCAATCCTATTCCTAGTAGGAACCACCAAAGAAGGAAGAGAGGGAAAGGAAAAGAAGGAGAGGTGGCGCCCCCCAATCCTAGTCCAACTAGGAACCCTAGGTGGGGCGCCGGCCAGCCCCTATGGGCTGCCTCTCTCTTTTCCATAAGGCCCACTATGGACCACCCCCCCTCGTAGGGGGTTCCGGTAACCCCCTCCGGCAATCCCGTTAAATCCGAAACTTTTCCGGAACACTTCCGGTGTCCGAATATAGTCGTCCAATATATCAATCTTTATGTATCGGACATTCCGAGACTCCTCGTCATATCCGTGATCTCATCCGGGACTCCGAACTACCTTCGGTACATCAAAACTCATAAACTCATAATATCGATCGTCATCAAACGTTAAGCGTGCAGACCCTACGGGTTCGAGAACTATGTAGACATGACCGAGACTTATCTCCGGTCAATAACCAATAGCGGAACCTGGATGTTTATATTGGCTCCTACATATTCTACGAAGATCTTTTATCGGTCAGAACCGCATAACAACATATGTTGTTCCTTTTGTCATCGGTATGTTACTTGCCCGAGATTCGATCGTCGGTATCTCCATACCTAGTTCAATCTCGTTACCGGCAAGTCTCTTTACTCGTTCCGTAACACATCATCTCGTGACTAACTCATTAGTCTTTTGCTTGCAAGGCTTATTGTGATGTGTGTTACCGAGAGGGCCCAGAGATACCTCCCCGATACTCGGAGTGACAAATCCTAATCTTGATCTATGCCAACACCACGAATACTTTCGGAGACACCTGTAGAGCATCTTTATGATCACCCAGTTACGTTGTGACGTTTGATAGCACACAAGGTGTTCCTACGGTATTCGGGAGTTGCATAATCTCATAGTCATAGGGACATGTATAAGTCATGAAGAAAGCAATAGTAGTAAAACTAAACGATCATAGTGCTATGCTAACGGATGGGTCTTGGTCATCACATCATTCTCCTAATGATGTGATCCCGTTGATCAAATTACAACTCATGTCTATGGCTAGGAAACATAACCATCTTTGATCAATGAGCTAGTCTAGTAGAGGCATACTAGGGACATACTGTTTTGTCTATGTATTCACACATGTATCAAGTTTCCAGTTAATACAATTCTAGCATGAATAAAAGACATTTATCATGATATAAGGAAATACAAATAACATCTTTATTATTGCCTCTAGGGCATATTTCCTTCATGAAGCGTGCCAGTTCCATGCCAAGCAGATACATCAGCCAGCTCAAGCTCTCCAGACGATCCCTTTGTCCTGGCCATTTTCGGTCTGGGGGCTCGACATCCTCGGCCCCTTTCCCCGCGCAGCCGGGGGCTTTGAGTACTTGTACGTCGCCATCGACAAGTTCACAAAGTGGCCGGAAGTGGAACCAGTGAGAAAGGTGACCGCACAGTCAGCAGTCAAGTTCTTCAGGTCGATTGTTTGCCGTTTCGGAATCCCTAACAGGATCATCACCGACAATGGCACAAAATTCACAAGTCGCACCTTCATGCAGTATGTCCAAGACCTTGGCGCCAAGGTCTGCTTCGCTTCTGTTTCTCACCCGAGGAGCAATGGTCAAGCGGAGAGGGCAAACGCTGAAGTACTGCGCGGACTCAAGACAAGAACTTTTGACAGGCTGCACAAGTGCGGAAGAAACTGGATTGAAGAGTTGCCAGCGGCTCTTTGGTCAATCAGAACGACACCAAATCGAGCCACTGGACAGACACCCTTTGCTCTTGTCTATGGAGCAGAGGCAGTTCTCCCCACGGAACTCGTATACGGGTCGCCTCGAGTGCTCGCTTACGATGAGCTCGAGCAAGAGCAGCTGCGGCAAGATGACGCACTACTCCTTGAGGAGGACCGTCTTCAGGCTGCTGTACGAGCTGCTCGATACCAGCAAGCTTTGCGCCGCTACCATAGCCGCAAAGTTAAAGCCAGAAGTCTCGAGGAAGGCGACCTTGTTCTTCGGCGCGTTCAGTCCGCCAAGAATTCCAACAAGTTGATGCCGAAGTGGGAAGGCCCTTATCGGGTGAGACAAGTCACAAGGCCCGGCGCTGTCCGCCTTGAGACCGAAGAGGGCTTACCGGTGAGCAACTCCTGGAACATTGAGCACCTTCGCAAGTTTTACCCGTAAGGCGCGGTTGCCGTGATCCGCTCCGGCAACCACCTTTTGTACAAGTCTTGCCGCTGCTGCATGTAAACCTTTGTACAAAGCCAGGCGCAGACCCCGTGCATCAGTAAAACAGATGTGCCTCGCACAGCTTGTCGTTTCATGCATCTTCGTTTTTCTTGCATATACTATATGACACCTTGTGCAGCACGCATCCTCGGTAAGCAATAATGAGCCGCAAGGCTCCGTGTATATGTTTCCTCCCTTTTCTTTTCTCTCAAACAGAAGAAGTCTTCCTCGCGCACAAGTTTGCCGGGGGGAGGAGACAGTGGTATGAACCAAGTGCCGTTCAAGAGAGCCTCGCCTTGCCGGGAAGCAGACAATACGAAAGCTAAGTTGCCAAAGTTTGAGCAATCAAAATTTTAAATTTTTAAGTTATTTTCCTTGAACGGTCGCACTTTGTATGGAAAACCTGTGCGCGGAGGAACCAACTTGTGGCTAGCCGCGCCCTTATTTTGTTTCGAGCATGCTCAACGGCTTAAGCATGATGTGACAAATGTCGCGCCCTTACTTCGTTTTCGAGTTCGCTCAACAATATAAGTGTGCTACGACTAGCTGCGACGAGGTTTCTTGTCGGCAACGGCACTGCCAGCAGGCTGCTGAAGTTCCGCACTCAGCGCTCGCGGCAAGGGTCCCTTCGCCGGCAAGTTCCCTAAAAGCGTAGGGTAAAAGCATACAAAGCAAAGAAGTCGAGTAAAGGAAACAACACTGCATTAACTACCCAAAATAAAGTATGTTACAAAATGACTTGTCGCTGTTCTAATAGACTATTGTTCATAACATGATTGGCAGCGACAAAGGAAACAGAAGGAAAGATAGCCTAATCTGCACGGTCACCCTCGACTCTCTTGATCTTGGCCACCTTGGCCACGATAGGTGCGACAAGGGCCTTGAGCGTCTCCTGGTCGGCGTCGGGCGGCAAGGTCCTGAGGACGTTGTTGAGGTTGAGTCCCGGGTTGCGGAAGACTATCTTCATCAGCACCTTATCCAAGACGCCCGTGCAGAGCCTGCGCGCCTCGTTCGCCAGCTGCGTAGGGATCCTTTCCCGGAGCTGCTGGAGGGCCGGCGCCACTCCCCTGAAGAACAAGGTTAGCTTGGCGCTGTGAGGGAGATTCTCGTCGGTGGAGTACCCGAGGTGCTCCGTCCCCAGCCCCGCCAACTCCTGGTCAATATCAGCCGCGACGGCGACAAGCCCCTCGGTCCATTGCTCCACCGTCAGCCTGAAGTTGTTTTGGGAGATAGCGGCACTCTCCAACAGTGCCCTCTCAGCCCTGAGGTCCTCCTTCAGCTTCGTCTCCTGATTTCTGGCACTGTCAAGTGATGCGGTGAGGGTGGACAGCTTCAACTCCAGGTCTGCAACAGAATCCTTGGTGATGGCGAGCTCCTTGCCCTTGTCGGAGAGACGGACCTGCAGCTCGGAGTGACTGTGGGTGTCCTTCTCCCTCTCCGACGCAAGTGCAGCAACCTTCTCTTCGTTCGTTTTCAAGTGGATCTCCAGTTGCGCCACCCTCGCCTCCAGGTCTCTCTTGGCGGTCTCAGCAGCTGCAGCGGCGTCCTTCGCCTCCTGTAGAGCTCCGCCAAGAGACTGTTCCCGCGCGGCAAGGTCGTCCTCATGGCTGTCGAGGTCGACTTTCTGCTGCGTTAGTTCACCTTCCCGCTGAGACAGCTCTTCGGCGGCGAGCCGTTGCTGCTCCTCTGCTTCGGCCTTCTCAAGTATGAACGCCTGATGCGCCTCGGCGAGCTCCTCCCGCTCCTCCGCCAAGGATCGGAGGGCCGCCTGGTTGGCGGCCCGGAGCTCTTCGGCGCGCTTCTCCAAGTCAAGGCCTGCCTTGGCGGCCAGAGCCTCTCGGGACACCAGCTTGGCCTGCCTAGCGCGGTACAGGGCCAGAAGCCTCCGCAGAAGCCACTCCTCCTCGGGCTCGCTAATGCTGCCGGGCGCGTCGACGAACTTCAGCTCGGCGGAGGCGAGGACTTCCCCGTCGAAGGCCTCTCCCTCCGCGGGCGCCCTTGACGTAGATGCCCACGGGAGCTGAATGAAGACCCCGTTTCCAGCCTCCAGGTAGGCGCCCGTTTCGGCCGCGGCAGCAGCAGGGTCGGCGGTCGGCGCAGCGTCTGACGCTCCTGCGGCCTCATGGCCGTCAGTGCGACCGCCGGTCCCTTCCTCAGCTGCCGCGTCGGCGGCCTTGTCTGCCTCTTCGACGGCGGGCTCGTCAGTACCGATCGCCTCCTCGGTAGCCGCGGCGTCACCAGTGTTGTCGCGCGCGTGCTCCTCGGTGGCGGCCTCCGTCTCCATCGGCTCAGGAGCGGACGAGTCTGAAGACCAGAAAAGAAGAAGAAAGAAGAAAGTAACTGCCAAGCAAATATCCAAAAAAGAGAAATTCAAGAGAAGAAAAGTCCAAGGATTTTACCTGTGCGGATCTCCTCTTCGATGGTGTTCCTTGCCGGGGAGTTCTCCCTCGGCGGCGTGGTGGTAGCTCCCGCTGGCGGAGGGCCGCTTGCGCCTTCCCTTGGCGGGGTGCCTTCCCTTGGCGGGGTGCTCGCCCTTGGCGGGGTGCTCGCCCTTGGCGGAGTATCCTCCCTCGCCGGGGGGCTCCTCCTTGGCGGGGAGATCGAGACGTGCGGCTCGTCGGGAGCAACGTCTTGGCGCTCCTGAGGCTGCTGCTCTGCTTCTGCGCAAGTCAACAGAACAAACGAAGCGTCAACAAGGATAAGAAGCCCGCACGCGCACCGACGAGCGGAGAATAGACAGAAGACTCACGCTGGGGGCTGCGCTGGGGGCTGCTCTGAGGAGCAGTTGCCTGGTCCGGCAAGCTTGTCGCAGGCGCATCCCCTGCTGCGGCGGCGGGCTCATCCTCAAGATCGACCACCGGAATCTTGGCCCTCTTCGCTGCCCTCTGGGCTAGGGTCCTGGAGGACAGACCAAATCAGAATCAGGCAAAGAAAATTCAAAACAAGAGCAACAAAAATCAAAGGAAACAAGAAGTTGTCAGTACTTACTCTTCCTCATCCTCGTCGGAACTGAGTGCGGAAAAATCAAAGTCCACCTCACGCGTCCTGGCGCGAGGAGCTGGAGGAGTAGGCTCCCTCGGCCGCTTGGCGGGAGCAGGATCGGCGGTCTGAGAAGACCCCGCTCTGATTGTCGCCGAGGCCCGAGGGGCAGCAGGAGAGTTGGCCCCGGACCGGGAAGACCCTCCTCCAGCCGCTGCTGAAGCGCGAGGCCCTCCCTTGGCGGCCTTGCTTGTAGTGGTGGCGCGTGTCGGGCGGCGCTGCGGCTGCTGGCTCGTCTGCCGCACCGTCACGTCTGCGGCCTTGCGAAGGCGCTTTTTCGGCGCGACCGGAGAACTTGGTGGTGGTGGTGAGCTCCCCGAGGACGAAGAAGAGGAGTCGAGGTTCAGCGACCCGCCTGAGTCTTCGGCAGGATCGCTTGATCCAACGCCCAGCTCGGCGGGCCCGCTCGACTATGTGCCTTGCTCGGCGGCCTCGCTTGTCCCAACAGGTTGCCAGGCAAGCTTTGCCACTTTTAGGAACTCTTCCTCCTCGGCCAAACTTACCGCCTCCGCTGCGTCCGCCTCTTCCATAGTATATCCAAATTCGCCCGCGGCCCTGGCTGCAGCTGCCTCCTCCAACCTGGTGGCGATATACGCCATCTCCTCATCGGTGGTGTCACGGGTGAGGCCCCTCTTCTCGTCGGGCTTGACTGGTTGCTCCACCAGGTTGTCGAAGAACGTTTGCATGGCTTCGTCAGAAGGCTCCCGCCAAGTGGGGTCAATCCCATGGGAGTCACACCACGGCATCGCCGCGCGGATAGCGCTGAGCGGCGAATTGTTGCATAGCGGAACTACGCCCCGCGGCAGCGCGAACCACTCTGGATGTTTGGGGTCGTACTTGAATAGCGCTCGAAGCATCCCGTTGAGTTCCATGACAGTGAAATTATAGTTGAGGCCCGGGCGCAACCTCATGATGTCTGCCGCGTTATCAAACTCCCAAGCAGGCCTTTTCCTCTCCTGCAAGGGAGCGATGCGGCGGCGAAGGAAGTCTGCCCCGACGGCACCTACAGTGAGCTTGGCTTGCCGGAGGCGAACAATCCTAGTGGTGGCTATCTTCAGCTTGTCGTCCTCGGAAGCCAGGTCACTCCAGTCATTGACGCGCACTACTGCAACTTGGCGCCGGGAAGTGAACTGATGTGGGTCATCCTCCATGATCCAGCACCAGTTGGCCCTCCACTCATCCCACTAGCCGCGGAGCTCCCCCGTCAAGTAAGCCTCTTTCTTATGAAGCCTAAAGATCCAAGAGATCCCGCCGGACAGAGGAAACCCAGACTCAACTCGAGGAATGAAATAATGGCGGAAGAGGGCTACATTGGGGTAAACTCCAACGAAGTTTTCGCACAGATGTGCGAAAACGGCCATGGTCAAGACAGCGTTTGGGGTGAAGTCAAGAAGATGAAACCCGTAGGTATTCATGATATCGCAGAATAATTCAGAATATGGCGGGCAGAGTCCGCAATAGAAGAACAGAGCAAAAAAGGCATATCCGCCCGGGAACATGTCGCAGGCCACGGCGGGGAGTACCTTGGTGCGTGGGTGCGCTTTGGTCTCCCTCGACCAGAAGAGATAGAAGTTTTCCTTCAGCTCCTCCGCGCTCAGCTGTGGCGGAAAGACCGCCATCTTCTTCCGCATTGACGCTAGCCGCAGCGCCTTGGCAGTCTTCGCGGCCTTCGCCTTGTCGCTCTTCGGGGCCATGGCAGGCACGGCGAGGGAAGCCAACGGCGCTGGAGGTGTTGGCGGCGGCAGGCGGGGGCGGAGCGCTGCTCTCTTTCGATCCTCAGGAGGAGGGGAGCGGCGGGGGTTTCTGGAGGTTGAAGAAGCAGCGGGCGAATGGAAAGAACTGCCCCTGTTTCCCCTGCTTTTAAGGGGGAGGAGGGGACGTTCCGCATTTTCCCCATTAAAGAAACAAGCCACGATCTCTCCCACGACGCCGCGATTGACGCGTGCCGTTGGGGAGGGGCGCGGTGGATACGGAGTGGGATACGGCGCGCCGTGGGCCGCGTGTGCCCGTGCACTGTTTTGGGCCTGGCCCAACAGCGCTCGGCACCGTGTGTGGCCCAGGCCCGGGGGCTCCTGTCAGTGTACTAAAGTAGGGGTACCTTAGTATCCCGAACTTGTGCACGGGCAGTCGCAGCGTCCCGTGGCAGGGCTTGCCGCGCGTCCGCCAAGGCCCACTCTGTTCCCTTTGGAGCCATTCAAGGACAAAGTACTCAAGTTAAAGAGACAAGGCCCCGGCAAGAGGAGCTTGCCGGGAAGGCCGCCCCAGGCTCAAGACCACTTCTTTTGCACAAGACCCTGGCAAGAGGAGCTTGCCGGGAAGGCCAAACGTAGCATTTTCAAGAGACTTGCCGCGACGCACCATGCGTCCCGGCAAGGCCCGGAGAGCGGCAAGCTCCCGGGCGCGGCAAGATGGAGGCCGCGGCAAGGTGCTTGCCGCGGCAAACTTCCACTAGGTACCCGCGCTCTAGCTCACCCGCACACGCGTCGCCCTGGGGCCCTTCCAGGCACACGTGGCGGAAGGCTGTGCAGCCTGGGGTACACGGCGGCGAGCTGCGATGACGAGGCCACCATCGTGGCGAACGGAGACGCCCTGACAGACGCTTTTTGGCACTGTTTGGGGCGACGGCGACGGGCATTTAGTGCCCTTGTCCCCTGCCGTCAGGGTTAGGTATAGAGCACTATACATACACTATTCCAACTACCATCGTTTTTACATTTCTACCCTCAGCTGCGTTGCCACCTGTCGGTGACCCCTTTGACCTATAAAAGGAGGCCCATGCGCAACGTAGAAGAGGTTCCGATCTTCGATCACTCTCACGCTCGGTGTTGCTAGCTATAAGCACTGTAGCTCTTCTTGCTCCCGAGCCAAGAACGCAATACAAACCAAGGCAGGAGTAGGGTTTTACGCATCCGTGCGGCCCGAACCTGGGTAAACTGCTCGCGTGCTCGCCTCGATCCGCTCTTCATGCATCCTCCGCCCCCTTGCCATACCGAAAAGGGGCTCTGGTCCCATAGGTGTTCGTGGGCGATCAGTTTCCCCGACACCGCTGTAATCCCCTACTTGAACATGGTACTTTATGCCACATATTATGATCCAATGATGTGTTGCCATCCTATAATGTTTTGAGTTGATTTCCTTTTTTTGGATTGATTGATGATCTAGATTAGTTTGAGTTGTATTTTTTATTTTGGTGTTGTCCTATGGTGCCTTTCGTGCCGCGCACACGTGAAGGATTCCCGTTGTAGGGTGTTGCAATACGTTCATGATTCTGAAGGAAATTTGCCCTAGAGGCAATAATAAAGTTGTTATTGAAGGAAATATGCCCTAGAGGCAATAATAAAGTTGTTATTTGTATTTTCTTATATCATGATAAATGTTTATTATTCATGCTAGAATTGTATTAATCGGAAACTTAGTACATGTGTGAATACATATACAAAACAGAGTGTCCCTAGTATGCCTCTACTAGAATAGCTCATTGATCAAAGATGGTTATGTTTCCTAGCCATAGACATGAGTTGTCATTTTATCAACAGGATCACATCATTAGGAGAATGATGTGATGGACAAGACCCATAAGTTAGCTTAGCAACTTGATCGTTTAGTTTTACTGCTATTACTTTCTTCATGACTTATACATGTTCCTATGACTATGAGATTGTGCAACTCCCGAATACCGGAGGAACACCTTGTGTGCTATAAAACGTCACAACATAACTGGGTGATTATAAATATGCTCTATAGGTGTCTCCGAAGGTGTTCGTGGTGTTCGCATAGATCGAGAGTAGGATTTGTCACTCCGAGTGTCGGAGAGGTATCTCTGGGCCCTCTCGGTAATACACATCATAATAAGCCTTGCAAGCAAATGACTAATGAGTTAGTCACGAGATGATGTATTACGAAACGAGTAAAGAGACTTGCCAGTAACGAGATTGAACTAGGTATGATGATACCGACGATCGAATCTCGCGCAAGTAACATGTCGATGACAAAGGGAACAACGTATGTTGTTATACGGTTTAACCGATCAAGATCTTCGTAGAATATGTAGGAGACACTATGAGCATCCAGGTTCCACTATTGGTTATTGACCGAAGATGAGTCTCGGTCATGTCTACATAGTTCTCGAACCCGTAGGGTCCGCACGCTTAACGTTCAATGACGATTGGTATTATGATTTTATGAGTTTTGATGTACCGAAGGTAGTTCGGAGTCCCGGATGAGATCACAGACATGACAAGGAGTCTCGGAATATCTGAGACATAAAGATTGATATATTGGACGGCTATATTGGTACACCGGAAGTATTTCGGGTGTTATCAGAGAAAATCGGAGTGCGGGAGGGGTTACCGGAACCCCCCGGGGGAGTATTGGGCCATAGTGGGCCTTAAGGGAAAGTGAGAGCCGCCCATAGGCGCTGGCCGCGCCCCCTCCCTAAGAATCCTAGTTGGACTAGGAATGGGGGGAGGCGCCCCTCTCCTTCCTTCTTCTCTTCTTCCTTCCTTTCCCACTCCTAGTAGGAGTAGGACAGAGGGATCCTACTCCTACTAGGAGTAGGATTGCTCCTCTCCTAGGCGCGCCCTAGGGCCGGCCGGCCCTTCCCCTTGCTCCTTTATATACAGGGGCAGGGGGCCCCCAAGGACACACAAGCAACATTGTTTTAGCCGGGTGCGGTGCCCCCCTCCACAGAAACACACCTCGGTCATATCTTGCAGTGCCTAGGCAAAGCCCTGCACCGTTAACTTCATCATCTCCGTCACCATGCCGTCGTGCTGACGAAACTCTCCCATAAAGCTCAACTAGATCAAGAGCTCGTGGGACGTCATCGAGCTGAACGTGTGCTGAACACGGAGGTGCCGTACATTCGGTGCTTGGATCGGTTGGATCGCGAAGACATTCGACTACATCAACCGCGTCACTAGACGCTTCCGCTTTTGGTCTACGAGGGTACGTAGACACACTCTCCCCTCTCGTTACTATGCTTCTAGTAGATAGATCTTGCGTGATCGTAGGAAAATTTTGAAATACTACATTCCCCAACAGTGGCATCATGAGCCACGTCTATGCGTAGATGATATGCACGAGTAGAACACAATGAGTTGTGGGCGATGATAGTCATACTGCTTACCAGTATGTCATACTTTGATTCGGTGGTATTGTGAGATGAAGCGGCCCGGACCGACATTACGCGTACGCTTACGCGAGACTGGTTTCACCGTTACGAGCACTTGTTGCTTAAAGGTGACCGGTGGGTGTCTGTCTCTCTCACTTTAGTTGGATCGAGTGTGGCTACGCCCGGTCCTTGTGAAGGTTAAAACAGCACATACTTGACGAAAAATCGTTGTGGTGTTTTGTATGCGTAGGTAAGAACGGTTCTTGCTAAGCCCGTAGCAGCCACATAAAACTTGCAACAACAAAGTAGAGGACGTCTAACTTGTTTTTGCAGGGCATGTTGTGATGTGATATGGTCAAGACGTGATGAGTTATGCGTTATTGTATGAGATGATCATGTTGTGTAAAGTTATCGGCAACCGGAAGGAGCCTTATGGTTGTCTCTTTATTGTATGATTTACGAAGGCCACGTAATTCCTTTACTTCATCAATATGAGTTAGCAATGGTAGAAGTAGCAATAGTTGGCAAGACGACCACGACGTTACGATGAAGATCATGGTGTCTAGCCGGTGACGATGGAGATCATGACGATGCTTTGGAGATGGAGATCAAGAGCACAAGATGATGATGGCCATATCATGTCACATATTTTGATTGCATGTGATGTTTATCTTATTATGCTTCTTATTTTGCTTAGTACGGCGGTAGCATTATAAAATGATCCCTTAAAAAAATTCAAGGTACAAGTTTTCTCCCTGAGTATGCACCGTTGCGAAAGTTCGTCGTGACGAGACACCACGTGATGATCGGGTGTGATAAGCTCTACGTTCAAATACAACGGGTGTAAGACAATTTTGCACATGTAGAATGCTCAGGTTAAACTTGACGAGCCTAGCATGTACAGACATGGCCTCGGAACACTGGAGACCGAAAGGTCGAGCGTGAATCATATAGTAGATATGATCAACATAAGATGTTCACCATTGAAAACTACTCCATCTCACATGATGGTCGGACATCGTTTAGTTGATTTGGATCACGTGATCATTTAGATGACTAGAGGGATGTCTATCTAAGTAGGAGTTCTTTAGTAATATGATTAATTGAACTTTATTTTATCATAAACTAAGTCCTGATTGTTTCTGCATATCTATGTTGTTGTAGATCAATGGCCCGTGCTACCGTTCCCTTGAATTTTAATGCGTTCCTAGAGAAAGCTAAGTTGAAAGATGATGGTAGCAACTACACGGACTGGGTCCGTAACTTGAGGATTATCCTCATTGCTGCACAGAAGAATTATGTCCTGGAAGCACCGCTAGGTGACAGGCCTGCTGCAGGAGCAACTCCGGACATTATGAACGTCTGGCAAGCTCGTTCTGTTGACTACTCGATAGTTCAGTGTGCCATGCTTTACAGTTTAGAATCGGGACTTCAATGATGTTTTGAACGTCATGGAGCATATGAGATGTTCCAAGAGTTGAAGTTAATATTTCAAGCAAATGCCAGAATTGAGACATATGAAGTCTCCAATAAGTTCTATAGCTGCAAGATGGAGGAGAACAGTTCTATCAGTGAACACTTGATCAGAATGTCTGGGTACTACAATCATATGACTCAACTTGGTTGCAAAGTTCACGAAGATAGTGTTATTGATAGAGTTCTTCAATCACTGCCACCAAGCTATAAAGGCTTTGTGATGAACTATAATATGCAAGGGATGCAGAAGACAATTCCCAAGCTCTTCGCTATGCTCAAAGTTGCGGAGGTAGAAATCAAAAAAGGAGCATCAAGTGTTGATGGTTAACAAGACCACAAGTTTCAAGAAAAAGGGCAAGGGATAAAGGGGAACTTCAAGAAGAATAACAAGACAGTTGCTACTCCCGCGAAGAAACCCAAGTCTGGAGCCAAGCCTGAAACTGACTGTTTCTACTGCAAAGGTACTGGACACTAGAAGCGGAACTGCCCTAAGTATTTGGCGGATAATAATTATGGCAAAGTGAACAAAGGTATATTTGATATGCATGTTATTGATATGTACCTTACTAATGCTCCTAGTAGCACCTGGGTATTTGATACTGGTTTGGTTGCTAATATTTGTAACTCGAAACAGGGGCTACGGATTAAACGAAGATTAGCTAAGGACGAGGTGACGATGCACGTGGGAAATGGTTCCAAAGTCGATGTGATCGCCGTCGGCACGCTACCTCTACATCTACCATCGGGATTAGTTTTAGACCTAAATAATTGTTATTTGGTGCCAGCGTTGAGCATGAACATTATATCTGGATCTTGTTTGTTGTGAGACGGCTATTCATTTAAATCAGAGAATAATGGTTGTTCTATTTATATGAGTAATATCTTTTATGTTCATGCACCCTTGAAGAGTGGTCTATTCTTGTTAGATCTCGATCGTAGTGATACACATATTCATAATATTGAAGCCAAAAGATGCAAGGTTGATAATGATAGTGCAACTTATTTGTGGCACTGTCGATTAGGTCATATTGGTGTAAAGCACATGAAGAAACTCCATACTGATGGACTTTTGGAATCACTTGATTGTGAACCATGCCTCATGGGCAAGATGACTAAGACTTCGTTTTTCGGAACAATGGAGCGAGCAACTGATTTGTTGGAAATCATACATACTGATGTATGTGGACCGATGAGTGTTGAGGGTCGTGGCGGGTATCGTTATTTTCTGACCTTCACTGATGATTTGAGCAGATATGGGTATATCTACTTGATGAAACACAAGTCTGAAATATTTGAAAAGTTCAAAGAATTTCATAGTGTAGTAGAAAATCATTGTAACAAGAAAATAAAGTTTCTACGATCTTATCGTGGAGGCAAGTATTTGAGTTATGAGTTTGGTTTTCATTTGAAACAATGTGGAATAGTTTCACAACTCTCGCCACCCGGAACACCACAACGTAATGGTGTGTCCGAACATCATAACCGTACTTTATTAGATATGGTGCGATCTATGATGTCTCTTACCGATTTAGCACTATCATTTTGGGGTTATGCTTTAGAGACAGCTGCATTCACATTAAATAGGGCACCATCTAAATCCGTTGAGATGACGCCTTATGAACTATGGTTTGGCAAGAAACCCAAGTTGTCGTTTCTTCTAGTTTGGGGCTGCGATGCTTACGTGAAAAAGCTTCAACCTGATAAGCTCGAACCCAAGTCGGAGAAATGTGTCTTCATAGGATACCCAAAGGAAACTGTGGGGTACACCTTCTATCACATATCCGAAGGCAAGATATTCGTTGCTAAGAATGGATCCTTTCTAGAGAAGGAGTTTCTCTCGAAAGAAGTGAGTGGGAGGAAAGTAGAACTCGATGAGGTAATTGTACCTTCTCCCGAATTGGAAAGTAGCACATCACAGAAACTAGTTCCAATGATTCCTACACCAGTTAGTGAGGAAGCTAATGATGATGATCATGAAACTTCAGATCAAGTTACTACTGAACCTTGTAGGTCAACCAGAGTACGTTCTGCACCAGAGTGGTATGGCAACCCAGTTCTGGAAGTCATGTTACTAGACCATGATGAACCTACGAACTATGAGGAAGCGATGATGAGCCCAGATTCTGCAAAATGGCTTGAGGCCATGAAATCTGAGATGGGATCCATGTATGAGAACAAAGTTTGGACTTTGGTTGACTTTCCCGATGATCGGCAAGCCATTGAAAATAAATGGATCTTCAAGAGGAAGACTGACGCCGATGGTAATGTTACTGTCTACAAAGCTCGACTTGTTGCGAAAGGTTTTCAACAAGTTCAAGGAGTTGACTACGATGAGACTATCTCACCCGTAGCGATGCTTAAGTCTGTCCAAATCATGTTAGCAATTGTTGCATTTTATGATTATGAAATCTGGCAAATGGATGTCAAAATTGCATTCCTAAATGGATACCTCAAATAAGAGTTGTATATGATGCAACCAGAAGGTTTTGTCGATCCTAAAGGTTCTAACAAAGTGTGCAAGCTCCAGCGATCCATCTATGGACTGGTGCAAGCATCTCGGGGTTGGAATATACATTTTGATGAGGTGATCAAAGCATATGGTTTTATACAGACTTTGGAACAAGCCTGTATTTACAAGAAAGTGAGTGGGAGCTCTCTAGCATTTCTGATATTATATGTGGATGACATATTGTTGATTGGAAAAAATATAGAATTTCTGAATGGCATAAAAGGATACTTGAATAAGAATTTTTTTCAATGAAAGACCCCGGTGAAGCTGCTTATATATTAGGCATCAAGATCTATAGAGATAGATCAAGACGCTTAATTGGACTTTCACAAAGCACATACCTTGATAAAGTTTTGAAGAAGTTCAAAATGGATCAGTCAAAGAAAGGGTCCTTGCCTGTGTTACAACGAGTGAAGTTGAGTAGGACTCAATGCCCGACCACTGCAGAAGATAGAGAGAAAATGAAAGTCATTCCCTATGCCTCAGCCATAGGATCTATCATGTATGCAATGATGTGTACTAGACCTGATGTGTGCCTTGCTATAAGTTTAGCAGGGAGGTACCAAAGTAATCCAGGAGTGGATCACTCGACAGCGGTCAAGAAAATCCTGAAGTACCTGAAAAGGACAAAGGAGGCGTTTCTCATTTATGGAGGTGACAAAGAGCTCGTCGTAAATGGTTATGTTGATTCAAACTTTGACATTGATCCGGATGACTCTAAGTCACAAACCGGATATGTATTTTTATTGAACGGTGGAGCTGTCAGTTGGTGCAGTTCCAAGCAACCCGTCGTGACGGGATCTACGTGTAAAGCGGTGTACATATCTGCTTCGGAAGCAGCAAAGGAAGGAGTCTGGATGTAGGAGTTCATCTTCGATCTAGGTGTGATACCTAGTGGATCGGGTCCAATGAAAATCTTGTGTGACAACACTGGAGCAATAGCGTTGGCGAAGGAATCCAGATTTCGCAAGAGGACCAAGCACATCAAGAGACACTTCAATTCAATCCATGATAAAGTCAAGGAGGGAGACATGGAAATTTGCATGATACATACGGATCTGAATGTCGCAGACCCGTTGACTAAGCCTCTTCCACGAGCAAAACATGATCAGCACCAATACTCCATGGGTGTTAGAATCATTACTATGTAATCTAGATTATTGACTCTAGTTCAAGTGGGAGACTGAAGGAAATATGCCCTAGAGGCAATAATAAAGTTGTTATTTGTATTTCCTTATATCATGATAAATGTTTATTATTCATGCTAGAATTGTATTAATCGGAAACTTAGTACATGTGTGAATACATAGACAAAACGGAGTGTCCCTAGTATGCCTCTACTAGACTACCTCATCAATCAAAGATGGTTATGTTTCCTAGCCATAGACATGAGTTGTCATTTGATCAACGGGATCACATCATTAGGAAAATGATGTGATGGACAAGACCCATCCGTTAGCTTAGCAACTTGATCGTTCAGTTTTACTGATATTGCTTTCCTCATGACTTATACATGTTCCTATGACTATGAGATTGTCCAACTCCCGAATACCGGAGGAACACCTTGTTTGCTATCAAACGTCATAACGTAACTGGGTGATTATAAAGATGCTCTACATGTGTCTCCGAAGGTGTTTGTGGTGTTGTCCTAGATTGAGAGTAGGATTTATCACTCCGAGTGTCGAAGAGGTATCTCTGGGCCCTCTCAGTAATACACATCATAATAAGCCTTGCAAGCAAACAACTAATGATTTAGTCACGAGATGATGTATTACAGAATGAGTAAAGAGACTTTCCAGTAACGAGATTGAACTAGGTATGATGATACCGACGATCGAATCTCGAGCAAGTAACATGCCAATGACAAAGGGAACAACGTATGTTGTTATGCGGTTTGACCGATAAAAATCTTCGTAGAATATGTAGGAGCAAATATGAGCATCCAGGTTCCGCTATTGGTTATTGACCGGAGATGAGTCTCGGTCATGTCTACATAGCTCTCGAACCCATAGGGTCCGCACGCTTAACGTTCAATGACGATCGGTATTATGAGTTTATGAGTTTTGATGTACCGAAGGTAGTTCGGAGTCCCGGATGAGATCACGGACATGATGAGGAGTCTTGGAATAACCGAGACATAAAGATTGATATATTGGATGGCTATATTCGGACACCGGAAGTGTTCCGGGTGTTATCGAAGAAAACTGGAGTGCCGGAGGGGTTACAGGAACCCCCCGGAGGAGTATTGGGCCATAGTGGGCCTTGAGGGAAAGTGAGAGCCATCCCATAGGGGCTGGCCGCGCCCCCTCCCTAGGAATTCTAGTTGGACTAGGAGTGGGGTGAGGCGCCCCTCTCCTTCCTTCTTCTCTTCTTCCTTCATTTCCCACTCCTAGTAGGAGTAGGAAAGAGGGATCCTACTCCTACTAGGAGTAGGATTGCTCCTCTCCTTGGCGCGCCCTAGGGCCAACCGGCCCTCCCCCTTGCTCCTTTATATACAGGGGCAGGGGGTACCCAAGGACACACAAGCAACATTGTTTTAGCCATGTGCAGTGCCCCCCTGCACAGAAACACACCTCGGTCATATCGTTGCAGTGCTTAGGCAAAGCCCTGCGCCGGTAACTTCATCATCTCCGTCACCACGCCGTCGTGCTGAAAAAACTCTCCCGTAAAGGTCAACTGGATCAAGAGCTCGTGGGAAGTCATTGAGCTAAACGTGTGCTGAACACGGAGGTGTCGTACGTTCGGTGCTTGGATCGGTTGGATCGCAAAGACGTTCGACTACATCAACCGCGTCACTAGACGCTTCCGCTTTCGGTCTACGAGGGTACGTAGACACACTCTCCCCTCTCGTTGCTATGCTTCTAGTAGATAGATCTTGCGTGATCGTGGGAAAATTTTGAAATACTACGTTCCCCAACAGTTATTTTAAATTTCCTTATATCATGATAAATGATTATTATTCATGCTAGAATTGTATTAATCGGAAACTTGATACATGTGTGGATACATAGACAAAACATCGTGTCCCTAGTAAGCGTCTACTAGACTAGCTCGTTAATCAAAGATGGTTAAGTTTCCTAACCATAGACATGTGTTGTCATTTGATGAACGCGATCATATCAATAGGTGAATGATGTGATGGACAAGATCCATCTGTTAGCTTAGCATAATGATCGTTCAGTTTTACTGCTATTTCTTTCTTCATGTCAACTACATATTCCTCCCACTATGAAATTATGCAATGCCCAAATACGGGAGGAATGCCTTGTGTGCTATCAAACGTCACAACGTAATTGTGTGGTCATAAACATGCTCTACAGGTATCTCCAAAGGTGTTTGTTGGGTTGGCATAGATCAAGATTAGGATTTGTCACTCCGAGTATCGGAGAGGTATCTCTGGGCCCTCTCAGTAATACACATCATAATAAGCCTTGCAATCAACTGACTAATGAGTTAGTAACGGGATGATGTATTACAGAATGAGTAAAGAGACTTGCCCGTAACGATATTGAACTAGGTATGAAGATACCGATGATCGAATCTTGGGCAAGTAACATACCGATGACAAAGGGAATAACGTATGTTGTCATTACTGTTTGACTGATAAAGATCTTTTTAGAATATGTTGGAGCCAATATGAGCATCCAGGTTCCGCTATTGGTTATTGACCGGAGAAGTGTCTCGGTCATGTCTACATAGTTCTCGAACCCGTAGGGTCCGCGCGCTTAACGTTCGGTGACGATTTGTATTATGAGTTATGTGTTTTTGTTGAACTAAGATTGTTCGGAGTCCCACATGAGATCATAGACATGACGAGGAGTCTTGAAATGGTCGAGAGGTAAAGATTGATATATATGACGATGGTATTTGAACACCGAAAGTGTTCCGGGTGATACCGGGTCACTGGAAGGGGTTCTGGGCAACCCCCGGCAAAGATATGGGCTTAATGGGCCAAGTAAGGGAACACACCAGCCCACAAGGGGCTGGTGTGCCTCCTATAGGGTCAGAGGCATGGGGGGAAAGGGAAAGGAGAGGAGGAAAAGGAAAGTATGAAGTAGGACTCCTACTTCCTTCCCCTCCCCCCTCCTTCCATTCCCCCTTGTCCAAATATGGTAAGGGGGCGAACTAGACTAGGGGCCCAAGTAGGATTCCTCCTACTTGGGCACGCCCTAGGCTGCCTCCCTCGTTCTCCCTCCTTTATATACGTAGGGACGGCACCCCTAGAACACGCATAAATTGTTCTTAGCCGTGTGCGGTGCCCCCTCCAAAGTTTACTCCTGAGGTCATAGCGTCGTAATGCTTAGGCGAAGCCCTGCACAGATCACATCACCATCACCGTGACCATGCCATCGTGCTAACGAAACTCTCCTTCAACCCTCTGCTGGATCAAGAGCTCGAGGGACGTCATCGAGGTGAACGTGTGCAGAACTCGGAGGTGCCGTACGTTCGGTGCTTGATCGGTTGAATCAGGAAGACGACATTCGACTACATCAACCACATTAATATAACGCTTCCGCTTTCGGTCTACAAGGGTATGTGGACATACTCTTCCCATCTCGTTGCAATGCTTCTCCTAGATAGATCTTCCATGAGCGTAGGATTTTTTTTTAAATTGCATGCTACGTTCCCAACAAATTCGCTTATAGTGGGTTGCTTCAGTGACAGAAGCATAAACCCGAGTAAGGGGGTTGTTGCGTATGGGATAAAGGGGACTTAATACTTTAATGCTATGGTTGGGTTTTACCTTAATGATCTTTAGTGGTTCCGGATGCTTGCTAGAGTTCCAATCATAAGTGCATATGATCCAAGTAGAGGAAGTATGTTAGCTTATGCCTCTCCCTCATATGAAATTGCAATAATGATTACGATCTTGTTAACAATTCCCTAGGACAATTCCGCACACTGATCCACCATTATTCCACACTCGCTATTTATAATATATAGTAATATATTCTCACATTATGATAACAACACCTATTTTTTAGTTCTCTGATATCATGCAACGCTATCCTCTTCATACCCACAACGTAGTTTTATTTCTCGTTTCTAGATGGAAGCAAACGTTTCGTGTACGTACAGTCGTATCAGTGGCAGATAGGACTTGAGAGAATATTGATCTTACCTTTAGCTCCTTGTGGGTTCGACACTCCATACTTATCACTTACACCTTTGGAAATTGCGACGATGATTCCTTGCACTTGGGAATTATCAGCGGCCGACACCGACCCCGGCGCTCCGGCCGGCATTGCCCGTTGCGTTCCTTTTCAGGCGGCTGTAGGATCGAAAGTATGTCTAGAGGGGGGGTGATTAGACTACTTGACAATATAAAAAATCTGCCTTTTGATTATGGAAAGTTTTTGGCAGTTTCACAATTAACATCAATTCAAGTATCACCCTACACATGCAATTCTAGAGTATAAGCAGCGGAAAGTAAATTGCACATGTAGTAAAGAGAGGTGGAGAAGATCAAACGCAGTTTGGAGACACGAAGATTTTTGTCGTGGTTCCGATAGGTGGTGCTATCGTACATCCACGTTGATGGAGACTTCAACCCACGGAGGGTAACGGCTGCGCGAGTCCACGGAGGGCTCCACCCACGAAGGGTCCACGAAGAAGCAACCTTGTCTATTCCATCATGGCCTACGCCCACGGAGGACTAGCCTTACTCGGGGTAGATCTTCACGAAGTAGGTGATCTCCTTGCCCTTACAAACTTCTTGGTTCAACTCCACATCTCAAAGACGGAGGCTCCCAAGCGACACCTAACCAATCTAGGAGGCACCACCCTCCAAAAGGTAATAGATGTTGTTGATGGTGATGAACTCCTTGCTCTTGTGCTTCAAATGATAATCTCCCCAACACTCAACTCTCCTCACTGATATGGCTGTGGTGGAAGAAAGGATTGAGTGGAAAGCAACTTGGGAAGGCTAGAAATCAAGTTTCATATGGTAGGAATGGAATGACTTGATCTCAACACAAGGGTAGGTGGTTCTCTTCTCAGAAAGTGTATAGTAGGAGTGGTAGACTTTCTGATGGCTCTATCCACGAATGAAGAGGGGGTGGAGGGGTATATATAGCCTCCACACAAAATCCAACCGTTACACACATATTTGAGCAATCTCGGTGAGATCGAAGTTAAAACTCGGTCAGACCGAAAGTTCAAATATAGTGAACGTTGGGATTTTCGGTGGGACCGAAAATACCATCTCGGTGTGTCCGATGTGAGTCAAAGTTAGGAGCTTGCCATTCTCGGTGGGACCGAAATTAACAACTCGGATATTCCGATATGATGTCAATTGGTTACAGAAGGTTGGCAGTCCAGTTTCGGTGAGACCGAACTCAAAATCGGATGGACCGAAAAATTAGGGTTTGGAAGAATAACTGAGGTGGTTCATCTCGGTGGGACTGAGTAGGAAGAATCGGTTTGTCCGAGATTACTTATGAGTGTGTATAGAAGTGAAAGGTGCTGATAGCTGAAGGAGATATATCACTAAGCACTTGAGCAACCAGATCATCAACACAACCTCATCCCCTTTTAATAGTATTGGCTTTTCCTATGGACTCAATGTGATCTTTGATCACTAAACCAAAAATGGAGTCTTGAGCTTTTGCCAATGCTTGTCTTAGCATTTTGAGGGGTCCACTTCTTCAGACATTTCCATACCCATATCATCGAACTTCTCTGAAATGATTCTCAAGTAAATATTAGTTCAATGATATATATGTTGTTATTAATTACCAAAACCACCCGGGGATTAGTTGCACTTTCAATCTCCCCCTTTTTGGTAATTGATGACAACATATAGATCAAAGCTTCGACAAAAGATATAATCAATGAATAATATCGTCGCTTTGAGAAGTATGTGATAAACAAGAGCTCCCCCTAAATTTGTGCATTATTTAAAATTTGCGTTTGAATGCAAATGCACAATCGATTAGGATTATGGGTCCCTCTTCCATGTCACATACATCTTGGTGGAGCGCACAAAATGATAAGAATGAATAACATGCACTCAATCACCAAGACAAGAGTAAATAGCCATACAATAAGGAATAGCATATGATAAGCATTAAGCACACATTAAAGCATAGTATGACCAAGCACTCATTAAGGTAGCATCAAATGTAGTAGCAAGCACACTGAAAGTTTCGAAAGACCAAAAGAAACCAATGTATCTCAAAGAAACCGGCAAAAGAACAAAAGAGCACTCTCTCTCTCGAAGCCCTATGATCTATACAATTTCTCCCCCTTTGGCAACAAGTTACCAAAAAGTTCGATAAGGTATAGAGCTAAGCGTCACTGCGGGCTCTGCTGGCGGCTCCCGTCTGGGTAGATGTCGGAGTAGAAATGACGGCATCGGTGAAGACTTCTGCTGATGTCTGCGCTGGAGGAGTGGATGCTGGAGCTGGAGTAACTGCTGGAGCTGTGGCTGGTGCTGAAGTGGTAGCCCTGGAGTCAGTCACTGGGATAGCTGCAGATCTGGATCCTGTGGGAACCTGAGCAGTCTGGCGATGAGAGTCCTGGACTAGATCATCCTGCATGAGCTCTGCTCTCTCCTGCCTTGCTTCCTCCATGTCTGCCTCAAGCTTGTTGACGAACACCTGAATCTCAGTCAGCTTCACGTCCAGAGCGTGGATCTTGTCCTCAACAATCCTCTCTAGGATTTCCTGAGATTGCTCAATGCTGGCCAGGCGTTGTTCAATCCTCTGGGTAGCTTCAAGAATCTGCTCTCCGAAGCTCTTTGGTTTAGCTGCTGCTGCTGCTGCCTCTTTGTCAGCTTTAGCTTTCTTCGCAGCTTCGATTTTGGCTTGTCCTTCAACTGAGGTTGGATCCTCCTCATCCATCACAACTACGTTGTCCTCATGCTCTGGCTGCAGTGGCAAGTGCTTCCTATCCAACATGAATTTGCCCGTGCCAAACTTGGCATTGATGAGCATCTGAATCTGCGGGGCAAACCCACACGACCGCTTCTGGTCAGCTGCAGTCCTCTTAATGGTCTCTACCATTAAGTCCATCACCTTGAAAGGTGCCTTCTCATCGAGAATGTGCAACATGTTGATAGAATAGCCTCGAATCATGCGGTGGTCTCCAGACTTGGGCATCAATGTATGCCTCAAAATAGTGTTAGTGGTGGTCAGACCTGCCTGGAGATAGTACACTGAGCCGAGCTTCCACCCTTCCAAATCAGCAGCGGGGATCTCCTTGTACATGTTCTTCATGGAATCATGACTCTTCTTAGGAATCCCATAGACATCAATGTCGTCCTCTCTCTGCACTGGAGCATACAGAAGTTCTGCCCATTCTTCAACAGACGAAGAAAACCTTTGACCTTCAGTCATCCAGGTGTGGGCTGTGGCGTAGAACTGCATGATCATCTCGTCATTCCAAGCTGTCAGCTCTTGACCCACAAAATCAGCAACTCCACATGAAGTAAAGCTCTCATGCACATGGGGAAAGAAGTCTCGGTGCTCTTCACTATCAATGTATTTCCAGTCAACATACCTGGTGTCAGCAACAATAGGCTTCTTATCCATCAGCACGGTCTCATAGAAGTCCTGCTGCTCTCTGGTGTGGAATCTGGGGTCCACAGCAGTCCTTCTCCTCACGGCATATGGATCAGACTGTCTCCATAGCCTGAGACCTTTATCCTTCCTTGCCTTCATGTCCTCGGCTTGAGGATGAGCATCATTGTGGAGTGGCAACTTAGGACGGAGCTTAAGCAACACATGCTCTTCATCTGACTCAGACGGTGGCATCTCACCTTTGTTCTTCTCAGAAGCTGGAATGCTCCTGGTTGTCCTCTTGGGCTTGGCTGGAGCTGCCTTGGCTTGAGCAGGCTTCTTGGGCTTAGAAGAGGCTTTAGCCCTAATAGCATCACCCATGAACTTAGCTTTCTGAGGAGGAGGCTGGGGTGCATCTTCTTCTTCTTCTTCAGCAGCTGCATCAACTTGAGGTTCAGCATATACTACCCTCTTCCTCTTAGAAGTTTTCTTCACCTTACTTGGAGCTGGCTCTTCCAAGTTTAGCTTCTTTGCAACAGCTGATTGCTTTACCTTGCTTGTGCCTTTCCTTGACTGCTGCCCTTGATGCTCTTTGGCAACAACATTCCTCTTGGGCTTGGAGGTAACTTCCTCAGCAACGAAGTCAGAGTCCTCATCATCAGAATTTCTCTTCTTTCTGGTTCTGGTGGCTGCAGGAGGCAAACCACTAGGGGTGCTCCTCTCACCATCATCACTGGAACTGCTAGCCTCAGGACTGGTATCTGCCTCTAGAATCTCTGCAAACGGTGATTCAGACCTGTTCTGGCTGTCACTGACATCTGACATGGCTGACAACCTGTGAAAAGATAAGGTATAGGCAGAGTAGAAGAGTTATCACAACTGCAGAGGTTTTTGCAAAAAAAAATGAGTTCAAATCTTAGTTTTGAGTTTTCACAGAATGCATTTCGGTCAAACCGATTTTCAGTTTCGGTGAATCCGAAGTGTATACAGAGGCCTACACACCACTTTCGGTCAGACCGAAATGGGTTTCGGTCCTACCGAAACACTAGGGTTTCACTGAAACTAAGTTTCGGTCACACCGATTTGCACAACTCGGTTAGACCGAATGGTGCAGTGCAATGGCCAGAGGCCAAATCGGTCATTCCGAGTTTCAAAATCGGCTTCACCGAGATGTGTTCCGTGGAAACCTAAACCTAAGAATTTTGCTCGAAACTAGAGGATCTGATCTGATGTTTAGGGAATATCTCAAACGTGGATAGATTCATGGCAAACCAATCGTGCAAGAATTAGATGGGGAGCACGAAAGGGATCGGGACTCACCCTAACTTGGTGGAGTCCCTCTACGGCGGCAACGGCGTGGAGAGGATTACCGTTGACGGCGGCGGAGACCTGCGGCGAGGGCGCACAGGCGACGATGGCGACGATCCGAAGACCAGGGCGACGGCAGCAGGGGACTTGGGGGCGAAACGGTTTGAAGAGTTAAATCACGCGCAGCCCTCAGGTATATATATCCCCATACTGTCGGTGGGACCGAGTTGAAAAACTCGGTGACACCGAAATGGCTAACTGCTGTGCAGTTATTCATATCGGTCACGCCGAGATTTTAAACTCGGTTTCACCGAGATGAAACCTAGATCAGTCTAAGCGTTTCGGTTGGACCGAGATGGAAAAGCCGGTCAGACCGAAATGGACTTAGAAGGTTTTGGAAGTCAGTCTTAGACGGATCGGTGGCTCCGAGTGCTCCTCACTCGGAGGGTCCGAAAATGACTTGTTCAAAGTTGTGATATGAGCATGAATAGAATTTGAGACAAGAAAGCATAGATAGCCAGGGAAGGTGCTTAGGCATTCTTGTCCATCCATTTGGCCAGAAAAATCAAAACAATCAAAACAACAAATGGATGTCCTTGAATGGATAAAATCATGCATTCAACATGCTCACACAATAAGATAGCAACTGAAATATGTGTCAAACATGCACAACCAATACTCTAGCTACTAGCACACAATTTGTCGATGACTAGGTCATCTATATATGAGTATTTTGACTTAGGAGCCAAATGAGAACATTTGATCATAGGTCATACTCATCGTTTAAGCACAAGTGGGGTTACCACTTTTACATAAAGCATTTATGTGTTCACATCATTTGAAGATGCTTTAGCTCAATTTTTAGAGCAAAGCTCCCCCTAGATGTGAGAACCCCTTTTAAAGGGTCAAACTAACCTTGGGTTGTCATAGAAGACTTCATGTAGATGTTGAAGATGTGGATGCTCAATGTTGATGTAGATCATCAAGAGTTGGGAGCTATCCTTTGGATTAGGGCACTTTCAATACCTACATGGGTTAGTCCCACAAGGAACAAACAAGAATATCCATAGACATAGATTGAAGTACACAAAAGATGATGTCCATGAAAGCAATGATTACCTTGTCCCTTGACTTACCAACAAGAGGGTTTGTGACTCCATGAACTAGTGCATGATGTGGAAGTTGATTGCACAAGTTCTTGCCAAAATGAATATGAGTGAAGTTTGTTGGCGGAGTCACCCTCAAGAACCTTCTAGTTCTTCTTCTTTGGGATCCACATCATCTTGATGGGAATCCTTGGGGTTGTAGTTGAGCTTGACGAAGTAGAACTTGATGTGTCCTTGGGAACCCACTTGACCATGGCTTGAGGTGCTTCAATGAATGCTTCAATCTCCTCTTGAAGCTTGTCCTTGGCCTTTAGCTTGTGGTCTTGTGGTAGAAGGTCATCTTGAGCTTGTTCCACATTGGAAGAAGTAGGATCATACTTCTCCTTTTGTGAAACAAACTGTGGAGTAGGGTATTGACCTTCTTCCCACTCAACACCTTCGGCGTTGAACTTTCGCTCAAAACCAATCCCTTGATTCTTCTGGTGCCTTCCTTGTTTGCGAACAATCTCCTCAAAGTTCTTGCTTCCGGCAAGACTCTTGTAGACACCTTTCTCTATGATTTCCTTCAATAAGTTATTTTCTTGCTCAAGTGTAACTTGGCTTGAAACATTGTTAGTGGAATCAAGAGAACTACTAGAAGCAACAACATTAGATTTAACTTGGTTATTGTTACTACTAGAGGAAGAATTTTTCTTATGCTTGTCATGCTTAGTCTTGATAGGTGGCAAGAAATTAGACAAGAGAAGTCGTTTGGCAAGATATGAAGAACTCTTCTTTCGAAGATCGTCATTGATCGCTTTTAGAAACTCATGTTCTTGCTCTAGAGTGAGCTTCTCGAAGCGTAGCTTCTCATGAGATCTTAGGAGCTCTCTATGATCTTCTTGAGTTGTTTCATGAGCTAACTTAAGAGTGTTTAGTTCTTTAGTTAGACGCTCAATCTCCTTCATAGCATTGTCATTCGATTCTTCTCGACTATAAAGACTACTAGCATTTTCATCATTACTAAGCTCACTAGATTTATCATGCAAGAGCTCATCTTCACCAAGCAAGTCATCCTCATCACTATCAAAGTCAATGAATTCAGGGTGTGTTACCTTGGGACCTTTAGCCATGAAGCATCTTCCAATTCCCTCATTTGGTGAGTCAAATAAGTCGTAGGAGTTGGAGTTGGAGGATACGAGTGCAAGTCCAGCAACACCTTCATCTTGACTATAGTCGGAGTCGGAGTGATAGCTTCCATCGGATTGATTGTCAGAGTCGGAGCCGGAGACCCATTCACCAACATGAGCTTGATGTCTTCTTCTTGTGTAGCTCCTTGATGACTTGTCTTTCCTCTCCGAATCCTTGCTTCTCCGAGAAGGTCTTCGTTCATAACGATCATCTCTACTCCTTCTCTCTCTCTGAGGTGACTCATCTCTTGCTCTTCTTCTTGGAGATTCTTCTCTTCTCTTGTGGGGAGCCGTACACTCATTTGAGAAGTGTCCGGGTCTTCCACAATTGTAGCAGTTTCGATCACGACTAGAAGATCTCTTTTCATCATATGATCTAGACTTTGAGCTTCTTTCTTTGCCTCTATTCTTGTAGAACTTGTTGAAGTTCTTAACCATTAGGCTTATCTCTTCATTGGAAATTAACTTGTCACTTGAGGTAGTGGGAGCATCACTTGTAGCTTTGTAGGCACCACTTGACTTGTTGTGAAGCTCTTCCTTATCCTTAAGTGTCATCTCATGAGCAACAATTCTTCCAATGACTTCAGTTGGCTTGAGAGTCTTGTAGTTTGGCATCATTTGGATCAAAGTGCACACGGTGTCATACTTTCCATCCAAAGCTCTTAGAATCTTCTTTATGATGAATCGGTCGGTCATTTCTTCGCTTCCTAAGCCGGCAATCTCATTTGTGATGAGAGCAAGCCTAGAGTACATTTCAGCGACTCCTTCACCATCCTTCATCTTGAACTTGTCAAGTTGACCTTGAAGAATATCTAACTTTGATTCCTTCACAGATTCAGTACCTTCGTGCATTTCAACCAAAGTATCCCAAATCTCTTTAGCATTCTCAAGACGGCTGATTTTGTTGAACTCCTCGGGACACAAAGCATTGAAGAGAATGTCACAAGCTTGAGCATTGTTTTGCAACATCCGCAACTCTTCTGGTGTAGCTTCGCGATCCGGAACTTTTCCTTCTTCGAAGAAATCACCTTGCATACCAACACAAATAATGCCCCATGCGGCTGGGTTATGACCAAGAATATGCATTTTCATTTTATGCTTCCAACTAGCAAAATTTGTACCATCAAAGTAAGGACCTCTACGATAATTACCATCACTAGACGCCATACTCTCCTAGGTTGTGAAACCAAGCTTATGGAGTCCAATGCAATGGAAACCAAACAATGGAGACCAAAGCTCTGATACCACTTGTAGGATCGAAAGTATGTCTAGAGGGGGGTGATTAGACTACCTGACAATATAAAAAATCTGCCTTTTGATTATGCAAAGTTTTTGGCAGTTTCACAATTAACATCCATTCAAGTATCACCCTACACATGCAATTCTAGAGTATAAGCAGCGGAAAGTAAATTGCACATGTAGTAAAGAGAGGTGGAGAAGATCAAACGCAGTTTGGAGACACGAAGATTTTTGTCGTGGTTCCGATAGGTGGTGCTATCGTACATCCATGTTGATGGAGACTTCAACCCACGAAGTGTAACGGCTGCGCGAGTCCACGGAGGGCTCCACCCACGAAGGGTCCACGAAGAAGCAACCTTGTCTATTCCATCATGGCCTACGCCCACGGAGGACTAGCCTTACTCGGGGTAGATCTTCACGAAGTAGGCGATCTCCTTGCCCTTACAAACTTCTTGGTTCAACTCCACATCTCAAAGACGGAGGCTCCCAAGCGACACCTAACCAATCTAGGAGGCACCACCCTCCAAAAGGTAATAGATGTTGTTGATGGTGATGAACTCCTTGCTCTTGTGCTTCAAATGATAATCTCCCCAACACTCAACTCTCCTCACTGATATGGCTGTGGTGGAAGAAAGGATTGAGTGGAAAGCAACTTGGGAAGGCTAGAAATCAAGTTTCATATGGTAGGAATGGAATGACTTGATCTCAACACAAGGGTAGGTGGTTCTCTTCTCAGAAAGTGTATAGTAGGAGTGGTAGACTTTCTGATGGCTCTCTCCATGAATGAAGAGGGGGTGGAGGGGTATATATAGCCTCCACACAAAATCCAACCGTTACACACATATTTGAGCAATCTCGGTGAGACCGAAGTTAAAACTCGGTCAGACCGAAAGTTCAAATATAGTGAACGTTGGGATTTTCGATGGGACCGAAAATACCATCTCGGTGTGTCCGATGTGAGTCAAAGTTAGGAGCTTGCCATTCTCGGTGGGACCAAAATTAACAACTCGGATATTCCGATATGATGTCAATTGGTTACAGAAGGTTGGCAGTCCAGTTTCGGTGAGACCAAACTCAAAATCGGATGGACCGAAAAATTAGGGTTTGGAAGAATAACTGAGGTGGTTCATCTCGGTGGGACTGAGTTGGAAGAATCGGTTTGTCCGAGATTACTTATGAGTGTGTATAGAAGTGAAAGGTGCTGATAGCTGAAGGAGATATATCACTAAGCACTTGAGCAACCAGATCATCAACACAACCTCATCCCCTTTTAATAGTATTGGCTTTTCCTATGGACTCAATGTGATCTTTGATCACTAAACCAAAAATGGAGTCTTGAGCTTTTGCCAATGCTTGTCTTAGCATTTTGAGGGGTCCACTTCTTCAGACATTTCCATACCCATATCATCGAACTTCTCTGAAATGATTCTCAAGTAAATATTAGTTCAATGATATATATGTTGTTATTAATTACCAAAACCACCCGGGGATTAGTTGCACTTTCAGCGGCTGAGGGAGTCCTGGACTAGGGGGTCCTCGGGTGTCCCGACTACTCGATATGGGACGGACTGATAGGCCGTGAAGATAAAAGCAGAAGATTATCCCCCGTGTCCGGGAAGGACTCCTATATGCATATAATGGTAAGTTTTGTGTCCGGGTGTAATGTTTCCTTCCTTTGTAAGATGACTTTGTACAACCCTAGGTCCCTCCGGTGTGTATATAAATTGGAGGGTTTAGTCCGTAGAGGCTATCAGAATAATCTCTGGCTAGACAGCTAGGGTTTAGCCAATACGATCTCGAGGTAGATCAACTCTTGTAACCCATATACACATCAAGTTCAATCAAGCAGGAAGTAGGGTTTTACCTCCATTAAGAGGGCCCGAACCTGGGTAAACACCGTGTCCTTGTTTTCCCTTGTTACCATTGATCCTCAGATACATAGCTTGGGACCCCCTACCCGAGATCTGCTGGTTTTGACACCGACGTTGGTGCTTTCATTGAGAGTTCCACTCTGTTGTCGACAGAAGAATCGATGGCTCGCTTTGTCATTAGTGACGGCGCTGTCTCCGAGGAGACGTTCTTCCCTGGTCAGCTTTTCGTATTTGGCGGCTTTGTGCTACGTGCCAACTCGGCCGGTCACCTGGAGCAGGTCGACAGCTACACCCCTGGTCACGAGATCAGGTTTGGAAGTTTAAACTACATCGCTAATATCCGAGGAGATCCGATATTCGAGGGGTTTGCGGCCTCGACTGCCGCTCCCCACCTGCACGAAGAAGACCCTTCGGATCTACTATCAGATCCCGTCCAGGGGTTGACACTCATGTCCGCTCTGGCCTTAGATCTGGAGCAGACCGCTTCATCCGAAAATGGGAGGATAAATCCCGTCAGACTCTCTCCCTCCATGGAGCTTCTAGCCGGAGACTCAGAGGCGGTCGCGCCGTTCACATACCCGAAATCAAACGGGACTCTTCCCAAAGTTGGAAGGCCGGACTCGCTTCCGATCACGAGCTCCGAACTCTTGGGTTCTGCGCCCTCCAAGCTTGTGTGGGGACCCCGACTTAAGAGTCGAGATCACTGAATGCACGTGTACAGTGATCCCAGAGATCAATGCTCACTGAACACACATAAGTTGAATAACAAGAGTCTTACATCCATACATACCGTCTTACACAAATTATGACCATTATGGCCAATTCTTACATAGATAAAGCCTCGTGGGCTGAATAGCAAATAAACTCGAATAGCAGAAGCCTTCGTAGATAATTAGAACCCATGCCATCTGCCTTAACCCTACAGGCATTCTGACTGGGAAAGCGTCCTAGTTCGCATGTTCGTCTCCATAGAATTCTTCTTCAAATTCCTGCTCCTCCATGCCTGGCCAATTAAATAACCAGTGGCAAGCCAATGAGTACTTTGAATGTACTCGCAAGCAACCCATGATTTGGTTCAAGGTAACAATGCAAGTTGTATAACAATAAGCAACCTAGCTACAAGCTAGCTAAGATATTCTACCATTTGTGAGACATGCATCAATGTACTTGGGTAACCTCGAGGACAGGTTATAGATATCAACATAAATAAAGTTTAAATCATATCTGGTTCTTTCAATGAGTCAAGTCACCACCTTTTGGGGTAAGGAGATGAAATATATAAGATGGAGTTGTTGACTTTAAAGAGCACTTGAAAATCACAGAGAGAAAAACTTAATTCCAAATAAAAGCCAAATGATGCCAAAAAAATTTGTTGGTCCAAATTTTCATGCTTTATTAATGCAAATGACATGTTACAAAATGCAGGGTGTGACAGACCTACCCCCCTTACAAGAATCTCGTCCTCGAGATTCCTAAACTAGGCCTTAGAAGAGATCAGGATACTCGGATCTAAGATAGTCTTCACGTTCCCAAGTTGCTTCTGCTTCAGTGTGGTTGCTCCACTAGACCTTGAAGTACTTGATGGTGCGGCTTCACGTCCGTCGTTCTGCTTCATTCATAATTAGAATGGGCCTCTCACGGTAGGTCAAATCAGGCTGAAGATCAATGGCTTGGTGATCGACATCCTTGTAGAGATCAAGCTTGTCCGGAACTTGGAGGCACTTCCAGAGTTGTGACACGTGGAATACGTTGTGCACATCGGATAGCTCAGGTGGTAGTTCCAACTGGTAAGCCACTTCTCCTCGTCGTGCAGTGATCTCAAAGGGACCAATGAACCTTGGTGCGAGCTTCCCTTTAACGTGGAAACGCTTGGTTCCCTTAAGAGGAGTTACCCGCAGGTACACATGGTCTCCAACACGGAAACTCATATCTCGGCGATGAGTGTCAGCATAGCTCTTCTGTCTTGATTTGGTGGCCTTCAAACATTCTCTGACTAGTTGGACTTGCTCTTCTGCTTCGTGGAAAATATCTGGTCCAAAGACTAGCCCTTCTCCAGTCTCTGACCAGTTGAGGGGTGTGCGACACTTGCGTCCATACAACACCTCAAATGGTGCCATCTGTAGGCTCGACTGATAACTGTTGTTATAGGAGAACTCGACAAAAGGGAGGCAATCTTCCCACTTGGCTCCATATGCCAAGACACAGGCTCGGAGCATGTCTTCGAGTATCTAATTTACTCGCTCTGTCTGACCTCCGGTCTGTGGGTGGAAAGCCATGCTGAAAGACAACTTGGTTCCCAAGGCTTCTTGGAACTTCTTCCAGAACCTTGAGGTAAACAGGGTTCCTCGATCTGACACAATCTCCTTATGAACACCATGAAGGCTTACGATTCTGTCGATGTAGAGAGTTGCCACCTGGTTGCCATCATAGGTAGTCTTGACAGGACTGAAATGGGCTACCTTGGTCAAATGGTCGACTATGACCCAGATGGAGTCATGTCCTTTATTCGACCTTGGTAATCCAGTGATGAAGTCCATTCCGACTTTATCCCACTTCCACTCAGGAACCTTGAGTGGTTGGAGCAATCCAGCGGGTCGCTGATATTCAGCCTTGACCCTTTGGCACACATCACACTTTGCAATATAGGTTGCAACCTCTCTTTTCATCCCGTGCCACCAGAATCTATCCTTAAAGTCTTGATACATCTTGGTTCCTCCGGGGTGGATGGAATACGGAGTGTCGTGGGCTTCTTGCAAGATCAAATTCTTCAGCTCCATCTTGTTTGGTACGCAGATGTGGCCTTTGTACCAAACAGTCCCGTGCTCGTCCTCGGAGAATCCTGGGGCCTTACCTAGCTTCATCTTCTTCTTGATGCCTTCAATGCTTGTGTGCCCACCTTGTGCTTTATTGACTTCATCCATCAGGGTTGGTTTGACTTCCAGATGGTCTAGAAATCCATGGGGGACCAATTCCAAACTGAATTGTTCCATCTCTTCAAACATGGCCGGCTGCCTTCTTTGAATTATGGCATTCAGGGAGCAAGCCTTTCTGCTTAAGGCATCGGCTACCACGTTAACCTTCTCGGGGTGATATTGAACACTGAGGTCATAATCCTTGATTAGTTCCAACCATCTCTGTTGCCTCATGTTCAATTCCTTCTGGGTGAAAATATACTTCAGACTTTTGTGGTCTGTGTAAATCTCACACCGTTTCCCTAGGAGATAATGTCGCCAAGTCTTCAAGGCATGAACCACTGCTGCTAACTCAAGATCGTGAGTAGCGTAGTTCTCTTCATGAGGTCGTAGCTGCCTTGAGAGGTAAGCTATGACTCGTCCTTCTTGCATCAGAACGCTTCCCAATCGGGTTCGAGAAGCATGACAATATATTACGAACTCTTTGTGAATATCAGGTGTTGCCAGAACTGGGGCGGTGGTCAATCTCTTCTCGAGCTCCTGGAAGCTTTCTTCGCATTTTGGCGTCCATTAGAACTTCTTGTCCTTCTTCAGGAGCTGAGTCATTGGCCGAGCAATGCTAGAGAATCCTTCCACGAATTTGCGGTAATAGCCCGCAAGTCCGAGGAAGCTTCTGACTTCCTTGACGGTTGTTGGGGATTGCCATTGGGTCACAGCTTCGATCTTTGCGGGATCAACTGATGAAAGTGCAACTAATCCCCGGGTGGTTTTGGCAATTAATAACAACATATATATCATTGAACTAATAGTTACTTGAGAATCATTTCAGAGAAGTTCATTGATATGGGTATGGCAATGACTGAAGAAGTGGACCCCTCAAAATGCTAAGGCAAGCATTGGCAAAAGCTCAAGACTCCATTTTTGGTTTAGTGATCCAAGATCACATTGAGTCCATAGGAAAAGCCAATACTATTAAAAGGGGATGAGGTTATGTTGATGATCTGGTTGCTCAAGTGCTTAGTGATATATCTCCTTAAACTATCAGCAACCTTCACTACAATATACACTCATAAGTAATCTCGGTCCCACCGATATTCCAAACTCAGTCACACCGAGATGAACCACCTCAGCCATAAGCCAAACCCTAGAAAAATCGGATATTCCGAGTTTGAGATCGGTTTCACCGAAACATGGGCTGCCAAGCTTCTGTAACCCTCTGTAATCAAATCGGTGTCACCGAGATGATGAAGTCGGTCCCACCGAAACTGGCAAGCTCCTGTCTTTGCTCAAATCGGACTAACCGAGATGGTATTTTCGGTCCCACCGAAAACCCCCCGAGATGGTATTTTCGGTCCCACACATTATTTGAACTTTCGGTCTCACCGAGTTGTCCACTTCGGTCCCACCGAGATTGCTCAAATATGTGTGTAACGGTTGGATTTTTGTGTGGAGGCTATATATACCCCTCCACCCCCTCTTCATTCGTGGAGAGAGCCATATCAGAAAGAACTACCACTCCTACCTTACATTTCTGAGAAGAGAACTACCTATCCTTGTGTTGAGATCAAGTTGCTCCACTCCTACCATATGAAACTTGATCTCTAGCCTTCCCAAGTTGCTTTCCACTCAATCCTTTCTTCCACCACAGCCAAATCAGTGAGGAGAGTTGAGTGTTGGGGAGATTATCATTTGAAGCACAAGAGCAAGGAGTTCATCATCATCTACAACATCTATTACCTTTTGGAGGGTGGTGCCTCCTAGATTGGTTAGGTGTCGCTTGGGAGCCTCCGTCATCGAGATGTGGAGTTGAACCAAGAAGTTTGTAAGGGCAAGGAGATCGCCTACTTCGTGAAGATCTACCCCGAGTAAGGCTAGCCCTCCGTGGGCGTAGGCCATGATGGAATAGACAAGGTTGCTTCTTCGTGGACCCTTCGTGGGTGGAGCCCTCCGTGGACTCGCGCAGCCGTTACCCTCCGTGGGTTGAAGTCTCCATCAACGTGGATGTATGATAGCACCACCTATCGGAACCACGGGAAAAATCACCGCGTCTCCAAACTGCGTTTGCTCTTCTCCACCTCTCTTTACTACATGTGCAATTTACTTTCCGCTGCCTATACTCTAGAATTGCATGTGTAGGGTGATGCTTAACTTGATCATAATTGTGAATCTGCCAAAAGCTGTTCTTGATCAAAAGGCAGAATTTTTATATTTACAAGTAGTCTAATCACCCCCCTCTAGACATACTTTCGATCCTACAAGTGGTATCAGAGCTTTGGTCTCCATTGTATTGGTTTCCATTGCATTGGACTCCATAAGCTTGGTTTCACAACCTAGGAGAGTATGGCGTCTAGTGAGGGTAATTTTCGTAGAGGTCCTTACTTTGATGGCACAAATTTTGCTAGTTGGAAGCATAAAATGAAAATGCATATTCTTGGTCATAACCCAGCCGCATGGGGCATTATTTGTGTTGGTATGCAAGGTGAATTCTTCGAGGAAGGAAAAGTTCCAGATCGCGAAGCTACACCGGAAGAATTGCGGATGTTGCAAAACAATGCTCAAGCTTGTGACATTCTCTTCAATGCTTTGTGTCCCGAGGAGTTCAACAAAATCAGCCGTCTTGAAAATGCAAAAGAGATTTGGGATACTTTGGTTGAAATGCACGAAGGTACCGAGTCTGTGAAGGAATCAAAGCTAGATATTCTTCAAGGTCAACTTGACAAGTTCAAGATGAAGGATGGTGAAGGAGTCGCTGAAATGTACTCTAGGCTTGCTCTCATCACAAATGAGATTGCCGGCTTAGGAAGCGAAGAAATGACCGACTGATTCATCATCAAGAAGATTCTAAGAGCTTTGGATGGAAAGTATGACACCGTGTGCAATTTGATCCCAATGATGCCAAACTACAAGACTCTCAAGCTAACTGAAGTCATTGGAAGAATTGTTGCTCATGAGATGACACTTAAGGATAAGGAAGAGCTTCACAACAAGTCAAGTGGTGCTTACAAAGCTACAAGTGATGCTCCCACAACCTCAAGTGACAAGTTAGTTTCCAATGAAGAGATAAGCCTAATGGTTAAGAACTTCAACAAATTCTACAAGTATAGAGGCAAAGAGAGAAGCTCAAAGTCTAGATCATATGATGAAAAGAGATCTTCTAGTCGTGATCGAAACTGCTACAATTGTGGAAGACCCGGACACTTCTCAAATGAGTGTACGGCTTCCCACAAGAGAAGAGAAGAATCTCCAAGAAGAAGATCAAGAGATGAGTCACCTCGGAAAGAGAGAAGGAGTAGAGATGATCGTTATGAACGAAGACCCTCTCGGAGAAGCAAGGATTCGGAGAGGAAAGACAAGTCATCAAGGAGCTACACAAGAAGAAGACATCAAGCTCATGTAGGTGAATGGGTCTCCGGCTCCGATTCCGACAATCAATCCGATGGAAGCTATCACTCCGACTCCGACTATAGTCAAGATGAAGGTGTTGCCGGTCTTGCTCTCGTATCCTCCAACTCCAACTCCTACGACTTATTTGATTCACCAAATGAGGGAATTGGAAGATGCTTCATGGCTAAAGGCCCCAAGGTATCACACCCTGAATTCATTGACTTCAATAGTGATGAGGATGACTTGCTTGGTGAAGATGAGCTCTTGCATGATAAATCTAGTGAGCCTAGTAACGATGAAAATGCTAGTAGTCTTTATAGTCGAGAAGAGTCGAATGACAATGCTATGAAGGAGATTGAGCGTCTAACTAAAGAACTAAACATTCTTAAGTTAGCTCATGAAACAACTCAAGAAGATCATAGAGAGCTCCTAAGATCTCATGAGAAGCTACGCTTCGAGAAGCTCACTCTAGAGCAAGAACATGAGTTTCTAAAAGCGATCAATGACGATCTTCGAAAGAAGAGTTCTTCATATCTTGCCAAACGACTTCTCTTGTCTAATTTCTTGCCACCTATTAAGACTAAGCATGACAAGCATAAGAAAAATTATTCCTCTAGCAGTAACAATAACCATGTTAAATCTAATATTGTTGCTTCTAGTAGTTCTCTTGATTCCACTAACAATGTTTCAAGCCAAGTTACACTTGAGCAAGAGAATAGTTTATTGAAAGGGATCATAGAGAAAGGTGTCTACAAGAGCCTTGCCGGAAGCAAGAACTTTGAGGAAATTGTTCGCAAGCAAGGAAGGCACCGGAAGAATCAAGGGATTGGTTTTGAGCGAAAGTTCAACGCCGAAGGTGTTGAGTGGGAAGAAGGTCAATACCCTACTCCATAGTTTGTTTCTCAAAAGGAGAAGTATGATCCTACTTCTTCCAATGTGGAACAAGCTCAAGATGAACCTCCACCACAAGACCACAAGCTAAAAGCCAAGGACAAGCTTCAAGAGGAGATTGATGCATTCGTTGAAGCACCTCAAGCCATGGTCAAGTGGGTTCCCAAGGAAACATCAAGTTCTACTTCGTCAAGCTCAACTACAACCCCAAGGATTCCCATCAAGATGATGTGGATCCCGAAGAAGAAGAACTAGAAGGTTCTTGAGGGTGACTCCGCCAACATACTTCACTCACATTCATTTTGGCAAAGAACTTGTGCAATCAACTTCCACATCATGCACTAGTTCATGGAGTCACAAACCCTCTTGTTGGTAAGTCAAGGGACAAGGTAATCATTGCTTTCATGGACATCATCTATTGTGAACTTCAATCTATGTCCATGGATATCTTTGTTTGTTCCTTGTGGGACTAACCCATGTAGGTATTGAAAGTGCCCTAATCCAAAGGATAGCTCCCAACTCTTGATGATCTTCATCAACATTGAGCATCCACATCTTCAACATCTACATGAAGTCTTCTACGACAACCCAAGGTTAGTTTGACCCTTTAAAAGGGGTTCTCACATCTAGGGGGAGCTTTACTCAAAAAATTGAGCTAAAGCATCTTCAAATGATGTGAACACATCAATGCTTTATGTAAAAGTGGTAACCCCACTTGTGCTTAAACGATGAGTATGACCTATGATCAAATGTTCTCATTTGGCTCCTAAGTCAATATACTCATATAAAGATGACCTAGTCATCGACAAATTGTGTGTTAGTAGCTAGAGTTTTGGTTGTGCATGTTTGACACATATTTCATTTGCTATCTTATTGTGTGAGCATGTTGGATGCATGATTTTATCCATTCGAGGACATCCATTTGTTGTTTTGGTTGTTTTGATTTTTCTGACCAAATGGATGGACAAGAATGCCTAAGTACCTCCCCTAGCTATCTATGCTTTCTTGTCTCAAATTCTATTCATGCTTATATCACAAACTTTGAACAAGTCATTTTCGGACCCTCCGAGTGAGGAGCACTCGGAGCCACCGATCCGTCTAAGGCTAACCTCCAATACCTTCTAAGTGATTTCGGTCAGACCAACTTTCTCAAACTCGGTCAAACCGAAAGCATTTAGACTGATCTAGGTTTCATCTCGGTGAAACCGAGTTGTAATTTTCGGCGTGACCGAAATGCGTAACTGCCTAGCAGTTATCCATCTCGGTGCCACCGAGTTTTTCAACTCGGTCCCACCAACAGCAAAGGGATATATATACTGAGGGCAGCGCGCGTTGATTACTCCTTCAAACGTTTTCGCCCCACATCCCCTGCTGCCGTCGCCTTGATCTCCGGATCGTCGCCGTCGTCGCCTGTGCGCCCTCGCCGCAGGTCTCCATCGCCGTCAACGGACTTCTCCTCCGCGCCGTTGCCGCCGTAGAGAGACTCCACCAAGTTAGGGTGAGTCTTGATCCCACTCGTGCTCCCATCTCCGATTCAATGCACGTTTGGTTTGCCCAATATCTGGCCACGATTGAAATCTTCCTTTACACCAGATCGGTTCGTTTGAACTAGATTCGAGTAAAAATTTTAGGGTTAGGTTTCCTCAGAACACATCTCGGTAAAACCGATTTTAGAATTTCGGTGCGACCGATTTGGCCTCTGGCCATTGCACTGCACACTTCGGTCCAACCGAGTTGTGCAAATCGGTGTGACCGAAATGTAGTCTTAGTGAAACCCTAGTGTTATCGGCAGGACCGAAGCCCACTTCGGTCTAACCGAAAGTGGTGTGGTAAGCTTCTGTTAAACACTTCGGATTCACCGATACTCAAAACTCGGTTTGACCGAAATGTCTTCTGTGAAAACTTAAAACTAAAAGTTGAACTCATTTTTTTTTTCAAAAACTTCTGCAGTTTGTGATAACTCTTCTTCTCTGCCTATACCTTATCTATTCACAGGTTGTCAGCCATGTCAGATGCGAGTGACAGTCAGAACAGGTCAGAGTCACCTATTGCAGACATTCCTGAGGCAGACACTAGTCCTGAGGCTAGTAGCCCATTTGATGATGGTGAGAGGAGTACACCTAGTGGCTTGCCTCCTGCAGCCACCAGAGCCAGAAAGGAGAAGAATTCCGATGATGAGGATTCTGATTTCGTTGCTGAGGAAGAGGTGACCTCAAAGCCTAAGAGGAAGGTTGTTGCCAAAGAGCAACAAGGTCAGCAGTCAAAGAAGGGCACCAGCAAAGTCAAGCAGTCAGCTGTTGCCAAGAAGCTGAATTTGGGAGAGCCAGCTGCAAGCGAAGTGAAGAAAACCTCCAAGAGAAAGAGGGTAGTGTATACTGATTCTCATGCAGATGCTGCAGTCGAGGATGAAGAAGAAGAAGCACCCCAGCCTGCTCCTCAGAAGCAGAAGCTCATGGGTGATGCCATTAGGGCCGGAGCCACTTCAAAGCCCAAGAAATCTGCTCAAGCTAAGGCAGCTCCAGCAAAGCCTGCTGCCAAGCCCAAGAGGACTACCAGAAACATTCCAGCATCTGAGAAGAACAAGGGTGATGTGCCACCAGCTGAGTCTGATGAGGAAGAACAAGTGTTGCTGAAACTCCGTCCAAAACTGCCACTTCATAATGATGCTCATCCTCAAGCTGAGGATATGAAGGCAAGGAAAGATAGAGGTCTCAGGCTATGGAGACAAGCTGACCCATATGCCGTGAGGAGAAGAACTGCTGTAGATCCCAGATTTCACACCAGAGAGCAGCAGGACTTCTATGAGACTGTGCTGATGGACAAGAAGCCAATAGTCGCAGACACCAGATATGTTGACTGGGAATACATTGACAGCGAAGAGCACAGAGATTTCTTTCCACATGTGCATGAGAGCTTCACTGCATGTGGAGTTGCAGAGTTTGTAGGTCAGAAGTTGACCAGTTGGAACGATGAGATGATTATGCAATTCTATGCCACAGCTCACTTCTATCCTGATGGGAAGATCACCTGGATGACTGAAGGTCAAAGGTTCTCTTCTTCCGTTGAAGAATGGGCTGAAATTCTGAATGCTCCAGTGCAGCGAGAAGATGATATTGATGTCTATGTGATTCCAAAGAAGAATCATGATTCAATGAAGAACATGTACAAGGAGATCCCCGCAGCAGATTTGGAAGTATGGAAGCTCGGCTCAGTCTACTATCTCCAGGCAGGTTTACCTACCACTAATACTATTCTAAGGCATACCTTGATGCCCAAGTCTGGAGATCATCGCATGATCAGAGGCTATTCTATCAACATGCTGCATATACTTGATGAGAAGGCACCTTTCAAGGTGATGGACTTAATGGTAGAGACCATTAAGAGGACTGCAGCTGACCAGAAAAGGTCATGTGGATTTGCCCCACAGATTCAGATGCTTATCAATGCCAAGTTTGGCACGGGCAAATTCTTGTTGGATAGGAAACACTTACCCCTGCAGCCAGAGCATGAAGACAATGTTGTTGTGATGGACGAGGAGGATCCTACATCCGTTGAAGGTCAAGCCAAGATAGAAGCTGCTAGGAAAGCCAAGGCTGACAAAGAAGCAGCAGCAGCAGCAGCTAAACCAAAGAGTTTCGGAGAGCAGATTCTTGAAGCTACTCAAAGGATTGAACAACGCCTGGCCAGCATTGAACAGTCTCAGGAGAGCCTAGAGAGGATTGTTGACGAGAAGATCCACGCTCTGGACGTGAAGCTGACTGAAATTCAAGTGACCGTCAACAAGCTTGAGGCAGACATGGAGGAAGCAAAGCAGGACAAGGCAGAGCTTATGCAGGATGACTTAGTCCAGGATTCTCAGCGACAGACTGCTCCGGTTCCCAAAGGATCCCGATCAGCTGCTATTCCAGTGACTGACACCAGGACTACAACTTCAGCACCTCCTACAGCTCCAGCAGTCACTCCAGCCACAGCTCCAGTGTCCACTCCTCCAGCACAGACATCAGCTGAAGTCTTCGCCGATGCCGTCATATCTACTCCGACATCAACCCAGACGGGAGCCGCCAGCAGAGTCCCCAGTGACGTTTAGCTCTATGCTTTTTCGAACTTTTTGGTAACTTGTTGCCAAAGGGGGAGAAATTGTATAGATCATAGGGCTTCGAGAGAGAGAGAGTGTTGTTATCTTTGCGCTTTTGCTCTTTCGTTCTTTTGCGGTTTCCTTGAGATACTTTTGGTTTTCGAAACTTTCAGTGTGCTTGATACTACGTTTGATGCTACCTTAATGAGTGCTTGGTCGTACTATGCTTTAATGTGTGCTTAATGCTTATCATATGATATTCCTATCTTGTATGACTATTTACTCATGTCTTGGTGATTGGGTGCATGCTGTTCATTCTTATCATTTTGTGCGCTCCACCAAGATGTATGTGACATGGAAGAGTGACCCATGATCCTAATCGATTGTGCATTTGCATTCAAACGCAAATCTTAAATAATGCACAAATTTAGGGGGAGCTCTTGCTTATCACATACTTCTCAAAGCGACGATATTATTCATGGATTATATCTTTTGTCGAAGCTTTGATCTATATGTTGTCATCAATTACCAAAAAGGGGGAGATTGAAAGTGCAACTAATCCCCGGGTGGTTTTGGCAATTAATAACAACATATATATCATTGAACTAATAGTTACTTGAGAATCATTTCAGAGAAGTTCAGTGATATGGGTATGGCAATGACTGAAGAAGTGGACCCCTCAAAATGCTAAGGCAAGCATTGGCAAAAGCTCAAGACTCCATTTTTGGTTTAGTGATCCAAGATCACATTGAGTCCATAGGAAAAGCCAATACTATTAAAAGGGGATGAGGTTATGTTGATGATCTGGTTGCTCAAGTGCTTAGTGATATATCTCCTTAAACTATCAGCAACCTTCACTACAATATACACTCATAAGTAATCTCGGTCCCACCGATATTCCAAACTCAGTCACACCGAGATGAACCACCTCAGCCATAAGCCGAACCCTAGAAAAATCGGATATTCCGAGTTTGAGATCGGTTTCACCGAAACATGGGCTGCCAAGCTTCTGTAACCCTCTGTCATCAAATCGGTGTCACCGAGATGATGAAGTCGGTCCCACCGAAACTGGCAAGCTCCTGTCTTTGCTCAAATCGGACTAATCGAGATGGTATTTTCGGTCCCACCGAAAACCCCAACGTTCACATTATTTGAACTTTCGGTCTCACCGAGTTGTCCACTTCGGTCCCACCGAGATTGCTCAAATATGTGTGTAACGGTTGGATTTTTGTGTGGAGGCTATATATACCCCTCCACCCCCTCTTCATTCGTGGAGAGAGCCATATCAGAAAGAACTACCACTCCTACCTTACATTTCTGAGAAGAGAACTACCTATCCTTGTGTTGAGATCAAGTTGCTCCACTCCTACCATATGAAACTTGATCTCTAGCCTTCCCAAGTTGCTTTCCACTCAATCCTTTCTTCCACCACAGCCAAATCAGTGAGGAGAGTTGAGTGTTGGGGAGATCATAATTGTGAATCTGCCAAAAACTGTTCTTGATCAAAAGGCAGAATTTTTATATTTACAAGTAGTCTAATCACCCCCCCTCTAGACATACTTTCGATCCTACAACTGACAATCCTTCCTCGGTCAAGACATGACCTAAGAACCCAACTTTATGCAGCCAAAACTCACATTTGCTGAACTTGGCGTATAGTTGGTGCTCTCGAAGCTTGTCTAGGACCATCCTCAAATGTTGCTCGTGCTCTTCCTTCGTCTTCAAGAAGACAAGAATGTCGTCAATGAAGACAACAACAAACTTGTCCAAATATTCCATGAAGACTTTATTCATGAGATACATGAAGTAAGCTGGGGCATTGGTTAATCCAAAGGACATGACCGTGCACTCATACAGGCCATATCTTGTTACAAATGTCGTCTTCGGAATATCTTGGGGTCTGATCTTCAGCTGGTAGTACCCACATCTGATGTCGATCTTGGAGAACACCTTGGCTCCGCTGAGTTGATCAAACAGATCTTCAATCTTGGGAAGTGGATACTTGTTCTTGATTGTAACCTCATTGAGGGAACGGTAGTCAATGCATAAGCGGATGGTACCATCCCTTTTTGCCACAAACAGAACAGGTGATCCCCAAGGGGAGGCACTTGGGCGGATAAATCCCTTCCTCAGCTGCTCTTCCAGTTGCTTCTTCAACTCGGCTAATTCTTCCGTCCCCTTTCTATAAGGCTTCTTATAGATGGGTCCTGCCCCGGGCATGAGCTCGATGATGAACTCAATGTCACGATGGGGGGTATTCCCGGTAGCTCATCCGGAAAGACATCGGGATACTCACATACTACCGGCACTTGCTCCAGTCCAACTTCAGACAGACAGTTGACTTGAGTGGTTTGAGCAGAAGAGGAGTTGGAAGCAAACTTAACCTCGACTCCTTGGTCATTGGTCACGGTGACAGTTCAGTTAGCACAGTCTAACAAGCCTTGGTGCTTGCTGAGCCAATCCATTCCTAAGATCACATCCAAGCCTTGCGATCTTAAGATGATAAGGTCTGCTAGGAAGTCTACACTCTTAATGATAATACCGACTCCCTTACAGCCTATCTTGGCTCTCATCTCTGCTCCGGGGGTTTGTACCACCATGGGGTTATTCAGGGGTGTAGGGGTCATGCCACTTTTTAATGCAAATCTTTGAGTGACAAATGAATGTGTGGCTCCATAATCAAACAAGACAATTGCAGATGCTGAGTTGACAAGGAACATACCCAGCACGACGTTCGGGTCTTCCTGGGCTTCTTCAGCAGTGACGTGATTCACACGCCCCTTCCCATAGTTCGGCGGGTTGCGAGGTGCTTGGTTCCTTGGTGGCATCCCGCGGCCTTGTCCTAGGTTCTGCACATTGGGGCGCGGGGCATTGGGCTTCTTGTTGGGGCACACCCTTGAGATGTATCCTGACTGACCACATCCAAAGCAAGTGACTTGGTTTGGGTTATTGATCTTGTTGCCACCACTGTTATTGGGGTTGAATACTGGCCTTGGGTTGGCATACTGCTGAGGCTGATAGTTGGTGCGAGGTGCAGGAGCTCTTGGCTGCTGATAGGTTGGCTTGACCGGGGCTGGCTGCCACGCGCGAGGCTTCTGGTTGCTGGAACTTCCCTTGCTGGTCATCTTGCACTTGCGAGTGTCTTCCAGAGCACGCCGCTTGTCTTCAAGCATGAGTGCTTTGTTCACCAGGTCAGGAAAGGTTGGGCAGTCACACACGACAAGCGAGTACTGCAGAGTCTGATTGAGGCCTTCCATGAAGCGCTCCCTTTTCGCAGCATCTGTGCTGACATCTTCAGGGGCATACCTTGACAGAACACTGAACTGCTGCATGTACTCCTTGACAGTGCCACTTCCTTGCTTCAGGGCTCGAAACTCACGCTTTTTGATAGCCATGATTCCGGAAGGAATATGGGCCTTGCGGAATTCTGCCTTGAAGTTGTTCCAAGTGATGTCTTGCCCAGCATGCATGACCTTGAATCCATCCCACCAAGCTCTAGCAGTCCCCCCCCCCGAGGCAGTGGGCAGCATAAGCCACCTTCTCGCGATCTTCGATGCAACCGACTAGTTCCAGCAAGTCCTCAATGGTGCGGACCCAGTCGTCTGCTTCCAGGGGTTCAACAGTCTTGATGAAGGTTGGCAGTGCATGCTTCTTGAACTCTACCAACATGGAACGTCCATTGCCATTCCCCGCCGACTGGCGGTTGTTGGTGACAGCTTGAGCAATCATCTGGAGGGCTGCGGTGTTGGCTTGGCGTTCCTCTCAGAAGGCTTGGAGAAGCTGAGCCATGTCCATGATCGGGGGAGGTGGTGATGGAGCTTGCTCATGGGTTTGGTCTTGGCCGGCCTCTGCTTGGCCGGATGCTCCGGCTTCGGGCTGCTGGGTAGAGGTACCAGTACAAGTTACAACAGGCATCCTGTTGGAGCGGTAAAGGTCTCATGATTTAGAATGAAGAGGGAAAGCAATAAAGATGGGTGCCTAGTAAGGGGGTGGATGTGACACTATTTATTTTCATGCAAGGGCCAAACACATTCATTAAAATCCAAATGGGTGATGCAGTCGTTTAAACATTCCCGAAGGGAAGATACGACATACATCCAAACACGACAATAGCAACCACTAGATGGCTTCATATGAACCATACAAGGACTCGACTTCGCATAGGGGTTACACGACCTATCCTACCGTAGAGGTCACGAGCTGGCATATCCGTGTTGCGAATAATGCCTAAGCAGCGGAATGCTCGGTCGTGTATTCTGGCTCTTCTGGGTCTTCCTCCTTGTCTTCATCTGTCTGGGCCCCCCTATCACTTGAGGGTGTGGGGGAGTGGAGGAGTTTGATACGGCGGTGTTTTGTCGGTGGTGTAGGGAAAAGCTTGCGATATTCCCTTGCCGTCATACGGCGTCGCTGGGGTGGTTCTTCATCCTTGGAAGATACATCTCCTCAGGGTCTTCCGCCTCGATACGCGATAGCAGGTTGCCCAGGAGGCGCACCTTCCTTCTTGATCCTATCCGTCTTCTCTTGTGCTCGTCGAAGAAGTGCCTTGGTCTTGTGGAGTTCTTCTCAGAGCTTCATCGATTTCGAGGCCAAATCTTGTGCCAAGCTGTCGGCACAAAGGCTGAAGTAGGTCTGGAATCGAAGTGGAAGTCCTTCCTTCAGTGGAGGTGCTTGCGCGCTGCTTTCATCTTCACCTCCTTCCGATAAGGCAAGAAGCGGGTTGTCATCTTGGCTGCCATCTCCGGAAGAAGTTCTCGGAGGCGGGTTAGTGCCTTGAGTGCAGCTGCCTCGACAGCGAGGGGTAGTGTTGCCATCTGGGGTCCCTCAAAGAACCAACTTGTGGGAGGATCATTTGCCTTCACGATTACTTCCACATGGTACTCCACCTCAGTGTCGCTAACCCAATGCTCATGGTTGGTGAGGATGGGTGCTCGGTGGAACTGGCACTCCTGGAGGCTATCCTCGAGAAGCATGGGGAACCCAGTGGTCAGGTGCTCTTCAGGTACAGTGGCCATCTACAAAGGTTGAATAGGAGAGGTTAATAAGTTGATGATATCTCAGGTTTGGTAAGGTTTAGAAAAGAAGAGAGGTTCAGAAGGTTTACGAAAAGGGTCTCATCCTAACTAACGCCCATGCTAACTAAGGCTTCCTACAGTCAGGATGGCTATGATACCAGCTCTGTGGGGACCCCGCCTTAAGATTCGAGATCACCGAATGCATGTGTACAGTGATCCCAGAGATCAATGCTCACTGAACACACAAAAGCTGAATAACAAGAGTCTTACATCCATACATACCGTCTTACACAAATTATGACCATTATGGCCAAGTCTTACATAGATAAAGCCTCGTGGGCTGAATAGCAAATAAACTCGAATAGCGGAAGTCTTCGTAGATAAGTAGAACCCATGCCAGCTGCCTTAACCCTACAGGCATTCTGACTGGGAAAGCGTCCTAGTTCGCATGTTCGTCTCCATAGAATTATTCTTCAAATTCCTGCTCCTCCATGCCTGGCCAATTAGATAACCAGTGGCAAGCCAATGAGTACTTTGAATGCACTCGCAAGCAGCCCATGATTTGGTTCAAGGTAACAATGCAAGTTGTATAACAATAAGCAACCTAGCTACAAGCTAGCTAAGATATTCTACCATTTGTAAGACATGCATCAATGTACTTGCGTAACCTCGAGGACAGGTTATAGATATCAACATAAATAAAGTTCAAATCATATCTGGTTCTTTCAATGAGTCAAGTCACCACCTTGACTCAACGCACACACACTTTCTCCGAGGTTGTAAAATTCTGGACATAGTTTAAGTAGCACCTCCCAACTGTCCATGACTGTGGACACGGCTATTCGAATAGTTTTACACTCTGCAGAGGTTGCGCACTTTACCCACAAGATCCGGGAAGCTTTCGTTTCACCCACGATCCCGCGGTACCTCAAGTACTCGGGGGAAGCACCCGGTCATTACCTTTCCCTAGACGACACTAACATAGGGTCCACTCGTTGGTGCACAGCCCTCGTGTACAAACGATAAATCATGGGACTCGCCCTTTTTACAATGTCACGCATACACGAAGGGACCAATGGTGTGTCCAGTAACCTGTGAATACAGTCATGGTCCCCTATCCAAGCACGACCCCGTCCCGGGAGTGACCTCAAGTCTCCGCTGTCATTAGTGATGTGGGCACCATGCTAGTATCAGCCTAAGTAATCAATAATGCCCCGTCCCATAAGGGGTAGAGTGGTTGCACATGTTTGGTTGGGACGGTAATCACACATAAATTAAATCCATTATTTTACCCACACACGAGAACTTCCTTTGGTACACCACTTCTTCCTCAAGTGGTGGCCTTAACTCAACATCACCCTCGAGCATTAGGGGCACCCGATGGGGTTTTCGAAAGAATGCAATCACGAAGGGTTCATGGTACATATGCAACACTATGCATCACAACTAATCTTTTGACATTGCATCTATGCACACGGTAAAGATTATGAGTAGGGAGATGCACCATGTGGTGGCTCCCAACAAGTTTACCACCGTCACCTTTTATCATCATGCAATCGGAAAAGGGTACCGATGAACAAGAGGGGTATCATGGTCAAAGGGTTGCTTGCCTTGGTTGGCTTGGTCTTCAAAGCCTTCAAGTCCTTCTCCTTCTTCTTCTTCAGCAACTTCGTCAAACACGGTATCTAATCGTCGCAATAAATAACGGAAAAATAAGACAATAATAAAAACAGAAAAATTAAAGTGCTCAGAAAAATATCAACTTATTTTTATAAAATACTAGAGGGAAAACTAAGATGGCAAAAATTCTAAGTTTGGGATTTGGAGTGACAGCATGGGGTACATGGATTTTTGAACATAGGTTTTAGTGGTCAAATTAGATTTAAATTTGAACAGTACGGAAAAGGTTCATGAATATGTGTGAAAGTTATATCATTAAATAGGCTGGAATTTTACAAGTTTTTAGGAACTGGAGTTATTTCATTTGGATAAATATTTTATCCTGTGGATTTTTTATAAAACAGACAGAAAAAGAAAAAGAAAAAGAAAAGTGGCACTGTGCCACTGGGCCAGAAAGGCCACAGTGCAGCAGGCCCAGAGGGAAAACAGTCCGCGCGAGGCTGCCGCGTCGAAGGCGTAAAGGCGAAGTACACCTTCGACCGACGGTGAACCGGTGCACGCGCAAGTGCGTTTTTAAACCTGACGGGGGGGGTCCCACCCGTCAGGGCGTGAGGCTAACGGACAGGGCCCACGGCCGTCGTCGTCTACCTCCGTCCAGAGGCGACGGCGAGCTTGCCGGCGGCGATATAGGGCATGGGAGGATGCGTGGGTGGTACCACCGTGCTCAGGGAGGAGTCGTCGTTCGGATGGAGGTGGAGTTGGTCGCCGGGGGGGCATGGTTTGCCGGCGACGAGGAGGTACGGCGGAGTTGCTTCGGGTGGTGGTGGTTTTCTGTTGTTTCCGGCAGCTAAAGAGAGGGGAAACAAGGGGAAATGGTCAGTGGGCTCCTGCGGTTCTAGATCGAGTGAGAGGAGCGGCGGAGAGGGCTTATACCTCCGGATCGACGGCGACCCGAGGCGGCGGAGCTCGAGCTCGATCTCGAGCTCGGGCCCGTCTGGAGAGGAGTGGGTGGTGTAGGGGGAGGATTGGGTGTGTGAGAGAGCGAGTGGTGAGGAGAGGGAGGCGCGGGGGTGTCCTTTTATATGCGAACGGCGGGGTGCCGTGGACCCGTGCGCCGGCGAGCTTCTGCTCGTTGCCACAAGGCTCGGGAGGAGCTGGCGCCGCGTCTGGGGTGTTCCTGGATGCGGTCCAGAGCTAGGGGAGAGAAGAGAGAGAGAAGGGGGAGGCCAGGGCATCGCGCGTGTGTGCTCGTTCATTGGAGCTCTCGGGTGGTTGTCGCGCGTGCGAACTGGGGTGAGAGGAGGGAGAAGGAGGAGGGGTCCGACCAGCTGCCGTGTCGTGGACGTCGAGGCGACCTCGGGAGACACCATCCCGACGCCCTAGGTGGTCGGGCGCCTCGGGCAGGACGCGGCTACAGTGCGGGAGTGCACTGTAGCACGCTCCAGAGCGCCCATATGGCCAGCATGGCCGTGTCCCACGCGCTCTGGACGCGGCCACCATGTCCATTGGCTCTAGGGGAAAGTAAATAATGCGGGAGAGGCATTGGATGCCAGGGAGAGCTTCTAGAAGGAGAGAGTGCTGAGAGAGAAGGGTGAAAATTGTTGTCCAGAATGTAAAATTGGGTTTTACCTCCCCCCCTCAATCATTGAGTTAAGGCCAGGGGAGAGTTACTGGAGGTGCAAGGGGACTTGGGGAAGCTGTGGTAAAAAGACTAGCTCATGGAGAACAAGGAAAAAGGTAAAAGTGTTAGTTCTGGAAAATCACCAGAAGGTGCTTGATGTGGTTTTGAGCAATCAAATGATTTCCAATAGACATGAGACTTAACAGGATCAAATTGTATATAGAAATAGGGTGTTCCACCAAGTTTGGGCTCATTTGAAGAAACTTGCCAGTGTAACTTTGGTAAACCCTAGAAATCAACATAAATTGATTTTGCAAGTTTAAGTTAAGCAAATCATCCCCCATTGATGCACCACTTGGTGTAGTGTCATCATTTGGGGTTGTGATCATGTCCACAAAATTGGAGGTCACAAGTAAAAAGTTGGTAATGTAAAGTTGTTCAAATTTGAATCTGAACAGAAATGGTTTTGGGGTACTCTGATCAAGTTACCCTTCTCCAAAACTTGTGCCATTTGGCCTAGATGCATTATTAGACCATTCTAGCATGTGTACCAAGTTTGAGAGCATTTGGACAAGTTTGGCAATGTAAAGTTGCTCAAACTTCAAAAATGGACAGAATGGTTTTGAGGGGTTTTGATGAGGTTTTCTTGCTTCCCAAGGCATGGGGCTTGGCAAGATCATTAAATATGTCATATATGACATGATAGAATTTCCCTGGAATTTTTAGAGAATATTTCCTTTGTAAATATTTCAAAAGCTTGAAATATCCAGAAAGGGTTTCTGAGGGATTTGCCCAATATTTTGAACATGACCAAGTGTTGAAACTCTTATATATGGACAATATATGTCCTAAGAGTCTCCTTGAATTTTGGAAAATATTTGTGAAATAGTTAAATATTTTTTACCTATTAAAGACCATTTCTGGCCTTTATAAAAAGCCTTTAAATAAAATAGGAAAATAACTTTTAAAAATATATTTTTGTGGTTTATGGGAGTCCTATATCTAATAGGTTTCAAATATACTCTTTGAAATATTTTTATCACCCTAGATCAAGTACTTGTAGTGCAAGCCTCAATTCAGGGGATTATGGAAAACTAATTTTTGTAAATACTATTTGGCCAAAATATATTTAAATGAATATACTATACTGTTATATACATTTGGTATGATCATTGGGCAGAAGTTTGGGGTAAGGAGATGAAGTATATAAGATGGAGTTGTTGACTTTAAAGAGCACTTGAAAATCACAGAGAGAAAAACTTAATTCCAAATAAAAGCCAAATGATGCCAAAAAAATTTGTTGGTCCAAATTTTCATGCTTTATTAATGCAAATGACATGTTACAAAATGCAGGGTGTGACAGCCTGGCACCGCAGATCCCCAGAATCTTGTCCAGCTCTGGCTCTTAAACGAGGTGCTGGACCTACTACAATCTCTCGCCATCACGGAGGTATCACCTCTGAACTATGGCCAGTTGGAACTAGGGGCTGAGGCTAGGGAATTTTGCGTCCCACCCACCACCCACTTGGTAGCCATTGTTGAGAATTTAACCGACATGCTGTACTATGCTTCCGAAGACATCGATGGCATGGACGACGATGTCGAAGCCGAACCAAGTCAAAACCCGCCCATCACCGGGCACTGGACGGCCAATTCTACCTACGATGTATACATGGTGGACACGCCTCAGAAGAAGGACGACTATGGCAGTAAAGATCCACATGAGAATAAGCTCGTCGATGAACCACCAAAATGCCGACGTCAGCAACGCCGCTCTCGATCGCACCGAGGAAGGGAAAGCAACACCGGCACCAGAGACAATGATACTCCGAAAAATGCCAAAGACCCCAAAAACCCCATGGAACCAGCGTTAGAGCGGGAGGAAAGGGAGGAGGGTCAATTCAGCCCTGGAAAGCTCGCCGATCACGAGGATTCAGAAGCAGTAACTATTTACCTGTCTCTGAAGAGGATGTCAGCCTTGGTGACGAAGAATTCATCATCCCAGAGGAACCCCTCGAACAAGAACGCTTTCAGTGAAGGCTTATCGCCACAGCGAGGAGCCTGAAAAAGCAGCAGCGACGGCTTAAAACCGAACAGGATACGCTCAACGACAGATGGAATCAAGTGCTAGACACTGAATAAAGATATGGCCGTGAGAGCCAAACAAAGAGCTACCCCAAACGCAAGCTACTTCCACAATTAGACGACAAGGCCCTTGCGCCAATACCGTCAAGGTACAATCAGGACTTCCAACCTGACCGACCACCACGTGGACGGGACAAAGCGGCCAACAACGCCGAACACCAGCCTGCGCCCCCCACCATAAAGGCAAGGAGACAACAGCTCCGGGCTACAAGTACGACCTACGTCAGTGTAATGCCCAGGATGGGACTATATCTCCTACGTGTCGAGGCACAACTTAAAGATATAAGCCCATCCTAGAATGATCTCAGATTTGGTATCTTTGCACGACTCATGTAAAAGAGGGATTAAATTGCAAAAGGAGATAGTTGGCTTACACTCGCCACTTCACACAATACATTACATAAGCAAAACATCATTCAAAACATCACAACCCGACTACGGGTGAAGATCCAAAAGAAAATATACCAAAACAACATAAAGCCACAGGTCAGGATCGAATCCTAGTAGAAACCACTACTGATCGTCGAAAACGTCACAAGCATACGGCCAAACTCTTCATCGAGCTCCCAGTGAAGTACTTGAATCAGCTTCTGCATCAACTCGGCGGAACCTGCATCTGGTGTTGTAGTATCTGTGAGCCACGAGGACTCAGCAATCCCATAACCATGGGTATCAAGACTAGCAAAGCTTTATGGGTAGGAAGAGGTAAAGTGGTGAGGTTGCAGCAGCGGCTAAGCATAATATGGTGGCTAGCTTACGAGTACCAGAATAAGATGAGCATCTACGCAAACGGTCGCAAAAGTAGTGATCGCTAAAGACCCTGAACTACATACGAGTCAAACATAACCCCACCGTGTTCTCTTCTCAAAGTGAAAAGAGACAGTCATGGTTACTCACACAGTTGTGTGTTTTACTTCGGATCCTCTGTCAAGTTTTCTACAACCGGACATTAACAAATTCCAATCTGCCACATAACCGCGGGCACGGCTTTCGAAAGATCATAACCCTGCAGGGGTGTTCCAACTTAGCCCATCACAAGCTCTCACGATTAGCTGAAGTGATAAATATAATATCATCACTCCTTATCTTAGGGAAATCCGATCAGGCTCGGCTTCCCGGTAGCACAAGTCATTTCGACAATGGTAAAACAAGTCCAGCAAGACCTCCCGGCGTGCCGACACCCTGATAGTAGCCGCGCGTATCTCGTCTCAGGCCACGTCCGGATGAGACATCCTACAGGTTATACTAGATACCTCGGGTTTCCCCAAGGCGGCCCCGCAGTCCGCTCGTTTGGGACCAACACCATCAGCACTGGCCCCCCTGCTATGTAGAATTAAGAATCCTCGGGGACGCGACCCCCTATGCAATTTTAATTAATTAATTAAGTTGTTATTATGAGGCAAATTAAAACCAATGTTGGGCCTTGCTGGAGGAGTTTTATTCAAAGTCGAACTGTCAAGGGGTCCCCATCCACCCATCGTGTAAGGAACGCAAAATCAAGGAACATAATGCCGGTTTATCGGCGCCTAAGGTGGCATGAGTGGAACAAAACACCGAGCAAAAGGCCAAGCCTTCCACCCATGCCCAGTATATAGGTGTGTTAATAATAATTATAGATATTATGATATGACAACAACAAGTTCCCTCCTGGAACGAACTTCATCTTCACCTGCAACTAACAACGCTATAAGAGGGGCTGAGCAAGCGGGTAACATAGCCAAACAGTGGTTTTGCTAGGAAGGTGTCAAATGTTAGAGGTTTCATGGCAACAAGGAGAGGCTGACATAAAAGATGGGTAGCGCGACATGTAACGATAGCATCGAGACAACTAAGCATGGCAATGGTAGTAAAGGTATCCAAGGGTATGATCATCTTGCCTGGGAATCCATAAGGGAGAAGAACGGTTCCATGAAGAAGACGGAGCAACGGTCGAGCGAATCCTCACAACTCCGGAACGAAACCGAAGCTAACAAGAGAAGCAACCGGAAAGAAGCAAACAACACGGTAAACACACAATTCATAAACATGGCATACGATGCACATCCAAGTATGATGCATGTCCGGTTTAATTATGCATGGCATGGCAAAGTGCACAAACAACACTACAAGTTAAGTGGAGCTCAATATGCAACGAGTTGCATATTGACGAAACACCACATTTTAAATATTTAGTTGACTCTCGTTATTACAAGACAAGATTAAATGTTTGTTAACATGGCAAGAGGTGAAGCATAAAGAAACTACACTATTTAGGCATTTTAAATGAGGCTGGAAAATAACAACAACATATCCGGAAAATCCCCATGAGCATGTTTAATAATTATAAAGCAACAACAATTAAACATTTTAGTGTTGTTAACATGATGCGGATGACATGATCAAGTTTATGCAATTTATTAAAAGTTAACAAGAAGAAGACATGAAGTATTGTCACCGTGGTGGAGGGAAAAGGGTGCCACGGCAACGATCCGAAAATGATGCAACGCAACATCTCGGTTCCGGTAACTCGTTGAGAGTCCGGAGCAAAAGGAAGATGGCGAGAGCGAGTCAAACGAGATGAAGGTGGGGCGATCCCGTCACCGGGTTCCCACGAGTCGGCGACGAGGCAACCGAGGAACATGACAAAAGGTCGAAATGGGCACGGAGCACACAAGGAAACAACTCATACAACACAACAAACAACATTCGTTCACGGGCACGTCTCGGGGTTATACCTTCGAAACATGCGTTTCGGGGCGGTTCGAGACGTAGAGGAAGAAGGCGTTCACGTTCGGAGAGGAAGTAGTCGTTCCGTAGAGGTACATGAGGCGACGGTAGGGGTACTTGGAGTCTCCGAGTAGTCGTGGTACTTGGCGCTTCCGGCGACGGTAGTCGTTCACGTATGTAGTGGTACTTGGTGCGTCTCCGAGACGGTAGTTGTTCACGAGGTCGTTTTGTAGAAGTTCGAGTCGTCGAGTGTAGTGGTACTTGACGGATCCATAGCGACCGTAGTTGTACACGGATTGTCGGACCGGTCTCGGTGTTGACGTACGCAGGTCCTCTGTCAAAACAGTAGCACAGAGCAACACAACAAAAAAACACAGTTGTCTCGGGACTCCATGGTCACGGTCACAGCAGCAGCAGGGGCGACGGGAACGGAGGCAGAGCAGCGGTAACTTGGCGAGGTGGCTGCAGCTCCTTGGCGTGACGAGGAGGGCCTCGAGGAGGTGACCGCCACGTCCGCTACGGTGTTGGAGGGGACGAGGTGGAGGTGCGCCATGGCGCGGCGGCCTGGAGGAAGCCGAGGCGCGGCTCTGGTGGCTGTCGGGGTGGAACGGCGCTGGTCGCCCGGGTGCAGAGGAGGCGGCGGACCTGGGTTGCTGCAGCTCCTAACCGGCGTCCCTGGAGGCGCGACTTGATGGCGCGGGCCACGGCGACGGGAGGGCGGCGGTGGAGGAGAGCCTGGAGAGGAGGGAGCGCGGGCCTGCTGCTTCCCTGGCTGGCGCGGATGGGGAACGAGGCGCGTACGGCACCCGTTGGTGGGAGGCAGGAGGCGCTGAGCGCAGGGGCCATGGCGCTCGCCTGGAGGGTGCGGGAGCTCGGCTTCGGGCGAGAGGGAGATGAGGGGATCGGGGAACGAGAGGGTGAGCAAGGGGGTGCGACGGCGCTCGAGGAGGAGAGAGCGAGGGATGCTGGTCGGGCTAGGGTTACGGGAGGAAGCTGGGCCTCGGGCCTGCGGGGATGGAAGAGGCCTTGGGCCTAGGAGGGAGGTGCGGCTTGGAGTGAGGAGAGATGGGCCGCTGGGCCTCTGCTGCGGCTGGGCTCTCCCTTCTCTTAACTGTTTTTTTTAAACAGAAAAGAAAGAAGAAGAAAAGGGAAGAAAAGAAAAGGTTAGGGAAGAGATTTAAACACGGAGTTAAATCTCTGGACTCATACAAAATGTACGGAATTTAAAGAATTTGTTGGAAGACTTGGAAGATAAAAATTCAAACGAGTTTGAATAAATGTCAAACTGATCGAATTTAGAAAACCCTTTAGATGAAATCCAAATGGGTTGGAATTTCAAGAGATGGCCCTACACATTAGATGTGATTTATGAGAAGATTTGGAACATTTATGGAAGAAGTAAAATTGCAACACAATTTTACTAAGAAGGCCTCAAGGAAGAAATGAGTTGCAATGGATAAAAGAAAATTGAAGAATGGTGCAATTGTGTTATAGGTGATTCCAAGGAATAGAATATTTTTAAATATAGCTCCCTAAATATTGGGATGATATGTTTTAAAGAGAAGACATTCTTCCCTCGATTTAAATGGATCGAAGATCCACACGATTTATTTAAGTTGAGATGCAAAATAAAAATGACATGATGGCATGATGACATGATGCAATGCAAAAATAAATAACGCAAGCACAAAAGAACACACGGGCAGCCCGGAACGTCTGGAACTTCGGGAATCTTCTGGAATCTTCTGGGACGTCGGTCTTCGAGCGTCACAACTCTCCCACACTAACAGAGGATCTCGACCCGAGATCCTAGAAATGGCACCGGATAGAAACTGAAAAGGAAGAGGTAAAACAAAGTTGCTTCTTTGACAGACGAGTGAAACCAATGAACCTTGAGAGGTTGAACAAAAGAAAGAAGAATACAACGGAGATGGACGAATAAGAAAACTCCGTTAGAAAAAAGGAACAAGGAACATTATGAGAACCTTGACGGTTGAAAGACATGAAACAAGAGCTCACGGGCGAAAAGAATATGAAACCGCAATGGTATAGCCAAGGAATAAGAATGACAGAATTCGGACAGCACTCCGTCTGAAAATGGAAGGAATTGAACAAGAACTTGCCAAGTTGAGATGATACTTGATGAAAACAACAACATATTGCCTCCGAAACAATTGGAAGAATGGCACCAGAGGTAAAGGATGATACAGACAGCATTCTGGTTAAAAGATAGGCAAAAAACTAGATAAGATGACAGAACTGAAATGAAGAATACAACACTCCGGTTAAATAGACAAGCAAGGGAGAATATGATCTTGATAAAAACGAGATGATGGTTTGGAGAGAGCAACATCACAATGCCTCCGGAATGAAAGAATAGAATATAGCTCAATGAAAGAATTGAACAGAGAAGAAAATGACAACTTCTCCCAAAATTGAATTTGAAAGGGCATCCTTACGAAGAAGGGTTGAACGGAGTTGTTGGAAAATCAACAACGAAACGAATAAGCTTGATGTGGGCTTATGGAAAACATCTCAAAATTAAGAGGTGACAACCAGCCACTGACGAGAATATTTGATTGGATTGAGATCAACAAGCAGACGAAAAACTTAACTCACCGGAATGATAAACGAAGAATTTGAGTCATTTATAAGCACCATAATTAGCAACAATCCTTAGGGAAAGCTTTTAGGTGAAATACAACCCAAGATAACTCCAACGAATAAAAAATGAGGGGTTGAAAGGATCTCCTAAAGAAAAAGAAATGATGGTTTTGAATATCTCATTCTTGAAAACTCGTGAATCATGAAACATGAAGGAATTGTCAAGAATGACATAACACCACCTGAAAAGATAAGGTAGAAAGGATTGCAATTGGAAAGCATGATGAAGAATGCTTGAGCTCCAACAAGAATCTTGATGAAGACTTCGAGGATGAATTAAATCTTGATGAACCACCATGAAAACTCCGGTAATAAAACATGAGAAGTGAAAGATGAAAAGAATAAGATATAAGGCCTGCGATGAATTAGATGGGGCTTGAAATGATATAATTGAAATAACATGGAGCTCCGGAAAAACAATATGAACAGCTTAGAACCGAGAATATGACATGATGAACAAGCTCCGGAAAAGAGATTAGCCTCTTGGAAGAAACTAGAATAAGATTTATGTTATGCATATCCTTCACCAATTTAAATTGATGACAACCAAAGGATTTGGCATACTACTTATTCTCGTTGGGAAGAATTAAGAGATATCTCGCACAAGCTTGGGTAAATCTTCAACGAACCACCGGTAGGATTGTGAAAAGAACAAATGAATTAAAACGATAACAACGGAAGGGTAATCTTGAAAGAACCACCGTAAGAATAGAAGACGAACGAAGAGGCATCAATGAAGAATATTTGGAGGACGAAGTTGAAAACTGAGAACGAAGAAATCTTCTGAAATGATGGCCTTCGGAGGATCACAAGAAAAGAATTCCCGAAATGCTTCGGATGGGTATGAAAATAATTCCTCACAATCAAAACGATAATGAGGATGGCATGAAGCTAGAACCACGAATCTTGAAGAGAACGGGCCAAGATTTAAGAGAAACACTTCTCCGGTCTTCAAATGTTGAGAATGAAGACGAGAAATGCCATGAAGAATTGTATAGGCACTCCGTAAAGAAGAATTAAAAGGTTGAACCAATGATGAAAAGAATTTGAGAGCGATCCTGAAGAAGGATTGTGACTGATGTAATCCATTCTTACGTCACACTTAAAAGAATTTGAGTATAACTCTAGAAAAATTAGAAGAGTCAGGTAAGATCCTGGAAAAAGACATGTGGGTTAGGGCCCACTCAAAGAAATCACCGTTGGAAAAGATTGCTTAAGCGGTATTGCACCGGTTGAATTAAATGGCTTGAATAAGATAACAATCCTCAACATAATTTGAACGGATTAAGAATGGAATTATGAATCTTCAGCTCTCCGGATATGAATAGCAAGAGGAGAATGATTAATTGGGCACCGGAATAAGAAAACATTGTGAAATGAGGAAAATGATAAGATCAACACCGAATTCTTGAATTACATCCATCGGAAGAATTCGAGAACAAAAGAATGACGAACTTGAAGCTCTTGAGCATCTTCACGGTAATCACCGGATAAGAACATTGAAGGAAAGAATGAAGAAACATCACATGAATAAAATGGATATTTCATTTGAGAATTTCTGGCTCCAAGAAGAAGAAGGGTGGGAGGGTGGGGAAACAAAAACAACTTGGGATGAACAAAATGGACACCAGTTGAAAAGAATTTAACATGACCATCTTGATGATCAAGAAAGATTAGCACTCCCATAGAAATATGAGAACACCGATTAGGAAAGGTATGGAATCAACACTTGACATCAAAGCAACTCGAATACCAGAATCAAAACAAAAACAAAGGATAGATATGCAACATGATCTTCACAATATCATCCGAACAGAGAATTGAACGAAAGAATTCCGTAGGTACATCAACTAGTCGAGAAGCCACTTGGAGAACAAAAGTAAATAAATAAAAAGGAACAAGGAACAGATAGAACAAATACAAGATAGAAGCTTCGTTCGACATCTTCGTGCTGAAAGCTCATGGAACGTGTTACAAAAGGGTTTTGCAATCCCCGGATCAGCATAGCCAAGGACCCTTTAAGATGCAACTCCCGATCAGAACAAGTCCATAAAACCACTTCACTCAATGTAGAACCCCGAACTTCATATCGTGCATCCGTTGGAAGAAAGCCTAGAACTACTGGATGAACCCACCTATGAATTTCTGAAAGTTTCCAGTTATGCAATCAGGTGTTGGGGATACAGGGGAAGCACCGCGCAATCAACTCTAAACCTACATCCAGCTGTATCCATCCTTCAACACATAACCAGTTGTTCTCGGAAACTGTTTACCTCGGACCTTCGAAACGCATCTACTATACAAGCTATGGCAATACTCCCGAACTACCTCCCCAGTACTGGGTGATGTCGGGGTTATCTTGCCACTAACCGCATAGGAGAGTTTTCGATGTCGGCCGTCTTAAGTATTCTAGTACTGCTGCGATGGATTTGTGACGACAACACCTCGGAGCTCAACTCCCCGGGACACTGCCACAACCCCTAATGACAGGAGGCATCGAGAACAATGTTCTCGTCACAAAGACATCGAAACAATCCAAACAATACTCGCGAGATCCTAAAAAAATTTGGTGCAAATTTTTGAAAGTAGAAGAGATAAGAGTAATCGTCAGGAGTCCTCACCAGAGTGAAAAGAGATGAGGAGCAAAGAAATCCTACTCTCCGATATATATATAGGACTCAAAACATTTTCAGTGTGTGCCTAGACTCAACCGTCAACGATTCGATCAATCAGTGGGGGCTTCTAGGTCGGAGAAGGCTCTGATACCAACTTGTAATGCCCAGGATGGGACTATATCTCCTACGTGTCGAGGCACGACTTAAGGATATAAGCCCATCCTAGAATGATCTCTAGTTTGGTATCTTTGCACGACTCATGTAAAAGAGGGATTAAATTGCAAAAGGAGATAGTTGGCTTACACTCGCCACTTCACACAATACATTACATAAGCAAAACATCATTCAAAACATCACAACCCGACTACGGGTGAAGATCCAAAAGAAAATATACCAAAACAACATAAAGCCACAGGTCAGGATCGAATCCTAGTAGAAACCACTACTGATCGTCGAAAACGTCACAAGCATACGGCCAAACTCTTCATCGAGCTCCTAGTGAAGTACTTGAATCAGCTTCTGCATCAACTCGGCGGAACCTGCATCTAGTGTTGTAGTATCTGTGAGCCACGAGGACTCAGCAATCCCATAACCATGGGTATCAAGACTAGCAAAGCTTTATGGGTAGGAAGAGGTAAAGTGGTGAGGTTGCAGTAGCGGCTAAGCATAATATGGTGGCTAGCTTACGAGTACCAGAATAAGATGAGCATCTACGCAAACGGTCGCAAAAGTAGTGATCGCTAAAGATCCTGAACTACATACGAGTCAAACATAACCCCACCGTGTTATCTTCTCAAAGTGAAAAGAGACAGTCACGGTTACTCACACAGTTGTGTGTTTTACTTCGGATCCTCTGTCAAGTTTTCTACAACCGGACGTTAACAAATTCCAATCTGCCACATAACCGCGGGCACGGCTTTCGAAAGATCATAACCCTGCAGGGGTGTTCCAACTTAGCCCATCACAAGCTCTCACGATTAGCTGAAGTGATAAATATAATATCATCACTCCTTATCTTAGGGAAATCCGATCAGGCTCGGCTTCCCGGTAGCACAAGTCATTTCGACAATGGTAAAACAAGTCCAGCAAGACCTCCCGGCGTGCCAACACCCTGATAGTAGCCGCGCGTATCTCGTCTCAGGCCACGTCCGGATGAGACATCCTACAGGTTATACCAGATACCTCGGGTTTCCCCAAGGCGGCCCCGCGGTCCGCTCGTTTGGGACCAACACCATCAGCACTGGCCCCCCTGCTATGTAGAATTAAGAATCCTCGGGGACGCGACCCCCTATGCAATTTTAATTAATTAATTAAGTTGTTATTATGAGGCAAATTAAAATCAATGTTGGGCCTTGCTGGAGGAGTTTTATTCAAAGTCGAACTGTCAAGGGGTCCCCATCCACCCATCGTGTAAGGAATGCAAAATCAAGGAACATAATGCCGGTTTATCGGCGCCTAAGGTGGCATGAGTGGAACAAAACACCGAGCAAAAGGCCAAGCCTTCCACCCATGCCCAGTATATAGGTGTGTTAATAATAATTATAGATATTGTGATATGACAACAACAAGTTCCCTCCTGGAACGAACTTCATCTTCACCTGCAACTAACAACGCTATAAGAGGGGCTGAGCAAGCGGGTAACATAGCCAAACAGTGGTTTTGCTAGGAAGGTATCAAATGTTAGAGGTTTCATGGCAACAAGGAGAGGCTGACATAAAAGATGGGTAGCGCGACATGTAACGATAGCATCGAGACAACTAAGCATGGCAATGGTAGTAAAGGTATCCAAGGGTATGATCATCTTGCCTGGGAATCCACAAGGGAGAAGAATGGTTCCATGAAGAAGACGGAGCAACGGTCGAGCGAATCCTCACAACTCCGGAACGAAACCGAAGCTAACAAGAGAAGCAACCGGAAAGAAGCAAACAACACGGTAAACACACAATTCATAAACATGGCATATGATGCACATCCAAGTATGATGCATGTCCGGTTTAATTATGCATGGCATGGCAAAGTGCACAAACAACACTACAAGTTAAGTGGAGCTCAATATGCAACGAGTCGCATATTGACGAAACACCACATTTTAAATATTTAGTTGACTCTCGTTATTACAAGACAAGATTAAATGTTTGTTAACATGGCAAGAGGTGAAGCATAAAGAAACTACACTATTTAGGCATTTTAAATGAGGCCGGAAAATAACAACAACATATCCGGAAAATCCCCATGAGCATGTTTAATAATTATAAAGCAACAACAATTAAACATTTTAGTGTTGTTAACATGATGCAGATGACATGATAAAGTTTATGCCAGTTATTAAAAGTTAACAAGAAGAAGACATGAAGTATTGTCACCGTGGTGGAGGGAAAAGGGTGCCACGGCAACGATCCGAAAATGATGCAACGCAACATCTCGGTTCCGGTAACTCGTTGAGAGTCCGGAGCAAAAGGAAGATGGCGAGAGCGAGTCAAACGAGATGAAGGTGGGGCGATCCCGTCACCGGGTTCCCACGAGTCGGCGACGAGGCAACCGAGGAACATGACAAAAGGTCGAAACGGGCACGGAGCACACAAGGAAACAACTCATACAACACAACAAACAACATTCGTTCACGGGCACGTCTCGGGGTTATACCTTCGAAACATGCGTTTCGGGGCGGTTCGAGACGTAGAGGAAGAAGGCGTTCACGTTCGGAGAGGAAGTAGTCGTTCCGTAGAGGTACACGGGGCGACGGTAGGGGTACTTGGAGTCTCCGAGTAGTCGTGGTACTTGGCGCTTCCGGCGACGGTAGTCGTTCACGTATGTAGTGGTACTTGGTGCGTCTCCGAGATGGTAGTTGTTCACGAGGTCGTTTTGTAGAAGTTCGAGTCGTCGAGCGTAGTGGTACTTGACGGATCCATAGCGACTGTAGTTGTACACGGATTGTCGGACCGATCTCGGTGTTGACGTACGCAGGTCCTCTGTCAAAACAGTAGCACAGAGCAACACAACAAAAAAACACAGTTGTCTCGGGACTCCATGGTCACGGTCACAGCAGCAGCAGGGGCGACGGGAACGGAGGCAGAGCAGCGGCAACTTGGCGAGGTGGCTGCAGCTCCTTGGCGTGACGAGGAGGGCCTCGAGGAGGTGACCGGCACGTCCGCTGCGGTGCTGGAGGGGACGAGGTGGAGGTGCGCCATGGCGCGGCGGCCTGGAGGAAGCCGAGGCACGGCTCTGGTGGCTGTCGGGGTGGAACGGCGCTGGTCGCCCGGGTGCAGAGGAGGCGGCGGACCTGGGTTACTGCAGCTCCTAACCGGCGGCCCTGGAGGCGCGACTTGATGGCGCGGGCCACGACGACGGGAGGGCGGCAGCGGAGGAGAGCCTGGAGAGGAGGGAGCGCGGGCCTGCTGCTGCCCTGGCTGGCGCGGATGGGGAACGAGGCGCGGACGGCGCCCGTAGGTGGGAGGCAGGAGGCGCTGAGCGCAGGGGCCATGGCGCTCGCCTAGAGGGTGCGGGAGCTCTGCTTCGGGCGAGAGGGAGATGAGGGGATCGGGGAATGAGAGGGTGAGCGAGGGGGTGCGACGGCGCTCGAGGAGGAGAGAGCGAGGGATGCTGGTCGGGCTAGGGTTACGGGAGGAAGCTGGGCCTCGGGCCTGCGGGGATGGAAGAGGCCTTGGGCCTAGGAGGGAGGTGCGGCTTGGAGTGAGGAGAGATGGGCCGCTCGGCCTCTGCTGCGGCTGGGCTCTCCCTTCTCTTAACTGTTTTTTTTTAAACAGAAAAGAAAGAAGATGAAAAGGGAAGAAAAGAAAAGGTTAGGGAAGAGATTTAAACACGGAGTTAAATCTCTGGACTCATACAAAATGTAAGGAATTTAAAGAATTTTTTGGAAGACTTGGAAGATAAAAATTCAAACGAGTTTGAATAAATGTCAAACTGATCAAATTTAGAAAACCCTTTAGATGAAATCCAAATGGGTTGGAATTTCAAGAGATAGCCCTACACATTAGATGTGATTTATGAGAAGATTTGGAACATTTATGGAAGAAGTAAAATTGCAACACAATTTTACTAAGAAGGCCTCAAGGAAGAAATGAGTTGCAATGGATAAAAGAAAATTGAAGAATGGTGCAATTGTGTTATAGGTGATTCCAAGGAATAGAATATTTTTAAATATAGCTCCCTAAATATTGGGATGATATGTTTTAAAGAGAAGACATTCTTCCCTCGATTTAAATGGATCGAAGATCCACACGATTTATTTAAGTTGAGATGCAAAATAAAAATGACATGATGGCATGATGACATGATGCAATGCAAAAATAAATAACGCAAGCACAAAAGAACACACGGGCAGCCCGGAACGTCTGGAACTTCAGGAATCTTCTTGAATCTTCTGGGACGTCGGTCTTCGGGCGTCACAGTCAGGACTTGGCCAATAGAGTCAGCCAGATCAGATCAATCTACGGATCAAGAGGACGTGCCCCCACACGGGATGACGGCCATCAAGCCTGTCACGACAAACATAATCCAGTTCGGAGTAGGCACCACACACAGATGTCATCCGAACTCCATCGTGATGTCGCCCGTATAGAGGTGCCGCACAACCTATGTGCTTTACCGATGAGGTAATGCAGCACCAACATCCAGAAGGGTTTAAACCTGTGAACATCGAGCAGTACGTTGGAATGACAGATCCTGCTGTATGGATTGAAGACTTTATTCTCCACATTCACATGGCTCGCGGAGATGACCTATATGCCATTAAATATATCCATCTAAAGCTGAAAGGACCAGCATGGACTAGTTGAAAAGCCTCCCAGAAAACTCCATTGGAAGCTGGGAAGATTCAGAGGATGCTTTTTGGGCCAACTTTCAGGGCACTTATGTCCGGCCACCGGATGCTGATGACCTGAGCCACATAGTCCAGCAACCCGGAGAGTCAGCCTGCAAACTTTGGAATCGATTCTTAACTAAAAAGAACCAAATCATCGACTGCCCAGACGCCAAAGCCTTAACGGCATTCAAACACAGCGTCCGTGATGAGTAGCTCGCCCCACACCTCGGTCAGGAGAAGCCAAAGACTATGGCAGCTCTTACTACACACATGACCCATTTTTGTGCGGGCGAAGATAGCTGGTTGGCTCGTAGAAGCAACAATACTAGCGGCCCAGGCACTTCGAGGCCAAGGATGGCAATGGTAGGCCACGACGCAATAAAAACAAGCGTTGGAGCAATAACGGAGAAGCAGAGGATACGGCAGTAAACGCTGGATTCAGTGGCTCCAAACCCGGCCAGTGGAAGAAACCGTTCAAGGGCAATCGGGACGGTCCATCCAACTTGGACAGAATACTAGAGAGACCTTGCCAGATTCATGGCACCCCCGACAAGCCTGCCAACCACACCAACAAAAATTGCTGGGTTTTCAAATAGGCCGGTAAATTAAATACCAAACACAAGGGGAAAGGACCTCAAAGCGAGGATGATGACGAGCCTCGCCCACCGAACACTGGGGGACAAAAACAATTTCCCCATGAGGTGAAAACGGTGAACATGATATATGTCACCCATATCCCTAATAGGGAGCGCAAACGCGCATTAAGGGACATCTCCGCCATAGAGCCCGTCGCCCCAAAATTCAACCAATGGTCGGCTTGTCCGGTCACCTTTGATCGCAAGGACCACCCAACCAGTATCCATCACGGAGGTTCTGTGGCCCTGCTACTCGATCGTATCATCGACGGATACCATCTCACTAGAGTCCTTATGGACGGTGGCAGCAGCCTCAACTTGATCTAACAGGATACTATCCGCAAGATGGGGATCGACCCGTCAAGAATTAAGCCAAGTAACACTACCTTTAAAGGAGTGATACCCGACGTGGAGGCCCACTGCACGGGCTCATAAACACTGGAGGTAGTATTCGGCTCTCCAGACAATTCTTGAAGTGAAGAATTGATCTTTGACATCGTTCCTTTTCGCAGTGGCTATCATGCACTGCTCGGATGAACCGCTTTCGCCCGCTTTAACGCAGTCCCGCACTATGCTTATCTCAAGCTCAAAATGCATGGACCTCGTGGCGTTATCACAGTAAATGGGAACATGGAGCGCTCCCTCCGTATTGAGGAGCATACCGCGGCCTAGCAGCCGAAGTTCAAGGCAGCCATATCAAGCCGAACAACTCATCGGTCATCAAGATCCAAGACACTGCTAAACGTGTATGACCCACATTACAACACGGTAACTTGGTGGAACCTGAGCTTGAGTAGCAGTTGAGCCTCCGCCAACTGCCCCATAAGGTTACCGTATACGTACCTCGCATACACAACTACGCCCTTGAAATACCTTGGCCAGTGCCAGAGGCACACTGCGGAAAATGGTCCATAGTACGTCTTGACCCTATTCAGACCTCAAATATGTTTCCATTGTGGGTTCATTAATGAACCCACCTTATCTACGGTCGTGGGGGGACTTCTTTCTAGATTCCTCTTTTTCACAGATGTCCATCAGACTCCTCTCCTTCAAGGATGTGTCACCAAGGAGAAACGGTGTAGACGTGCAGCAGGGCATCATTGGGATTTTTAAACCATTTTGTTTAAGCTCTGTGTAAACCTTTCCCCTATATAAACTTTCGTCATGTAAAATGTACTTGATGTTTTTGGCATTATCTGTAACTACATGGCTTGTCGTATTAATCAGGGTATAAAGAAAGCAGTTGATCACCACTTTGTTTGGAATTTATTTTATTTTACATTATCATCTGTGTTCCCTCCCTACCTCAGATTGCCACATGTGCTTCAATCCGGCCTTAACACCGGGGGTTGTATGCGGCCCAGCACATTTGAAAGTCCGAACACATATAGGGAACTATTCGGCGTCCCGGATATTGCAGTATATGCATCGGCTCCGACTCATGTCTTCGGTCTATAGTTGGGTTGCCCAGCTCCTATGCTTACCACCTTACGTTCCACATTGTTCGGCTAAGGTAGTAAAGGGAGAACTATTGCGATTGTATTTCTGGTTCGTCCGGTCAAGTACCTCAGTAGAAAAAGCTGAAAACTAACTGTCATGATAGGCGAGAGCTGGTCGGCGATTCAGTGACTTAGTACTATACTACAGATCGTTAGAGATTTACCCCGTGTTACATGAGGGGCTGGTCTTCGCCCAGCCACGTGGAAGAGGCACCGTACTCCGGATAGTCGCACACGCACAAGGGGCTAGTACCTAGCCCCACAGTCAAACTCCTATGGCTAAGTGAAAGTAATAAAGCCTCATAGTCTGATTGCCTGGTTCACCTCACGAACACCTCCTTTACGGACCAAGACGTTGGATAAAGTATGGTCACGCGTCATGCCGAACACCCCTGTAGCATCTACATGGGAGCTAAAGCAGACGACTGGTAACTTTCATAAATATAACAATAAACGGCCGCACAGGAGGCAAAGTCACTCGAATAGAAGGTGCAAACATAGTCATATATAGCAGCACGGGTTTATAACATAGTTTTTACATCCGAAACACACTTAACTAAATATTACATCATTTGAACACTGGCCCTCTATAATGCGGGCTCCTTCTATGACGTCACTGAAGTACCTCTCCGGCTTCCGATGATCTTTGCCTTCGGGCGGGCCTGCGGTCGCCACTTCGGTGGCCTTCATCTTCACCCATTACATCTTGACGCGAGCAAAGGCCATCTGCGCACCCTCTATGTAGGTCGAGCGCTTCACAGCATCAACCCGCGGCCGCGCATCGACGAGCCGGTTCACCAAGCCGAAGTAACTGCTAGGGATCGGCTCGGTTGGCCAGAGGTGGACTATTAAGTCCTTCATAGCCAAACACGCCACCCTATGCAGCTCCACCAGCTGCCTCAGCTGGTCGTTGAGAGGTGTCGGGTGTTCCGGTGCAAGAATTTGCGACCAGAACAGCTTCTCCATCGAGTTCCCTCCAAGGCTCTGAAGTACTGTGAGGCGTCGGCGGCACTCTCCGGGAGATCTGCAAACACGCCTGGAGAACTCCACACTCGGGTGAGCAGCGCATACCTCTGATCTCCAAAGATACTCTGCAAAAGAAAGGCCTTACCATCCGCTATTTGCCACGCCTGGTGGATCTTTTCGCTAGCACTCCGGGACTCGCTCCGCGCCTCTTTGGCATCATGGAGAGCCTTGGTAATCTCGGATGACTGGTCCGAAGTCTTTTTCTCCAACGCCTGGCATTTGCGGATGGCGTCCTTCGGCTCCTGCTCGACTTCGGCCACCCGATCTTGATGTTGGCGACGGGCAGCTTGTTCGGCAGCCGCTTTGTCAGCGGCTGCCTTATTCGCCTCCGCCTCCTTCTTGGCCTGGGCAAGGGCGCCCTTGAGGGCCTCGACCTCGGCTGCGCCAGCTGTGATCATAATCACATCATCTGATGAGTTAACCTCTCAACATACATCATCTTTGATATAAAAATAAAATTTTCTAAATCTGCATACCTTGCGTTTCATCGAACCGCTTATTAATGCGGTCGAGTTCCTCATCGGCTACCTAAAGCTTCCGATTGAGCTCGGAAACTTCTGCAGCCTGGGCGGTCGCCACCAACATGGAAGCATGTTTCAATAACAGTATAGTATGTTATATTCCCGAATACTATATGGATCCTCTATGTGATTTCTTTCAAATCGGACAGAGCATCAGGGGCTACTGTCTGTACACAGGTTTATTATCCTACACAAATAAAGTGTAAAGTTCTTCTTACAGTATTACGTCGCATACCTCAAAGCATGTTAGTAGGCTGTGGAAGGCTTCATTCAGTCCGCTCTTAGCAGACTGAATCTTCTCCATAACCGCACTCATCAGGGTGTGGTGTTCCGCCATGATGGAAGCGCTTTGCAGCGCTTCCTCCAAAGTGTTGGGCGCCTCCGGATTAATGGAGGTTGTCGCTGGAGCTGGTGCTCCTCTCCCTTTCGTTGGGAGTTTCTTATCCGATTCCGGAGCCATACTGGCCGCCGGAATGTTGTTTGGCGGGAGCTTGGATTGCTTAGGCTCCCCGCCATTGGTCGCCATGGGGACCGCCTCCCCTTGGTTTTCGGCGACCGACGTATTAACCTCGGGCGCTCTCTTGTCGGCCCCGCTCGCTCCCTCTCGGGCAGGGGGGCGTCCTCAAGAAGGACACTTTGGTGTCCCCCATGACGGTAGGTGAGGGGGCTCGTGGCGGCGTCTCACTCTCTACCAATTCGACTGGCAGAGAGTTCCCCTCCGATGATGGGGTATCGGGGAGTGTGTGGGGAGGACTGAAAAACAACAAACAAGGACAAGTAGACCAAAGACGATAGTAAATCTTCAAATATTTACGATTCGTCCGGGGGCTTCACCCTGGGTTGTCTTCGGGGGACAACTTCGGATCCTGAATCCAAACTATCCGGGAGGTTCAGCTTCCTCCTCCTGGGTGCTCCCTCCTTCGTGTCTTCGGGGGCTGCCCTCTTCTTCTTCCTCCCCATAAGGGGGGAGTTGCTTTCCACATCCTCCTCCTCTTCCTCCTCGTCGTGGGAGGAGGGGGCTTCAGTCTCTCTGGACACAGTTTTCGAAGGACCCTTGGGGCGGGGGCCGCCCTTGGCCTCCTTGCCTTTCTTCTTCATGGCCTTCTTCTTCGGCGCTTGATAAGGCGTCGGTACCAGCACCTCCGTCAACTGGGGTGTGGCCGGGCCCTCTGGCAGCGGTGATGGACAGTTGATCCGCTCCTCCTTTGCCATCCAGGCCTGTATGGAACGCAAACTCTATAATTTTTGTTATACCTGAAATATTGACCGGATAGGTCTTCAGCAAAATCATGCTTACCGTCGTGGCCAGGGTCTCACTGTCGAATCCGATGTCCTCATTCTTCTTCGGCCACTTTTTCTGGGCCTTGAAGAGCTGCTTCCAGATGTCTTCGTATGTGGTGCCGAATAAGTGCTTCAGGGTCCGGGGCTCCTCCGGATTGAACTCCCATAAGCGGGAGGCTCGGAGCTAGCAGGGGAGATTGCGGCGGAAGAGCATCACTTGAATCACGTTAGTGAGATTAGTGCCCTCGGCCAACATATTGGAGATGCAATTTTGGAGAATCTTCACCTTTGATTTGGACCCCCAATCAAGGCCCTTGGTGGTCCATGAGGTGAGTCTCTGAAATCGGGCGTGGCCGCCCAGCTGGCTTCGCGGGGTTCGGTGATGTACAACCACTCCTGCTGCCATACCTTGATTGTTTCCACAAAAGCTCCTTTGGGTGAGGTGGCATTGGGGAGCTTGCTTACCATGGATCTACCGCAGTCTGCATGATGTCCGTCGACCACCTTAGGCTTCAGATTGAAGACCTTGATCCATGATACGTCTCCAACGTATCTATAATTTTCGATTGTTCCATGATATTATATTATCCTTCTAGGATGCCTTATGGGCTTTATTATACACTTTTATATGATTTTTGGGACTAACCTATTAACCCAGAGCCCAGTGCCAGTTTTTGTTTTTCTCCTGTTTTAGGGTTTTACACGAAAGGAATGTCAAACGGAGTCCAATTGACGAGCCAATTTTTTATGATTTTTTCTGGACCAAAAGAAGCCCCCGAAGCAAAAGAGTTGGGCCAGGAGAGCCACGGGCTGCCCTCGAGGGTGGAGGGCGCGCCCTGGGCAGGGGGGCGCGCCCCCTATCTCGAGGACGGCCCGTAGCTCCCCTTTACTTGGCCCCGACTCCAAAAATTCCTATAAATACTGAAACCTTCGGAAATTAACCTAGATCGGGAGTCCCGCTGCCGAAAGCCTCTGTAGCCACCGAAAACCAATCTACAGCCGTTCTGGCACCCTGCCGGAGGGGGGAATCCCTCTCCGGTGGCTATCTTCATCATCCCGACGCTCTCCATGACGAGGAGGGAGTATTCCACCCTCGGGGCTGAGGGTATGTACCAGTAGCTATGTGTTTGATCTCTCTCTCTCGTGTTCTTGAGATGGCACGATCTTGATGTATCGCGAGCTTTGCTATTCTAGTTGGATCTTATAATGCTTCTCCCCCTCTACTCTCTTGTAATGGATTGAGTTTTCCCTTTGAAGTTATCTTATCGGATTGAGTCTTTAAGGATTTGAGAACACTTGATGTATGTCTTGCACGTGCTTATCTGTGGTGACAATGGGATATCATGTGATCTACTCAATGTATGTTTTGGTGATCAACTTGCGGGCTCCGTGACCTTGGGAACCTATGCATAGGGGTTGGCACACGTTTTCGTCTTGACTCTCCGGTAGAAACTTCGGGGCACTCTTTGAAGTTCTATGTGTTGGTTGAATAGAAGTTTCTGAGATTGTGTGATGCATATCGTATAATCATGCCCACTGATACTTGAGGTGACAATGGAGTATCTAGGTGACATTAGGGTTTTGGTTGATTTGTGTCTTAAGGTGTTATTCTAGTACGAACTCTATGATAGATTGAACGTTACTACGGACTCTTGAATAGATCGATCAGAAAGAATAACTTTGAGGTGGCTTCGTACCCTACCATAATCTCTTCGTTTGTTCTCCGCTATTAGTTACTTTGGAGTGACTCTTTGTTGCATGTTGAGGGCTAGTAATATGATCCAATTATGTTATCCTTGTTGAGAGAACTTGCACTAGTGAAAGTATGAACCCTAGGCCTTGTTTCCTATCATTGCAACACCGTTTATGCTCACGTTTACCACTTTCTACCTTGCTGTTTTTATATTTTCCTATTACAAAAACCTATATCTACCATTCATATTGCACTTGTAACACCATCTCTTCGCCGAACTGGTTCACCTATACAATTTACCATTGTATTGGGTGTGTTGGGGACACAAGAGACTCTTTGTTATTTGGTTGCAGGGTTGTTTGAGAGAGACCATCTTCATCCTATGCCTCCCACGTATTGATAAACCTTAGGTCATCCACTTGAGGGAAATTTGCTACTGTCCTACAAACCTCTGCACTTGGAGGCCCAACACCGTCTACAAGAAGAAGGGTGCGTAGTAGACATCAAGCTCTTTTCTGGCGCCGTTGCCGGGGAGGTTAGTGCTTGAAGGTATATCTTTAGATCTTGCAATCGAATCTTTTAGTTTCTTGTTTTATCACTAGTTTCGTTTATAAAAGAAAACTACAAAAAATGGAATTAAGGTTACCTCATATGCTTCATCTTTTTAATATCTTTCGTGAAAATGATGGGAAGGAAAATTGTGCTCAAGTACTAGAAGAAGAATTACATAGAATGCTTGGCATAAAATATGTGCATGATGAGCATGATTGCAATGTTGATAGTATGAATTCTTTGAATACCCATGATGCTAATGATATGCAAAGCCACAAGCTTGGGGAAGCTATGTTTGATGAAGATGATATTTTTAGTCCCCCAAGTTTTGATGAGAATATTTTTTATGCTGAAAGCATGCCTCCTATTTATGATGATTATATCGATGAAAGTGGATTTGGAGAGGTCATGACTTTATTCAGTGATGAATCCACTATTTCGGAAGAGGTTCCAATTGATTATGAGAACAAAGTTGCTATCTATGATGATTATTGTGATGACTTGTATGCTATAATAATAATGATTACCATGAAACTTGTCATCATGATTTTACTTTTCAATTGGATTATGCTTCACATGATAGCTATTTTGTTGAATTTGCTCCTCCCACTACTATGAATGAGAAGAATTTTGCTTATGATGGGAGTAGTAAAATTTCTATGCAAGTAGATCATGAAAATAATGCTTTATGTACTGGTTATATTGTTGAATTCATTCATGATGCTACTGAAAATTATTATGAGGGAGGAACATATGCTTGTAGGAATTGCAATAATATCAAGTTTCCTCTCTATGTGCTTAAAGTTTTGAAGTTATGCTTGTTCTGCCTTCCTATGCTAGTTGATTATTGTTCCCATAAGTTGTTTGCTCACAAAATCCCTATGCATAGGAAGTGCGTTAGACTTAAATGTGCTAGTCATATTCTTCATGATGCTCCCGTTATGTTTCAATTCTTATCTTTTATGCGAGCATCATTGAAATCTTCATGCCTAGCTAGGGGCGTTAAACGATAGCGCTTGTTGGGAGGCAACCCAATTTTATGTTTTTGTTTTTGTTGCTGTTAGGGAATAAATATTGCATCTAGCCTCTGATTAGATGTGGTTTCATGTTTTGTTTAGTGTTTGTGCCAAGTAGAACCTTTGGGAAGACTTGTGTGAAGTTTATATGATCTTGCTGAAAACAGAATCGTTAGCGCTCGCTAAAGTAGTCGTGGGATTTTACTGGAACATGCGTTTAGTTGATTCTTTTTTAAGATGATTGGTAGACAAATTCCTCAAATTTAAAAATTTAGTTTGAATTTTTTTTGAGTTCCAGAAGTAGGCGAATCCTGCATATTACTACAGACTGTTCTGTCTTTGACAGATTCTGTTTTTCGTGTGTTGTTTGCTTATTCCGATGCATCTATGAGTAGTATTGGAGGATATGATCCATAGATAAGTTGGATTACAGTAGGTTTAACACCAATATAAACAAATAATGAATTTATTGATGTACCTTTGAGTAGTGGTTTGCTTTCTTATACTAACGGAGCTCACGAGAATTTTTGTCTAAGTTTTGTGTTGTGAAGTTTTCAAGTTTTGAGTATTGCTTTGATGGGCTATGGAACAAGGAGTAGCAAAGGCCTAAGCTTGGGGATGACCATGGCACCCCAAGTAAATTCAAGATAATCAAAAGACTAAGCTTGGGGATGCCCCGGGAAGGCATCCCCTCTTTCGTCTTCATCCATCGGTAACTATACTTGGCGCTATATTTTTATTCGCAACATGTTATGTGTTTTGCTTGGAGCATCATGTATAATTTGAGTCTTTGCTTGTTAGTTTGCCACAATCATCCTTTCTGGACACACCTATTTGAGAGAGTTAAATATGGCCTAGAAACTATTAGAACACTCTATGTGCTTCACTTATATCTTTTGAGTTGAATAGTTTTTGCTCTAGTGCTTCACTTATATCTTTTAGAGCACGGTGGTGGTAATATTTTGTAGAAATTGTTGAACTATAATGCTTCACTTATATCTATTTGAGAGTCTATTAAAACAGCATGGTAATGCGTTTAGGCTAAAAGAACTAGTCTTCACGTGATAGACATCCAATGTCAATGTAGTAAAAAAAATCACACCAAGTGCATTGAATATGATGAGAAGTTGGATGCTTGATAATTGTTTTGAGATATGAGGATAGTGATATTAGAGTCATACTAGTGGAGTTATTATGAAATTGAAAAAATGCTTGTGTTAAGTTTAGTGATTCCTGTAGCATGCACGTATGGTGAACCGCTATGTGACGAAGTTAGAGCATGAGGTATTTGTAAAGTGTCAACCTTTGTGTGGAGGTCGGGGGCGCGCGATGGTTAACTCCTACCAACCTCCCCCTAGGAGCATGCATTTATTGCTTTGTTTTGATGACTCGTAGATTTTTGCAATAAGTATATGAGTTCTTTATGACTAATGTTGAGTCCATGGATTATACGCACTCTCACCCTTCCACCATTGCTAGCCTCTCTTGTACCGTGCAACTTTCGCCAGTGCCATAAACCCACTATATATCCTTCCTCAAAATAGCCACCATATTGTTCCTCAAAACAGCCACCATACCTACCTATCATGGCATTCCTATAGCCATTCCGAGATATATTGCCATGCAACTTTCCATCGTTCCGTTCATATGACACGCATCATATTGTCATATTGCCATTGCATGATCATGTAGTTGACATCGTATTTGTGGCAAGGCCACCATGCATAACTTTTTATACATGTCACTCTTGTTTCATTGCACATACCGGTACACCGCCGGAGGCATTCATATAGAGTCATACTTTGTTGTTGTAGTATCGAGTTGTAATGGAAGTGTGATGATCATCATTATTAGAGCATTGTCCCATGGGAGGAAAGGCTAAATCTATAAAGCCCCTCCAGAATAAAATAAAGAAAAAAGAAAGGCCAAAGAAAAAAAAAAGAAAAAAAAAGCCCAAAAAAGAAAAAAGAAAAAGAAAAAAGGGACAATTGCTACTATCTTTTTCCACACTTGTGCTTCAAAGTAGCACCATGTTCTTCATTGTAGAGAGTCTCATGTTTAGTCACTTTCATATACTAGTGGGAATTTTTGTTATAGAACTTGGCTTGTATATTCCAACGACGGGCTTCCTCAAATGCCCTAGGTCTTCCTGAGCAAGCAAGTTGGATGCACACCCACTAGTTTCTTTTGTTGAGCTTTCATTCATATTTAGCTCTAGTGCATCCGTTGCATGGCAATCCCTACTCACTCACATTGATATCTATTGATGGGCATCTCCATAGCACGTTGATACACCTAGTCGATGTGAGACTATCTCGCTCCTTTTTGTCTTCTCCACAACCACCTCTTTTCCACCCATAGTGTTATGTCCATGGCTCACGCTCATGTATTGCGTGAAAGTTAAAAGGTTTGAAAAGATAGAGTATGAAAACAAGTGCTTGGCTGAAATCGGGGTTGTGCATGATATAAATATTTTTGTATGATAACGAGGGAGCATAGCCAACACTATATGATTTCGTAGGGATAACTTTCTTTAGCCATAGTATTTTGAGAAGACATTATTGCTTTGTTAGTATGCTTTAAGTATTATTGTTTCTTATGTCGATATAGACTTTTATCTTAAATCTTTCAGATCTGAACATTCATGCCACAATTAAGAGAATTATATTGAAAAACTATATTGGTTAGCATTCCACATCAAAAATTCTTTCTTTATCATTTACCTACTCGAGGACGAGCAGGAATTAAGCTTGGGGATTCTGATACGTCTCCAACATATCTATAATTTTTTATTGTTCCATGCTATTATATTGTCCTTCTAGGATGTCTTATGAGCTTTATTATACACTTTTATATGATTTTTGGGACTAACCTATTAACCCAGAGCCCAGTGCCAGTTTCTGTTTTTCTCCTATTTTAGGGTTTTACAGAAAAGGAATAGCAAACGGAGTCCAATTGATGAGCCAAATTTTTATGATTTTTTCTGGACCAAAAGAAGCCCCCGAAGCAAAAGAGTTGGGCCAGGAGAGCCACGGGCTGTCCTCAAGGGTGTATGGCATGCCCTGGGCAGGGGGGCGCGCCGCCCTATCTCGAGGACGGCCCGTAGCTCCCATTTACTTGGCCCCGACTCCAAAAATTCCTATAAATATTGAAACCTTCGGAAATTAACCTAGATCGAGAGTCCCGCCGCCGAAAGCCTGAAAACCAATCTACACCCGTTCTGGCACCCTGCCGGAGGGGGATCCCTCTCCGGTGGCTATCTTCATCATCCCAGCGCTCTCCATGACGAGGAGGGAGTAGTCCACCCTCGGGGCTGAGGGTATGTACCAATAGCTATGTGTTTGATCTCTCTCTCTCGTGTTCTTGAGATGGCACGATCTTGATGTATCGCGAGCTTTGCTATTCTAGTTGGATCTTATGATGCTTCTCCCCCTTTACTCTCTTGTAATGGATTGAGTTTTCCTTTTGAAGTTATCTTGTCAGATTGAGTCTTTAAGGATTTGAGAACACTTGATGTATATCTTGCACGTGCTTATCTGTGGTGACAATGGGATATCATGTGATCTACTCGATGTATGTTTTGCTGATCAACTTGCGGGCTCCGTGACCTTGGGAACCTATGCATAGGGGTTGGCACACGTTTTCGTCTTGACTCTCCGGTAGAAACTTTGGGGCACTCTTTGAAGTTCTATGTGTTGGTTGAATAGATGTTTCTGAGATTGTGTGATGCATATCATATAATCATGCCCACGGATACTTGAGGTGAAAATGGAGTATCTATGTGACATTAGGGTTTTGGTTGATTTGTGTCTTAAGGTGTTATTCTAGTACGAACTCTATGATAAATTGAACGTTACTACAGACTCTTGAGTAGATCGATCAGAAAGAATAACTTTGAGGTGGTTTCGTACCCTACCATAATCTCTTCGTTTGTTCTCCGATATTAGTTACTTTGGAGTGACTCTTTGTTGCATGTTGAGGGCTAGTAATATGATCCAATTATGTTATCCTTGTTGAGAGAACTTGCACTAGTGAAAGTATGAACCCTAGGCCTTGTTTCCTATCATTGCAACACCGTTTATGCTCACGTTTACCACTTTCTACCTTGCTGTTTTTATATTTTCCTATTACAAAAACCTATATCTACCATCCATATTGCACGTGTATCACCATCTGTTCGCCGAACTAGTGCACCTATACAATTTACCATTGTATTGGGTGTGTTGGGGACACAAGAGACTGTTTGTTATTTGGTTGCAGGGTTGTTTGAGAGAGACCATCTTCATCCTATGCCTCCCACGGATTGATAAACCTTAGGTCATCCACTTGAGGGAAATTTGCTACTGTCCTACAAACCTCTGCACTTGGAGGCCCAACAACATCTACAAGAAGAAGGGTGCGTAGTAGACATCAATCCATAAGCCGAAGTGTGGGGGACGCGGAGGAAAGCCTCACACGCGACTATAAAAGACGATATGTGTATGACAAAATTTGGGGCTAGATCATCGAAATCTAGCCCGTATATCAAGATGGCAATATTCCCCGTGGGGATGGGTACCCACGGGGATTTACCCATCATGGAGCGGGGATGGGGGGAAAATTATCCCCATGGGTATTGTTTGGTGGGTACCCGTTAGTCTTGCGGGGCGGGGATGGGTATAAAATCCCCCCATGGTGACTCCATGGATACCCGAAAACTATGCCATTCGTACTATAAATGCAGAATATTTAGATTAATACCTAGATATTTCACATAATTATATTTCTCCACCTCTCCCAACAACCATGTCTTCTCCAATCTCACCTATCCTAGTCAGCTTTGAAATCCCCGTGGATACCCGACGGGTACCGGGTACCCGCTATTAACGGGGATGGGGGGCATTTTGTCCCCGCGAAGCTTCATAGGGATCGCGGGTATGGGGATTGGCGGGGATCGGGGCGGGGATGGTGGAGTCATCCCCGTCCCTGTTGCCACCTTGACCCGTAGAAGAACAAAAGGCCCTGAACCAAGGGGTGGAGGGGAAATCCTAGCCCCTGAAGGAAATGGGGGGTGAACACGAACCTCTCATCGGGCCATGGAGTGGGAATCACATGATCTTTGTCAGGGATCCTATGCGCTATGTCTGCGGATAGATAGCCCGCGCTCCGGAGATCCTTCACGTCGTTTTCAGTGACGATGGAGGCCTCCCACTTGCCCTTGGAGTCAGATCCGGTCATTGCTGGAGATGGAGGCGGTGGTGGAGGAGATTGGAGCTACGGGCGCTGGAGCTAGAAGATTGGTAAGCAAAGGCTAGAGGAAGGCGTGAGGAAAAAGGAGGTGTCTTTATCCTTTTATAGACGATAAAAATACCAAACGTCCCCCGCTCAAGCCATAAAACTCGCATGTTCCCAACGAGATCATGTGTAAGGTACGGTTGGGTTACCCAAACCATATTGATGAGGATCCCATAATGGGCGGGCATGATCTCTGTTTCGACAAGACGTGCCAATGGAGTCTATGCCTTGAAACGCGGAACAAGAGGCAAGAAAATGGTTCGAAATGATAATGGGTCAAGTGTGATGTTTCGCCAAAAAAAGTTGTCTGTAAAGACACTATACCTATTTTGATGTCTTGCCTTCGTGGCTAAGGGTTTTAATAATCATGCAGAGCCGGACATAGTTCCTTTATGCAGGAAGCTAATTTAAAATGTTCAGAAGAAGGAACCCGCCTTGCAATGCCGAAGACAGTATGTGTGCCGAACACATCATCATCGAAGACTGGTCCAGGGGCTATTGATGGAGTCCTGGACTAGGGGGTCCTCGGGTGTCCAGACTACTCAATATGGGCCAGACTGATGGGCCATAAAGATAAAAGCAGAAGATTATCCCTCGTGTCCGGGAAGGACTCCTATAAGCGTAGAATGGCAAGTTTTGTGTCCGGGTGTAATGTTTCCTTCCTCTGCAAGATGACTTTGTACAACCCTAGGTCCCTCCGGTGTGTATATAAACCGGAGGGTTTAGTCCGTAGAGGCTATCAGAATAATCTCAGGCTAGACATCTAGGGTTTAGCCAATACGATCTTGAGGTAGATCAACTCTTGTAACCCCTATACACATCAAGTTCAATCAAGCAGGAAGTAGGGTTTTACCTCCATTAAGAGGACCCGAACCTGGGTAAACATCGTGTCCTTGTTGTCCCTTGTTACCATCGATCCTCAGATACACAGCTTGGGACCCCCTACCCGAGATCTGCCGATTTGACACCGACAGCAGCGTCTCCCCCGCGCCCCCTCCTTCGACCTCCACCCGCTCGACCGAGCCACACCCCTCGTTTATCTGGGGCTCGACGATGGTTTTGGCCGGCGCCATGCCCGCTGCCATCTCCAGTCAGGTCGGGTCCTTCGCGGCCAGCCCCCTCGCCTCAGCGGCCCTCGCACGCGCCTGGGCCGAGGCCTCCCTCACCGCTTTCTCGGCCGCCGCCAGCTCCGCCTCAGCCACGCTTCGGTCACGCCAGGCGATGTGCTCGGCGTCGACCGGGTCCAAGCCAAGGTCTTCCTAGGGCTGGCCCTCCTCCAGATCGATGGCGCTGCTCCGGGTCCTCCGGAAGAAGACGTCCTTCCCAAACACAACTGTCGTGGCTGCCAGCACCATATCAAGGGTTGTCCAACGAACCGCAAGGACGCCATAAGAAAAAAGGAACCAGGTGGCCAGCAAAGTTCAGTCACGCTTACCCGATCGCTGTCGGGCTGACTTGTCTGGCGGCATGGCCGGGCCGGCCCGACGTGCCTTCTTAGCGGCGGTCTTGCCGTGTGGTGGCGGTGCCCCCGCTGCACACTTCAGAGCTAGCTTCGACACCATCGAATCCTTCCCGTGCGGCCGGCTCGAGGGATGGCCCGGTCTCGGCCACCTTGGGGGTCGACGTTGTCGTCTCCTCCCATCGGTGGCGCTGCATGGTCAGCGGCCATCAGGCCCTCCTCATCGTCATCTAGATAGTCTCGCAGAGGTCTGGGGCGGAGACTTACCCGACCGTCGCGCCGTGCCGGCCGGCCGCGTTGCGGCCAGCTCCGCATGCTTGACGATGGCCTCGCCGCTGCCCGAGCCGGCTTGCTCGTCCCTCGCGACCTGCGTCCTCGGCCAGTCACGAGTTTGTTGGACCACAAGTAGCAGCCCCTCTCTCATCGCGTCGGGACGGAGGAAAAGCTCAGCCATTGCAAAATATGGAGACCAAGGACTCACCGGAGGCGCCGACCATCGCTGGCTGTATGGTAGCTTCCCGAAGGCCCAGTCCGCACACACCCCGGTCTTGGATATGTTGTTGACCCGCTCAGCAATCTGCTCCAGCGACAGATCCTGGGACGACATCCGGGTAGGATCCCGGTTGTTGCCCATATCGGCGATGATGTGCTCCCGGCACTACAGCGGCAGCACCCGGCGCATAATGAAGGCGGAGACGAGATCCGTCCCAGTGAGCCCCTCGCGCGTCGTCATCTCGGCGATCCGGCGGCACTGGTTCAACACCGCCCACGGTGGATTCTTGGGTGAGTAGCTCCAGTTCGTCTTGGCCTACGGTGGCTCGTCAATGAACGGTTGTAGGCTGATGTAGTCTGCGCCAAGGTTGCGCACGTAGGAGTGTTGGGGAGCGTAGTATTTCAAAAAAAATCCTACGCACACGCAAGATCATGGTGATGCATAGCAACAAGAGGGGAGAGTGTCGTCCATGTACCCTCATAGACCGTAAGTGGAAGCGTTATGACAACACGGTTGATGTAGTCGTACGTCTTCACGATCGAACGATCCTAGTACCGAACGTACGGCACCTCCGCGATCTGCACACGTTCAGCTCGGTGATGTCCCACGAACTCACGATCCAGTAGAGCTTCGAGGGAGAGTTCCTTCAGCACGACGGCGTGATGACGGTGATGATGAAGTTACCGACGCAGGGCTTCGCCTAAGCACTGCTACCATATGACCGAGGTAGAATATGGTGGAGGGGGCACCGCACACGGCTTGGAACAATCAACTTGTGTGTCCTAGGGTGCCCCCCTGCCCCCATATATAAAGTAGCAAGGGGATGAGGTCGGTCGGCCCTATAGGGCGCGCCAAGGAGTAGGTTTCCTACTCCTGGTAGGAGTAGGAATCCCTCTTTCCTATTCCTACCAGGATTAGGAAAGGAAGAAGGAAGGTAGAAGGAAAGAGAGGGAGATGGAGAGGGAAAGAGGGGCCGCGCCCCCCTCCTCTAGTCCAATTCGGACTCCCCATGGGAGGAGGCGCGCCACCTCCTGGGCTGCTGCCCTCTCTCTTTCCCAAAGCCCACCAACGCCCAATAGTTCCCCCGGGGGTTCCGAT
>LR738711.1:740136665-740156651 GCA_902687465.1 Secale cereale
CCCCCCCCCCCCGGCACTCCGACAAATATCTGGTGACCCCGGAACTCATCCGGTGTCCGAATATAGTCGTTCAATATATCAATCTTTATGTCTCGGACATTCCGAGACTCCTCGTAATTACCGTGATCTCATCCGGGACTCCGAACTACCTTCGGTACATCAAAACTTATAAACTCGTAATACCGATCATCACCGAACGTTAAGCGTGCGGACCCTACAGGTTCGAGAACTATGTAGACATGACCGAGACTCATCTCCGGTCAATAACCAATAGCGGAACCTGGATGCTCATATTGGTTCCTACATATTCTACGAAGATCTTTATCGGTCAAACCGCATAACAACATACATTGTTCCCCTTGTCATCGGTATGTTACTTGCCCGAGATTCGATCGTCGGTATCTCAATACCTAGTTCAATCTCATTACCGGCAAGTCTCTTTACTCGTTCTGTAATGCATCATCTCGTGACTAACTCATTAGTCATTTGCTTGCAAGGCTTATAGTGATGTGCATTACCGAGAGGGCCCAGAGATACCTCTCCGACACTCGGAGTGACAAATCCTATTCTCGATCTATGCCAACACCACAAACACCTTCGGAGACACCTGTAGAGCATCTTTATAATCACCCAGTTACGTTGTGACGTTTGATAGAACACAAGGTGTTCCTCCGATATTCGGGAGTTGCATAATCTCATAGTCATAGGAACATGTATATGTCATGAAGAAAGCAATAGCAGTAAAACTAAACGATCAAGTGCTAAGCTAACGGAATGGGTCAAGTCAATCACATCATTCACTAATGATGTGATCCCGTTAATCAAATGACAACTCATGTCTATGGCTAGGAAACTTAACCATCTTTGATTCAACGAGCTAGTCAAGTAGAGGCATACTAGTGACACTTTGTTTGTCTATGTATTCACACATGTACTATGTTTCCGGTTAATACAATTCTAGCATGAATAATAAACAGTTATCATGATATAAGGAAATATAAATAACAACTTTATTATTGCCTCTAGGGCATATTTCCTTCAGTCTCCCACTTGCACTAGAGTCAATAATCTAGATTACACAGTAATGATTCTGACACCCATGGAGTCTTGGTGCTGATCATGTTTTGCTCGTGAGAGAGGCTTAGTCAACGGGTCTACAACATTCAAATCCGTATGTATCTTGCAAATCTCTATGTCTCCCTCCTTGACTTGATCGCTGATGGAATTGAAGCGTCTCTTGATGTGCTTGGTTCTCTTGTGAAATCTGGATTCCTTTGCCAAGGCAATTGCACCAGTATTGTCACAAAAGATTTTCATTGGATCCGATTCACTGGGTATGACACCTAGATCGGATATGAACTTCTTCATCCAGACTCCTTCATTTCCTGCTTATGAAGCAGCTATGTACTCCGCTTCACATGTGGATCCCGCCACGACGCTTTGCTTAGAACTGCACCAACTGACAGCTCCACCGTTCAATAAAAACACGTATCCGGTTTGTCACTTAGAGTCATCGGGATCGGTGTCAAAGCTTGCATCGACGTAACCATTTACGATGAGCTCTTTATCACCTCCATAAACAAGAAACGTATCCATAGTCCTTTTCAGGTATTTCAGGATGTTCTTGACCGCTGTCCAGTGATCCACTCCTAGATTACTTTGGTACCTCCCTACTAAACTAATAGCAAGGCACACATCAGGTCTGGTACACAGCATTGCATACATGATAGAGCCTATGGCTGAAGCATAGGGAACACCTTTCATTTTCTCTCTATCTTCTGCAGTGTTCGGGCATTGAGTTTTACTCAACTTCACACCTTGTAACACAGGCAAGAACCCTTTCTTCGACTGATCCATTTTAAACTTCTTCAAAACTTTATCAAGGTATGTGCTTTGTGAAAGTCAAATTAAGCGTCTTGATCTATCTCTATAGATCTTGATGCCTAATATATAAGCAGCTTCACCGAGGTCTTTCATTGAAAAACTTTTATTCAAGTATCCTTTTATGTTATCCAGAAATTCTATATCATTTCCAATCAACAGTATGTCATCCACATATAATATCAGAAATGCTACAGAGTTCCCAGTCACTTTCTTGTAAATAAGCTTCTCCAAAAGTCTGTATAAAACCATATGCTTTGATCACCTCATCAAAGCGTATATTCCAACTCCGAGATGCTTACACCAGTCCATAGATGCATCGCTGGAGCTTACACACTTTGTTAGCACCTTTAGGATTGACAAAACCTTTTGGTTGCATCATATACAACTCCTGTTTGAGGTATCTATTAAGGAATGCAGTTTTGACATCCATTTGCCAAATTTCATAATCATAAAATGCGGCAATTTCTAACATGATTCGGATAGACTTAAGCATCGCTGCGGGTGAGAAAGTCTCATCGTAGTCGACTCCTTGAACTTGTAGAAAACCTTTTCCAACAAGTCGAGCTTTGTAGACAGTGACATTACAGTCAGCGTCGGTCTTCCTCTTGAAGATCCATTTATTTTCAATGGCTTGCCGATCATCGGGCAAGTCAACCAAAGTCCACACTTTGTTCTCATACATGGATCCCATCTCAGATTTCATGGCCTCAAGCCATTTTGCGGAATCTGGGCTCATCATTGCTTCCTCATAGTTCGTAGGTTCATCATGGTCTAGTAACATAACTTCCAGAACTGGGTTGCTGTACCACTCTGGTGCGGAACATACTATGGCTGACCTACGAGGTTCAGTAGTAACTTGATCCAAAGTTTCATGATCATCATCATTAGCTTCCTCACTAATTGGTGTAGGTATCACTGGAACTAGTTTATGCGATGTACTACTTTCCAATTCGGGAGAAGGTACAATTACCCCATCAAGTTCTACTTTCCTCCCACTCACTTCTTTCGAGAGAAACTCCTTCTCTAGAAAGGAGCCATTCTTAGCAATGAATATCTTACCTTCGGATCTGTGATAGAAGGTGTACCCAATAGTTTCCTTTGGGTATCCTATGAAGACATATTTCTCTGATTTGGGTTCGAGCTTATCAGGTTGAAGCTTTTTCACATAAGCATCGCAGCCCCAAACTTTAAGAAGTGACAACTTTGGTTTCTTGCCAAACCACAGTTCATAAGGCGTCGTCTCAACGGATTTAGATGGTGCCCTATTTAACATGAATGCAGTTGTCTCTAAAGCATAATCCCAAAATGATAGTGGTAAATCGATAAGAGACATCATAGATCGCACCATATCTAATAAAGTACGGTTACAACGTTCGGCACACCATTACGTTGTGGTGTTCCGAGTGGCGTGAGTTGTGAAACTATTCCACATTGTTTCAAATGAAGACCAAACTTGTAACTCAAATATTCGCCTCCACAATCAGACTGTAGAAACTTTATTTTCTTGTTACGATGATTCTCTAATTCACTCTGAAATTCTTTGAACTTTTCAAATGTTTCATACGTGTGTTTCATCAAGTAGATATACCCATATCTGCTCAAATCATCAGTGAAGGTCAGAAAATAACGATACCCACCGCGAGCCTCAACACTCATTGGTCCACATACATCAGTATGTATGAGTTCCAACAAATCAGTTGCTCGCTCCATTGTTCTGGAGAACGAAGTCTTAGTCATCTTGACCATGAGGCATGGTTCGCAAGCACCAAGTGATTCATAATCAAGTGATTCCAAAAGTCCATCAGTATGGAGTTTCTTCATGCGCTTTACACCAATATGACCTAAACAGCAGTGCCACAACTAAGTTGCACTATCATTATTAACCTTGCATCTTTTGGCTTCAATATTATGAATATGTGTATCACTACGATCGAGATCCATCAAGAATAGACCATTCTTCAAGGGTGCATGACCATAAAAGATATTACTCATATAAATAGAACAACCATTATTCTCTGATTTAAATGAATAACTCCTCACAACAAACAAGATCCAGATATAATGTTCATGCTCAACGCTTGCACCAAATAACAATTATTTAGGTCTAATACTAATCCCGATGGTAGATGTAGAGGTAGCGTGCCGATGGCGATCACATCGACTTTGGAACCATTTCCCACACGCATCGTCACCTCATCCTTAGCTAATCTTTGTTTAATCCGTAGCCCTTATTTAGAGTTACAAATATTAGCAACCAAACCAATATCAAATACCCAGGTGCTACTACGAGCATTAGTAAGGTACACATCAATAACATGTATATCAAATATACCTTTGTTCACTTTGCCATCCTTCTTATCCTCCAAATACTTGGGGCAGTTCCGCTTCCAGTGTCCAGTCCCTTTGCAGTAGAAGCACTCAGTTTCAGGATTGGCTCCAAACTTGGGTTTCTTCACGGGAGTAGCAACTGTCTTGTTGTTCTTCTTAAAGTTTCCCTTCTTTCCCTTGCCCTTTTTCTTGAAACTAGTGGTCTTGTTAACCATCAACACTTGATGCTCCTTTTTGATTTCTACCTCCGCAGCTTTGAGCATAGCAAAGAGCTCGGGAATTGTCTTCTACATCCCTTGCATGTTATAGTTCATCACGAATCCTTTATAGCTTGGTGGCAGTGATTGAAGAACGCTATCAATAACACTATCTTCGTCGACTTTGCATCCAAGTTGAGTCATATGATTGCAATACCCAGACATTCTGAGCAAGTGTTCACTAATAGAACCGTTCTCCTCCATCTTGCAGCTGTAGAACTTATTGGAAATCTCATATTTCTCAATCCGGGCATTTGCTTGAAATATTAACTTCAACTCCTGGAACATCTAATATGCTCCATGACATTCAAAACGTCATTGAAGTCTCGGTTCTAAGCCGTAAAGCATGGCACACTGAACTATCATGTAGTCATCAAAACGAGCTTGCCAGACGTTCATAACGTCCGGGGTTGCTCCCGCAGCAGGCTTGTCACCTAGCGGTGCTTCTAGCACATAATTCTTCTGTGCAGCAATGAGGATAATCCTCAAGTTACGGACCCAATCCGTGTAGTTGCTACCATCATCTTTCAACTTAGCTTTCTCTAGGAATGCATTAAAATTCAACGGAACAACAGCACGGGCCATCTATCTACAATAATATAGACATGCAAAAAACTATCAGGTACTAAGTTCATGATAAATTAAAGTTCAATTAATCAAATTACTTAAGAACTCCCACTTAGACAGACATCCCTCTAATCATGTAAGTGATCACGTGATCCATATCAACTAAACCATGTCCAATCATCACGTGAGATGGAGTAGTTTTCAGTGGTGAACATCTTATGTTGATCATATCTACTATATGATTCGCGCTCGACCTTTCGGTCTCCAGTGTTCCGAGGCCATATCTGCATATGATAGGCTCATCAAGTTTGACCCGAGTATTCTGCGTGTGCAAAACTGGCTTGCACCCGTTGTATGTGAACGTAGAGCTTATCACACCCAATCATCACGTGGTGTCTCGGCACGACGAACTTTCGCAACGGTGCATACTCAGGGAGAACACTTATACCTTGAAATTTAGTGAGAGATCATCTTATAATGCTACCGTCGATCTAAGCAAAATAAGATGCATAAAAGATAAACATCACATGCAATCAATATAAGTGATATGATATGGCCATCATCATCGTGTGCCTTTGATCTTCATCTCCAAAGCACTGTCATGATCACCATCATCACCGGCGCGACACCTTGATCTCCATCATAGCATCGTTGTCGTCTCGCCAATTATTGCTTCTACGGCTATCGCTGCCGCTTAGTGATAAAGTAAAGCAATTACATGGCGATTGCATTTCATACAATAAAGCGACAACCATATGGCTCCTGCCAGTTGCCGATAACTCTGTTACAAAACATGATCATCTCATACAATAAAATTTAGCATCATGTCTTGACCATATCACATCACAACATGCCCTGCAAAAACAAGTTAGACGTCCTCTACTTTGTTGTTGCAAGTTTTACGTGGCTGCTACGGGCTGAGCAAGAACCGTTCTTACCTGCGCATCAAAACCACAACGATATTTCATCAAGTATGTGATGTGTTAACCTTCACAAGGACCAGGCGTAGCCACACTTGATTCAACTAAAGTTGGAGAAACTAACACCCACTAGCCACCTGTGTGCGAAGCACGTCGGTAGAACCAGTCTCGCGTAAGCGTATGCGTAATGTCAGTCCGGGCCGCTTCATCCAAAAATACCGCCGAATCAAAGTATGACATGTTGGTAAGCAGTATGACTAGTATCGCCCACAACTCACTTGTGTTCTGCTCGTGCATATAACATCTACGCATAAACCTGGCTCATGATGCCACTGTTGGGGAGCGTAGTATTTCAAAAAAAATCCTACGCACACGCAAGATCATGGTGAGAGTGTCGTCGACGTACCCTCGTAGACCGTAAGCGGAAGCGTTATGACAACGCGGTTGATGTAGTCGTACGTCTTCACGATTGACCGATCCTAGTACCGAATGTACGGCACCTCTGCGATCTGCACACGTTCAGCTCGGTGACGTCCCACGAACTCACAATCCAGTAGAGCTTCGAGGGAGAGTTCCGTCAGCATGACGGCGTGATGACGGTGATGATGAAGTTACCGACGCAGGGCTTCGCCTAAGCACTGCTACGATATGACCGAGGTGGAATATGGTGGAGGAGGGCGCCGCACACGGCTTGGAACAATCAACTTGTGTGTCCTAGGTGCCCCCTGCCTCGTATATAAAGGAGCAAGGGGAGGAGGCCGGCCGGCCCTATAGGGCGCGCCAAGGAGTAGGTTTCCTACTCCTAGTAGGAGTAGGAATCCCTCTTTCCTATTCCTACTAGGAGTAGGAAAGGAAGAAGGAAGGGAGAAGGAAAGAGAAGGGGAGGGAGAGGGAAAGAGGGGTCGCGCCCCCCTCCTCTAGTCCAGTCCAATTCGGACTCCCCATGGGAGGGGGCGCGCCACCTCCTGGGCAGCTGTCCTCTCTCTTTCCCAAAGCCCACCAAGGCCCAATAGTTCCCCGGGGTGTTCCGATAACCCCCCCCCCCCCCCCCCGGCACTCCGATAAATATCCGGTGACCCCCGGAACTCATCTGATGTCCGAATATAGTCGTCCAATATATCAATCTTTATATATCAGACATTCCGAGACTCCTCGTCATGTCTGTGATCTCATTCGCGACTCCGAACTACCTTTGGTACATCAAAACTCATAAACTCATAATACCGATTGTCACAGAACGTTAAGCGTGCCGACCCTACGGGTTAGAGAACTATGTAGACATGACCGAGACTTATCTCCGGTCAATAACCAATAGCGGAACCTGGATGCTAATATTGGTTCCTACATATTCTATGAAGATCTTTATCGGTCAAACCGCATAACAACATACGTTGTTCCCTTTGTCATCGGTATGTTACTTGCCCGAGATTCGATCATCGATATCTCAATACCTAGTTTAATCTCGTTACCGGCAAGTCTCTTTACTCGTTCTGTAATGCATCATCTTGTTACTAACTCATTATTCATTTGCTTGCAAGGCTTATAGTGATGTGCATTACCGAGAGGGCCCAGAGATACCTCTCCGACACTCGGAGTGACAAATCCTATTCTCGATCTATGCCAACACCACAAACACCTTCGGAGACACCTGTAGAGCATCTTTATAATCACCCAGTTACGTTGTGACGTTTGATAGAACACAAGGTGTTCCTCCGATATTCGGGAGTTGCATAATCTCATAGTCATAGGAACATGTATAAGTCATGAAGAAAGCAATAGCAGTAAAACTAAATGATCAAGTGCTAAGCTAACAGAATGGGTCAAGTTAATCACATCATTCACTAATGATGTGATACCGTTAATCAAATGACAACTCATGTCTATGGCTAGGAAACTTAACCATCTTTGATTCAACGAGCTAGTCAAGTAGAGGCATACTAGTGACACTTTGTTTGTCTATGTATTCACACATGTACTATGTTTCCGGTTAATACAATTCTAGCATGAATAATAAACATTTATCATGATATAAGGAAATATAAATAACAACTTTATTATTGCCTCTAGGGCATATTTCCTTCAAGGAGTTCTGCCACTTCTTAGCAGAATCCTCCAGAGGCATCTTGGGGAACACCTCGGCGGGCCAGCCCGAGATCACGGCGGCCCCGCACGCGGACATGGAGCCGGCTGATGGCCCCTGATGCTTGACGAAGAAGAGGTGAGCCCATAGATCTAAGCTCGGCTCCACCCCCATGTAGCCCTCGTAGAGCGTGGTGAAGCCGGCGAGCTGCAGCATGGCATTGACATCCAGGTGGTGCGGCCGCAGCCCGAAGAAATCCAGAGAGGAGCGAAAGAAGGTACTCGCGGGGAGGCCGAACCCGTGCTTGAAGTGGCTGAGTTTCCGGCCCAAGATGCGATTCTATCCCAATCACGAAACTCATACGTGATTGGGGCACAACCGCATCTCAGGCGCTTAGCAAGATGGATATCATTACATCGTACCATTACATAAATACATGGGGAATACAACACTTCATACAAGTCACATGAATACAATAACATCAATACAAGGCATCCGACTACGGATGCAAACATGAAAAGCACAACAACATCCATCTGCTATCCCAGGCTGCCGACCAGGAACCTAGCCCAAGACTGACGAAGAAGAAGAAGAAAGAACTCCAACAAAAGGTCATATCGCTCTCACGTCAAGTCATCGGAAACCTGCACCTGCAACTGGTGCTGTAGTATCCGTGAGCCACGAGGACTCAGCAATCCCATAACCATGGGTATCAAGACTAGCAAATCTTAAAGGGTAAGGAGAGGTTAAGTGGTGAGGTTGCAGCAGCGGCTAAGCAATATATGGTGACTAACTTACGAGTGCAAGAATAAGATGAGCATCTACGAAAACTAGTAATGATCGCTAAAGATCCTGAACTACCTACGAGTCAAACATAACCCCACCTTGTTCTCTTCTCAAAATGACAAGAGACGGTCACGGTTACTCACACGGTTGTGTGTTTTATTTTGGATCCTTTGTCAAGTTTTCTACAACCGGACATTAACAAATTCCAATCTGCCACATAACCGCGGGCACGGCTTTCGAAAGATCATAACCCTGTAGGGGTGTCCCAACTTAGCCCATCACAAGCTCTCACGATCAGCAGAGATGATAATAATATTACCCCTTATCTTAGGGACAATCCGATCAGGCTCGGAATCCCGGTGCACAAGACATTTCGACAATGGTGAAACAAGTCCAGCAAGACCTCCCGGCGTGCCGACACCCTAATAGTAGCCACGCGTATCTCGTCTCAGGCCACGTCCCGATGAGCACTACGTACAGCAACCGAAGACCCCAGATAACTGGGTGGCACCGCAAGTGGCTCTAGTTTGGGACCAACACCATCAGCACTGGCCCCCCTGTTATGTAGAAAGAATCCTCGGGGACGCAACCCCCTATGCAATTTAATTAATTAATTAAGTTGTTATTATGAGGCAAAATAAAACCAATGTTGGCCTTGCTGGAGGAGTTTTATTCAAAGACGAACTATCAAGGGGTCCCCATATACCCAACCGCGTAAGGAACGCAAAATCAAGGAACATAATGACGGTTTATCGGCTCCTAAGGTGGCATGAGTGGAACAAAACACCGAGCAAAAGGCCAAGCCTTCCACCCATTGCCAAGTATATATGTGTGTGTTAACGTTTATATAAGATATATTGTGATATTCCAACAACAAGTTCCAACATGGAACGATCTTCATCTTCATCTGCAACTAGCAACGCTATAAGAGGGGCTGAGCAAGCGGGTAACATAGCCAAACAACGGTTTGCTAGGAGGGTGTCAAAGGTTAGAGGTTTCATGGCAACAAGGAGAGGCTGACAAATAGATAGGTAGCGCGACATATGGCGATAGCATCGAGACAACTAGCATGGCAATGATAGTAAAGGTATCCAAGGTGATGGTCATCTTGCCTGAGATCCCGCAAGGAGGAAGAACGAATCCATGAAGTCGACGAAGAAGAAGCCACGAAGACGAACCACGTGTAGTCGAACGAATCCTCACGATCGCAACGGAACAAGCACTAATGAGAAGAAGCAAGCAATACGGTAAACACATCACACAAGACATGACATAATGCTCAACCAAGTATGATGCAAGACAAGTCTATATGATGCAAAACATGTCAAGGGATGAAGTACACAAGAGCAACACAAAACAACAAGTTTAAATGAGACCAGAATCACATATAACAATTCATGTAAGTCCTCATATGCACATTTCGAAATTGGTCCAGATCTGAACAAACATTAATTTAAAGTTGTTAAACAGCAGGTTAACATGCACCATGATGGTCTAGTCGAAATTCTAGTCAAGTTTCATATAAAGTTTATTAAATTCGGAGCTACGGCCTAGAAGATATGAGCGAAACAAGTCAAGCATGTCAAAGATGCAAGATGCATCCAAACAACAAGCAAACACACTCCAAGCATGAAAACAACATGATATTATGCTTCTACATACGAAAACACACAAGTTTCATATATAGCACGCTCAAAACGGAGCAATGGTTCAACACATACACATGAAACATGATATAACAACAAGCTGTCCAAAAACAGCAACATAGCAATTTTGGAGCAAGGTATATATATGCTACAACACTCAAACATGGTAACAAGAGGCATGGATGGGAAATAGACATGATACTTAACAAGCATGAACTTAGAACACACCCAAAAACTTGCTGGAACACAATTAAACAAGCATGGCAAGTTGCAATAAGTTTACAGATTTCTCAGACTTGGCCAAAATCTGGGAAGGCAAAAACATCATCACGATGCTGCCTTTGGAGGCACACAACAACAAGCATATCAACTCTACTAGGTATATAAGGATCATGAACATATAATAGACATAGCATACATCAAACAACTCCATTGGAACAACTCCATAGGAGGCATGGATCAATAACAACAAGCTTCACCAAATTGATCATGCTGATAACAGTCTGACAGGTACATTTATAGCAACTTGAGAGCAAGAAATAAATAAGCTACAGCAGGCCATATATGCAAATAAGAGCATGGATGGATAGAGCATAACATGGACAACAAGACATGATCATTGGACATACTAAACCAAGCATGGATCTGAGTGGGGCATAAAGCAAACATGGCATCAGGTTTAACAGTTTCAGACTTAGCAGTTTTTCACAAGTCTCAAAAAACAACAACGGCGAGTAGGCTATTTTACAAGCTTGTTGCAAACACCTCAAGGCATATCATGAAAAGTGGATTGCACCACATCAAAGATGACATGATTGTGCTTCTAAAACATATTGACATGTGGCATGAAAGACAAACACACCAATAGCTATCAACAAGTCAAATCAGCATCTCATTACAAGTTTCAGCACTTAACAGCCACATGCACTTTTGCAACAGAGATTAACATGGCAAGATGGCACCTAACATGAATGCTACAGCAACCAACATGAAGAGCACATCAAAATGAACATTTTGACATACCACACACTCCATTTGGACCAACATGCACAAAGTTATCATCACCACAAGCATGCAACAAAATTACAGTTATCAGCAGTTTTAAACATATAGCACTCTTGCAACGATGATTAGGGCATCAAGATGAACTCAAACAAGCATGCCATAGTGGAACAATATGAAGAGCATATCACAACGATCATTTTGACATATTATATGCACAATTTGGTACAGCACACAAAAAGTTACAGCCACTCAAACATGCATATAAATGTATGAATTTCACATACTTAGTCATTTTTCAGAAAACAAAAGTGAGCGCGGTATAGTATTCTTCGTACGGGGCAGGGTTTAGTGGTGGCTCACCAGAGTGGGCTTGGCCCAGGTGGGGAGGAGGAAGCAGGCCGGGGAGATGGCTGGGCCTCGGGCCTTTGCCCGCGGCTGGGCCTAGGCCGGAGCTGGGCCAGAGGGAGGTGTGGCCCACGTGGCAGAGGGAGGCCCGGTCGTCCCTCTCCTCGATCCCGACTAGATCAAGGGAGGCCGGAGCAGGGGCGCCCGATGGCGCTGGAGGTCGGCGGTGAAGAAGGGGAGGTCGGCGCGGGGAGCGCCGGAGGCGGATCCAGGCGGCGACGGGCAAAATCCGGCGGCGGGCGGAGCCACGGCGGCGGAGGTGCAGCGGCGGTTGGCGACGCTGGCGACGGTTGGCGGCGGGGTAGGAGGCCAGCGGCGAGGTCCGGTCCGGCGACGGAGGGAGCAAGCGGCGAGGAGGCACGGTGGGCCCGAAGCGGCCCGGACGCGGGCCCGCCGTGGGCCGAGCGGGCCGCGGCGGCGGGAGGCAGGCGTAGTGGAGGCGGGGCGCTGACGTGGCGAGCCGTGGTTGGGCGCGGGCGGCGGCGCGGTGACGTGGCGCAATCTGATTGGGCGGAGTGAGGTGGCTGGCTAGACATGTCTGGCGCGGATGGACATGTCCGGCGGCGCGAGGGAAGAGGCTAGGGTTTGCACCGCGAATTTGGAAGGGGAAGGCTGATTTATAGGTAGAGGGAGCTAGGAGAGTCCAAATGAGGAGCGATTTTCGGCCAGGCGATCACGATCCAACGACCTGGAGGTGGTTAGGATGGGCTTGCGGGCTGTTGTGAAGGGGTGTTGGGCCAAAAGAGAGAAGGCTTCCGGCGGTTAACACGGTTAATCGATGGGCTATCAATCGAACTCCGAATGCGACGAAATTTGACAGGCGGTCTACCTATGCTATATAAGACCACACGGCAAGTTTCATTCCATTCCGAGAACATTTTTCGGCCACTTATAAAATAAATATTCGGAGGTGCCACGGGCGCGTGCAAGTGTGTCTGGGCTCAGAACGGACAACAGAGAGGACGGGCGGACTCGGACTGATGCAAGTTTTGAAAACATGATGATGCAATGCACATGATGACAAGGCAAAATGCAACACGCAATCAGATGACATGGCAACGACGACGAATAACTCGCTGACACCTGGCTTATTGGTCTCGGGGTGTCACACTGAGGAAGACGACGTGCTCACCCACCTCCGGCTACGGCATAGTCTCATCACCCGGCGCGCGCGCCTCCACCGCTGTCGGCGGCGGCAGTCGCTTGGTGTCGCGAAGGTACTAGATGTCGTCGTCAATGGTCTCAGACCTCTCCCACGAACCCTTGGGCCGCGCCATTGGTGCTGCTTTGCAAGAACGCGAGGCGCGGGGGCGAGAAGGGAGCCGAGGCAGTCGGAGCGCGTTGCAGCAAGGGCGTGCTCGGCGGAGAAGAAGGCGAAGGGGAGTGCGAGAGGAGCATGTGAGGGCTTTTCCGCCGCGCCCTCTCTTTGTTTTATAGCCACGGCGGAATGTGTGGAAGTGGGATCATCTGCGCCCACGACTCCACTTCTCCGCATCAGGCGGGCGTGTTTCACCCCACGACTTAACTACATTGGGAAGCGCAACCGTCCACGGCAGTCGCAATAAATCCTCCACGCGCGGGCCAGGGGAGCGGTGTGGCCGGGCCCAGCCCGTTGTTGCGTTCCGTCACGCACGTGGCCTGGCAGGGCCTCTCCCGGTGTTGGTTGCCACGTGGCGGCGCCTCGGACCGCGGAAGGCGTGCTCCTACTTTTTCAAGACCTGGCGGGCGTCTCGGTTTCCCGCCCCGGCCGAGATGCCGCGATCCGGCTTCTGGAGCCGGCGTAGGGTGTTGCCAGGACCTGGCGCGCTTCACCAACAACATCATCTACTCAGGGGGGATAAACTGCGAAGGTCCCCTTGCCTGGAGCCGGCGAGCCTTCACAGCTTCGAGACTACTGTCGGGGGGATGGCCCCCGAGCAGGCAACGGAACCCGGATTCTCTTAAAAAACGTCAGGGCTAGCAAAGCCCCTCAACCCGCCTCGCTCTGGCCGACTTCCCAGCGTAAGCCGGTCTGGTGCCGCAACCCGGCCAGCCAGTTGGTGCATGCCGGTTCCAAGAAGTCAACTCCCAGCGACAAGAGGGCGTGGCTATAGTGCGCCTCCCTTTACGCCGGCCTCGCCGGACACGGCAGCGACGCATCCATGTTCCCTGCCCCGGGCAAGCGGTGTCTCTGCGGCCTAACCCTATAGAGGGGCGGCGCACGTCGTCCACTGACGCCTGGCAAGGCGTGCCACAGTACTAAGCAGTCGGTCGTACCCGCACCCGGCGGTCCGTGCACGGCCCGCACCCGACGGACTTGGTGAAACCCACGCCCGGCGGACCCGGCGGCCACCACTACCGGCTCCTAGACACTGACATCAAGGCCCCGCGCCCATGTAACATTACCATTGTAACCCCGGGCGCCAGCCTATAAGACCCCCCGTTGCTCCTCCATGTAGAGGGTCGATCGATCTCTAGCGCGCACGCACATAGCGAGGAGGCTGCACATGCACTCGCCTGTTTTCCTTCCTCTCCAAAACAGCTCTAGGAGCAAGCTTGTATCCACTTCATATAAACCACACTCGGCAGAACTAGGGGTGTTATCTCTTGGAGAGCCGTGAACCTGGTACGTCTCGTGTCTCACACTTGGGCATGCCAACTTCGTCTCTGGAACCCACCGATGCTCTTGTGTCTGTCCTCTCTTTAGCCATCCTATGGCATCTGCCGTGAGATCACCACGACAGGCGTGGTATTGGAACTAACAAAAACAGTAGTAGTATCTATAGATAGGAGGGAGTAAGAATTTTCGTTTCCCAGGACTAGCATCAGCCGTTCAAATAAAGAGGTAAACCTACCACCATATAGGGTTCGGGAATGCCAATAACACAACAAATTAAACCACATTAGTTAACGAAAAATGCACAGGAGCTCCTGGGTGCTCCACCCTCTATATGAATACCAAATTCAAAAGGTGGTAGGAAAAATTAAAAAATATGTGGAATCTTGAGATTTCAAATATGGATGGCCAATCTACTCTCGTGTGAAGTTTCGTGGAAAAGTACCAAGAAATGTATCCATGACAAAGAAAAAACAGTCTCTAACCAAACAGCTTTTTTAACATTGGTTTTTTTTATGTCTTTCTGAGAGTACCATGAATATCATTTTTTGCGCAAAACTTCGCGGAGTAGATTGGGCACCCAGATCTGATATCCCAAAATCCCAGATACTATTTTAGTTTTCCCGGTACTTTTTAAATTTAATTCATATAGGGGGGTGGAGCACCCAGGAGCCAAAAATCCACGGCCATCAATTGACCTTGTAAAACCGCGCTTTTTTTTATGGGTAACAGCAACCAATGAAATATAATACCGGAAGCTGGTTTTAACAAATTATCATATTGTCAAATGTCAACAAAGTGAACATTAAATTGACATACGCCTTGCGCGATCATGAAATTCTCATATAGCTTGGTCAGACATCAGTCCAAGACACCTATAGTAATTGAAACATGACGCAATTACCAAAAGTAGGCGATTTCTGAAATCAAAGTTGACGCAATTACAGTTCTAAAAAATGATCTGCTTCCCTACCAGCAGATTCAATCATCATCGCCGCCAAATGCGTCCATGTTGTCCATGTTGTTTTTGTTCATACACGCGCCTGCAAAATGATGGATTGTGTTCTTAGAACCTCTTAATCAAACAAAGGATCCCAGGACAACCATGTGAATAAGCAAATATCAGAAGTTGAGAAGTGCCATCAAGTTCATATATACTCCCTCCGTTCCTAAATACAAGTCTTTGTAGAGATTCCACTATGAACCACATACAGATGTATATAGATGCATTTTAGAGTGTAGATTCACTCATTTTGCTCCGTATGTAGTCCATAGTGAAATCTCTACAAAGACTTGTACTCCCTCCGTTCCAAATTACTCGTCGCAGAAATGGATGTATCTAGAACTAAAATACATCTAGATACATCCATACCTGCAACAAGTAATTCGGAACGGAGGGAGTATTTAGGAACGGAGGGAGTAGTTTGGTGGCTGAGTTGTTAGCAATTCATATTTCAGACACGTTAAAAGTTCTTCACCGAGCATTAAAGTTCTACAACAAAGTGGAAGTTCCTAAAGCAGTACCACAACCTACGAAGGTAAAAACCTAACTTCCTTTTGATCCTGTCAAGATTAGGTCTGGAAAAAAGGAAGCTCAGCAGCACTTCAACACTTCAGGAAACCTCCACTTTGACGAAGATTGCTCTGAATAGTAGCTGAAAAACAAGCTAAGTAGCACTTCACACCTAAACTGATTGCTGAAGCCTACCAGGATTATACGCTACAAAAAGCTGGAAACTAAAATATCAACCAGATACCCATCGTACATAGCGAGGATATTCTAAATAGTAAATATTACCCCTCAGAAACAAAACCAATATGATTGGTGGATTAACATGTATAGACCAATATAATCAGTTCTTCCTTTTGATCCATATCTTATTCAATTCCTATGAATAACAATCCTCTATACATATGAAAATAATATATACTTGACATCAGATGAGTTGATTTGTAATTAGCACAAAAATAAAAAAATATATGCTGGCGATAAACCTGGTCATTTTGAAGGGCCTATTTGGTTAAAAGTTGAAGGGCCTATTTGGTTAAAAGCTTACTTTGCCACGACTAAGCCGAAAAAAATAATGATTTACCCCTCAGGAGAGAGTGGTAAAAAAATATACTAGTATTAAAGAAAAAACCGAGTCTGTACTCATGAGTAATGTGACTAGTCACAGGCCACAACTGTGGCAGCCAACCAAAGACTCACTCACCTAAGAAATTATGTGCGCCTAACTTTAGGTCAGGCAACCTTTGGCGGCTGGAAACCAAAGTCCCCAAGTGACTGACAGTTGTTGAAGGTTAATTGTTGTGCACGTTGATTTACATTTATAATTTAATCCGGACGCATATTTTTCAAAGTTGGCAAGCAGGGCCTGAGTGATTATCAAACAGTGCATTCTAATGCACACAAACAGGGGATTTTCAGGATATGCTACCACTTGCCTCACTGACGCGTGGTAGGATGCGCTGAAAACACAACTTAAGTGAATGGCATGTGCTAATTTTTTTATTAAAAAATCCTGCAAGACTGCAGCTTCTTACTTGCATTATGGAAGTTACTATGTTCTTCAGTGTTATACATACATGCTATATATATATATACATGCTATATATATATATATATATATTGGTTAAGAGCATCTCCAACAGAGGCGCTAAATAAGCCACGCAAAAAACGGGTTTTTTCAGGCGCGCGCGACCGAATCGGCAGCTCCAGCAGACGCACAAAAATCGTGCGCACGCTAAAAACTACTCCGCGCACCGAACAGAACTGCATCGCGCGCTGCTACTTTTGGGCACCTGCTACCACACACGCAACAGAAAGAAATCGTGCGCGAGTGAGCAACCCCCGCTGAACTCTCCGCCCACGCCCTCTTTCGCCCAGCCCCGCGCCGCCGACCTCCAGCCATGGACGAGCTCACCGACATCCCCCTGACCCCTCCATACACGTGTGACCTCTCCACCGCCGCCGCCGCAACAAACCCTAGCGCGGGCTTGACCTCCGCCGACGCCGACGACGTCGCTGCGGCTCCGAACACCGGCCTCACGCACGGGCTCTTCATGCCACCCCGGACGAGCGCGCAGGGTGAGCGCGCAGGGTGGCGTCACACCGCCGCCCGCCGCGAAGCCATGGAGCTCCACCTCCAAACGAACCATGGCGGCCACCGCAACTGCGACGGCTACGGCGTCCCAAAAGAAGAGGAAAGCGGTGATAAAGTAGAAGGCAGGAGTGAGGCCGGCCGCGCATCTGCTGCCCGAAGCGCCAGAAACCCCGCAATTTGTTGCATCGGCGGCTGATGCACACATAGTGTTTGATGAAATGCCCACAAGGTATAATTTTTGTTTTTGTTTTGTTGTTGTTGACAAATGTGCTCATATGATAGATTGATTAGTTTTCTTTTGTCATACTACTTTGCAGTTCCAATGATGAAGCATATATGTCGACTATGGGTGTTGGCTCCAACAATTGGTCTCAAACCAATGAAGTTGATGAAGACGATCATGAATATGAAGTGAATGATGAGGGTGAGGGTTTGATCTATGCACCGAAAGGAAGGGCTTCCAACTACACCGTCGATGAAGACATCTTGCTTTGCAACACATGGTTGAATGTGTCTAGGGATGCCACCGTTGGAACGGACCAAACTAGAGATACACATTGGCTTCGGAAGGAGTTCTTTGACACACACAAGAAGAGTGGAATTGAGCGCACCGAAAGATCTCTTCGCTCCCGGCGGTCGACGGTCAACAAAGATTGTCAAAAGTGGGCGGCGGCAACAACGGCGGTTGACAAGATAAACCTAAGTGGCACTAATGATAGAGATAGGGTGAGTGCCACTTCCCATGCCTTCCATGCATCCCATGCTCATCATTTCTTCTATTTCAATGCTTAATCTTTTGTGTTTCTAGTGATAACGTGTTCTTTTGTTTGTAGCTCCATATTGCACAATACTTGTTTCGAGGAGAAGAGAAGAAGACCAAGAAAGGCAAGGTGAAGAAAGGGAGAGCATTTGTGCTGCCTCATTGCTACGAGGTGTTGAAGGATGAAGAGAAATGGAAAAAACATGAAGACAAACACAATGCAACTATTGATTTGGATGATGATGACAATGAGGCATCAAGTGATGGCAGCAAGAGGAGCCCTACACCAAACTCGGTTGCCTACTCCAAGCCAAAAAGACCACAAGGAGAGAAACTAGCAAAAGAAAAAGAAGGGAGGAGACAAAGAGATAAAGAGTGCTATGGAGGCTATTGCGAAGGCAAGAAAGGAAGCAAACGAGGAGAGGAGGGTGGCAAGGAGCCAAGAGTCGGCGGCCGAGGAGAGGAAAGTGGCATTGGAGGAGGAAAAAAAACTGGCCATGGAGGAGCAAGCAAGATTATTGGAATGAGAGAAGTACTTGTTCTTCATGGACAGATCCAACTTCGATGAGAGGCAAAAGGAGTACATCAACCTTTGTCGTGATCAAATATTGATGCAAAAAAGAATGATGTGCATGGGAGGCATGGGAGCTTCCATGGGTGGCATGGGAGCTTCCATGGGAGGCATGGGAGCTTTCATGGGAGGCATGGGAGCTTCCATGGGAGGCTTGGGAGCTACCATGGGTGGCATCGGAGGCATGGGAGCTACCCTGAGAGACATGAGTTTTGCGTCTCTCATGGGATGCATGGGAGCACCTACAGGAGGCATGGGAGCTTCCGGTGTGCCTCACATGCCTTCGCATGATGCCTTTGTTGATAGTGCAAACATCGTCCGAGTTTCCAATGAAAGAGAGGACAAACAAGAGGATGGAGAATCGGAAGAAGAAACGGAGGAAGAGGAGGCAAACGAGGAGGGAGATGGGAAATGATCGTTGATGTTCAATTCGTTTGTGTGAACTTGTTTGTCACGAACTTGCTTGTGATCGTCTTGCTTGTGCGAACTTTGCATATTTTGTAATTTGTACTATGCTATGAATTTGAACTATGCTATGTTTCTCATTGATGTTTGAGATCATCTTGTTTGTGTGAAATTTGCATATTTTGGATGTTTGAGATCATCTTGTATGTGTTGTTTGTGCGCCGGCTGGGCGCACGCGCTCTATTTTACCTCGCCTGCTGAAGAGGCACGCTGGCGCGCTAAAAAAAATTGGGCGCCTGGTGAAGCAACTGACTAGTTCGGCGCGCAAAAGCGCTATTTCGGCGCTGTAAAAAACTTTTAGCATGTCGCGCCTACGCTCGTCTGTTGGAGATGCTCTAAGTACTGAGTAGGTTGTCCACTTTACGTCCACTGCTTGATACTTTTGGACGAATGGTACGTCTCTCACTGAGGAGCAAGGCAGCGAGTGTACACCAGAATTAAACTAAAACATTTTAAGTGTCTCCATGTTCACCAAGACAACCAGAAAATGTTAAAAAAAAAGTCAAAAGGCAAAGTTTAGTTCTGTTCTGTTATGGTGCTGCTAGAAGGAGGGCGCAAGAGGGCCGGCCGGGGACAAGGGCTAGCCCCTGCCAATCGCTCGCCCCCCCCCCC
>LR738711.1:740161753-740173526 GCA_902687465.1 Secale cereale
GGGGGGGGGAGGGGGGGCAACGAATAAAGCCTGCATGCTATAAAACTAAAATAGGATCTTCTGAGTTTGTACACAGCTCGCTTTAGTAAATTTGTGGTGTATTAACAGATTAACTCATACTGTCATACACTTATAATACATGAGCGGCGGGCATAGCAAACAACAAGATTCTAAACTTCATAGGAAACACAAGCTCACCTTCCAATCTGAGTATACAAGAGTCTCATTCAGATCCAGAACTATGGTAAAGACATGCTGTTCTTGAGGGGGTAGATCTGGAAGGAGTTTTTCTGATGATGGTTCAACAAATCCCTGCAGTGCATATAATTGTTAGTATCATAAAGAACGGATAGTTTACAATATAAAAAATGGATCACCAATAGCAAAAGGTCTATCTTTTTTATTAACCTGAATTTGATCTTCAATTTGGCTCCTGACATCCAAGTAGAGGTCAATAGCAGCAGCAGGAACTGCAAAACAGAACATACAGCTTATACTAAGCAGGCAAAAAAGAAGGAACGACTCAACTGATAAGGAACATAAGCAGACAGTTAACAAATAATGTAGTACAGTAGTACTCCCTCCGTAAACTAATATAAGAGTGTTTAGATCACTATTTTAGTGATCTAAACGCTCTTATATTAGTTTATAGAGGGAGTAATAGATGTTAACTGAAGAGCCTATCTAGCTGGTCAGGTTAATCATCTCATGCTTCTTCCCAGTGATGTGCATTTGTAGAGCAATCTAGAATATGCTTATACAAACATTATCATGCAATGATTAACAGACAGGTTGAATAGATTATAGCCAACAATTTTAGTACCAATGACACAGGTTTTCATACAAATTGATCGCATTAAATGAAAACATATAATTTGATACATACAATCTAACGATACGCAAGCTCCTGTTAATAAAGAAACGTGTTCCCTAGCCACTGTATACTACTTAAAAGTGAAGAGACTTGGTTATTCAATGGTGTGTGAGAAAAATTATCCAAGGTTGCCTGGAAGCTGCCAGATTATGTACCAAGCAATCATAACAGGATAGTGAGTTGCTCAATAGGTGGATGAAGAAAATGTCTGACACGATATTTGGCAATCCATATCCAAGAGGTAACAGTAAAGACAAGGAATGAGTGTGCAGTAGTCCTTACCTTTCATAGTTTCTGAACAAGCCATAGCCTTAAACTTCTGCACACATGAAAAGCCATTATTGTCAGACAAGATTGACGGTTGATATCCAGTGGAGAAAGTTATTGCTGTACTCTACTTCAGGTTTTCTCAAACCCCCACAATGCAAGCCTCATGTTCCAGACCAAAAGATTTTCGCATCCTTCTAATACATGCCAATTGCTTGCTACTCGAAACAAATGACCAAATATTTTATTCCAGAAAGTGTAAGCTCCTACATAGGGGATGATGCAAATCACAACAACAAAAAGTACTACTACCATGCATTCTATGTTACAAGTTTATTGCACACCTCATCAGATCCCAAGTTCACATTTCCTAATCTCATCCAGATGCAGCTGCTTAATGTTTATGCAGTCGCGCACGCAACTGACCAAACAACAGGATAAAACAACACGAGCACCCAAAACATGATATGTAACCTCAAAGCCGGACAGGTCCTCGCTGATTGGGAGCTTCGAGTTCTTCCGGAACTCCCGCGTCATCTGATCCACTTCATCCACGGAATAAGCTGCGGAGACGAAAATACGAATCAGTCCCTGCGAATCACACGCGCGACACCAGACCAAACCGAGCGATCCTGCGGAGGAATACGGATCGGAGATCGCACCGTATGTGACATAGCCTGTGGCGCCGAGCGCGGCGGTGACGGCGGTGAAGATACCGGCCTTGAGCAGACGGAAGGAACTGCGGGCCCCCGAAGGCGGCGCCGGAGAGGGATCGCCAGCGGCGGCCGCCTCCTTGGGGGCGGAAGATGCGTCGGCGGCGGCAGGCGCCTCCTTCGAAGCAAGGGATGCGGCGGCGGCGGCGGCGGGTGAAATGGTGGAGAAGGGGGCGGCGGAGGACCTGAGCGTGAGGGCGAGGCGCGACCTCGCGATGTGGGACATGGCGCGGCTTGCGAGAGGGGCAAGGAATGTGCGAGGGTTCCTCGGGTTCGCGCCGAGGGTTTAAGGAGAGAGAGGACTGGCTGTACTGGAGGAGGCGCCCGAGCCCGAGAAGGGGGGAGAGGAGCGAGGGAGGCGGCGGCGAGGCGATGGGCGAAGGAGGTGGAGGAGTCGAGGTCTCGGGGACTGACTGTTGCAAAGCTGTCCCCCTTGTCAGCGGCTAGCAATTTCTCCAGGGCTCGGGAGAGTGGCATATGCGGGCCAGATGCCGGCGCGCTAGGTAGGGACGTGGCCCAGTTTAATTTCGTGTTCAGCCTTCTTGAAACAATTTGTTTTCTGCGCGATAGCTATATCTATCGCCCGCCACGAGCAGTATAATACATATTACTCGCCTACAGGACGGCCCATTAGCGGGAGTGTAGAGAAGCATTAAGCTGTTTTAGAAAGAACACCTAAAAAAAGCTGTTTTAGAAAGTTTCCAGAACATTCTGTCCGGTTTTGGGAAGGTTTCGGAACCTTCATCCGGTTTTGTTTCTTTCTTTTTCTATTTACTTCCTTTTTAGGTTTTATTTCTGTTTTTTATTTTTTGTTTATTTTTTCCTTTAATGTTTTTATTTTACTTTCTAGGTTTTATTTCTTTTTCTATTTTTAAAATTTTGAACATGTTATAATATCATGAATATCTTGAAAACCAAGATAATTTTTAAATTCATGAACTTTTTTATAAAATTAATATTTGTTAAATCCGTAGTGTTTCAAATTCGTGAACATTTTCATTTCGCAGGCAGTTTTTTGAATTCCTGAATATTTTTCCAACTCATGAACATTTTAAAAATTCATAAACTAATGGTTTTATTGAAATAAACTATTTTTAGAAAAGGAAAAGGACCTTTTTAGTGCCCACGTACACACACACATTGTACCCTTTTTCTTATTTTCACACTATGTTAACGGCTGTTAAAAAATGTCACGTTACGCCATGGGAGCGACGGCGCAATTCATGGGCCCACCCAACTGGAGCAACGATACTTATCAACAAGTGAGCAATGCCTTGATTTGTATCGCTAGAAGCGATAGATAGCATCATCCTTGTTTTCTGCCTTAAGTTCTTCGAAAAGCCAATGTGCTAAGATCCTGAAGGTGAGATATCCTAATGAGCACATCTTGACACCCAGCCTAGAGACGGCATCTCTTACTCGAGGTGTAGCATTTTACATGGTGTGAACTTGGTTAAGCAAGGCTACATTTGCCGTATCGATGATGGCACAAATGTTAAAATATGGTCCGCCCCGAGGGGTTCCTGTGACCTAGTCCAGGAAAGTGATCATGCCATAAGGTCCTAGTTTGCTTGACTGTGTCAGAGACCCAATTATCCTAGTGACATGAAGCTGGGATGAAAGCTTGATGGGAATGATTTTCTTGTGAGGTGATGCACGACATATATTGCACATTCATTTTTTTAAAGATGGATATCCCTCAGCCTCTTTATCGAGCGACGCACACAACTATATTTATTATATTATTTAACAAAGTCTTACAAAATAAATACATGAACCAACCGAGAGCCAGTTTACCGACGAACTTTGTTGCCAAACCTACAAGGTTGATAATGTGCCCTGACCTCGCGCTAACACACACCATGTAATCCGGCGGCCTCACAAAGTTGCTCGTCGGCTAGCCGGGAGCACCAACCGGTCTAACAAACCCTCGGTGTGCACCGCATCCGCATGGTCTATAATCAGCTGATACGTCTCCGTCGTATCTACTTTTCCTAACGCTTTTGCTCTTGTTTTCGACTCTAATTTGCATGATTTGAATGAAACTAAGCCTGAGTGACGTTGTTTTCAGCAGACCTACTATGGTGTTGTTTTGTGAAGAAATAAAAGTTCTCGGAATTGGACGAAACTTTTTGAAGAATCTTTCTAGAATAAAGAAAAATACTTGAGAAAATATCAACCTGAGGGGGGCGACCGTCCACGAGGCACCAGGGCGCGCCACCCCCCTCCTGGTGCGCCCTGGTGGGTAATGGGGCCCACGAGGCCCCGCTGACCCTAACTCGAGCACTATAAATTCCTATTTTCGGAGAAAAAATAGAGAGGAAGTTCCATCATGTTTTACAATACGGAGCCGCCGCCGCCTCATGCTCTTCATCGAGAGGCCCGATCTGGAGTCCATTCGGGGTCCGGGGAGGGGGATCTTTCGTCTTCTTCATCAGCAACCATCCTCCATCACTAATTCCATGATGCTCACCATCGGGAATGAGTAATTCCTTCGTAGGCTCGCTAGTCGGTGAGAGGTTGGATGAGATTCATGATGTAATCGAGTTAGTTTTGTTATGGCTTAATCCCTAGTATCCACTATGTTCTGAGATGGATGTTGCTATGAGTTTGCTACGTTTAATGCTTGTCACTAGGGCCCAAGTGCCATGAAGATCTGAACTATTTATGTTATCACCATTATATCTATGTTCTTGATCCAATCTTGCAAGACATATGCACGTACTACGTGTTAGGATCCGCATACCCCAAGGTGACAATAATTGGGATTCTTTCCAGTGATTACCGTAGTATGAGGAGTTCATGTATTCACTATGTGTTAATGCTTTGATCTGATTCTGAAGGAAATATGCCCTAGAGGCAATAAGAAAGATGGTATTTATATTTCCTTATATCATGATAAATGTCTTTTATTCATGCTAGAATTGTATTAACCAGAAACTTAGTACATGTGTGGATACATAGACAAAACAGTATGTCCCTAGTATGCCTCTACTAGACTAGCTCATTGATCAAAGATGGTTATGTTTCCTAACCATAGACATGAGTTGTCATTTGATCAACGGGATCACATCATTAGGAGAATGATGTGATGGACAAGACCCATCCGTTAGCATAGCACTATGATCGTTTAGTTTTTTCTGCTATTGCTTTCTTCATGACTTATACATGTTCCTATGACTATGAGATTATGCAACTCCCGAATACCGTAGGAACACCTTGTGTGCTATCAAACGTCAAAACGTAACTGGGTGATCATAAAGATGCTCTACAGGTGTCTCCGAAAGTATTCGTGGTGTTGGCATAGATCAAGATTAGGATTTGTCACTCCGAGTGTCGGAGAGGTATCTCTGGGCCCTCTCGGTAACACACATCACAATAAGCCTTGCAAGCAAAAGACTAATGAGTTAGTCACGAGATGATGTGTTACGGAACGAGTAAAGAGACTTGCCGGTAACGAGATTGAACTAGGTATAGAGATACCGACGATCGAATCTCGGGCAAGTAACACACCGTTGACAAAAGGAATAACGTATGTTGTTATGCGGTTCTGACCGATAAAAGATCTTCGTAGAATATGTAGGAGCCAATATGAACATCCAGGTTCCGCTATTGATTATTGACCGGAGATGAGTCTCGGTCATGTCTACATAGTTCTCGAACCCGTAGGGTCCGCACGCTTAACGTTTGATGATGATCGGTATTATGAGTTTATGAGTATTGATGTACCGAAGGTAGTTCGGAGTCCCGGATGAGATCACGGACATGATGAGGAGTCTCGGAATGTCCGAGACATAAAGATTGATATATTGGACGACTATATTCGGACACCGGAAGTATACCGGAAAAGTTTCGGATTTAACGGGATTGCCGGAGGGGGTTACCGGAACCCCCTACGAAGGGGGATGGTCCATAGTGGGCCTTATGGAAAAGAGAGAGGCAGCCCATAGGGCTGGCCGGCGCCCCACCTAGGGTTCCTAGTTGGACTAGGAGTTGGGGGGCGCCACCTCTTCTTCTTTTCCTATTCCCTCTCTTCCTTCTTTGGTGGTTCCTACTATGAATAGGATTGCAATCCTATTCCTAGTAGGATTGCAAGCCTAACTGCACCAAACAAGGGCCGGCCGGCCTCCCCCCTTGCTCCTTTATATACGGGGGCAGGGGGGCACCCAAAGACACACAAGTTGAATTGTTTTAGCCGTGTGCGGTGCCCCCCTCCACAGAAACACACCTCGGTCATACCGTTGCAGTGCTTAGGCAAAGCCCTGCGCCGGTGAATACATCATATCCGTCACCACGCCGTCGTGCTGACGAAACTCTCCCGTGAAGCTCAACTGGATCAAGAGCTCGTGGGACGTCATCAAGCTGAACGTGTGCTGAACGCGGAGGTGCCGTACGTTCGGTGCTTGATCGGTTGGATCGCGAAGAAGTTCGACAACATCAACCGCGTCACTTGACGCTTCCGCTCCCAGTCTACGAGGGTACGTAGACACACTCTCCCCTCTCGTTGCTATGCATCTAGTAGATAGATCTTGCGTGATCGTAGGAAAATTTTAAAATACTACGTTCCCCAACAGTGGCATCATGAGCCAGGTCTATGCGTAGATGATATGCACGAGTAGAACACAATGAGTTGTGGGCGATACTAGTCATACTGCTTACCAGCATGTCATACTTTGCTTCGGCGGTATTGTGAGATGAAGCGGCCCGGACCGACATTACGCGTACGCTTACGCGAGACTGGTTTCACCGTTACGAGCACTCGTTGCTTAAAGGTGACTGGCGGGTGTCTGTCTCTCTCACTTTAGCTGAATCAAGTGTGGCTACGCCCGGTCCTTGTGAAGGTTAAAACATCACATACTTGACGAAACATCGTTGTGGTTTTGTATGCGTAGGTAAGAACGGTTCTTGCTAAGCCCGTAGCAGCCACGTAAAACTTGCAACAACAAAGTAGAGAACGTCTAACTTGTTTTTGCAGGGCATGTTGTGATGTGATATGGTCAAGACATGATGAGTTATACGGTTTTGTATGAGATGATCATGTTTTGTAATGTCATCGGCAACTGGCAGGAGCCATATGGTTGTCGCTTTATTGTATGAAATGCAATCGCCATGTAATTGCTTTACTTTATCACTAAGCGGTAGCGATAGTCGTAGAAGCAATAGTTGGCGAGACGACAACGATGCTACGATGGAGATCAAGGTGTCGCGCCGGTGACGAAGGTGATCATGACGGTGCTTTGGAGATGGAGATCAAAAGCACAAGATGATGATGGCCATATCATGTCACATATTTTGATTGCCTGTGATGTTTATCTTATTATGCTTCTTATTCTGCTTAGAACGACGGTAGCATTATAAGATGATCCCTTACTAAATTTCAAGGTATAAGTGTTCTCCCTGAGTATGCACCGTTGCGAAAGTTCGTCGTGCCGAGTAACCACGTAATGATCGGGTGTGATAAGCTCTACGTTCAAATACAACGGGTGTAAGCCAGTTTTGCACACGCAGAATACTCGGGTTAAACTTGACGAGCCTAGCATATGCAGATATGGCCTCGGAACACTGGAGACCGAAAGGTCGAGCGTGAATCATGTAGTAGATATGATCAACATAAGATGTTCACCATTGAAACTACTCCATCTCACGTGATGATCGGACATGGTTTAGTTGATTTGGATCACGTGATCATTTAGATGACTAGAGGGATGTCTATCTAAGTGGGAGTTCTTTAAATTAATATGATTAAATTGAACTTTAATTTATCATGAACTTAGTCCTGATAGTTTTTGCATATCTATGTTGTTGTAGATCTATGGCCCGTGCTACCGTTCCTTTGAATTTTAATGCATTCCTAGAGAAAGCTAAGTTGAAAGATGATGGTAGCAATTACACGGACTGGGTCCGTAACCTGAGGATTATCCTCATTGCTGCACAGAAGAATTATGTCCTTGAAGCACTGCTAGGTGACAAGCCCCCTCCCGCTAATGTGGACGCTTTGAACGTCTGGCAATCGCGATCTGATGACTACATGATAGTTCAGTGTGCCATGCTTTACGGCTTAGAACCGGGACTTCAACGACGTTTTGAACGTCATGGACCATATGAGATGTTCCAGGAGTTGAAGTTAATATTTCAAGCAAATGCCCGGATTGAGAAATACAAGATTTCCAATAAGTTCTACAGCTGCAAGATGGAGGAGAATAGTTCTATCAGTGAACACTTGCTCACAATGTATGAGCACTACAATCATATGACTCAACTTGGTTGCCAAGTTGATGAGAATAGTGTTATTGATAGAATTCTTTAATCACTGCCACCAAGCTATAATGGCTTCGTGATGAACTATAATATGCAAGGGATGCAAAAGACAATTCCCGAGCTCTTCGCTATGCTCACAGCTGCGGAGGTAGAAATCAAAAAGGAGCATCAAATGTTGATGGTTAACAATACCACTAGTTTCAAGAAAAAGGGCAAGGAAGGGATTTTCAAAGAGAATAGCAAGATTGTTGCTGCTCTCACAGAAAAACTCAAATCTGGAACCAAGCCTGAAACTGAGTGCTTCTACTGCAAGGGGACTGGACACTGGAAGCGGAACTGCCCCAAGTATTTGGCGAATAAGAAGGATGGCAAGGTGAACAAAGGTATATGTGATATACATGTTATTGATGTGTACCTTACTAATGCTCGTAGTAGTACCTGGGTATTTGATACCGGTTCGGTTGCTAATATTTGTAACTCGAAACAGGGACTACGGATTAAACGAAGATTAGCTAAGGACGAGGTGACGATGCGCGTGGGAAACGGTTCCAAAGTCGATGTGATCGCCGTCGGCACGCTACCTCTACATCTACCTTCGGGATTAGTTTTAGACCTAAATAATTGTTATTTGGTGCCAGCGTTGAGCATGAACATTATAGCTGGATCTTGTTTGTTGCGAGACGGTTATTCATTTAAATCAGAGAATAATGGTTATTCTATTTTTATGAATAATATCTTTTATGGTCATGCACCCTTGAAGAGTGGTCTATTCTTATTAGATCTCGATTGTAGTGATACACATATTCATAATATTGAAACCAAAAGATGCAAGGTTAATAATGATAGTGCAACTTATTTGTGGCACTGCCGTTTAGGTCATATTGGTGTAAAACGCATGAAGAAACTCCATGATGATGGACTTTTGGAATCACTTGATTATGAATCACTTGGTGCTTGCGAACCATGCCTCATGGGCAAGATGACTAAAACTCCGTTCTCCGGAACTATGGAGCGAGCAACAGATTTTTTGGAAATCATACATACTGATGTATGTGGACCAATGAGTGTTGAAGCTCGCGGCGGGTATCGTTATTTTCTGACCTTCACTGATGATTTAAGCAGATATGGGTATATCTACTTAATGAAGCACAAGTCTGAAACATTCGAAAAGTTCAAAGAATTCCAGAGTGAAGTAGAGAATCATCGTAACAAGAAAATAAAGTTTCTACGATCTGATCGTGGAGGAGAATATTTGAGTTATGAGTTTGGTCTTCATTTGAAACAATGTGGAATAGTTTCACAACTCACGCCACCCGGAACACCACAGCGTAATGGTGTGTCTGAACGTCGTAACCGTACTTTATTGGATATGGTACGATCTATGATGTCTCTTACCGATTTACCACTATCGTTTTGGGGTTATGCTTTAGAGACAGCTGCATTCACGTTAAATAGGGCACCATCTAAATCCGTTGATACGACACCTTATGAACTATGGTTTGGCAAGAAACCAAAGTTGTCGTTTCTTAAAGTTTGGGGTTGCGATGCTTATGTGAAAAAGCTTCAACCTGATAAGCTCGAACCCAAGTCGGAGAAATGTGTCTTCATAGGATACCCAAAAGAGACTATTGGGTACACCTTCTATCACAGATCCGAAGGCAAGATATTCGTTGCTAAAAATGGATCCTTTCTAGAGAAGGAGTTTCTCTCGAAAGAAGTGAGTGGGAGGAAAGTAGAACTTGATGAGGTAATTGTACCTTCTCCCGGATTGGAAAGTAGTACATCACAGAAAATTGTTCCAGTGATTCCTACACCAATCAGTGAGGAAGTTAATGATGATGATCATGAAACTTCGGATCAAATTTCTGCTGAATGTTGTAGATCAACCAGAGTACGTTCCGCACCAGAGTGGTACGGCAACCCAGTTCTGGAAATCATGTTACTAGACCATGATGAACCTACGAACTATGAGGAAGCGATGATGAGCCCAGATTCCGCAAAATGGCTTGAAGCCATAAAATCTGAGATGGGATCCATGTATGAGAACAAAGTATGGACTTTGGTTGACTTGCCCGATGATCGGCAGGCCATCGAAAATAAATGGATCTTCAAGAGGAAGACCGACGCAGACGGTAATGTTACTGTTTACAAAGCTCGACTTGTTGCGAAAGGTTTTCGACAAGTTCAAGGAGTTGACTACGATGAGACTTTCTCACATGTAGCGATGCTTAAGTCTGTCCGAATCATGTTAGCAATTGCCGCATTTTATGATTATGAAATCTGGCAAATGGATGTCAAAACTGCATTCCTGAATGGATATCTCAAAGAAGAGTTGTATATGATGCAACCAGAAGGTTTTGTCGATCCAAAAGGTACTAACAAAGTATGCAAACTCCAGCGATCCATCTATGGACTGGTGCAAGCATCTCGGAGTTGGAATATACGCTTTGATGAGGTGATCAAAGCATATGGTTTTATACAGACTTTTGGAGAAGCCTGTATTTACAAGAAAGTGAGTGGGAGCTCTGTAGCATTTCTAATATTATATGTAGATGACATATTGTTGATTGGGAATGATATAGAATTTCTGGATAGCATAAAAGGATACTTGAATAAAAGTTTTTCAATGAAAGACCTCGGTGAAGCTGCTTATATATTAGGCATCAAGATCTATAGAGATAGATCAAGACGCTTAATTGGACTTTCACAAAGCACATACCTTGATAAGATTTTGAAGAAGTTCAAAATGGATCAGTCAAAGAAAGGGTTTTTGCCTGTATTACAAGGTATGAAGTTGAGTAAGACTCAATGCCCGACCACTGCAGAAGATAGAGAGAAAATGAAAGTCATTCCCTATGCCTCAGCCATAGGATCTATCATGTATGCAATGCTGTGTACCAGACCTGATGTGTGCCTTGCTATAAGTCTAGCAGGGAGGTACCAAAGTAATCCAGGAGTGGATCACTGGACAGCGGTCAAGAACATCCTAAAGTATCTGAAAAGGACAAAGGATATGTTTCTCGTGTATGGAGGTGACAAAGAGCTCGTCGTAAACGGTTACGTCGATTCTAGCTTTGACACTGATCCGGATGACTCAAAGTCACAAACCGGATATGTATTTTTATTGAACGGTGGAGCTGTCAGTTGGTGCAGTTCCAAGCAGAGCGTCGTGGCGAGATCTACATGTGAAGCGGAATACATAGCTGCTTCAGAAGCAGCAAATGAAGGAGTCTGGATGAAGGAGTTCATATCCGATCTAGGTGTAATACCTAGTGCATCGGGTCCAATGAAAATCTTTTGTGACAACACTGGAGCCATAGCCTTGGCGAAGGAATCCAGGTTTCACAAGAGAACAAAGCACATCAAAAGACGCTTCAATTCCATCCGCGATCTAGTCAAGGAGGGAGACATAGAGATTTGCAAAATACATACGGATCTGAATGTTGCAGACCCGTTGACTAAGCCTCTTCCACGGGCAAAACATGATCAACACCAGGACTCCATGGGTGTGAGGATCATCACTTTGTAATCTAGATTATTGACTCTAGTTCAAGTGGGAGACTGAAGGAAATATGCCCTAGAGGCAATAATAAAGATGTTATTTGTATTTCCTTATATCATGATAAATGTCTTTTATTCATGCTAGAATTGTATTAACCGG
>LR738711.1:740173536-740216005 GCA_902687465.1 Secale cereale
GAAACTTAGTACATGTGTGGATACATAGACAAAACAGTATGTCCCTAGTATGCCTCTACTAGACTAGCTCATTGATCAAAGATGGTTATGTTTCCTAACCATAGACATGAGTTGTCATTTGATCAACGGGATCACATCATTAGGAGAATGATGTGATGGACAAGACCCATCCGTTAGCATAGCACTATGATCGTTTAGTTTTTTCTGCTATTGCTTTCTTCATGACTTATACATGTTCCTATGACTATGAGATTATGCAACTCCCGAATACCGTAGGAACACCTTGTGTGCTATCAAACGTCAAAACGTAACTGGGTGATCATAAAGATGCTCTACAGGTGTCTCCGAAAGTATTCGTGGTGTTGGCATAGATCAAGATTAGGATTTGTCACTCCGAGTGTCGGAGAGGTATCTCTGGGCCCTCTCGGTAACACACATCACAATAAGCCTTGCAAGCAAAAGACTAATGAGTTAGTCACGAGATGATGTGTTATGGAACGAGTAAAGAGACTTGCCAATATGAACATCCAGGTTCCGCTATTGGTTATTGACCGGAGATGAGTCTCGGTCATGTCTACATAGTTCTCGAACCCGTAGGGTCCACACACTTAACGTTTGATGACGATCGGTATTATGAGTTTATGAGTATTGATGTACCGAAGGTAGTTCGGAGTCCCGGATGAGATCACGGACATGACGAGGAGTCTCGGAATGTCCGAGAGATAAAGATTGATATATTGGACGACTATATTCGGACACCGGAAGTATACCGGAAAAGTTTCGGATTTAACGGGATTGCCGGAGGGGGTTACCGGAACCCCCTACGAAGGGGGATGGTCCATAGTGGGCCTTATGGAAAAGAGAGAGGCAGCCCATAGGGCTGGCCGGCGCCCCACCTAGGGTTCCTAGTTGGACTAGGAGTTGGGGGGCGCCACCTCTTCTTCTTTTCCTATTCCCTCTCTTCCTTCTTTGGTGGTTCCTACTATGAATAGGATTGCAATCCTATTCCTAGTAGGATTGCAAGCCTAGCTGCACCAAACAAGGGCCGGCCGGCCTCCCCCCTTGCTCCTTTATATACGGGGGCAGGGGGGCACCCAAAGACACACAAGTTGAATTGTTTTAGCCGTGTGCGGTGCCCCCCTCCACAGAAACACACCTCGGTCATACCGTTGCAGTGCTTAGGCGAAGCCCTGCGCCGGTGAATACATCATATCCGTCACCACGCCGTCGTGCTGACGAAACTCTCCCGTGAAGCTCAACTGGATCAAGAGCTCGTGGGACGTCATCAAGCTGAACGTGTGCTGAACGCGGAGGTGACGTACGTTCGGTGCTTGATCGGTTGGATCGCGAAGAAGTTCGACAACATCAACCGCGTCACTTGACGCTTCCGCTCCTGGTCTACGAGGGTACGTAGACACACTCTCCCCTCTCGTTGCTATGCATCTAGTAGATAGATCTTGCGTGATCGTAGGAAAATTTTAAAAATACTACGTTCCCCAACAGATTCTTTATTAAAAGGATGCCTTAACATCCCTTAGTTTATTTATGGACCTCGCTTTCCACAGGAAGGTAGGACAAAAGATGTCATGCAAGCTCTTTTCCATAAGCATGTATGACTATTTACGGAATACATGCCTACATTATATCAATGAACTAGAATTACTTCTGAGTCGCCCTAGGTTATAACTGTTATATGGTGAATATTATCCAGCAATATCGCTGATCCAGTGCCTAGGAGTTTTTCCACATATTGATCTTGCTAAGTTACTATTATTGCTACTACTATTACAATTACTACAAAATTATTGCTACTATTATTACCGTCACTACTGCTATCAAAACTATCATATTGATGTGCTACTGATCACTTTGCTGCAGATATTTAATCTTCAGGTGTGGTTGAATTGACAACTTAATTGCTAATACTTACAAATATTATTTGGCTCCCCTTGTGTGGAATCTATAAAATTGTGTTGAATACTCTACCCTTGAAAACTGTTGCGATCCTCTATACTTGAGGGTTATCAAGACCTTTTTCTGGCGCCGTTGCCGGAGAGCATAGCTATATTTGTTGAGTCATTTGGGATTTATATCTGATTATCACTATGAAGAATCTTAAGGATGATAGAACCAAGATCGTTCCCTCTACGACGAGGGGAGGTAAGGAACTGCCATCCAGCTCTGCACTTGATTCTCCTTCTGTTTTGAATATGCTTGCAACACCACCACTAGTTATTGATCCTGATATGTAGCATGTTCAGACTCGAGGAAAGATTGAGCAGCGTAGTTGAGATCTTGATATTGGAATAAAGCATGTAAGTGAATGTGGAATACACATTTTCATTGGGATGTTGAGTTGAGTTATGGAAAGGACATTGTAATAGTTCGTGAAGCAATAGAAGCAATAGAAGTTGATATGTTTGGAATCTCATAGGAAATGTTATGAGTTGTTGGATGATTGTGAGTGCCTCTCTTCCTATCTCACCCAGACTAAAACCTAGAACCCATGGACAAGCTGACCCCAAACCTTTCTCGGACAGACAACCACATTTCACCCAAGGAAATGCATACATTATCCTGAGTACCCCTTCTATCTTATACCTATAGATGACAACCCTTTACGTGTCTTTTCTCAAGGGCCCGTAAAAAATCATGACCCTGACTAGCGATCAGGATTACCCAAAAATCCCGAAGGATATGATGAAGCATATTCACCTTGAAGGATGGGCAGTTTACAAGGGTTATCCTTTCTTGGAGAATGGAGTTAAATTTTGGTACGTGGAGGTACACCTCCACCGTGTGAAAGGAGTTTGCCCAAAAACTATGGGTCAATACTTTTTCATATCTCGAGTACCACGAACAACATTCTTCGACTCTGTTCGTGAAGCTGCTATGGAGGCCATACGTCAGATTGGAGAAATACTTGCAGCATGACTTTGTCACACTCAGGAATGCCCGAGTAGGGTGCATGCAGAGATGATGGAGATGAAGCACATGGCCACTATGATGAAGCAAAAGATTGATGATTTCAAGAATCATATTGCACAATTCCAGTGGGACTGGAGCATCCTCAGCTAGGACAAATGAATAAGTATGGAAGGAATATTTGACCAAACCCAACTATGTGGATGGAAACATTTATAGTGAAGCACCTTTGAAATTTGAAGTGTCGAATAATGGTTCGGGATGTAATACAAGATTTGATATGATGAGAATATGAATTACGGATGAACCAGTGCATTTTTTTTGGGCGATACTTTTCTGTGCGAACACTGGACCAATGGAAAGGAGAATGTTGCTCCGAAGAGTGAAGTTCGCACAAAAAAAGTTGGAGTTTATTCTTGATATGATGCTTACCCTAAGGGTATGAAGGAAATAAGTACAATTGGAATTAAAGAGAGTGTAATGTTGGAGTGTGGAGCAATAGTGACTCCAAGGATGAGTTAAGAATACACAAGTTCTGAAGTGGGCCCATAAGCCGAGGACCTAAGGAGGCTACGTAATCACAAGGAAACCATGAGACTTGTCGGAAGTAATATGTTTATGATGTAATGAAGTAGGGCACCTTGCTAGAGATTGCCCCAGCGAGAAGGACACTTGTGCTAAATAGTTGAGTTGAGGCATGTAATGGAACTACATGAGATTTGTAATGATTTGAGAATCAATAAATTTAGCATCATAGGTATTGATTTGGATTTTATGAGTGGTTACTGTATAGGCAATGAGTGAAATCATGCTACGTGGAATAAGATTTTGAAGAAACTAGTGTTTTTTCATTTTAAGGGTGGTAGAATCCAACACCATTACCCGAATACAAGAGCTTGTTATGTTAGACTTTGGAATGGACCACTCAATGACGAGTCTGAGTAATTACATCTTAGTTTGTACCAACAGAAGGAAGGGGATACATTACAATTGGATGGATTTAAGAATGCTAGGAAGCTGGATGTGGGAAGAATGATCAGTTGCAACCCGATGATGAGACCGAGTGTTACTAGTGATGAGATGAGCCATAACCCACAGGCCCCAGGGCCTATCAAGAAGCAAGCACACTCTTGCTGAAGGAAAACCCTGGAAGGAGCTACGATTTTGATCAGCGGACGTTTCTTAGTAGGACACGCAAAACCCGAGAGTTGTGAAGAACGATAGCTGTTTTGTTCGGCTTGCAAAATACATGGAGTTATCCGAACCCAGTTCGTCGATAAGAGAAATTCTGCAATGCTTGTGAGGATGACCAAGTGTTAGAATGCGAGATTCACTAAACCATATACAAGGTAATGATTTGAGTGCGGAATGGATTGATCATCATGCCGACTTAATCTTATTATTCACCTCTGCGATATGGGATGGTAAATCTGAGTGTCTTACCCATAGTAGAGAGACGACGATATCAAAACCTTGTTTAAAACTTAGAATGGTATGGAAATTTTCCCTTGTACAAGGCAGCTGTTGCCAACCGTAGGTCATACGGTGAGAATGAAGCTCAGACCCATTTTTTTTGTTGCAACGACCTAGTCAAATTGTTTGATGACCACCATGAGATATCGATATTTGTTTAGTATTGGCGCCAGACCTGTCAGCTAAGAACCAGTCTCGGAAGAAACCTTACTAAGATGAAAGGACACAAGAATTGAGGACAAAGATTATGCCACTACCGGAAGAGCCCAGAGAAGGAATTACCCAAAGGATCTGAGAAGACCAACACTGCCAAAAGATGTCGTACCCGAGTTTTGATGGAACCGTAACCATGGTTCTAAGTGTGGTAGCACATTAGACCATACCAGTCAATGGATTTGTTAGGAGACCCCGAACCCCAACCTATTTCTTGCTAGCCTCTTGGAATTTCGAGGACGAGATTCATTTTAAGTGTGTTAGGTTTGTAACATCCCAAAATTCTAATTTTTGGAATGTTATATTAAATAGATAGTTTTGATTGCTTGTGTGATGTGTTGTGTGAAATTGAATGAAGTTTGAAACTTTTGAACGTTAAATGAGAGGGAATAAAATGACTTTCCCAAGACTTTCACTTCGCATTTACAATCTCCTTGAATTCAAATTCATTTCCTCACAAAACCCTAGAGTGAAGATGATATGACTTCTTCCATTTAATTGAACGAAAAAGGGTTTTGAAAAGGATTGAATTCCATTTGAAAATATTTCAAATTCAGAAACTTTACGCAACTCAATGATTTTCATGAGAGAAGATCAAATGACTTCTTCAAGTTATAAAAAATATGAGTTGGAAGTTCCTTTGAAGTATTTCTGAAACTCATTTTCAAATTTGAGTTATTTGGGTTTTTATTCAAATTATTTTTTCACCAAAAATAAAATATATGGAAATAGGGTAAAATGATTCCCTACAATAGAAAATTGGAGAGAAATGATTTTGTTATTTTAAAATATTATTATTTGATTTTTAAATAAATCAAAAGCACTGTTTGCTTATTTTAAAATTTTGCGGATTTTATCTGACTCTAGAAAAATGTTCATGTCGTAGGAAATCTTTTTCTGAAAATTTTGATATATAATATGCCTATATTATATTTTTTATTTTATTTTATTTTATTTTATTTTATTGTCTATATTAAAAAAATCATCCGGACTGAACTGAGCCGAAGGCCCAGCCGGCACAGCGTCTCATCCCCAACCTCACGCCGGAGTCCTGCTCATGCACGACGTCGCCAGCGATGCCGTCCCCGCCTCGAACTCCCTTCTTCCCCTCGCCCAAGCCACCACCACTCCTCCCTCCTTTAAATACCAGAGCCCCGAGCCCTGTTTCTCTCCTCCCCCTTGTCTCGCCTCGCCGCTGCCATCGCTGCCGTTGGCAGCCGCCACCGCTGCTTGCTGCTGTCGTCGCCGCCGCGCCGCTCGCCCATCACCCCACAGACGCCGCCTCGCCCCACGGCCGCCGCGCCGTGCCGCTCGCCCCTTGATAACCCACAAGTGTAGAGGATCAGTTATAACCTCTTTAGATAAGTAAGGGTGTCGAACCCAACGAGGAGCTAAAGGTAGAACACATATTCCCTTAAGTTCTATCAACCACTGATACAACTCTACGCATGCTTGACGTTCGCTTTACCTAGAACAAATATAAAACTAGAAGTACTTTGTAGGTGTAATGGGATAGGTTTGCAAGAATATAAAGAGCACATAAATGAAAATAAGGGTTGTTTAGGTAAAGAAGCAATAAAGTTAGTATAGCGAGTGTGGAAAAGTGGTGGTAGGAGTTGCGAAATTGTCCCTAATCAATTGACTACGTTACTAGACTGATAGCGAGTTTTATGTGGGAGAGGCCACTGCTAGCATGCCACCACTGACTTGGAATTCTATGCACTTATGATTGGAACTATTAGCATGCATCCGCAACTACTAACGTTCATTAAGGTAAAACCTAACCATAGCATTAAGACATATTAGTCCCCCTTCGATCCCGTATGCATCAATTTCTATGCTAGGTTGAAGCTTCTGTCACTCTTGCCCTCAAATACATAGTCATATCAACATACAACTAACCCTATGGTGTGATCCATATGCGCGCTCATATGATGGGCACCAAAGGACAACAACATAATCACAACCAAATTAAACCAATCATAGCAATTCACCAATTACTGATAGGATAACGAAAACCTACTCAGACATCATAGGATGGCAACATATCATTGGATAATAATATGAAGCATAAAGCACCATGTTCAAGTAGAGGGTACAACAGGTTGCGGGAGAGTGGGCCGCTGTAGATAGATGGGGAAAGGTGATGAAGATGTTGGTGAAGATGACGGAGGTGTTGGTGTAGATCGCCGTCACACGATGATGGCCCCGGTGGCACTCCGGCGCCACCGGAAGCGAGATCGAGAGAGCCCCCCTCCTTATCCTTCTACCTTGGCCTTCTCCCTAGGTGGGAAAAGGGTTTCCCCTCTGGTCCATGGCCTCCATGGCGGCGGAGGGGGGAGAGCCCCTCCGAGATTGGATCTGTCTCTCTGTCTCTCTCTATTTCTGCGTTCCCAGATTCTGGCCTTTCACTGTTTCTTATATTCCCGGCGATCCGTAACTCCGATTGGGCTGATTTTTTGACACGAATTGTATCCGGATATTAGCTTTCTTGCAGCGAAAGAAGGACACCAACCGCCTTACAGGGTGGCCACGAGGTCCCAAGGCGCGCCTGACCCCCTGGGGCGCGCCCCCCTGCCTGGTGGCCCCCTCGGGCATCGTCTCGTGTTGATTCTTCTTCCCAAAATTCATAAATATTCCAAAAAAACTCCGTTTGTTTTTATCCCGTTTGGACTCCGTTTGATATGGATATTCTGCGAAGCAAAAAACATGCAACAAACAGGAACTGGCACTGGACACTGGATCAATATGTTAGTCGCAAAAATAGTATAAAAAGTTGCCAAAAGTATATGAAAGTTGTATAATATTGGCATGGAACAATCAAAAATTATAGATACGATGGAGACGTATCAACATCCCCAAGCTTAATTCCTACTCGTCCTCGAGTAAGTAAATGATAAAAAGATATTTTTTGATGTGGAATGCTACCTAGCATAATCTTGATCATGTAATCTAATTATGGCATGAATATTAAGACACAAGTGATTCAAAGCAATAGTCTATCATTTGACATAAACGAATTTAATACTCGGGCATCCCAACAAACAATCAAGTCTTTCAAAATATCAATGCTAAAGAACCTTATCCCTAGAAAATCATATAGTCTTTTATGCTCCCTTTTCTTAACACAAGGTACCCCTCATGCCCATCCCGGTGTCAGCCAAGTAATTGTTTTCATACTTTACTTTTTCGAACCTTTTCAACTCTTCACACAATACATGAGCGTGAGCCATGGACATAGCACTATGGGTGGAATAGTAGGTGGTAGTAGACAAAAGTAGGGAGAAAGTCTCACATCGAATAGGCAAATCAATGGACTATGGAGATGTCCATCAATTGATATCATTGTGAGTGAGTAGGGATTGCCATGTAACGGATGCACTAGAGCTATAAGTGTATGAAATCTCAAAAGAAAACTAGTGGGTGTGCAACAACTTGCTTGCTCATGAAGACCTAGGGCATTTGAGGAAGCCCGTCGTTGGAATATACAAGCCAAGTTCTATAATGAAAATTCCCACTAGTATATGGAAGTGACAACATAGAAGACTCTCTATCATGAAGATCATAGTGCTACTTTGAAGCACAAGTGTGGAAAAAAGATAGTAGCATTGTCCCCTTTTTTATTTTTATTTTTTATTTTTTTCCTTTTTTTATTTGGCCTTTCTCTTTTTTTATTTGGCCTTTATTTTTCTCCCTTTTTTGGCCTTTTTTCAAGGGACAATGCTCTAATAATGATGATCATCACACTTTTATTTACTTACAACTCGATACTAGAACAAAAATATTACTCTATATGAATGCCTCCGGCGGTGTACCGGGATGTGCAATGATCTAGCATAGCAATGACATCAAAAAACGGACAAGCCATGAAAACATCATGCTAGCTATCTTATGATCATGCAAGGCAATATGACAATGATGGTGCGTCTCATAATAAACGGAACGGTGGATTTACATGGCAATATATCTCGGAATGGCTATGGAAATGCCATAATAGGTAGGTATGGTGGCTGTTCTGAGGAAGGGTATAAGGTGGTTTGATGCACCAGCGAAAATTGCGCGATACTAGAGTGGCTAGCAAGGTGGAAGGGTGAGAGCGCGTATAATCCATGGACTCAACATTAGTCATAAAGAACTCGCATACTTATTGTAAAAAATCTATTAGCCCTTGAAGCAAAATACTACGACACATGCTCCTAGGGGGAGGTGATACGTCTCCAACGTATCTATAATTTTTGATTGTTCCATGCCATTGTATATTCTGTTTTGGATGTTTAATGGGATTTATTATACACTTTTATATTATTTTTGGGAATAACCTACTAACCCAAGGCCTAGTGCAAATTGTTGTTTATTGCCTATTTTAGTGTTTCACAGAAAAGGAATATCAAACGGAGTCCAAAGGGAATGAAACCTTCAGGAGAGTTATTTTTGGAACGATATCAACACAGAAGACTTGGAGTACACGCCAGGAAGCGAGAGAGGCGGCCACGAGGGCCCGGGGCGCGCCCAGGGGGGTAGGCGCGCCCCCACCCTTGTGGGCCCCCTGTTGCTCCCCGACGTCCCTCTTCCTCCTATATATACCTATGTACCCTGAAACCATCAAGGAGCATCACGAAACCCTAATTCCACCGCCGCAACCTTCTGTACCCATGAGATCCCATCTTGGGGCCTGTTCCGGAGCTCCATCGGAGGGGGTATCGATCACGGAGGGCTTCTACATCAACACCATAGCCTCTTGGATGAGTTGTGAGTAGTTTACCACAGACCTTCGGGTCCATAGTTATTAGCTAGATGGCTTCTTCTCTCTCTTTGGATCTCAATACAAAGTTCTCCTCGATCTTCGAGGAGATCTATTTGATATAATCTTTTTGCGATGTGTTTGTCGAGATGCGATGAATTGTGGGTTTATGGTCAAGATTATCTATGAACAATATTGGATTCTTTTCTGAAATCTTTTATGCATGATTTAAATATCCTTGCAAGTCTCTTCAAATTATCGGTTTGGTTTGGCCTACTAGATCTATAGTTCTTGCAATGGGAGAAGTGCTTGGCTTTGGGTTCAATCTTGTGGTGTCCTTTCCCAGTGACAGCAGGGGCAACAAGGCACATATTGTATTGTTGCCATCGAGGATAAAAAGATGGGGTTTATATCATATTGCTTGAGTTTATCCCTCTACATCATGTCATCTTGCTTAAGACGTTACTATGTTCGTATGAACTTAATACTCTAGATGCATGCTGGATAGCGGTCGATGTGTGGAGTAATAGTAGTAGATGCAGAATGGTTTCGGTCTACTTGTCATGGACGTGATGCCTATATACAATGATCATGCCTAGATATTCTCATAACTATGCGCTTTTCTATCAATTGCTCGATAGTAATTCGTTCACCCACCATAGAAATCAGCTATCATGAGAGAAGCCACTAGTGAAACCTATGGCCCCCGGGTCTATATTTATCATATTAATCTCCCTTCAACTAGCTAATTTCTTTTGTCGTTGCTTTACTTTGCTTTATTTACTTTTTATCTATACCAAAAATATTATCTTATCATATTTATTAGATCTCACTTTTGTAAGTGACCGAGAAGGGGTTGACAACCCCTTCTATCGCGTTGGCTGCAAGGTTCTTATTTGTTTGTGCAGGTACGAGGGACTCACGCATGGTCTCCTACTGGATTGATACCTTGGTTCTCAAAAACTGAGGGAAATACTTATGCTACTCTGCCGCATCACCCTTTCCTCTTAGAGGGAAACAACGCAAGCTCGAGAAGTAGCAAGAAGAATTTATGGCGCCGTTGTCGGGGATATCTACGCAAAATTCATATACCAAGTACCTATCACAAACCCTTATCCCTCGCATTACATTATTTGCCTCTCATTTTCCTCTCCCCCACTTCACCCTTACCGTTTTATTTGCCCTTTTTCCGTTCACTTGCCTCTTGTTTGCTTGTGTGTTGGATTGCTTGCTTGTCACTATGGCTCAAGACAATACCAAATTGTGTGACTTTTCCAATACCAACAATAATGATTTTATTAGCACGCCGATTGCTTCTATTACCGATGTTGGATCTTGTGAAATCAATGCTGCTCTGTTGAATCTTGTCATGAAAGATCAATTTTCTGGCCTTCCTAGTGAAGATGCAGCTACCCATCTAAACAACTTTGTTGAGTTGTGTGATATGCAAAAGAAGAGAGATACACATAATGATATTGTTAAATTGAAGCTATTTCCGTTTTCGCTTAGAGATCGTGCTAAAACTTGGTTCTCTTCTTTGCCTAGAAATAGTATTGATTCATGGAATAAGTGCAAAGATGCCTTTATCTCTAAGTATTTTCCTCCCGCTAAGATTATCTCTCTTAGAAACGATATCATGAATTTTAAGCAACTCCATCATGAGCATGTTGCACAAGCTTGGGAGAGGATGAAATTAATGATACGTAATTGCCCTACACATGGTTTGAGCTTATGGATGATCATACAAAACTTTTATGCTGGCTTGAATTTTGCTTCTAGAAATCTTTTAGATTCGGCCGCGGGAGGGCACTTTCATGGAAATCACTTTAGGAGAAGCTACTAAACTCCTAGTTAATATTATGGTTAATTACTCTCAATGGCACACAGAAAGATCAACTAGTAAAAAAGTACATGCTATTGAAGAGATTAGTGTTTTGAGTGGAAAGATGGATGAACTTATGAAATTATTTACTACTAAGAGTGCTTCTTCTGATCCTAATGATATGCCTTTGTCCAAGTTGATTGAGAATAATAGATGTGAATTTTGTTGGTAGGAATAATTTTGGTAACAATGCTTATAGAGGAAACTTTAATTCTAGGCCTTTTCCTAGTAATTCCTCTAATAATTATGGTAATTGGTACAACAAATCTTATGGAAATTTTAATAAGATGCCCTCTGATTTTGAGACTAGTGTTAAAGAATTTATGAATTCGCAAAATAATTTCAATGCTTTGTTTGAAGAAAAATTGCTTAAGATTGATGAGTTGGCTAGGAACGTGGATAGAATTTCTCTTGATGTTGATTCTTTGAAACTTAGATCTATCCCACCTAAGCATGATATCGATGAGTCTCTCAAAGCCATGAGAATTTACATTGATGAGTGCAAAGAAAGAACGGCTAGGATGCGTGCTAAAAGAGATTGCTTTATGAAAGCGTATTCTTCTAGTTTTCCTGATAATAAAGATGAAGATCTGAAAGTGATTGATGTGTCTCCTATTAAATCCTTGTTTTCTAGTATGAATCTTCATAAATATGGGACTGGAGATGAGTCTACTTTAGTTAAAAGGCGTCCCAATGATTCAGAGTTTTTAGATCTTGATGCTAAAATTGTTAAAAGTGGGATTGAAGAGGTCAAAACTTTACATAGCAATGAACCCACTATCTTGGATTTGAAGAGATTTAATTATGATAATTGCTCTATAATAGATTGTATTTCCTTGTTGCAATCCGTGCTAAATTCTCCTCATGCTTATAGCCCAAATAAGCTTTTACAAATCACATAGTTGATGCTTTAATGCAATCTTATGAAGAAAAACTTGAATTTGAAGTTTCTATCCCTAGAAAGCTTTATGATAAGTGGGAACCTACTATTAAAATTAAGATTAAAGATCATGAATGCTTTGCTTTGTGTGATTTGGGTGCAAGTGTTTCCATAATTCCAAAATCTTTGTGTGATATGTTAGGTTTCCATGAACTTGATGATTGTTCTTTAAATTCGCACTTGCAGATTGTACCATTAAGAAACCTATGGGAAGGATTAATGATGTTCTTATTGTTGCAAATATGAATTATGTGCTCGTAGATTTCATCGTTCTTGATATAGATTACAATCCTACATGTCCTATTATTCTTGGTAGACCTTTTCTTAGAACGATTGATGCAATTATTGATATGAAGGAAGGAAATATTAAATTCCAATTTCCGTTAAGGAAAGGCATGGAACACTTCCCTAGGAAGAAAATCAAGTTACCTTATGAATCTATTATGAGAGCCACTTATGGATTGCCTACCAAAGATGGCAATACGTAGATCTATTCTTGTATCGTGCCTAGCTACGGGCGTTAAACGATAGCGCTTGTTAGGAGGCAACCCAATTTTATTTTATTTGTTTTTCCTTCTGTTTAGGAATAAATATTGCATCTAGTTTCTGTTTAGATGTGGTTTTTGTCGGCGTCCTGGGAACCAGGGTACCCAGACTTGCCTGTCTGCGGGCCGTGATGCGCTCCTACAAGAGGCCTGGTATGGCCCAGCTGATCGACCAGCTGCTCAAGACCCTAGCGAGGAGAACGACGTCCAGACCTCCTCGGGAGCAACCTTGGCAGAGTGCTCCGGAGGGGCGAAGAATCCAAGGCCACGCCTGCCTCAGGAGGAGGCAGTGATGTCAGCAGTGACACACCGCGCCAGCGGGCGCCAGTGTCCGCCAGCGGCACAGTTGCCATTTTGGTGCAAAGGAGATAGCGCAGCCGTTGGTTCCCAAGGAGCAGGGCAAAGGTTTCCTCTTTGGTGCAACGAGACCGAAGACCGCAAGGACGATAAGGAGGATGTCACCGTCGAGCCCACCATCGTGTCACCGCCTGATCCTTTTGCAGGCGAAGACTGCTTTTGTCAGGGTAGGAACGTCCTTGTGTTTCTGCTCAAAAATGGCCGTTGTGGGATCCCTTCCCGCCTAAACATTTCGGAGGAAGAGGATTGTGGCCGCCTATATAAGTAGCTAGGATTCCCACTGAGAAGGGAGGAACACACACACACTTGACCACCGCACAATGAGCACGAACACCAGCCTCTTGACCTTCCTGAGCTCGCCTCCTGAGCTCAGGAACCCTTGTACCAGTTCATATCTTAGCTCGCCCGGAGCCAATCCACCAAAGGAGGAAGTAGGGTCTTACACCACACGGTGGCCCGAACCTGGATAAACTCTTGTGTGCTTGTTCGTTGTTTGCTTGAATCATTCCACCGGAACGAGAGCGAGGCGCTAGGTAGACGCGAGTGGGAGAGATCTTCGTTCACGCCCCTGTGTTCGAACTTAACGGGTTTTGCGGAGCTCTGAATCCGACATTTGGCGCGCCACGTAGAGGGCGTGTCGAAATCTCGCCTCTCCAACGACCTCGTCGCGTTCTCGTCACCGACCTTGCTCCACAACCATGGTGGACACACGCCGAGCTCGCGCCGCCCGCCGCGCTGGGAACGTCGCTCAGACGATGCCCGCGGGCAACGGCGCACCGCTCCGCCCCAACTCGCCTGTCGCCAACGCCGCCACTGACCCGGCTGTCCACGAGCAGCAGGACTCCTCGCTCCCACTGTTCGTGTGGCGGGATGGCCGCACGGCAACACCCTCACCCTCGCCGGCCGCCGCGTCGTCCTCGCTGGTCCGCCGCGGGCCGGTCTACCAGCAACCTGCGCTACTGATGGCGCAGGAGCTCCTGCGCTACCGCCCGGCAGGTGATCTCTACGACGAGTGGCTCCACCGCATCACCGAGCTCGTCAACGCCGCAGGGGAAGTGCCTGCACCGACGCACTCCTCACGTCCTCCGTCGCCCCCGACGGCGAACGAGGGCCATGGGGTCCCGGCTCCGCCTCCCCTTCACCCCGCCGGCCAGGAGGGCCGGCGCGAGGCCCCTCGACGTGAGCAACCCCGCAGAGCCCACGCCCGCGATGAAGAGAGCTGTCAAGTGATCCCACACCCACATGCAGGGGCTCATGGGCCCCCTGGCCCACAACGCCCAGACCGCGCGCCACAGGAGGTGGTGGCACCAGCACCCCAAGAACCAGCATCACAGGTGCGGGGGTGCCTGTGATCATGAGCGTGCGCGGGTGTGGCGCCCTGTCTCCCGAGCTACGGCGCCTCGTCTGGCCCGGCAAGTTCAAGCCAGACCTACCTCCGCGTTACGACGGTACCACCGACCCCACGGAGTTCCTCCAACTCTACGAGCTGAGCATCGAGGCATCCAACGACACCGAGCAGGTCATGGCGAACTGGTTCCCCATGGCTCTGAAGGACGGCGCGCGCTCCTGGCTCTTGAACCTCCCAGAGGGATCCATCTCCTCCTGGGGAGAGCTTCGAGAGCGTTTCGTCGCTAACTTCCAGGGCACCCGCGACCGAGCCCCAGCAGCTGCTGACCTGCGTTGCGTGAGGCAGCAGCCGGGAGAAACCGTGCAAAAGTACATCCAACGCTTCGACACCATGCACCTCCGGATCCCCCGGGTCCCGGACGAGGCCATCATCTCCGCGTTCTCCAATGGCGTTCGTGACGCCAGGATGAGGGAAGAGCTCGCCATCCACGAAGACATGTGCACAACAATTGAGATGTTCAAGCTCGCGGCAAAGTGCGCCAGGGCGGAGGAAGGCCGCCTCTCCCTTCAGGAGCTGCCTGAGGCGGAGGCAGGCGACAAGAAAACCAAGGCCAAGGAGCCGAAGCGCAAGGGACCCGCCGTGCTGGCTGTTGAGCCAGAAGTGAAGCATGGCTACGGCTACGATGACCTCCCCAGAGACAACCGACCGTACTGCGTCTTCAACAACATCCACAGCCACAACACCAATGACTGTCAGGAGCTCAGGGCGATGCGTGGCAGGCGCGTCGAGCAGCGCCCTGAGCGCGACAACCGTGGCTACGGCAGTGGAGGAGGCCGGGGAGGAGGACGTTGGGACGGTAGGAACTTGCGCCAAGGGTGGCATGAGCAGCCTCATGAAGACCACTGGCAGGAGCAGCCTCGTGACACCCCATGGCGCGACCAGCCTCATGAGGGTCGCCCTCAGGGCAATGGGGGCCTACCTCCACTGCCACCACCGCCAAGGTGGAACGACGAAGACCGCCAAGGAGACGGGACAGGGGGCTTCCAGGAACCGCGTGCAGTCGCATGCATTCTAGGAGGAGCCCATGCCCCGGCTTCTCACCGCATCTTCAAGCAGTTCACTCGTGAGTTGAACGCGGCGCTCCCCAGGCCTGACGTCGCGCGCAACCTCAGGTGGACCAAGCAAGTCATCGCTTTTGACCCCAAAGACCAGCTCAAGTGTACTGCGGCCCCAGGCGCACTCCCGATGTTCTGCACCCCGACCATCAGCAACGTTCTCGTGACCAAGACCCTCGTCGATGGCGGAGCAGGGCTCAACGTCCTCTCCATCCAGACCTTCGAGTCACTCCAGGTTCCCTACGATCAGCTCCACCCCACCAAGCCATTCCATGGAGTCACGGATGGCTCCACACTCCCGATGGGGTAGGTTCGCCTCCCAGTCACCTTTGGCGACCGCGACAACTACCACACAGAGCTCATCGACTTCGACGTCGCTAACATCCACCTCCCGTACAACGCCATTCTAGGGTATCCTGCCATTGCCAAGTTTATGGCGGCGACCCATCACGGCTAGAACGTCCTCAAGATGCCAGGGAGCAGCGGAGTCATCACGATCGCCTCCGACGAGAAGGAAGCGGTGCGTTCCCTGGAGCGTGCCTACCAGACCGCGACGGTTGAGTACCCCGATGAGGATGGAGCCGTCCTCGCCCTACAGACCGCCCCAAGAAGAAGAAGAACCTACCCGTTGACGGACCTCAGGACGCGGGGGCTCCCGACGACCTGGCCTTAGGACTCGCGCCTGCTGACGAGGCGCCTTCCACCCTCGCATAGGGAGGCGCGCTCGACGCCCCTCTCCTGACGGGCTCTAGGGCTCTCCTCTGGGGGTGTCCCTGAGCTGGCCCATGCCCCGAGGGAGGTGTTCGAGCACCACCTGCAAGCGTATCTTGATGCGCGTTTTTGTGAGCCCAGCGCGAGCCGTCCAGCGCTGGGGGCTCAGGACTTCATCGACCAAGTCACAGAGGAACTCCAGTACGCAAGACTCATCTGCGGTGGGCGTAACCGCACGATCCCAATTCTGCCTACTCGTAGCCCAAGCGACTGCTTCTGCGTCTGCGTCGACATCGCGGGTCTCAACCGAGTCGCTTCTCAGGAGCCCTTCTGGCCGACGGCGGTCGGCCGGAGGAGGGCCCTCCCCTGCAGCTACGTCCGCATGCTCTTCGGCTTTCGCAACATAGCTGCCACGTCCCAACACCTTGCGCAGGCCTTGGGGGCTCGAGAGGCTCAGTGGCAGGCGGTCCGGACGGAGCGGGAGCCGGACCCGCGCGATCACTGAGAGCCTCAGGAGCCCCTGGGCCTCAGGAGCCCGACGATCCTCGGGAGCGACCCGCACAGCTCGCGTCTTCAGCTACCCTAACTCTCCTTCGGCAAGTATCAGGTGACACTTCAGGTATCCAAACGAGGGCGCCCCTCGGGCTGCATCATCCTCGGGCCGCTGGGTGCTGACCCCCCACGGCTGTCTCCCCTTTTTGCATGATCAAGGCCAGATATTTCTATCCATTTGCATTACCTATATGCTCGGCGTCCTCACCGCCACTAAGGTCATGATCCCTTGTGAGCCCACTCACGACCGCCCCATGATTAAGGACTAGCACGACGTCTGTGCTCGGGTCCGTCCCTGCAGCGTCGATAAATCCAAGGGCTGAGCTCTGCCTAGCGAGCCATTTCCGTGACGGCACCTCCCATGGTCCTTGGTGCCTTGTTCTCGCATGTGCTAATCGTGGATGGGTAAGTAGGGGCCCGTGACAGGTGCCTCGCTCACGCGGGAACCGCGCGCCAGCTGTTTTTCTTTTGGATCGTGGCATGAGAAGACTGGGCACGACGTCTATGCTCGGGTCCGTCCCCGCGGCGTCGATAAACCCAGCGGCTGAGCTCTGTCTTACGGGCCGGTCCCGCTAACGTCACCTCTTGGGGTCGTTGGTGCTGCGGCCTTCTCATGCAAGGTCCCCTGGAGATGCACTCAGCGCAGGTGACCACAACACCTCTCTTTTCACATTTTACAGAAGAAGACTCAGGCGCAACCCGCCTTAGGGTAGGGTCTCGTGAGTGATGCGTAAGCTCACAAGAACTTCCTCAAAGTCGTTCAGCTCGTCCCGAGGAGGGCCCATATACACCTTGGCTGTCCTATCGTGCTACCCATGCGTCAGGACGGGGCTGTACACGCCCCGGAGTCTCTCCCGGTGGGAGGCTCCCTTCCACAGTCCAGTGGAAGTACCAAGCTCCACGCTGGCAGATCCAACCGAGGAGCGGTTATGCCCACGAACCAGTGGAAGCACCAAGCTCCGCGTTGGCCGATACGACCGAGGCGCGGTTATGCCCACACTCCGCGCAAGTGTGGTAGCTCTATGCTCCGCGCTAGTTATAAACAACTGAGGGTGGCCCCCAGTGGTCGCACCAACCTCAGGGAGCTTTTCAGCTCACGACGCTCACAGCTTCTCCTTGGATGGGTGTTGCGAGGGGGGCTAGGCATGGGGGCTGTGCTCAGGTCACGCCTGGAAGACACCACCCTACTAGGTGCCTAGACACCTGGCCTTCTCGTGCCCCCATCCCAGGCGAAGGCTCATGGGCAAGGTATGGTGCCCGTTCTCCTTCATGAGAGCCGTTCGTACGTCAAGGGGGACCCCCGGGCATCACGACCCAGGGGCCTAACTGGCCACGTAGCCCCTCATCCCTTGAGCCTAGTTATGACGATAACCCCGGTCCTCCGGAGGGCTCAATGGCGATCGAGGTATGCGCGAGGTTGGGCCCTGTCGACGCAGAACGAAAACGGGATCGCTTGAACGTCAAGGGGGGCCCTTGGGCATCACGACCCAAGGGCCTAACTGGCCACGTAGCCCCTCATCCCTTGAGTCTAGTTACTATGGTAACCCTGGTGTCCGGAGGACTCAACAACGAGTCTAGTTACCATGGTAACCCCGGTCATCCAGAGGGCTCAGCGGCGATCGAGGTATGCGCGGGGTTGGGCCCTGCCGACGCAGAGCACCTAAAGCAAACATGAAAGCAAGCAAGCATGGAATCATCTAGCTATTACAATAACATCAAGTTTTTTCGAATTCAACCAAGGTTCTTACGCCTCCCCGAGGCACTCGCACTTATCTCACTAAACAGGACGAATCAAGCATCGCCGGGCGCAGCAGTACCGATCGTCTCCCCTTCAGCCGCAGTAGCGGTGGCCTGGAGGAACGCCTCCACCAGCGACGTGACCTTCGCCCTCAGGGCCTCGGCAGCCGTGTTCTCCATGACTGCGGTCACGGGCTCGGACAGCGAAGCCAGGTCAAGGGTGGGGTCGCGAAGGCTTAGATGGCCGCACACCTGCGTCAGGACCAAGGTAAGCAGTGTACGGCCTTCAGCGTCGGCTAACTGGCCAATCGCGGCCATAACAGCATGCAGGGACTTCACGAGCGCAGCAAGAAGCCCGGCGGGGCCTTCCTCAGGGGCGGCCAGCGGCTCCTCGAACCCTTCCCTGTAGGCGGCATGCAGCGCCTCGCGGGTCTCAAGGTCAAAGGTGGCAAGGTCCTTGGGACTCACCGTCGCCAAGGCCGCGAGAGCTTCCCCCTAGGCACGAGCGGCTTGGGCCGCCCTGGCTTGCTCAACTTCAACCATCAGCTTCTCTAGGGTGGCGCGGTCAGCAAGCTGCTCTTGTTGTAGCTGGGATGTCGCGGTCTTCTGTGCCTCGAGCTCCTTCTCCAACCCTTTGAGCTCCAGGGCGCGCCTAGTGTCTTCCTCGCGGAGGGCCCCCAGCTCGCTCTCTGCCTTGAGGCAGTGCTTCTCGAAGGACGCGACATCAGCTCGTGCGGCGTCATGAGCCAGCATGGCCGCTGCAGCTTCTTCTTGACTCTTGGCAGCACTCGCCAAGGCCTGATCCCAGGAGGTCCGTGCAGACTCGTCTGCCAGGAGCCACCCGTGGATCAGCCCCAGGTGCCCTTCTGTCAGGTGACCGTCATTGTTTTGCATATCAGCGCAAAGACGACCCAACGCGGCGGAGGCGGCGTCCAAAGCCTCAGGACCAGGCTGCGCCGGCTAGCGCATGGGCACCAACGAGATCGGTTGCTCGAGGGCTCCTGCCCCCCTCGCCAGAGCAGCCGGGGCAGAAGCCAACTCCGCAACCTCGTCGGAGACAGGGGCGTCTTCGGGCGACACCATCACCGTACGTGCGGTGGTCCGACCAACCGGGGCACCCAGCACCGTGGCGCCTTTCCCCGAGGTTGCACCAGCAGCCGGAGGGGCAGGGCACCGCGGTGTGACCTCCCCCTTCACCTTCTTCATCACACCACCCAGACTGCTGCATCAAGGAAAACGCATGAGGAGCACGGCAAATGAGGATGAGTGAGAAATCGCACACTTACTCGCCGGAGGTGAGGCGCGCCCTCCTCTTCACTAGCAGATCGACAATAGCTCCTGGCGCACTGGGCGTGCCGACGGCCCGGGCCTGGGCAAGGCGTGAGGCCACGGTCCTAGGCGTGGCCGCGGTCACCGGGTTTGCTGGCGTGTTGCTCTTTGGCGGAGTCGCCACCTTGCGTCCGGACCGACGTGGAGTGGATGCCTGGGATCGTCCGGCGGCACCTGCGCCTGGCGTCATTACCCCGGCAAGCGCTTCGAAGGAGTCCCATCGTCGTCCAGGGTATCCTCCGAGCCTTCCTCGTCGCCCTCATCGTCATCACCGGAAGACACGTCGAACGTGGCCGGAGCGCCCACAGGCGCACCAAGGTCCGGCATGGCCTTCAGCAGCTCAACCTTGTCAGGGCGGCTGTACAGTAGCAGGAAGGCCTCAGCAAGATCCTCCGGAACCATCCCCAGGAGGGCCCTCGAGGTGAAGTCCAGATCATCTTCGGCCAGCATCCCTGGGTGCAGCCGGAGCCCGTCGTCGTCACCCATCAGCTCCCACATAGGGCGTGAGTGAGCCTGCAGCGGAGCCAGACGCTGCCTCAAGAACTCCTTCACGATCTGGCCTCCCTTGAGCCTCGAGCTCAGGTCGGCCTCGATCTTCGCCAAGAATGGCCCGGCAAGAGGGCCGGTGAGCTTCGCGTGGCGCCAGCAGTCAAGTTTCTCCGGACGGGCAGTAGGCAGCGCCAACAGAGGATGGGTGCGCTGGGCGTCCAGATAGACCCACCTCTTCCGGTGGGACTCTATCTTCTTCCCAGCCATCATCAGGCGACAACCCTGGCGCTGGAAGACAAAGGAAACGCAGCCCGAGCACGGGCCCTCGTCGTATTGGCGCATGGAGAAGAAGTAGCGAAAGAGGGCGACTGTCGGCCTCACCCCGACGAACGCCTCACAGTAGAAGGCGAAGAGCAACAAGACGAAGATGGAACGAGGTTGGATATGGAGAGCGTGCACCTGGTAATGTTACAGGATGGCGTAGAAGAACTCGGAGAAAGGAGGCACGAGCCCCACGGAGATGCTGTGGAGAAAGAAGGGGTAGCATGACTTTGGCAAGGTCCGCGCCATTGTGGATCCAACCCAGATCTGCGTCAGGCCGTGCTCATTGTGGGAGCTCGACAGGAACGGCTCGACCTCTGAGTAGTCCTCCTCCCTGATAATGGAGGACTCCTCAAGCATCGCCTCAAGAGAGGAAGCACATCTAGACGCCGGCGCGGTGCCCTTGTTCTTCTTCGCCATGGTCGAGGAGGGCCAAAGGGTGCAAAGAGGCAAGATGCGCAAAGGGAAGGAATCCAAGCAGGAAAGAAGGAGGCAATAACTCCCCCAGCAGAGAAGGCTCCTTTTGTCAAGACACACGGTTACCGAGATGGCGTGGGGAGCGGAGTCGCTCGCGTCCCATCCAACCGTCACGTGCCAGCCTGGCCCGTAGCCTTTTGGGGGCCCGCGGCGCTTCGTCCTCGACTGAGGCTTCGCTCCTAAGCCAACTCCGCGCGCACCTTGGGCCCGGGGGCTACTATCGGCGTCCTGGGAACCAGGGTACCTAAACTTGCCTGTCTGCGGGCCGCGACATGCTCCTACAAGAGGCCTGGTACGGCCCAGCTGATCGACCAGCTGCTCAAGACCCTCGCGAGGGGCCAAGCCTCGCGAGGAGAACGGTGTTCAAACCTCCTCGGGAGCAACCTCGACAGAGCGCTCCAGAGGGGCAAAGAATCCAAGGCCAAGCCTGCCTCAGGAGGAGGCAATGATGTCAGCAGTGATGCACCGCGCCAGCGGGCGCCAGTGTCCGCCAGCGGCACAGTTGCCATTTCGGTGCAAAGGAGACAGCGCAGCCGTTGGTTCGCAAGGAGAAGGGCAAAGGTTTCCTCTTTGGTGCAACGAGACCGAAGACCGCAAGGACGATAAGGAGGATGTCACCGTCGAGCCCACCACCGTGTCACCGCCTGATCCTTTTGCAGGCGAAGACTGCTTTTGTCAGGGTAGGAACGTCCTTGTGTTCCCGCTCAAAAATGGCCGTTGTGGGATCCCTTCCCGCCTAAACATTTCGGGGGAAGAGGACTGTGGCCGCCTATATAAGTAGTTAGGATTCCCACTGAGAAGGGAGGAACACACACACACTTGACCACCGCACAAGGAGCAAGAACACCAGCCTCCTGACCTTCCTGAGCTCGCCTCCTGAGCTCAGGAACCCTTGTACTAGTTCATATCTTAGCTCACCCGGAGCCAATCCACGAAAGCAGGAAGTAGGGTCTTACACCACACGGTGGCCCGAACCTGGATAAACTCTTGTGTGCTTCTTCGTTGTTTGCTTGAATCTTTCCACCGGAACGAGAGCGAGGCGCTAGGTAGACGCGAGTGGGAGAGATCTTTGTTCACGCCCCTGTGTTCAAACTTAACGGGTTTTGCGGAGCCCTGAATCCGAAAGTCTTGTGTTTTAATTAGTGTTTGTGCCAAGTACAACCTTTGAGAAGACTTGGGTGAAGTTTATGCGATCATGCTGTAAAAAATAGAAACTTTAGCGCCCACTAGATTGGCTACCATTTTTTACTGGAGAGTGATTTTTAGTTGATTCTTTCTGCAGATGATTAATAAAAAATTCCTCACGTCCACCAGTTTATTTTAAAAAATAGAGTTACAGAAGTATTTGAAAGTTATAGATTGCAACAGACTGTTCTGATTTTGACAGATTCTGTTTTTCGTGTGTTGTTTGCTTATTTTGATGAATCTATGAGTAGTATCGGGGGGTATGAATCATATATAAGTTGGAATACAGTAGGTTTAACACCAATATAAATAAATAATGAGTTCATTACAGTACCTTGGAGTGGTGGTTTGTTTTCTTATACTAACGAAACTCACGAGATTTTTGGCCAAGTTTTGTGTTGTGAAGTTTTCAAGTTTTTGGGTAAGGATTTGATGGACTATGGAACAAAGAGTGGCAAAAGCCTAAGCTTGGGGATGCCCAAGGCACCCCAAGGTAAAATTCAAGGACAACCAAAAGCCTAAGCTTGGGGATGCCCTGGGAAGGCATCCCCTGTTTCGTCTTCATCTATCGGTAACCTTACTTGAGACTATATTTTTATTCACCACATGATACATGTTTTGCTTGGAGCGTCATGTATGATTTGCGTCTTTGCTTTTTAGTGTACCACAATCATCCTTGCTGGACACACCTTTTGAGAGAGATACACATGAATTGGAATTTATTGGAATACTCTATGTGCTTCACTTATATCTTTTGAGCTAGATAATTTTGCTCTACTGCTTCACTTATATCTTTTTAGAGCACGATGGTGGTTTTATTTTATAGAAATTGTTGATATCTCATGCTTCACTTATATTATTTTGAGAGTCTTTTAGAATAGTGTGGTAATGTGCTTTGGTTATAAATTTAGTCCTAATATGATAGGCATCCAAGATGGGTATAGTAAAAACTTTCATAAATAGTGCATTGAATATTATGAGAAGTTTGATGCTTGATGATTGTTTTGAGATATGAGGATGGTGATATTAGAGTCATGCTAGTGGAGTAGTTGTGAATTTGAGAAATACTTGTGTTAAAGTTTGTGATTCCCGTAGCATGCACGTATGATGAACCGTTATGTGATGAAGTTGGAGCATGATTTATTTATTGAGTGTCATCCTTTGTGTGGAGGTCGGGATCGCGCAATGGTTAACTCCTACCAACCCTTCCCCTTGGAGCATGTGTTGAATACTTTGTTTTGATAACTCGTAGATTTTTGCAATAAGTATATGAGTTCTTTATGACTAATGTTGAGTCCATGGATTATACGCACTCTCACCCTTCCACCATTGCTAGCCTCTCTTGTATCGTGCAACTTTCGCCGGTACCATACACCTACCATACCTTCCTCAAAACAGCCACCATACCTACCTATCATGGCATTTCCATAGCCATTCTGAGATATATTGCCATGCAACTTTCCACCGTTCCGTTCATATGACACGCTTCATCATTGTCATTCACATAGAGTCATATTTTGATCTAGCTTCGAGTTGTAAGTAAATAAAAGTGTAATGATCTTCATTACTAGAGCATTGCCCGGTGAGGAAAGGATGATGGAGACTATGATTCCCCCACAAATTGGGATGAGACTCCGGACGAAAGAAAAAAAGAAAAAAAGAAAAAAGGGAGGCCATAAAAAAGGCCCAAAGCAAAAAAGAAAAAAAAGAAAAAGAAAAAGAAGAGAGAAAAAGAGAGAAGGGGCAATGCTACTATCCTTTTTCTACACTTGTGCTTCAGAGTAGCACCATGAACTTCATGATAGAGAGTCTCTTGCTTTGTCACTTTCATATACTAGTGGGAATTTTCATTATAGAACTTGGCTTGTATATTCCAATGATGGGCTTCCTCAAAATGCCCTAGGTCTTCGTGAGCAAGCGAGTTGGATGCACACCCACTTAGTTTCCTTTGTTGAGATTTCATACACTTATAGCTCTAGTGCATCCGTTGCATGGCAATCCCTACTCACTCACATTGATATCTATTGATGTGCATCTCCATAGCCAATTGATACGCCTAGTTGATGTGAGACTATCTTCCTCTTTTCTCTTCTCCACAACCACCACTCTATTGCACCTATAGTGCTATATCCATGGCTCACGCTCTGTATTGTGTGAAAGTTGAAAAGTTTGAAAAAAATTGAAGTGTGAAACAATTGCTTGGCTGAAACCGGGGTTGTGCATGATTTAAATATTTTGCGTGATGAAGATAGAGCATAGCCAGACTATATGATTTTTGTAGGGATAACTTTCTTTGGCCATGTTATTTTGAGAAGACAAATTGCTTTGTTAGTATGCTTGAAGTATTATTGTTCTTATGTCAATATTAAACTTTTGTCTTGAATCTTTTAGATCTGAACATTCATGCCACAGTAAAGAAAATTATATTGAGAATTATGTTGGGTAGCATTCCACATCAAAAATTCTGTTTTTATCATTTACCTACTCGAGGACGAGCAGGAATTAAGCTTGGGGATGCTTGATACGTCTCCAACGTATCTATAATTTTTGATTGTTCCATGCTATTATATATTTTTTTGGATGTTTAATGGGCTTTATTGTACACTTTTATATTATTTTTAGGACTAACCAACTAACCCAAGGCCCAATGTAAATTGTTGTTTTTTGCCTATTTCAGTGTTCCGTAGAAAAGGAATATCAAAAGAAGGCCAAACAGAATGAAACCTTCGGGAGAGTTATTTTTGGAACGATATCAACACAGAAGACTTGGAGTACACGCCATGAAGCGAGAGAGGCGGCCACGAGGGCAGGGGGCGCGCCCAGGGGTTAGGCGCACCCCCACCCTAGTGGGCCCACTGTTGCTCCCCCGACATCCCTCTTCCTCCTATATATACCTATGTACCCTGAAACCATCGAGGGGCACCACGAAACCCTAATTCCACCGCCGCAACCTTCTGTACCCGTGAGATCCCATCTTGGGGCCAGTTCCGGAGCTCCATCGGAGGGGGCATCGACCACGGATGGCTTCTACATCAACACCATAGCCTCTCTGATGAGTTGTGAGTAGTTTACCACAGACCTTCGGGTCCATAGTTATTTGATAGATGGCTTCTTCTCTCTCTTTGGATCTCAATACAAAGTTCTCCTTGATCTTCGAGGAGATCTATTTGATGTAATCTTTTTGCGGTGTGTTTGTCAAGATTCAATGAATTGTGGGTTTATGGTCAAGATTATCTATGAACAATATTGGATTCTTTTCTGAAATCTTTTATGCATGATTTGAATATCCTTGCAAGTCTCTTCAAATTATCGGTTTGGTTTGGCCTACTAGATCTATAGTTATTGCAATGGGAGAAGTGCTTGGCTTTGGGTTCAATCTTGCGGTCTGATCTCTTAATTGTGGCATGAATGTTCAGATCTGAAAGATTCAGGATAAAAGTCTATATTGACATAAGAAATAACAATATTTCAAGCAATACTAACAAGGCAATAATGTCTTCTCAAAATACTATGGCTAAAGAAAGTTATCCCTACAAAATCATATAGTCTGGCTATGCTCCCTCTTCATCACACAAAATATTCATATCATGCACAACCCCGATTTCAGCCAAGCACTTGTTTTCATACTCTATCTTTTCAAACCTTTCAACTTTCACGCAATACATGAGCGTGAGCCATGGATATAGCACTATGGGTGTAATAGAGGTGGTTGTGGAGAAGACAAAAGGGAGGGAGATAGTCTCACATCGACTAGGCGTATCAACGGGCTATGGAGATGCCCATCAATAGATATCAATGTGAGTGAGTAGGGATTGCCATGCAACGGATGCACTAGAGCTAAATATGAATGAAAGCTCAACAAAAGAAACTAGTGGGTGTGCATCCAACTTTCTTACTCACGAAGACCTAGGGCATTTGAGGAAGCCCATCGTTGGAATATACAAGCCAAGTTCTATAATGAAAATTCCCACTAGTATATGAAAGTGACTAAATATGAGACTCTCTACAATGAAGAACATGGTGCTACTTTGAAGCACAATTGTGGAAAAAGATAGTAGCAATTGTCCCTTTTTTTGGGCCTTTCTTTTTTATCTTTTCTTTGGCCTTTTTTTTGCGGAGGAGCTTTATAGATTCAGACTTTCCTCCCATGGGACAATGCTCTAATAATGATGATCATCGCACTTTCATTACAACACGAAATTACAACTCGATACTACAACAACAAAGTATGACTCTATATGAATGCCTCCGGCGGTGTACCGGTATGTGCAATGAAACAAGAGTGACATGTATGAAGAGTTATGCATGGTGGCCTTGCCACAAATACGATGGCAACTACATGATCATGCATGGCAATATGACAATATGATGCGTGTCATATGAACGGAACGGTGGAAAGTTGCATGACAATATATCTCGGAACGGCTATGGAAATGTCATGATAGGTAGGTGTGGTGGCTGTTTTGAGGAACAATATGGTGGCTATTTTGAGGAAGGATGTATAGTGGGTTTATGGCACCGGCGAAAGTTGTGCGGTACAAGAAAGGCTAGCAATGGTGGAAGGGTGAGAGTGCGTATAATCCATGGACTCAACATTAGTCATAAGAACTCATATACTTATTGCAAAAAATTACGAGTCATCAAAACAAAGCAATCAACGCATGCTCCTATGGGGGAGGTTGGTAGGAGTTAACCATCGCGCCCCCCGACCTCCACACAAAGGTTGGCACTCTACAAATACCTCATGCTCTAACTTCGTCACATAGCGGTTCACCATACGTGCATGATACGGGAATCACTAACCTTAACACAAGTATTTCCCAATTTCATAATAACTCCACTAGCATGACTCTAATATCACTATCCTCATGTCTCAAAACAATTATCAAGCATCCAACATCTCATTCTATTCAATGCACTTGGTGTGAATTTTTTTACTACATTGACATTGGATGTCTATCATGTGAAGACTAGTTTCTTTAGCCTAAACACTTTATCATGCTGTTTTAATAGACTCTCAAATAGATATAAGTGAAGCATGAGAGTTCAACAATTTCTACAAAATATTACCACCACCATGCTCTAAAAGATATAAGTGAAACACTAGAGCAAAAACTATTCAACTCAAAAGATATAAGTGAAACACACGAGTGTTCTAATAATTTATAGGCCATATTTAACTCTCTAAAATAGGTGTGTCCAGCAAGGATGATTGTGGCAAACTAACAAGCAAAGACTCAAATTATACAAGACGCTCCAAGCAAAACACATAACATGTTGCGAATAAAAATATAGCTCCAAGTATAGTTACCGATGGATGAAGACGAAAGGGGGGATGCCTTACCGGGGCATCCCCAAGCTTAGGCTTTTGATTATCTTGAATTTACTTCAGGTTACATGGGCATACCCAAGCTTAGGCCTTTGCTACTCCTTGTTCCATAGTCCATCAAAGCAATACTCAAAACTTGAAAACTTCACAACACAAAACTTAGACAAAAATTCTCATGAGCTCCGTTAGTATAAGAAAGCAAACTACTACTCAAAGGTACAGCAATTAATTCATTCTTTGTTTATATTGGTGTTAAACCTACTGTACTCCAACTCCTTTATGGTTCATATCCTCCAATACTACTGATAGATGCATCGGAATAAGCAAACAACACACGAAAAACAGAATCTGTCAAAGACAGAATAGTCTGTAGTAATCTGCAGGGTTCGCCTACTTCTGGAACTCCAAAAAATTCAAACTAAATTGGTAAATTTGCGCAATTTGTCTACCAATCATCTGCAAAAAGAATCAACTTAAAATCACGCTCCAGTAAAATCCCACGTATACTTTAGCAAGCGCTAACGATTCTGTTTTTCACAGCAAGATCATATAAACTTCACACAAGTCTTCCCAAAGGTTCTACTTGGCACAAACACTAAACAAAACATGAAACCACATCTAATCAGAGGCTAGATGCAATATTTATTCCCTAACAGCAACGAAAAAAAAAAGTTTCCTCCCAACAAGCGATATCGTTTTACGGCCCTAGCTAGGCACGATACAAGATAGATCTAGGTATTGCCATATTTGATCTTTATCCTTTTAATGGTGTCAAGCTAGAATCTGGGAGGTTCTTTACGTTTCCCTTCATATTCGGAAATATTTAGATCTAACGCATCCAACCACTTATTACAAAGATTAATCAACATATTCATGCGGTGGAGATTCCCACTAACACTTTTAAGAGGTTCAAGAGATTTTTGTAATATTTTTGTTACTTCGCAAATTTTCTCAAAAACTTGCGTCCCTTCCGGGGTTGAATTTGACCCTTTTTGGGGAGGTAGTGTTCCCACTATCCCCTCTATAATATCATGCGCGATACTAGGATCAACTTCGATAAAATTCCCTTTGGAGCAATATTCAACCCAACATAAAAATTGCGAAGCAATATTCTAAAATTCACTTCTAAGGTGCACTTACGATAAGATTCCATCATCCTAAACCAAGCATCTTTTAAGTTTTCTCCTTGCATTTGCTTGAAGTGAAGTACTTCAAACTCGGGAGACAAAGGAGCGGATAAGGGACTAGCCATAATGACAAGCAAGCACACAGCAAGCGAACGATAAAGACACGGCGGAAGAAGGGCAAATAAAATGGCAAGGGTGAAGTGGGGGAGAGGAAAAAGAGAGGCAAAAAATATAATGCAAAGGATAAGGGTTTGTGATAGGTACTTGGTGTATGACTTTTGCGTAAGCCTCCCCGGCAACGGCGCCAGAAATTCTTCTTGCTACCTCTTGAGCTTGCGTTGTATTCCCTCGAAGAGGAAAGGGAGATGCAGCACAATAGCGTAAGTATTTCCCTCAGTTTTTGAGAACCAAGGTATCAAGCCAGTAGGAGACCATGCGCGAGTCCCTCGCACCTGCACAAACAAATAAGAACTTCACAGCCAACGCGATAAGGGGTTGTCAATCCCTTTACGGTCACTTACGAGAGTGAGATCTGATAGAGATGATAGTTGATATTTTTGGTATTTTTGGTTTAGTAAAACAGCAAATAAAAGCGGTAAAAGTAAAGTAGATGTAGATTGATATGTTGAGAACAGACCCGGGGGCCATAGCTTTCTCTAGTGGCTTCTCTCACGATAGCGATATTCTACGGCGGGTAAACAAATTACTGTCGAGCAATTGATAGAAAAGCGAATAATTATGAGCTATCTAGGCATGATCATTGTATATAGGCATCACGTCTGAGACAAGTAGACCGACTCCTGCCTGCATCTACTACTATTACTCCACACATCGACCGCTATCCAGCATGCATCTAGTGTATTGAGTTCATACGAACAGAGTAACGCCTTAAGCAAGATGACATGATGTAGAGGGATAAACTCAAGCAATATGATGTAAACCCCATCTTTTTATCCTCGATGGAAACAATATAATACGTGCCTTGCTGCCCCTACTGTCACTGGGAAATGACACCGCAAGATTGAACCCAAAGCCAAGCACTTCTCCCATTGCAAGAACTATAGATCTAGTAGGCCAAACTAAACCGATAATTCGAAGAGACTTGCAAGGATATTATGAGCACACATAAAAAGTTCAGAGAAGAACCAAATATCTTTCATAGATAACCTTGATCATAAACTCACAATTCATCGAATCTCGACAAACACACCGCCAAAAGAGATTACATCGAATAGATCTCCTCGAAGACCGAGGAGAACTTTGTATTGAGATCCAGAGAGAGAGAGAGAGAAGAAGCCATCTAGATACTAGCTATCGACCCGAAGGTCTGTGGCAAACTACTCACAACTCATGGTGAGGGCGATGATGATGATGATGAAGTCCTCCGTGATGGATCCCCCTCCGGTGGAGCTCCGGAACAGGCTCCAAGATGGGATCTCCATGGGAACATAAGCTACGGCGGTGGAATTAGGGTTTTCTCTTTGCGTACGGAATTTCTAGGGTACGTGGACTTATATAGGAAGAAGAAGGGCACCGGGGGATGCTCGAGTGGGCCTCGAGGCAGGGGGCGCGCCCTGGGAAGGGGGGCGCGCCCCCACCCTCGAGGGCCACTCGAGGCTCCCCTCACGTGGTTCTCAAGTTCCTCTGGCGTGATTTTCTCCAAAAATATCTATCCCGAAGGTTTCATTCCGTTTGGACTCTGTTTGATATTCCTTTTCTGCAAAACCCTGAAATAGGCAAAAACAGCAATCTAGACTGGGCCTTTAGGTTAGTAGGTTAGTCCCAAAAATGATATAAAAGTGAATGATAAAGCCCATTAAACATCCAAGACTTCATAAATAATAGCATGGAACAATCAAAAATTATAGATACGTTGGAGACGTTGAAGGAAATATGCCCTAGAGGCAATAATAAAGATGTTTTTTGTATTTCCTTATATCATGATAAATGTCTTTTATTCATGCTAGAATTGTATTAACCGGAAACTTGATACATGTCTGAATACATAGACAAAATAGTATGTCCCTAGTATGCCTCTACTAGACTAGCTCATTGATCAAAGATGGTTATGTTTCCTAACCATAGACATGAGTTGTCATTTGATCAACGGGATCACATCATTAGGAGAATGATGTGATGGACAAGTCCCATCCATTAGCATAGCACTATGATTGTTTAGTTTTACTGCTATTGCTTTCTTCATGACTTATACATGTTCCTATGACTATGAGATTATGCAACTCCCGAATACCGTAGGAACACCTTGTGTGCTATCAAACGTCACAACGTAACTGGGTGATCATAAAGATGCTCTACAGGTGTCTCCGAAAATATTCGTGGTGTTGGCATAGATCAAGATTAGGATTTGTCACTCCGAGTGTCGGAGAGGTATCTCTGGGCCCTCTCGGTAACACACATCACAATAAGCCTTGCAAGCAAAAGACTAATGAGTTAGTCACGAGATGATGTGTTACGGAACGAGTAAAGAGATTTGCCGGTAACGAGATTGAACTAGGTATAGAGATACCGATGATCGAATCTCGGGCAAGTAACATACCGTTGACAAAAGGAACAACGTATGTTGTTATGCGGTTCTGACCGATAAAAGATCTTCGTAGAATATGTAGGAGCCAATATGAACATCCAGGTTCCGCTATTGGTTATTGACCGGAGATGAGTCTCGGTCATGTCTACATAGTTCTCGAACCCGTAGGGTCCGCACGCTTAACGTTTGATGACGACCGGTATTATGAGTTTATGAGTATTGATGTACCGAAGGCAGTTCGGAGTCCCGGATGAGATCACGGACATGACGAGGAGTCTCGGAATGTCCGAGACATAAAGATTGATATATTGGACGACTATATTCGGACACCGGAAGTATACCGGAAAAGTTTCGGATTTAACGGGATTGCCGGAGGGGGTTACCGGAACCCCCTACGAAGGGGGATGGTCCATAGTGGGCCTTATGGAAAAGAGAGAGGCAGCCCATAGGGCTGGCCGGCGCCCCACCTAGGGTTCCTAGTTGGACTAGGAGTTGGGGGGCGCCACCTCTTCTTCTTTTCCTATTCCCTCTCTTCCTTCTTTGGTGGTTCCTACTAGGAATAGGATTGCAATCCTATTCCTAGTAGGATTGCACCCCTAGCCGCACCAAACAAGGGCCGGCCGGCCTCCCCCCTTGCTCCTTTATATACGGGGGCAGGGGGGCACCCAAAGACACACAAGTTGAATTGTTTTAGTCGTGTGCGGTGCCCCCCTCCACAGAAACACACCTCGGTCATACCGTCGCGGAGCTTAGGCGAAGTCCTGCGCCGGTGAATACATCATATCCGTCACCACGCCGTCGTGCTGATAAAACTCTCCCGTGAAGCTCAACTGGATCAAGAGCTCGTGGGACGTCATCAAGCTGAACGTGTGCTGAACGCGGAGGTGCCGTACGTTCGGTGCTTGATCGGTTGGATCGCGAAGAAGTTCGACAACATCAACCGCGTCACTTGACGCTTCCGCTCCCGGTCTACGAGGGTACGTAGACACACTCTCCCCTCTCGTTGCTATGCTCTAGTAGATAGATCTTGCGTGATCGTAGGAAAATTTTAAAATACTACGTTCCCCAACAGACGTATCAGCCACAAGGGCCCCGGGCGCGCCCCCTGCCTCATGGCCCCCTCGGGCATTGTCTCGCGTTGATTCTTTTTCCCAAAATTCATAAATATTTCAAAAAATACTTCGTCCGTTTTTATCCCGTTTGGACTCCGTTTGATATGGATATTCTGCGAAACAAAAAACATGCAACAAGCAGGAATTGGCACTCGGCACTGGATCAATATGTTAGTCCCAAAAATAGTATAAAAAGTTGCCAAAAGTATATGAAAGTTGTATAATATTGGCATGGAACAATAAAAAATTATAGGTACGATGGAGACGTATCACCCCTCGCCCAGCGACACCCGCGCCGCCTCCTCGAGCCGCCGCTCGCCGGAGCTACGCCGACCCGCGCCCGATCCGCGATCCGCCGTTGAACCGGTAAAAACCGCCGGTTCGCCTAGTTCTTTTTTTAGTTTTGCTTTCGGTTTATTGATAAAATATGGTTTTATTTTTTTAGATTAGATCTGTTTAGAGAACGTTCGCTGGTTAGGGTTAGAAATCAAGCGTTCGTTAGATAAGATTTCCTTTTTCTATTTTATTTTCGGCCAGGGACCTTGGTGTAATTATTTTATTTTACAGTTTAGCCCCTGAACTTCAAACCCTCATAACTTTTTACTAGTTAGTCCAAATCCAACGAAACCAACGCCCACTTCTTCGTCATGATCTCATCTATCCAGAAAACCAAACTAAAAATATTTTTGAAAGTTTTCAATTTTGAATTCAAATATATTTGATTTAAACTTGTTTTTTTATCATAACTTGAGTTTTATAACTCCGTTTGAGTTGATTCTTTTTGCAAATCGAAGCTCTTGACCTAAAATTTCTGATAAGTCCAAATTCACTTAATTTTGGTACTGTTAGAAATTGTTTTATGTTGCAAGAGTTATTTGCTTGGTTTTGAAGTTTTCCAAAGTGTTTTCTTTGTTCTGTCTGATCTTCTGGATGATTGATTATGTGTGGTTACCATTGTTTGCTTACGGTAGATTGATCGGAGTGTGACAAGTAGATCTAACACGAGCTATGAGTGCGAAGAATCTTCATCAACAGTACAAGGCAAGTTCATACTTTGATCATACTTTTCAATACCCAGTTTTTATTGCATTAGTTATATCCTCAAAGATTGCATGAGTAGGACTTGGTCACATGTAGTATTGCCGAGTGGTTCATGAGGTAGGAACCCAATGACTTGAGATCAACCCAAGGGAATATATGCTTTGTTACTTATTGCTTAGCCATGCTTGTAGACGTGGATTGGTATGTGAGATTTCATGAAAGTTGTGAGTGTAATAACTACTAAGGGAATATTTAAGGTGGTAACTTTAATACACCACTGGGTGGATTGGTTGCAGGGCACCTGGAGAATCTAGTGTTGTCCTAGGAAATCTCACAGGACCCGTGTGATTATCCTATGGAATGCCACCCAGGCTCAAAGGGATCATATATCATTCATGCCTAGAAACTTCCGTGTGCAACCACATGCCATTATGGGCTCTGGCATAGTTGAGTATGTTGTGTGAGCTCATTCAGTGATAGACTAGCAGATGTAGGGGAAAGTAGGTGTACCGGTCCAACCGCGGTAAAGAGTAAATGCTTCTGAAAGACTGTGTCTCGGTCATCCGGTTCTCAAACACCATGCAATGCGAGAAATTAGACGGAGGCCATCGAATCTTGTGGGGAAAAGTGCACAAACCTCTGCAGAGTGTACAAACTATTCATGAGTAGCCGTGTCCTCGGTTATGGACATCTTGAGTATCCTGGTATTGGAATTATGGACTGATCTCAACACTATTTAATTAACTTGATGGGTTATTAATGACTTTGGTAATTTGGGAATGAGATGGAGTACCCATTCTCAATATTGCTTAACTAAACTGTGTAGTAAATAAAAATTTGTTCCTTTGTTGTAGAGAAAAATTAGCTTTATGCAAAATTAACCTTACAGCCTCCACCAGCCAAATATGCATATAGTGATAGATATTGTTCATCATTATTCTATGGTGTGAATTTGCCAGTACATTCAATGTACTGACCTACATGGCTGCAACGTCTCATGTTGCAGGAATTTATTTGACGAGTAAGTGAAACGTTAGGGTTGCGATGTGATACGTCTCCAACGTATCTATAATTTTTGATTGTTCCATGCTATTATATATGATGTTTTGGATGTTTAATTGGCTTTATTATACACTTTTATACTATTTTTGGGACTAACCTATTAACCCAAAGGCCCAGTCCTGATTGTTATTTTTTGCCTATTTCAGGGTTTCGCAGAAAAGGAATATCAGATCGAGTCCAAACGGAATGAAACCTTCGGGAGAGTTATTTTTGGAACGATATCTTCACGAGAGAGTTGAGCACCAAGTCAGAGGAGATACGGGGTGCCCATGAGGGTCCAGGGCGCGCCCCCACCCTCGTGGGCCCCACGTTGCTCCACCGACGTACTGCTTCCTCCTATATATACCCATGTACCCTGAAAACATCGAAGAAACAGAGAAAACCCTAATTCCACAGCCGCAACCTTCTATTCCTGTGAGATCCCATCTTGGGGCCTATTCCGGAGCTCCATCGAAGGGGGGATCTTCCACGGAGTGCTTCTACAACAACACCATTGCCTCACCATGAGTTGTGAGTAGTTTACCACAGACCTTCGGGGTCCATAGTTAGTACCTAGATGGCTACTTCTCTCTTTTTGAATCTCAATACCAAGTTCTCCTTGATCTATTCGATGTAATATTTTTGCGGTGTGTTTGTCGAGATCCGATGAATTGTGGGTTTATGATCAAGATTATCTATGAGAAATATTTGGTTCTTTTCTAAATTCTTTTATGTATGATTATAATATCCTTGCAAGTGTCTTCGAATTACCGGTTTGATTTGGCCTACTAGATCCATAGTTCTTGCAATGGGAGAAGTGCTTGGCTTTGGGTTCAATCTTGCAGTGTCCTTTCCCAGTGACAGCAGGGGCAGCAAGGCACGTATTGTATTGTTGCCACCGAGGATAAAAAGATGGGGTTTATATCATATTGCTTGAGTTTATCCCTCTACATCATGTCATCTTGCTTAAAGCATTACTCTGTTCTTATGAACTTAATACTCTAGATGCATGCTGGATAGCGGTCGATTTGTGGAGTAATAGTAGTAGATGCATAATCGTTTCGGTCTACTTGTCACGGACGTGATGCCTATATATAATGATCATGCCTAGATATTCTCATAATTATTCGCTTTTCTATCAATTGCTCGACAGTAATTCGTTCACCCACCGTAGAAATCTGCTATCATGAGAGAAGCCACTAGCGAAATCTATGGCCCCCGGGTCTATTCTCAACATATCAATCTACAATCTACTTTACTTTGCTGTTTTTACTTTCTGTTCTTATATCCAAAAATACCAAAAATATCAAACTATCATATCTATCAGATCTCACTTTCGTAAGTGACCGTAAAGGGATTGACAACCCCTTATCGCGTTGGCTGCGAAGTTCTTATTTGTTTATGCAGGTGCGAGGGACTCGCGCGTGGTCTCCTACAAGATTGATACCTTGGTTCTCAAAAACTAAGGGAAATACTTACGCTAATGTGCTACATCACCCTTTCCTCTTCAAGGGAATACAACGCAAGCTCGAGAAGTAGTAAGAAGAATTTCTGCCGCCGTTGCTGGGGAGGCTTACGCAAAATTCATATACCAAGTACCTATCACAAACCCTTATCCTTCGCATTACATTTTTTGCCTCTCATTTTCCTCTCCCCCACTTCACCCTTGCCGTTTTATTTGCCCTTCTGCCGTGTGTTTATCGTTGGCTTGCCCTCAAGTCTGAGACGGGGGAAGATTTTATCGAGAAGGGTAGTAATGTTGAGGGCAACGTCTATGTTGACCCTCCGGATGAAACTACCACTCTACATATTAAGAAGTTCCGTGTTGGTAGTGGTAATATCATTGGAAAAGGAGTTCTTCAAGACTTCTTTACTTGTGCCAGTTCTTTGCCCACTATGGGTGGTTCTATTCTTCATAGAACTAGTAGCCTTGCGGATGCCATATCTATGCTTGTAGTTGAAATTGAAAGGCAATTTATCCATATGCACCCTTGTATTCAGAGAATCTTTCTAGAATTTTCCAATATTGAGGATTCTTATGTTAAGCGTGTGACTACTATCTTTTTGGCTCATGAATTCAGATTTATCATGAAAGAGGCCAAAGAAATCTTTGCTCATTACGGGGTAGATGCTGGTCGACCTCCCATAGAGGCTATCTTATTTAATCAAGAAGACATAATGCGGTTGCGATCTCCTGATCATGTTGCTTTTAATGAAAACCTTAGAAAAAAGGTTCCTACCGATTTTTCTTGGTTGATAGAATTTCCGAATTGAATGATAATTTTGCTATTCAAAACAATGGGTTAGGTTTTTCCCTTGAGTGAAGGCTCATGACCTTCTGCCAAAAGAATGCCTATAATGATGAATTGGATGTACACTATAAAGGGCCAGAAGAGGAACCTATACCTCCTGAGCTTGATATGGGGGACTTTTGTCCCATTAAATTTAGCCCTTCTGATTACTTTTGCTTGCCACAAAGAAAACTTGCTGCTGAACGTAGGGAATATGAGATGAGTTTTCGCGATATATCTTATCATTATGGCAATACCTAGATATATCCTTGTATCGTGCCTAGCTAGGGGCGTTAAACGATAGCGCTTGTTGGGAGGCAACCCAATTTTATTTTCTTTATTTTTGCTTCTGTTTAGGAATAAATATTGCATCTAGCTTATGTTTAGATGTGGTTTTGTGTTTTAATTAGTGTTTGTACCAAGTAGAACCTTTGGGAAGACTTGTGTGAAGTTTATATGATCTTGCTGTAAAAAACAGAAACGTTAGCGCTCACTAGAATAGTCACCAGATTTTACTGGAGAGTGCTATTTAGTTGATTCTTTCAATTTTTTTGGAGTTACAGAAGTATGCGAAAGTTACATATTACTACAGACTGTTCTCTTTTTGACAGATTCTGTTTTTCGTCTGTTGTTTGCTTATTTTGATGAATCTATGAGTAGTATTGGAGGATATGAATCATAGAGAAGTTAGAATACAGTAGGTTTAACACCAATATAAACAAAGAATGAGTTCATTACAGTACCTTTGAGTGGTGGTTTGTTTTCTTATACTAACGGAGCTCACGAGATTTTTGGCTAAGTTTTGTGTTGTGAAGTTTTCAAGTTTTGAGTATGGCTTTGATGGACTATGGGACAAAGAGTGGCAAGAGCCTAAGCTTGGGGATGCCCAAGGCACCCCAAGGTAAAATTCAAGGACAACCAAAAGCCTAAGCTTGGGGATTCCCCAGGAAGGCATCCCCTCTTTCGTCTTCATCTATCGGTAACTATACTCGGGACTATATTTTTATTCACCACATGATATGTGTTTTACTTGGAGCGTCATGTATGATTTGAGTCTTTGCTTGTTAGTTTGCCACAATCATCCTTGTTGGACACACCTTTTTGAGAGAGATAAATATGGTCTAGAATTTGTTAGAACACTCTATGTGCTTCACTTATATCTTTTGAGCTAAATAGTTTTGCTCCAGTGCTTCAATTATATCTTTTAGAGCACGGTGGTGATTTTATTTTGTAGAAACTGTTGACCTCTCATGGTTCACTTATATCCTTTTGAGAGTCTTTTAGAACAGCATGGTAATGTGCTTTGGTTATAAAACTAGTCCTAATATGATAGGCATCCAAGATGAATGTAGTAAAAACTTTCATACAAAGTCCATTGAATATGATGAGAAGTTTGATACTTGATGATTGTCTTGAGATATGGGGATAGTGATATTAGAGTCATGCTAGTGGATTTATTATGAAATTGAGAAATACTTGTGTTAAAGTTTGTGATTCCCGTAGCATGCACGTATGGTGAACCGCTATGTGACGAAGTTAGAGCATGAGGTATTTGTAGAGTGTCATCCTTTGTGTGGAGGTCGGGGGTGCGCGATAGTTAACTCCTACCAACCTCCCCCCTAGGAGCATGCGTTGATTGCTTTGTTTTGATGACCTATAAATTTTTGCAATAAGTATATGAGTTCTTTATGACTAATGTTGAGTCCATGGATTATACTGACTCTCACCCTTCCACCATTGCTAGCCTCTCTTGTACCGCACAACTTTCGCCGGTACCATACACCCATTATATACCTTCCTCAAAACAACCACCATATACCTTCCTAAAAACAGCCACCATATCTACCTATCATGGCATTTCCATAGCCATTCCGAGATATATTGCCATGCAACTTTCCACCGTTCCGTTCATATGTCACGCTTCATATTGTCATATTGCCATGCATGATCATGTAGTTGACATCGTATTTGTGGCAAAGCCACCATGCATAATTTTTCATACATGTCACCCTTGATTCATTGCACATCCCGGTACACCGCCGGAGGCATTCATATAGAGTCATACTTTGTTGTAGTATCGAGTTGTAATATCGAGTTGTAAATCAATATAAGTGTGATGATCATCATTATTAGAGCATTGTCCCAAAGAAAAAAAGAAAAAAAGGAAGGAAAGACCAAGAAAAAGAAAGGCCCCCAAAAAAAGGAAAAAAAGAAAAGAAAAGAATAGAAAAGGGACAATTCTACTATCTTTTTTTCCACACTTGTGCTTCAAAGTAGCACCATGTTCTTCATGATAGAGAGTCTCATGTTTAGTCACTTTCATATACTAGTGGGAATTTTCATTATAGAACTTGGCTTGTATATTCCAACGATGGCCCTAGGTCTTCATGAGCAAGCAAGTTGGATGCACACCCACTTAGTTTCTTTTGTTGAGCTTTCATACATGTATAGCTCTAGTGCATCCGTTGCATGGCAATCCCTACTCACTCACAATGATATCTATTGATGGGCATCTCCATAGCCCATTGATATGCCTAGTCGATGTGAGACTATCTTCCTCCTTTTTGTCTTCTCCACAACCACCACTCTATTCCACCCATAGTTCTATATCCATGGCTCACGCTCATGTATTGCGTGAAAGTTGAAAGGTTTGAAAAATTGAGTATGAAAACAATTGCTTGGCTGAAACCGGGGTTGTGCATGATATGAATATTTTGTGTGATGAAGAGGGAGCATAGCCAGACTATATGATTTTGTAGGGATAACTTTCTTTGGCCATGTTATTTTGAGAAGACATGATTGCTTTGTTAGTATGCTTGAAGTATTATTATTTCTTATGTCAAAATAGACTTTTGTCTTGAATCTTTCGGATCTGAACATTCATGCCACAATAAAGAGAATTACATTGAAAATTATGTTGGTTAGGATTGCACATCAAAAATTCTGTTTTTATCATTTACCTACTCGAGGATGAGCAGGAATTAAGCTTGGGGATGCTTGATACGTCTCCAACGTATCTATAATTTTTATTGTTCCATGCTATTATATATGATGTTTTGGATGTTTAATGGGCTTTATTATACACTTTTATATTATTTTTGGGACTAACCTATTAACCCAAAGGCCGAGTCCAGATTGATGTTTTTTTGCCTGTTTGAGGGTTTCGTAGAAAAGGAATATCAAATGGAGTCCAAACGGAATGAAACCTTAGGGAGAGTTATTTTTGGAACGATATCTTCATGAGAGACTTGAGCACCAAGGCAGGGGAGATACGGGGTGCCCACGAGGGTCCAGGGCGCACCCCCCACCCTCGTGGGCCCCATGTTGCTCCACCGACGTACTCCTTCCTCCTATATATACCCATGTACCCTGAAAACATCGAAGAAACAGAGAAAACCCTAATTCCATCGCCGCAACCTTCTATTCCCGTGAGATCCCATCTTGGGGGCGGTTCCAGAGCTCCACCGGAGGGGGGATCTTCCTCGGAGTTCTTCTACATCAACACCATCGCCTCACCATGAGTTGTGAGTAGTTAGTACCTAGATGGCTTCTTCTCTCTTTTTGGATCTCAATACCAAGTTCTCCTCGGTCTTCGAGGAGATCTATTCGATGTAATCTTTTTGCGGTGTGTTTGTCGAGATCCGCTGAATTGTGGATTTACGATCAAGATTATCTATGAGAAATATTTGTCTCTTTTCTGAATTCTTTTATGTATGATTATAATATCCTTGCAAGTCTCTTCGAATTATCGGTTTGGTTTGGCCTACTAGATCTATAGTTCTTGCAATGGGAGAAGTGCTTGGCTTTGGGTTCAATCTTGCGGTGTCCTTTCCCAGTGACAGCAGGGGCAACAAGGCACGTATTGTATTGTTGCCATCGAGGATAAAAAGATGGGGTTTATATCATATTGCTTGATTTTATCCCTCTACATCATGTCATCTTGCTTAAAGCATTACTCTGTTCTAAAGAACTTAATACTCTAGATGCATGCTGGATAGCGGTCGATGTGTGGAGTAATAGTAGTAGATGCAGAATCATTTCGGTCTACTTGTCATGGACGTGATGCCTATATATAATGATCATGCCTAGATATTCTCATAATTATTCGCTTTTCTATCAATTGCTCGACAGTAATTCGTTCACCCACCGTAGAAATCTTCTATCATGAGAGAAGCCACTAACGAAACCTATGGCCCCCGGGTCTATTCTCAACATATCAATCTACAATCTACTTTACTTTGCTGTTTGTACTTTCTGTTCTTATATCCAAAAATACCAAAAATATCAAACTATCCTATCTATCAGATCTCACATTCGTAAGTGACTGTAAAGGGATTGACAACCCCTTATCGCGTTGGCTGTGAAGTTCTTATTTGTTTGTGCAGGTGCGAGGGACTCGCGCGTGGTCTACTACTAGATTGATACCTTGGTTCTCAAAAACTGAGGGAAATACTTACGCTACTGTGCTGCATCACCCTTTCCTCTTCGAGGAAATACAACGCAATCTCGAGAAGATGTATGCACTCAACTTTGCCGTTGGTGTTGATGGCACTCCACAACCTTGTTGTTACTTCCGCTATGTTGATCGAGGTAATAGTATTTACGTTACTTTATACATGTGATTTACCTCTGTTATAAATCCTCGAGTACTGTGTGTGTCAGCATACCGATCCAGGGATGACACTTAATCATAGATACTTGATCCATTTGGGTCGGGTCGTTACAATCGAGGAGAACATTGTATTGAAGATCAAAGAGAGAGAAGAAGCCATCTAACTACTAGCTATGGAGTCGTAGGTCTGTGGTAAACTACTCACACATCATTGGAGGGGTAGCAAGGTTGATGTAGATGCCTTCCGTGATCGAATCCCCTCTGACGGAGTACCAGAAAAGGCCCCAAGATGGGATCTCACATGAACAGAGACCTGCGGCGGTGGAAAAGTATTTTTTTGACGACTTCTCTAGGGTTTTTGTAATATTTGGGAATTTATAGGCCAAAGAGTCAGTGCAGGGGACTCCCGAGGGGGCCACAAACCCAGGGGCGCGCCCTTATGGCTTGTCACCTCCTCGTGGCTCCCTTGGCCCCTACTCAAAGTCTCATAGGTGTCTTCTGGTCCAAGAAAAATCATCGTAAAGCTTTATTCCGTTTGGACTCCTTTTGATATTCCTTTTCTGCGAAAGCCAAAAACAAGGAAAAACAGAAACTAGCACTGGGCAATGGGTTAATAAGTTAGTTAAAAAATAATATAAAATAACATATAAATGCATATAAAACATCCAAAGTTGATAATATAATAGCATGGAATAATAAAAAATTATAGATACATTGGAGACGTATCAGGGGTCGGCACGAATGGCGGCCATGGCGACCTCATCCGCGTGTGTGGCTGTGATTTGCTTCTCTACTACCAAATGCTCCTTGAGCTCTTGGCTATAATGCATGGACCATGGCTTAGGGCGACACTTATTTGGAGGATGGGTCGGTCATTTGGGTGGAAGGTATCGCGCCGGTGGTCGGGCATGTGGGATGTAGGAGGAGTAGGTGGGGGGAGGATGGGGGTTGGGAGTGGATTACCTGCTTAGAGCGACGAGGCCAGGCAGTGGGAAGGAGCATCGCCGGTTTGGAGGGGGCGCTTCAAGCAA
>LR738711.1:740222375-740271590 GCA_902687465.1 Secale cereale
AACAGTTCCCGGTGGGGGTGGCTGAACAGGACCCTGTGGTGTTGCCTCCGGATGAACAGGACCCCGATCTATCGAGTCGGTTGGGGCTGCATGAACAGGACCCCGTGGAGGGTTGGATGAACAGGACCACCCCGTGGAGGGCAGGATGAACAGTAGACAATGGAGGGCTATATGAACAGTAGCCCGTGGAGGGGTGGTTGAATAGGAGCCTGTGGAGAGGGCTGGTTGAACAGTAGCGGGTGGAGTAGTGCGCGGTGGAGGCTGAACAGTCACAGGTGGAGGCAGGAGGAGGTCGAGGGTGGATGAACAGTAGCCCATGGAGGCTAGAGGGGGTCGACGGTGGAGATGAACAGTATCCCGTGGAGTCCCGTTTTGCGGTACGCCACACCCCTCCCGATGAACAGGACCCCCGTTTCGACCGTAGCGCTCCAACACAAGTCAGTTTCCTCCGTTTTGCGGTACCCCACACCCCTCCCGATCAAGAGGACCCCCGTTTCGACCATAGCACTCCAACACAAGTCCGTTTACTCCGTTTTGCGGTAGGACACACCCCTCCCGATGAACAGGACCCCTATTTCGACCGTAGGAGGTTTGTTTCCTTCGTTTTGCGGTACGCCAGACCCCTCCCGATGAACAGGATCCCACTTTGACCGTGGCCGGTCGAACACAAGGCCGTTTCCTCCGTTCTGCGGTACGCTAGGCCTCGTTTCCATCGGCTGTTCCGTCCAAGCCCTCCCGATGAACACGACGACACATTCCGTTCCGACCCAGCCGGTTGGCTCCCCATGAACACGACAACGATGCTGTTTCTCCGTTCCGACCCAGCCATGTACACGAGCCCTGGCCGTACGTATGCACGAGTAGGCGTTCGAGACCCTGCCCGTAGGTACGTACGTGACAATATTTTCTTTCTTGCACATTGGCCACTGTACATACATGTACATGCTACGTGCGCGACTCTACTAGGACACGTGCGTGCCTCTACATCGACCAGTATGCACGTACACGTTCATGACCAGAATGACAATGCTACGTACGCTTCGACCAGGTGGGTCCCGACTGTCACGCACTTCCTTGCGTGTGAAGATGTAGCTGGTGGGTCCCAGCAGTCAAGGGGCGAATCATTTTTTTGCCCAAACGCACTTCCTTGCGTGCGAAGATGTAGTCGGTGGGTCCCAGCGGTCAGGGGGAAACATTTTTTTTCACGAAATACGGTGGCCCGTCCGGTGGGTCCCTGCTGTCAGGTGGAGGAATAATTATTTTGCGCGTAATAAGGAGGCACTTCCTTGCTGCGGCCGTGGACACAACTGTCAGCCTCTCCACATACAGTACTCTTCCGATGGAAGTCGGTCGTTGACCACATTGACCACGCCGCGCCGAGAGCACCAAGGCGGTGGACAACGACGAGGCTTGGGAAGGGGACGATGCGGAGCCACGAAAGACGCAGCAGTGGATGCCCACGCAGAGAGGAGTACGAGGGTTCACTAGTTCGGCTGCGGTGTGAGGCTGCCGTCGCTGCAGAATAACAGGGGGGTTGATAACCCACAAGTGTAGGGGATCAGTTGTAGCCTCTTTCAATAAGTAAGAGTGTCAAACCCAACAAGGAGCCAAATGTAGAACAAATATTCCCTCAAGTTATATCGACCAGTGATACAACTCCACGCGCGCTTGACGTTTACTTTACGTAGATCAAGTATGAAACTAGAAGTACTTTGTGGTTTTTGTAGGATAGGTTTGCAAGAATATAAAGAGCACGCAAATAAAACAAGGGGTTATTAAGATAAAGACACAACTAAATTAGTTTTAGTAGAGAACTTTTTGTCACGAGAAAGTTATTTGTCCCTAGGCAATCGATAACTAGACCGGTAATCACTATTGCAATTTTATTTGAGGGAGAGGCATAAGCTAACATACTTTCTCTTCTTGGATCATATGCACTTATGATTGGAACTCTAGCAAGCATCCGCAACTACTAAAGATCATTAAGGTAAAACCCAACCATAGCATTAAAGTATCAAGTCCTCTTTATTCCCATACGCAAACAACCTACTTACTCGGGTCTGTGCTTCTGTCACTCACGCCACCCACCATAAGAAAATCATGAAGATATTGCAAATCCTACAGCAGGGATCCCTCACGCTTATGCGACATGGAGAGCACCATAGGACAACACCAATAATAATACATGCAACTCAAACCAATCACGATCATCAATTAACCCATAGGACAAAACGGATCTACTCAAACATCATAGGATATCCATACATCATTGGGAAATAATATATAGTGTTGAGCACCATGTTTAAGTAGAGATTACAGCGGGTAGAAGAGGGGTTACACCGCTGCATAGAGGGGGAAAGAGTTGGTGATGACAGCGGTAAAGTTGTTGGTGTAGATTGCGGTGAATATGAAGGTCATGTGTCGGTGTACTAAAGTAGCGGTACCTTAGTATCCCGACTTGTGCACGGGCAGTAGCAGCGTCCCGTGGTCTGGCTCACCACGCGCCCGCCAAGGCCCGCTCTGGACCCCTTTGAGGCCATTCAAGAACAAAGTATTCAAGTTAAGAGACAAGACCCCGGCAAGAGGAGCTTGCCGGGAAGGCCGCACCAGGCTCAAGGTTATCATTCTAGCACAAGACCCTGGCAAGAGGAGCTTGCCAGGAAGGCCAAAGAACAGCACCTCAGAAGATATATCGTGGCGCATCGTGCGCCCCGGCAGGACCCGGAGAGCGACAAGCTTCCGGGCCCGGCAAGATAGCAACCCCGGCAAGGTGCTTGCCGAGGGAGGCTTATACTGTGTGCCTGCGCTCCAGCTCATCTGGCCACGCGTCGCCCTGGGGCCCTTCCAAGGGCACGTGGCAGATGGCTGTGCAGCCTGGGGTACACGGTGGCGAGCCGCGGTGACGAGGCCATCGTCGTGGCGAACGGAGACGCCCGGGCGGACGCTTTTGGGGTGACGGCGACAGGCATTCAATGCCTTTGTCCCCCACCGTCTGGGTTAGGTATAGATCACTGTACGTGCACTGTGCATACACTGTTCATGCACTGTTCCATCTACCACCAAGTTTACACTTTTACCCTCATCTACGTTGACACCTGTCGGTGACCCCTTTGAGCTATAAAAGGAGGCCCATGCACAACGTAGAGGAGGGTCGATTCCAGAAACTTGATCACTCCCACGCTCGGTGTAGCTAGTACTGTAGATCTTCAAGCTCCCGAGCTCAAGAACTCAATACAACCAAAGGCAGGAGTAGGGTTTTACGCGTCCGCGCGGCCCGAACCTGGGTAAACTGCCCGCGTGTGCCCCTTGATCTGCTCTCCGTGCTCCCTCCGCTCCCTTGCCGTACCGTAGAAGGGGCTCCGGTCCCATAGGTGTTCGTGGGCGGTCAGTTTCCCCGACATCTTTGGCGCGCCAGGTAGGGGGCGCGTCGAGGTTGTGCGGACCTGATCCGGCGCTCACGCGGGCGCAATCTTCAGCAACTTTTCCAGCTTCATCAACCTCATCGACTACATCAACATGCCTCCGAAGAAGAAGGCTTCGGAGGTCGGAGGCCCGTCTGCGTCGATCCCACCACCACCAAAACCAACGGTTGGTGGGGTAGACGCCGGCGGAGGGGCGGACGCCGGCGAGGACACTCACGGCGTCGCCAAGTCCAAGGACAAGACGAACGACCGGGCGAACTCCAAAGCCTCGGCGTCCGTGCACGCACCCCGTCCCTCTCAGGAGGTGCCAGGTCAGCAGCGACGTGGTACCCACGGTACCATCCGCCTGCTGGGACAAGGCCAAACTGGCGGGTCGCGGGATGCTCAAGGCCAACGTGCTGGCACGAGCAAGGCGCGGTCGCCGGGGCGAGACCCTGCTCCTTCTAACCCTGTTAGAAGTCCGAGCATATCTCGTTCCTCGCACCGCTCGCCACCGCTCCCCTCCACTCCAGCTAAAGCTCTCGCCAGAGCTCAGCTGCTCCTCGACTTCCCTCCAGCGGCGGACAAGGCCGAAGACTGGAGGGCTATGATCCAGAGCCTCATCGCCTTCGCCAACAACGACACGCCGCAGCAGCCGGCAACATCACGGCTGCGGCAAGTCGACCAAGCGAAGGCCGATGGAGACAAGACCGCCGGGGGTGCAACTACCGTGCACTCCCCGCCGCGGAAGCAGAAATCGCCGCCCCACCGAATCAACGTCGACGACGACTCCACAGCGTCGTCGGATCCGCGGGCTCGCCGCGATCAGCGCCAAGTCCTCGACGACAGGCGACAAGAGGACGCTCGAACTCGCATCGAGCGTCGACGAGAAGCCCGAAGACAGTCCGACCAACGCGCTGGGACTGCTGTCGACATGCACGCGCCCGATGAACCAGGCGACTTGCCGTACGCGGTAGGTTGCCCTGCGTTCACCCGAGAGCTGCGGCAAGTCCAGTGGCCCAACATGAAGAACTTCAAGCCCGACGTACCCGAGAAGTACGATGGCAAGACACACCCCTCGGAGTTCCTCAGCATCTACACCATAGCGGTGCAGGCTGCCGGGGGACGCGACGAGAAGATCTTAGCGAACTACTTCCCGCTCGTGCTTAAGCCAAACGTCAGGTCTTGGCTTATGCACTTGCCGGAGAACTCCATCTCTTCGTGGGCAGATCTGTGCCACCAGTTTGTCGGCGCCTTCACGGGCGGCCACAAACCCCACGGCCAGGAGAGCGATCTCCACATTCTTGCCCAAAAGGAGGGAGAGTCCCTGCGCAAGTATATCCAGAGGTTCAGCCGCGTTCAGCACAACATTCCGGATGTCCACCCTGCCGCGGTTATCAGCGCGTTCCATCAGAACGTGCGTAACCGCCGGATGAGGGAGGAGATGGCGATGACCAAGATCCGGGACGTCAGCGAGCTTTACGCTCTGGCTGACAAGTGTGCCTGTGCTGAAGAGGGGAGGAGACTCCCCGGAGAGGATACTGGAGCAGGAGGAACGGACAGCGAGGATGCCGCCCAGGCAAGGAAAAACCGGCGGCGGAATAACAAGAAGAAGAAGAGGAAGGAGGTACTGGTTGTCGAGCAGTCCGGCAAGGAGGCTGCCACCAAGAAGACACAGGCTGGTGGCTCCGGCAAGGAGGCCACCCCTGTAGCGGCAGCCGACAAGCAGGATGGCTCCGACAAGTAGTACTGTAAGATCCACCACACCAAGGGCCATGATCTCCAGAACTGCAAGAGAGTAGAGTACCTCGTAGAGCAGCAGAAGGCTGAATACGAGCGTCGCGACAAGGAGAAGGCCCAAGGAGGCGGGGGAGAGCCCAGCAAGAAGCGTCCGTTCAATGGTCGGGGAGGACGCCGCGCCAAGGCTAAGCAGCGGCAAGGGGACAGACCTTCCCGGGGCCGCGACAAGGATGAAGATGAAGACGATGACGAGGACATGGATGACGGAGATAACAGCGAGCAGGAGTTCCAGAAGGCCACAGAAGTTCTGTGTGTCGACGGAGGTGCCTCTCTGCACACTTCCCACCGCCAACTCAAGCAATGGGTGCGGGAAGTGAATGCAGCTGAGCCACCCATCGAGTCGCGCAGGCTGCTGAAGTGGTCCGGCACACCCATCATCTTCGACCTTGAGGACCACCCTGACCGCACAACTGCGGTCGGGTGTTTGCCGATGTTGGTCTCGCCAACTATCCGCAACCTCAAGGTCACCAAGATGTTGGTTGACGGCGGGGCCGGCCTCAACTTGATCTCCTTCGCTGTGATCAAGAAGCTGCAGATCGCCGACAGCGAGCTCGAGGAGACCGGGACTTTTCAAGGAATCAACCCGAGAAGGAGCAAGCAGAAGGGGAAGATCATGCTGCCGGTGACCTTTGGCGGAGAGCTTAACTTCAGGACGGAGAGGATCACGTTCGACGTTGCCGATATCCCATTACCATACAATGGGATACTTGGCCGTCCTGCGCTCGCCAAGTTCATGGCGGCCTCCCACTATGCTTATAACATGCTCAAGATGCCAGGGCCAATAAGCGTCATCTCTGTCCCCGGCGACAAGAAGGACGCGCTCATTTGCGCCGACAAGATCTACCGGGACGCAGCAGCCGCGGCAGACAGCAAGACACTTGCCGCTGAAGCTCCCGGGGGGAAGAAGACCAAGACCAAGTCCGGCAAGAGCTCTGGGGCCCACTCCGGCAAACGCACCTCTTCGGAGTGCTGCGCTGCCGTCGAGGACGCACCATCGAGCTCCACCGGCAAGTGCAAGAAAGGAATGGCAGCTCCACCGGCAACCAAGAAGGTGTCCGCCAAGGAGGACGGCACTGGCGGTACTTTCACCATCAGTGCTACGCTCGACCCCAAATAGGAAAGCGCGCTCGTTGCCTTCCTGCGGGCGAATGTCGACGTGTTTGCATGGCAACCGTCTGACATCCCCGGCGTTCCCAGGAAGGTAATTGAGCACAAGCTTGCTATTTGTCCTCACACGCGGCCCGTCAAGCAGAAGGTCAGGAAGCAAGCGGTGGAGCGCCAAGAGTTCATAGCTGAGGAGATCAAGAAGTTGGAAGCAGCAGGCCTTGTTAGAGGTGTACTTCATCCCACGTGGCTGGCCAATCCAGTTGTCGTGTGCAAAGCCAATGGGAAATGGAGACTTTGTATAGACTTCACTGATGTGAATAAAGCTTGTCCCAAGGATCCATTCCCCTTTCCGCGCATTGACCAGATCGTTGACTCCACGGCTGGATGTGAGTTGCTTTCATTTCTCGATGCATACTTCGGATACCACCAGATATTCATGACTAAGGAAGATGAAGAAAAAACTGCATTCATTACTCCATGTGGCACATATTGCTTCATACGCATGCCCTTTGGATTGAAGAATGCGGGCTCAACATTTGCAAGGGTGGTCCACACTGCTTTTGAACCACAGATACACAGAAATGTAGAAGCTTACATGGATGACATAGTGGTCAAGAGCAAGGACAAGGATACCCTGATACAAGACCTAGAAGAAACTTTTGTAAATCTGTGCAAGATACAACTCAAGTTGAACCCTGAGAAGTGCGTTTTCGGAGTCCCCTCCGGCAAGCTTCTCGGGTTCTTTGTGTCCCAGAGAGGGATTGAAGCCAATCCCGACAAGATAAAAGCCATCGAGCAGATCGAAGCCCCGAAGCGCGTCAAGGATGTAAGGAGGCTTGCTGGTTGTGTGGCTGCCCTCAGCAGGTTCATTTCTAAGTCTGCGGAACGCGCCCTGCCTTTCTTCAAAATCTTGAAAAAGGCAGGTCCTATGAAATGGACTCCGGAAGCGGAGGCAGCGCTGCTAGACTTGAAAGGATACCTGTCCTCCACTCCAATACTTGTCGCACCTAGGCCACAAGAGAAGTTGCTGCTATACTTAGCAGCAACCAATCAAGTGGTTAGTGCTGCGTTGGTAGCGGAAAGGGAGGCAGAGGAAGAGCCCACAGCCCCGGCAAGCACCTCCAGCGACAAGCAGGGGGCTCCTCCGACAAGCTCTGACCCCGACAAGGACAAGTCTGCGCAGGAACAAGGAGAAGTGCGAAAGAAGATGGTGCAGCGCCCAGTTTATTTTGTAAGTTCCCTCTTGCAGGGGGCTAGATCAAGATACTCTAGGGTCCAGAAATTGCTTTTCGGTCTCCTCATGGCCTTGAGGAAGCTGCGCCACTACTTCCAAGCACACGAGATAACGGTGGCCACTCGCTTTCCGCTGAAGAGGATATTGCAAAATCCAGAAGCAACAGGTAGGATTGTCGAGTGGGCACTGGAGCTGTCAAGCTTTGGTCTCAAGTTTGAGAGTACTTCAACAATCCAGAGCCGAGCATTGGCAGAGTTCATAGCAGAATGGACACCAACACCAGACGAAGAAGTTCCAGAGACAAGCATTCCCGTCCAAGAAGCAAGCAAAGAATGGATAATGTACTTCGATGGTGCCTTCTCGCTCCAAGGCGCCAGTGCTGGCGTGCTGCTTGTCGCGCCCACCGGAGAACACCTCAAGTATGTTATCCAAATGCACTTTCCCAAGGAGCAAGCGACAAACAATACTGCTGAGTATGAAGGTTTGCTTGCCGGCCTCAGAATTGTGGCCGAACTTGGGATCAAGAAGTTGATTGTCCGGGGAGATTCATAGTTGGTGGTCCGACAAGTAAACAAGAGCTACCAGAGTCCTTTGATGGAAGCTTATGTCGATGAAGTGAGGAAGCTTGAAGAACACTTTGAAGGCCTGCAGATGGAGCACGTTCCAAGAGCTCAAAATGATATTGCAGACGGCCTGTCAAAGTGTGGTGCATTGAAGTTACCTGTGGAACCAGGAACCTTCATGCTCAAGCTAACTCAACCGTCCGTTACACCATCAGTTGGGCAAAGCAAGAAGAGGAAGTTGGTCTCCGGCGACTACTTGCCGGCGGATCTTCCTGAAGCCGCCGCCAAGGTCCCCAGGATCAACGACCAAGTTGCTGAGGAACAGTCTGCTCCTGCAGACCCAAGGGTCTGTACAGTCGAAGCAGGTGTTCCCGACAAGTCTTGCCCCGGCAAGCTTGCCGGGGGACGTGCAGCTCCGGCAGAGCCGCAAGTCTTAGCCGTAGAAGCTGATGTTCCCGCAGCAGCACTAATGCCTTTAGTCCTTGTTGTTGAGCCTCAGGCTCCAGCACGGGCACAGCAAATCGTCCGTTTTCTCCAAACTGGAGAACTTCCCGACGTGCCAGAAGAGATAGAGAGGATTACCAGGCAGTCAAGTATGTATCAGTTCGTCGGCAACGAGCTATACAGAAGAAGACTCAATGGTGTCAGATTGAAGTGCATTTCCCGGGAAGACGGACAGAAGCTGTTGGCAGAAATACACGGAGGCATATGTGGTCATCACATTGGCGCAAGAGCACTTGCCGAGAAGGCATTCCGGCAAGGTTTCTTTTGGCCAGAAGCCCTCCAAGATGCAACTGCACAAGTAACCAAGTGTGAAGCGTGCCAGTTCCATGCCAAGCAAATACATCAGCCAGCTCAAGCTCTCCAGATGATCCCTTTGTCCCGGCCCTTCTCGGTCTGGGGGCTCGACATCCTCGGCCCCTTTCCCCGCGCAGTCGGGGGCTTTGAGTACTTGTACGTTGCAATCGACAAGTTCACAAAGTGGCCAGAAGTGGAACCAGTGAGAAAGGTGACAGCACAGTCAGCAGTGAAGTTCTTCAGGTCAATTGTTTGCCGTTTCAGAATCCCTAACAGGATCATCACCGACAACGGCACACAGTTCACAAGTCGCACCTTCATGCAGTACGTCCAAGACCTTGGCGCCAAGGTCTGCTTTGCTTCTGTTGCTCACCCGAGGAGCAACGGTCAAGCAGAGAGGGCCAATGCTGAAGTGCTGCGCGGACTAAAGACAAGAACGTTCGACAGGCTACACAAGTGCGGAAGAAACTGGATAGAGGAGTTGCCGGCGGCTCTTTGGTCAATCAGGACGACACCAAATCGAGCCACTGGACAGACACCCTTTGTTCTTGTCTATGGAGTAGAGGCAGTTCTCCCCACGGAACTCGTATATGGATCTCCTCGAGTGCTCGCTTACGACGAGCTTGAGCAAGAGCAACTGCGGCAAGATGATGCATAGCTCCTCGAGGAGGACCGTCTCCAGGCTGCTGTACGAGCTGCTCGATACCAGCAAGCTTTGCGCCGCTATCATAGCCGCAAAGTCAAGGCCAGGAGTCTCGAGGAAGGCGACCTTGTTCTTCGGCGCGTTTAGTCCGCCAAGAATTCCAACAAGTTGACGCCGAAGTGGGAAGGCCCTTATCGGGTGAGACAAGTCACAAGGCCCGGCGCTGTCCGCCTTGAGACCGAAGAAGGCTTACCGGTGAGCAACTCCTGGAACATTGAGCATCTTCGCAAGTTTCACCCATGAGGCGTGGTTCCGTGATCCGCTCCGGCAACCACCTTTTGTACAAGTCTTGCCGCTGTTGCATGTAAACCTTTGTACAAAGCCGGGCGCAGACCCCGTGCATCAGTAAAACTTTTGTGCTTCGCACCATTTGTCATTTCATGCTTTTCTTTTTACTTGCATGTATCATCTGACATTTTGTGCAGCGCACTCCCCCGGTAAGCAGTAACAAGCCGCAAAGCTCCATACTTGTGTTTCCTCCTCTTTTCCTTAAACAGAAGAAGTGTTCCTCACGCACAAGTTTGCCGGGGGGAAGGAGATAGCGGTATAGACCAAGTGCTGTTCAAGAAAGGGAAGCCCTGCCGGGAAGCGAATAGCACGCATAAGATAAGTTGACAAAGTTTGAGCATTCAAATTTTTAGAAAAATTTCTTAGTTGTCTTCATTGAACAGCCACACTTTGTATGGAAAACCTGTGCGCGGAGGAACCTACCCGTGGCTAGCCGCACCCTTACTTTGTTTCGAGCACGCTCAACGGCTTAAGTGAGCTGCGACAAGTGTCGCGCCCTTACTTCGTTTTCGAGTTCGCTCAACAATCTAAGTGTGCTGGGACTAGCTGCGGCAAGGTTTCTTGCCGGAAAGGGCATTGCTAGCAGGCTGCTAAGAGTCCCGCACTCAGCGCTCGCGGCAAGGGTTCCTTTGCCGGCAAGTTCCCTAAAAATCATAGGGTGGAAAGCATACAAAGTGAAGGGACTAAACAAGGGAGATAACACTGCATTGATTATCCAAAATAAAGTTATGTTACAAGGTAACTTGCCGCTGTTCTAACCAACTACTACCTATGACTTAATCGACAGCGGCAAGGGAAGCGGAAAGAAGGGAGCCTAGTCTCTTCGGTCTCCGTCGACCCTCTGGATCCTGCCCGCCTTGGCTACGATGTGGGCAACTTGTGCCTTCAACGCCTCCTGGTCAGCTTCGGGCGGCAGGGTCCGGAGGACGTTGTTGAGGTTGATCCCGGGGTTGCGGTAGACGATCTTCGACAACACCCGCTCCATAGTACCCATGCAAAGCCGGCGCGCCTCGTCAGCCAGCTGCGCGGGGATCTTCTCCCGTAGCTGCGCGAGAGCCGGCGCCACTCCTCTGAAGAACAGGCTCAGCTTGCGCTGTGGGGGAGGCTCTCGTCGGGGGAGTACACGAGGTGCTCCGCCCTCAGCGCCACCATCTCCTTGTCGATGTTGGCGGCGGAGGCGACGAGCTCCTCGGTCCACTGCTCCACTGTCCGCTGGAAGTTGTTTTGCGAGACGGCGGCGCTGTCCAGCAAGGCCCTCTCAGCACGGAGATCGTCCTTCAGCTTCGTCTCGCGGTCCCGTGCGGCGTCAAGCGAGTCGGTGAGAGTGGAAACCTTCAGCTCCAAGTCTGCAATGGAGTCCTTGGCGTCGTTGAGCTCTTTGCCCTTCCCGGAGAGACGGACTTGTAGCTCCGAATTGGTGTGGGCGTCCTTCTGTAGGATCGAAAGTATGTCTAGAGGGGGGGGGGGCGATTAGACTACTTGTAAATATAAAAATTCTGCCTTTAGACAAAGAACAGTTTTTGGTAGCTCCGAATTGGTGTGGGCGTCCTTCTGTTCTGGCTGTCACTGGCATCTGACATGGCTGACAACCTGTGAATAGATAAGGTATAGGCAGAGTAGAAGAGTTATCACAAACTGCAGAAGTTTTTGCAAACAAAATGAGTTCAAATCTTAGTTTTAAGTTTTCACAGAATGCATTTCGGTCCAACCGATTTTCAGTTTCGGTGAATCCGAAGTGTATAACAGAAACTTAACACACCACTTTCGGTCAGACCGAAGTGGGTTTCGGTCCTGCCGATAAACTAGGGTTTCACTAAAACTGTACTTCGGTCACACCGATTTGCACGACTCGGTTAGACCGAAAGTGCAGTGCAATGGCCAGAGGCCGAATCGGTCACACCGAAAATTTAAAACCGGTTTCACCGAGATGTGTTTCGTGAAAACCTAACCCTAAGAATTTTACTCGAAACTAGAACGATCTGATGGAAAGGAAGTTTTTCAATCGTGGCTAGATACAGGGCAAACCAAACGTGCAATGAATCAGATGGGAGCACGAGAGGGATCGAGACTCACCCTAACTTGGTGGAGTCCCTCTACGGCGGCAACGGCGCGGAGGAGAAGGCCGTTGACGGCGGCGGAGACCTGCGGCGAGGGCGCACAGGCGACGACGGTGACGATCCGGAGATCAGGGCGACGGCAGCAGGGGACGTGGGAGCGAAAACATTTGAAGGATTAATCAACGCGCGCTGCCCTCAGTATTTATATCCCCTTGCTGTCGGTGGGACCGAGTTGAAAAACTCGGTGACACCGAGATGGATAACTGCTATGCAGTTACGCATTTCGGTCACGCCAAGATTTAGAACTCGGTTTCACCGAGATGAAACCTAGATCAGTCTAAGTGCTTTTCGGTTTGACCGAGTGGGAGAAGTTGGTCTGTCCGAAAATTACTTAGAAGGTTTTGGAAGTTAGCCCTAGACGGATCGGTGGCTCCGAGTGCTCCTCACTCGGAGGGTCCGAAAATGACTTGTTCAAAGTTTGTGATATAAGCATGAATAGAATTTGAGACAAGAAAGCATAGATAGCTAGGGGAGGTACTTAGGCATTCTTGTCCATCCATTTGGCCAGAAAAATCAAAACAACCAAAACAACAAATGGATGTCCTCGAATGGATAAAATCATGCATTCAACATGCTCACACAATAAGATAGCAAATGAAATATGTGTCAAACATGCACAACCAAAAACTCTAGCTACTAGCACACAATTTGTCGATGACTAGGTCATCTATATATGAGTATTTTGACTTAGGAGCCAAATGAGAACATTTGATCATAGGTCATACTCATCGTTTAAGCACAAGTAGGGTTACCACTTTTACATAAAGCATTGATGTGTTCACATCATTTGAAGATGCTTTACTCCATTTTTTTAGTTAAGCTCCCCCTAGATGTGAGAACCCCTTTTAAAGGGTCAAACTAACCTTGGGTTGTCGTAGAAGACTTCATGTAGATGTTGAAGATGTGGATGCTCAATGTTGATGTAGATCACCAAGAGTTGGGAGCTATCCTTTGGATTAGGGCACTTTCAATACCTACATGGGTTAGTCCCACAAGGAACAAACAAGGATATCCATAGACATAGATTGAAGTTCACAATAGATGATGTCCATGAAAGCAATGATTACCTTGTCCCTTGACTTACCAACAAGAGGGTTTGTGACTCCATGAACTAGTGCATGGTGTGGAAGTTGATTGCACAAGTTGCCAAAATGAATGTGAGTGAAGTATGTTGGCGGAGTCACCCTCAAGAACCTTCTAGTTCTTCTTCTTCGGGATCCACATCATCTTGATGGGAATCCTTGGGGTTGTAGTTGAGCTTGACGAAGTAGAACTTGATGTTTCCTTGGGAACCCACTTGACCATGGCTTGAGGTGCTTCAATGAATGCATCAATATCCTCTTGAAGCTTGTCCTTGGCTTTTAGCTTGTGGTCTTGTGGTGGAAGGTCATCTTGAGCTTGTTCCACATTGGAAGAAGTAGGATCATACTTCTCCTTTTGAGAAACAAACTGTGGAGTAGGGTATTGACCTTCTTCCCACTCAACACCTTCAGCGTTGAACTTTCGCTCAAAACCAATTCCTTGATTCTTCCGGTGCCTTCCTTGTTTGCGAACAATTTCCTCAAAGTTCTTGCTTCCGTCAAGACTCTTGTAGACACCTTTCTCTATGATTTCCTTCAATAAGCTATTCTCTTGCTCAAGTGTAACTTGGCTTGAAACATTGTTAGTGGAATCAAGAGAACTACTAGAAGTAACAACAGATTTAACATGGTTATTGTTACTACTAGAGGAAGAATTTTTCTTATGCTTGTCATGCTTAGTCTTAATAGGTGGCAAGAAATTAGACAAGAGAAGTCGTTTGGCAAGATATGAAGAACTCTTCTTTCGAAGATCGTCATTGATCGCTTTTAGAAACTCATGTTCTTGCTCTAGAGTGAGCTTCTCGAAGCGTAGCTTCTCATGAGATCTTAGGAGCTCTCTATGATCTTCTTGAGTTGTTTCATGAGCTAACTTAAGAGTGTTTAGTTCTTTAGTTAGACGCTCAATCTCCTTCATAGCATTGTCATTCGACTCTTCTCGACTATAAAGACTACTAGCATTTTCATCGTTACTAAGCTCACTAGATTTATCATGCAAGAGCTCATCTTCACCAAGCAAGTCATCCTCATCACTATTGAAGTCAATGAATTCAGGGTGTGATACCTTGGGGCCTTTAGCCATGAAGCATCTTCCAATTCCCTCATTTGGTGAATCAAATAAGTCGTAGGGGTTGGAGTTGGAGGATACGAGTGCAAGACCGGCAACACCTTCATCTTGACTGTAGTCGGAGTCGGAGTGATAACTTCCATCGGATTGATTGTCGGAGTCGGAGCCGGAGACCCATTCACCTACATGAGCTTGATGTCTTCTTCTTGTGTAGCTCCTTGATGACTTGTCTTTCCTCTTCGAATCCCTGCTTCTCCGAGAGGGTCTTCGTTCATAACGATCATCTCTACTCCTTCTCTCTTTCCGAGGTGACTCATCTCTTGATCTTCTTCTTGGAGATTCTTCTCTTCTCTTGTGGGGAGCCGTACACTCATTTGAGAAGTGTCCGGGTCTTCCACAATTGTAGCAGTTTCGATCACGACTAGAAGATCTCTTTTCATCATATGATCTAGACTTTGAGCTTCTCTCTTTGCCTCTATTCTTGTAGAATTTGTTGAAGTTCTTAACCATTAGGCTTATCTCTTCATTGGAAATTAACTTGTCACTTGAGGTTGTGGGAGCATCACTTGTAGCTTTGTAAGCACCACTTGACTTGTTGTGAAGCTCTTCCTTATCCTTAAGTATCATCTCATGAGCAACAATTCTTCCAATGACTTCAGTTGGCTTGAGAGTCTTGTAGTTTGGCATCATTTGGATCAAAGTGCACACGGTGTCGTACTTTCCATCCAAAGCTCTTAGAATCTTCTTGATGATGAATCGGTCGGTCATTTCTTCGCTTCCTAAGCCGGCAATCTCATTTGTGATGAGAGCAAGCCTAGAGTACATTTCAGCGACTCCTTCACCATCCTTCATCTTGAACTTGTCAAGTTGACCTTGAAGAATATCTAGCTTTGATTCCTTCACAGACTCAGTACCTTCGTGCATTTCAACCAAAGTATCCCAAATCTCTTTAGCATTCTCAAGACGGCTGATTTTGTTGAACTCCTCGGGACACAAAGCATTGAAGAGAATGTCACAAGCTTGAGCATTGTTTTGCAACATCCGCAACTCTTCCGGTGTAGCTTCGCGATCCGGAACTTTTCCTTCCTCGAAGAATTCACCTTGCATACCAACACAAATAATGTCCCATGCGGCTGGGTTATGACCAAGAATATGCATTTTCATTTTATGCTTCCAACTAGCAAAATTTGCACCCTCAAAGTAATGACCTCTACGATAATTACCCTCACTAGACGACATACTCTCCTAGGTTGTGAAACCAAGCTTATGGAGTCCAATGCAATGGAAACCAAAACAATGGAGACCAAAGCTCTGATACCACTTGTAGGATCGAAAGTATGTCTAGAGGGGGGGGGGTGATTAGACTACTTGTAAATATAAAAATTCTGCCTTTAGACAAAGAATAGTTTTTGGTAGTTTCTCAATTATGATCAAGTCAAACATCACCCTACACATGCAATTCTAGAGTATAAGCAGCGGAAAGTAAATTGCACATGTAGTAAAGAGAGGTGGAGAAGAGCAAACGCAATTTGGAGACGCGGTGATTTTTCTCGTGGTTCCGATCGGTGGTGCTATCGTACATCCACGTTGATGGAGACTTCAACCCACGGAGGGTAACGGCTGCGCGAGTCCACGGAGGGCTCCACCCACGAAGGGTCCACGAAGAAGCAACCTTGTCTATTCCATCATGGCCTACGCCCGCGGAGGGCTAGCCTTACTCGGGGTAGATCTTCACGAAGTAGGCGATCTCCTTGCCCTTACAAACTTCTTGGTTCAACTCCACATCTCGATGACGGAGGCTCCCAAGCGACACCTAACCAATCTAGGAGGCACCACCCTCCAAAAGGTAATAGATGTTGTAGATGATGATGAACTCCTTGCTCTTGTGCTTCAAATGATAATCTCCCCAACACTCAACTCTCCTCACTGATTTGGCTGTGGTGGAAGAAAGGATTGAGTGGAAAGCAACTTGGGAAGGTTAGAAATCAAGTTTCATATGGTAGGAATGGAGCAACTTGATCTCAACACAAGGCTAGGTAGTTCTCTTCTCAGAAAGTGTAAGGTAGGAGTGGTAGTTCTTTCTGATGGCTCTCTCCACGAATGAAGAGGGGGTGGAGGGGTATATATAGCCTCCACACAAAATCCAACCGTTACACACATAATTGAGCAATCTCGGTGAGACCGAAGTTGACAACTCGGTCAGACCGGAAGTTCAAATATAGTGAACGTTGGGGTTTTCAGTGGGACCGAAAATACCATCTCGGTTTGTCCGATTTGAGCAAAGACAGGAACTTGCCAGTTTCGGTGAGACCGAAATCATCAACTCGGTTATTCCAATTTGAGGACAAACGGTTACAGAAGCTTGGCTGCCCGTATTTCGGTGAGACCGATCCCAAACTCGGATTGACCGATTTTGCTAGGGTTTGGCTTATGGCTGAGGTGGTTCATCTCGGTGGGACTGAGTTTGGAAAATCGGTTGGTCCGAGATTACTTATGAGTGTGTATAGTAGTGAAAGTTGCTGATAGTTGAAGGAGATATATCACTAAGCACTTGAGCAACCAGATCATCAACACAACCTCATCCCCTTTTAATAGTATTGGCTTTTCCTATGGACTCAATGTGATCTTGGATCACTAAACCAAAAATGGAGTCTTGAGCTTTTGCCAATGCTTGCCTTAGCATTTTGAGGGGTCCACTTCTTCAGTCATTGCCATACCCATATCACTGAACTTCTCTGAAATGATTCTCAAGTAACTATTAGTTCAATGATATATATGTTGTTATTAATTGCCAAAACCACCCGGGGATTAGTTGCACTTTCAATCTCCCCCTTTTTGGTAATTGATGACAACATATAGATCAAGGCTTCGACAAAGGATATAATCAATGAATAATATCATCGCTTTGAGAAGTATGTGATAAGCAAGAGCTCCCCCTAAATTTGTGCATTATTTAAAATTTGCGTTTGAATGCAAATGCACAATAAATTAGGATCATGGGTCACTCTTCCATGTCACATACATCTTGGTGGAGCGCACAAAATGATAAGAATGAATAACATGCACCCAATCACCAAGACAAGAGTAAAAAGCCATACAAGATAGGAATAACATATGATAAGCATTAAGCACACATTAAAGCATAGTATGACCAAGCTCTCATTAAGGTAGCATCAAACGTAGTATCAAGCACACTGAAAGTTTCAAGAACCAAAAGTACCAAATGAAACGGCAAAAGAACGAAAGAGCACTCTCTCTCTCTCGAAGCCCTAGGATCTATACAATTTCTCCCCCTTTGGCAACAAGTTACCAAAAAGTTTGAAAAAGCATAGAGCTAAACGTCACTGTGGGCTCTGCTGGCGGCTCCTGTCTGGGTAGATGTCGGAGTAGATATGGCGGCATCGGCGAAGACTTCAGCTGATGTCTGCGCTGGAGGAGTGGATACTGGAGCTGTGGCTGGAGTGACTGCTGGAGCTGTAGGAGGTGCTGAAGTGGTAGTCCTGGAGTCAGTCACTGGAATAGCAGCTGATCGGGATCCTCTGGGAACCAGAGCAGTCTGGCGATGAGAGTCCTGGACTAAGTCATCCTGCATGAGCTCTGCCCTGTCCTGCCTAGCTTCCTCCATGTCTGCCTCAAGCTTGTTGACGGTCACCTGAATCTCAGTCAGCTTCACGTCCAAAGCGTGGATCTTGTCGTCAACAATCCTCTCTAGGCTCTCCTGAGATTGTTCAATGCTGGCCAGGCGTTGTTCAATCCTTTGGGTAGCTTCAAGAATCTGCTCTCCGAAGCTCTTTGGTTTAGCTGCTGCTGCTGCCTCTTTATCAGCTTTGGCTTTCCTAGCAGCTTCAATCTTGGCTTGACCTTCAACCGAAGTTGGATCCTCCTCGTCCATCACAACAACATTATCTTCATGCTCTGGCTGCAGTGGCAAGTGTTTCCTATCCAACATGAATTTGCCCGTGCCAAACTTGGCGTTGATAAGCATTTGAATCTGCGGGGCAAATCCACATGACCTCTTCTGGTCACCTGCAGTCCTCTTAATGGTCTCTACCATTAAGTCCATCACCTTGAAAGGTGCCTTCTCATCAAGTATGTGCAGCATGTTGATAGAATACCCTCTGATCATGCGATGATCTCCAGACTTGGGCATCAAGGTATGCCTCAGAATAGTGTTAGTGGTAGTTAGACCTGCCTGGAGATAGTACACTGAGCCAAGCTTCCACACTTCCAAATCTCTTGCCGGGATCTCCTTGTACATGTTCTTCATGGAATCATAGTTCTTCTTAGGAATCCCATAGACATCAATATCATCCTCTCGTTGCACTGGAGCATTCAGAAGTTCTGCCCATTCTTCAACAGACGAAGAAAACCTTTGACCTTCAGTCATCCAGGTGATCTTCCCATCAGGATAGAAATGAGCTGTGGCATAGAACTGCATAATCATCTCGTCGTTCCAGTCTGTCAGTTTCTGACCCACAAACTCATCAACTCCACATGCAGTGAAGCTTTCATGCACATGGGGAAAGAAGTCTCGGTGCTCTTCACTGTCAATGTACTTCCAGTCAACATATCTGGTATCTGCAACAATAGGCTTCTTGTCCATCAGCACAGTCTCATAGAAGTCCTGCTGCTCTCTGGTGTGGAATCTGGGGTCCACAGCAGTCCTTCTCCTCACGGCATATGGATCAGACTGTCTCCATAGCCTGAGACCTCTATCTTTCCTTGCCTTCATATCCTCGGCTTGAGGATGAGCATCATTGTGGAGTGGCAGTTTTGGACGGAGTTTCAGCAACACATGTTCTTCTTCAGACTCAGACGATGGCACATCACCCTTGTTCTTCTCAGATGCTGGAATGTTCCTGGTAGTCCTCTTGGGCTTGGCAGAAGGCTTTGCTAGAGCTGCCTTGGCTTGAGCAGGCTTCTTGGGCTTTGAAGTGGCTCCAGCCCTAATAGCATCACCCATGAGCTTCTGCTTCTAAGGAGCAGGCTGGGGTGCTTCTTCTTCTTCTTCAACTGCTGCATCTGCATGAGGTTCAGCATACACTACCCTCTTCCTCTTGGAAGTTTTCTTCACTTTGCTTGGGGCTGGCTCTCCCAAGTTCAGCTTCTTGGCAACAGCTGATTGCTTGACCTTGCTGGTGCCTTTCTTTGACTGATGCCCTTGGTGCTCTTTGGCAACAACTTTTCTCTTAGGCTTGGAGGACACTTCTTCCTCAGCTACAAAATCAGAATCCTCATCATCTGAGTTCCTCTCCTTTCTGGTTCTGGTGGCTGCAGGAGGCAAGCCACTAGGTGTACTCCTCTCACCATCATCAATAGGGCTACTAGCCTCAGGACTAGTATCTGCCTCAGGAATCTCTGCAAAAGGTGACTCTGACCTGTTCTGGCTGTCACTGGCATCTGACATGGCTGACAACCTGTGAATAGATAAGGTATAGGCAGAGTAGTAGAGTTATCACAAACTACAGAAGTTTTTGCAAACAAAATGAGTTCAAATCTTAGTTTTAAGTTTTCACAGAATGCATTTCGGTCAAACCGATTTTTAGTTTCGGTGAATCCGAAGTGTATAACAGAAACTTAACACACCACTTTCGGTCAGACCGAAGTGGGTTTCGGTCCTGTCGATAAACTAGGGTTTCACTAAAATTGTACTTCGGTCACACCGATTTGCACGACTCGGTTAGACCGAAAGTGCAGTGCAATGGCCAGAGGCCGAATCGGTCACACCGAAAATTTAAAACCGGTTTCACCGAGATGTGTTCCGTGAAAACCTAACCCTAAGAATTTTACTCGAAACTAGAACGATCTGATGGAAAGGAAGTTTTTCAATCGTGGCTAGATACAGGGCAAACCAAACGTGCAATGAATCAGATGGGAGCACGAGAGGGATCGAGACTCACCCTAACTTGGTGGAGTCCCTCTACGGCGGCAACGGCGCAGAGGAGAAGGCCGTTGACGGCGGCGGAGACCTGCGGCGAGGGCGCACAGGCGACGACGGCGACGATCCGGAGATCAGGGCGACGACAGCAGGGGACGTGGGAGCAAAAATGTTTGAAGGATTAATCAACGCGCGCTGCCCTCAGTATTTATATCCCCTTGCTGTCGGTGGGACCGAGTTGAAAAACTCGGTGACACCGAGATGGATAACTGCTATGCAGTTACGCATTTCGGTCACGCCGAGATTTAGAACTCGGTTTCACCGAGATGAAACCTAGATCAGTCTAAGTGCTTTTCGGTTTGACCGAGTGGGAGAAGTTGGTCTGTCCGAAAATTACTTAGAAGGTTTTGGAAGTTAGCCCTAGACGGATCGGTGGCTCCGAGTGCTCCTCACTCGGAGGGTCCGAAAATGACTTGTTCAAAGTTTGTGATATAAGCATGAATAGAATTTGAGACAAGAAAGCATAGATAGCTAGGGGAGGTACTTAGGCATTCTTGTCCATCCATTTGGCCAGAAAAATCAAAACAACCAAAACAACAAATGGATGTCCTCGAATGGATAAAATCATGTATTCAACATGCTCACACAATAAGATAGCAAATGAAATATGTGTCAAACATGCACAACCAAAAACTCTAGCTACTAGCACACAATTTGTCAATGACTAGGCCATCTATATATGAGTATTTTGACTTAGGAGCCAAATGAGAACATTTGATCATAGGTCATACTCATCGTTTAAGCACAAGTAGGGTTACCACTTTTACATAAAGCATTGATGTGTTCACATCATTTGAAGATGCTTTAGCTCAATTTTTTGAGTTAAGCTCCCCCTAGATGTGAGAACCCCTTTTAAAGGGTCAAACTAACCTTGGGTTGTCGTAGAAGACTTCATGTAGATGTTGAAGATGTGGATGCTCAATGTTGATGTAGATCACCAAGAGTTGGGAGCTATCCTTTGGATTAGGGCACTTTCAATACCTACATGGGTTAGTCCCACAAGGAACAAACAAGGATATCCATAGACATAGATTGAAGTTCACAATAGATGATGTCCATGAAAGCAATGATTACCTTGTCCCTTGACTTACCAACAAGAGGGTTTGTGACTCCATGAACTAGTGCATGATGTGGAAGTTGATTGCACAAGTTGCCAAAATGAATATGAGTGAAGTATGTTGGCGGAGTCACCCTCAAGAACCTTCTAGTTCTTCTTCTTCGGGATCCACATCATCTTGATGGGAATCCTTGGGGTTGTAGTTGAGCTTGACGAAGTAGAACTTGATGTTTCCTTGGGAACCCACTTGACCATGGCTTGAGGTGCTTCAATGAATGCATCAATCTCCTCTTGAAGGTTGTCCTTGGCTTTTAGCTTGTGGTCTTGTGGTGGAAGGTCATCTTGAGCTTGTTCCACATTGGAAGAAGTAGGATCATACTTCTCCTTTTGAGAAACAAACTGTGGAGTAGGGTATTGACCTTCTTCCCACTCAACACCTTCAGCGTTGAACTTTCGCTCAAAACCAATTCCTTGATTCTTCTGGTGCCTTCCTTGTTTGCGAACAATTTCCTCTAAGTTCTTGCTTCCGGCAAGACTCTTGTAGACACCTTTCTCTATGATTTCCTTCAATAAGCTATTCTCTTGCTCAAGTGTAACTTGGCTTGAAACATTGTTAGTGGAATCAAGAGAACTACTAGAAGTAACAACAGATTTAACATGGTTATTGTTACTACTAGAGGAAGAATTTTTCTTATGCTTGTCATGCTTAGTCTTAATAGGTGGCAAGAAATTAGACAAGAGAAGTCGTTTGGCAAGATATGAAGAACTCTTCTTTCGAAGATCGTCATTGATCGCTTTTAGAAACTCATGTTCTTGTTCTAGAGTGAGCTTCTCGAAGCGTAGCTTCTCATGAGATCTTAGGAGCTCTCTATGATCTTCTTGAGTTGTTTCATGAGCTAACTTAAGAGTGTTTAGTTCTTTAGTTAGACGCTCAATCTCCTTCATAGCATTGTCATTCGACTCTTCTCGACTATAAAGACTACTAGCATTTTCATCGTTACTAAGCTCACTAGATTTATCATGCAAGAGCTCATCTTCACCAAGCAAGTCATCCTCATCACTATTGAAGTCAATGAATTCAGGGTGTGATACCTTGGGGCCTTTAGCCATGAAGCATCTTCCAATTCCCTCATTTGGTGAATCAAATAAGTCGTAGGAGTTGGAGTTGGAGGATACGAGTGCAAGACCGGCAACACCTTCATCTTGACTGTAGTCGGAGTCGGAGTGATAACTTCCATCGGATTGATTGTCGGAGTCGGAGCCGGAGACCCATTCACCTACATGAGCTTGATGTCTTCTTCTTGTGTAGCTCCTTGATGACTTGTCTTTCCTCTCCGAATCCCTGCTTCTCCGAGAGGGTCTTCGTTCATAACGATCATCTCTACTCCTTCTCTCTTTCCGAGGTGACTCATCTCTTGATCTTCTTCTTGGAGATTCTTCTCTTCTCTTGTGGGGAGCCGTACACTCATTTGAGAAGTGTCCGGGTCTTCCACAATTGTAGCAGTTTCGATCACGACTAGAAGATCTCTTTTCATCATATGATCTAGACTTTGAGCTTCTCTCTTTGCCTCTATTCTTGTAGAATTTGTTGAAGTTCTTAACCATTAGGCTTATCTCTTCATTGGAAATTAACTTGTCACTTGAGGTTGTGGGAGCATCACTTGTAGCTTTGTAAGCACCACTTGACTTGTTGTGAAGCTCTTCCTTATCCTTAAGTGTCATCTCATGAGCAAAAATTCTTCCAATGACTTCAGTTGGCTTGAGAGTCTTGTAGTTTGGCATCATTTGGATCAAAGTGCACACGGTGTCGTACTTTCCATCCAAAGCTCTTAGAATCTTCTTGATGATGAATCGGTCGGTCATTTCTTCGCATCCTAAGCCGGTAATCTCATTTGTGATGAGAGCAAGCCTAGAGTACATTTCAGCGACTCCTTCACCATCCTTCATCTTGAACTTCTCAAGTTGACCTTGAAGAATATCTAGCTTTGATTCCTTCACAGACTCAGTACCTTCGTGCATTTCAACCAAAGTATCCCAAATCTCTTTAGCATTCTCAAGACGGCTGATTTTGTTGAACTCCTCGGGACACAAAGCATTGAAGAGAATGTCACAAGCTTGAGCATTGTTTTGCAACATCCGCAACTCTTCCGGTGTAGCTTCGCGATCCGAAACTTTTCCTTCCTCGAAGAATTCACCTTGCATACCAACACAAATAATGCCCCATGCGGCTGGGTTATGACCAAGAATATGCATTTTCATTTTATGCTTCCAACTAGCAAAATTTGCACCATCAAAGTAAGGACCTCTATGATAATTACCCTCACTAGACGCCATACTCTCCTAGGTTGTGAAACCAAGCTTATGGAGTCCAATGCAATGGAAACCAAAACAATGGAGACCAAAGCTCTGATACCACTTGTAGGATCGAAAGTATGTCTAGAGGGGGGGTGATTAGACTACTTGTAAATATAAAAATTCTGCCTTTAGACAAAGAACAGTTTTTGGTAGTTTCTCAATTATGATCAAGTCAAACATCACCCTACACATGCAATTCTAGAGTATAAGCAGCGGAAAGTAAATTGCACATGTAGTAAAGAGAGGTGGAGAAGAGCAAACGCAATTTGGAGACGCGGTGATTTTTCTCGTGGTTCCGATAGGTGGTGCTATCGTACATCCACGTTGATGGAGACTTCAACCCACGGAGGGTAACGGATGCGCGAGTCCACGGAGGGCTCCACCCACGAAGGGTCCACGAAGAAGCAACCTTGTCTATTCCATCATGGCCTACGCCCACGGAGGGCTAGCCTTACTCGGGGTAGATCTTCACGAAGTAGGCGATCTCCTTGCCCTTACAAACTTCTTGGTTCAACTCCACATCTCGATGACGGAGGCTCCCAAGCGACACCTAACCAATCTAGGAGGCACCACCCTCCAAAATGTAATAGATGTTGTAGATGATGATGAACTCCTTGCTCTTGTGCTTCAAATGATAATCTCCCCAACACTCAACTCTCCTCACTGATTTGGCTGTGGTGGAAGAAAGGATTGAGTGGAAAGCAACTTGGGAAGGTTAGAAATCAAGTTTCATATGGTAGGAATGGAGCAACTTGATCTCAACACAAGGGTAGGTAGTTCTCTTCTCAGAAAGTGTAAGGTAGGAGTGGTAGTTCTTTCTGATGGCTCTCTCCACGAATGAAGAGGGGGTGGAGGGGTATATATAGCCTCCACACAAAATCCAACCGTTACACACATAATTGAGCAATCTCGGTGAGACCGAAGTTGACAACTCGGTCAGACCGAAAGTTCAAATATAGTGAACGTTGGGGTTTTCGGTGGGACCGAAAATACCATCTCGGTTTGTCTGATTTGAGCAAAGACAGGAACTTGCCAGTTTCGGTGAGACCGAAATCATCAAGTCGGTTATTCCGATTTGAGGACAAACGGTTACAGAAGCTTGGCAACCCGTATTTCGGTGAGACCGATCTCAAACTCGGATTGACCGATTTTTCTAGGGTTTGGCTTATGGCTGAGGTGGTTCATCTCGGTGGGACTGAGTTTGGAAAATCGGTTGGTCCGAGATTACTTATGAGTGTGTATAGTAGTGAAAGTTGCTGATAGTTGAAGGAGATATATCACTAAGCACTTGAGCAACCAGATCATCAACACAACCTCATCCCCTTTTAATAGTATTGGCTTTTCCTATGGACTCAATGTGATCTTGGATCACTAAACCAAAAATGGAGTCTTGAGCTTTTGCCAATGCTTGCCTTAGCATTTTGAGGGGTCCACTTCTTCAGTCATTGCCATACCCATATCACTGAACTTCTCTGAAATGATTCTCAAGTAACTATTAGTTCAATGATATATATGTTGTTATTAATTGCCAAAACCACCCGGGGATTAGTTGCACTTTCACCTTCTCCCGCGCCACGTTGAGCGCGGCAACCCTGTCTTCGCTCGCCTTCAGGCCCGTCTCCAACTGCGCCACCCTGGCCTCCAAATCCCTCTTGGCGGTCTCTGCGGCAGCAGCGGCGTCCCTTGCCTCCTGCAGAGCCCCGTCAATGGCCTGCTCACGAGCGGTGAGGTCGTCCTCGTGGCTATCGAGGTCGACCTTCCGCTGGTTGAGCTCTCCCTCCCACCGAGCTAGATCCTCGGCGACCAGTTGCTGCTGCTCCTCCACCTCGGCCTTCTCGAGGAGGAACGCCTGGTGTGCTCCGGCAAGCACTTCGCGCTCCTCCGCCAAGTTCCGGAGGGCCGCTTGGTTGGCGGCACGGAGCTCCGCGGCACGCTTCTCCAGATCAACACCAGCCTTGGCAGCCAAAGCCTCCCGAGAGTCCAACTTAGCCTGCCTGGCCCGGTACAGGGCCAGAAGCCGGCGTAGGAGTTGCTCCTCCTCGGGCTCGTTGCTGCTGCCGGGCGCATCGACGACCCTCAGCCCGGCGGAGGCGAGGACTTCTCCGTCGAAGGTCTCCCCCTCCGCGGGTGCCCTTGATGAGGACGCCCACGGGACTTGGATAAAGACCCCGTTGGCGGCCTCCAGATAGACGCCCGACCCAGCCGCGGGGGCGGAGGGGTCGGCGGCCGGTGCAGCGTCCGGCGCTCCCGCTGCCTCAGGGCCAGCAGTGCGGTCGCCGGTCCCTTCCCTAGCTGCGGCGTCAGCGGTCGGGGCGGTCTCCTCGGCGGCTGGCTCGTCAGCACCAGCCATTCCCTTAGTGGCAGTGGCGTCGCCAGCATCGCCGCGCACGTCCTCCTCGGTGATGGTCTCCATCTCCATCGACTCCGGGGCGGGCGGATCTGACAGAAGAAAAAGAAAAGAAAAATCGCCAAGCAAATATCAATAAAGAAGAATCCAAGAGGAAGAAATTACAAGGGTTACTTGCGCGGGCCTCTTCCGTAACGGGGTCCCTCGCCGGGGAGTTCTCCTCGGCGGCATAGTAGAAGCCCTCGCCAGCGGAGGGCCGCTGGTGCCTTCCCTTGGCGGGGTGCTCACCCTTGTCGGGGTGCTCGCCCTTGGCGGGGTACTCACCCTTGGCGGAGTACCCATCCTTGGCGGAGCGCTGTCCCTCGCCGGGGAGCTCATCCTTGGCGGGGAGGGTGGAACAAGCGGCTCATCGGGGGCGGCCTCTTGGTGCTCCTGCGGCTGCGGTTCCATTTCTGCACAAGACAACAGGCAAACGAGACGTTAGCAAGGACAAGCTCAAGCGCGCCCATCAAGCAGAAAAGTGAACAAAGGACTTACGTTGGGGGCTGCGCTGGGGGCTGCTCTCCGGAGCAGCAGGCTGGTCCGGCAAGCTTGTCACTGGCGCGTCACCTGCCGCTGCGACGGGCTCGTCGTCCTCGAGGTCAACCACAGGGATCTTGGCCCTCTTCGCCATCCTCTGGGTCAAGGTCCTGGAAGCCAAACAAGATCAGAACCAAGCAAGAGAAATCAAGACAAAAGCAACAAAAATCAAAGGAAATAGAAATTGCAAGTGCTTACTCTTCCTCCTCTTCGTCGGAGCTGAGGGCGGAGAAGTCAAACTCCGCCTCGCGTGCTCCAGCGCGAGGAGCTGGAGGAGAAGGCTCCCTCGGGCGCTTGGCGGGCTCCGGAGCCGTGGGTTGAGAAGAACCAGCCCCGGTCGTCGCCGAGGACCGAGGGGCAGAAGGAGCACCAGAACCGCTCCGGGAAGATCCCCCTCCGCTTGCCGCTGGGACACGGGACGCTTCCTTGACGACCTTGCTCGTCGTGGTGGCACGCGTCGCACGACGCTTCGGCTGCTGTCGGGGCGCCGGTTGCCTCGCCGTCTCAGTGGCCTTGCGGAGGCGCTTCTTCGACTGTGGTGGAGGACTTGGTGGTGGCGGAGAGTTCTCTGAGGATGAGGAGGCGTCGTCGTCAAGGTTCAGTGACCCGCCCGAGTCTTCGTCAGAATCGCCCGATTCAGCGTCTTCCTCGGCGGGCTCACTGGACTCGGAGCCCTGCCCGGCGGCCTCGCTCGGCCCAGCAGGCTCCCCGGCAGGCTCCCCGGCAAGCTTCCCGGTGGGCATCAGCAGTTTGAGGATCTCTTCCTCCTCGGCTTGGCTCACCGCGTCTGCCGCTTCCGCTTCCTCCACGGTGTACCCAAACTCACCCGCGGCCGCCGCTGCGGCGGCCTCCTCCATCCTGTCGGCTATATATGCCACATCCCGGTCGGTGGTCGCCCGGGTGAGGCCCTTTTTCTCCTCGGGGTTGCGTGGCCGTTCAACCAGGCTGTCGAAGAAGGTCTGCACGGTCTCTGCCGAAGGCGTCAGCCAAGTAGGAACAACCCCGTGGGAGTCGCACTCAGGCATTGCCGCACGGATGGCACTAAGAGCAGTATTGTTGCACAACGGAACTACTCCCCGGGACGGGATGAACCACTCCTTGTGCTTAGGGTCATGTTTGAACAGCTCCCGGACCATCCCCTTGAGTTCCAAGACGGTGAAGTTATAATTCAACCCGGGGCGCAGCCTCATGCGGTCTGCCGCGTTGCCGAACTCCGTGGCAGGCCTCTTCCTTTCCTGTAGGGGAGCAATGCGGCGGCGGAGGAAATCAGCCCCGACTTCACCTACAGTAAGGTTGGCGGCCCGGAGGCGAAGGATCCTAGTAAGGGCAATCTGCAGCTTGTCGTCCTCCGGGGCCAAGTCACTCCAATCCTTGCCGCGCACTATTGCAGTCCGGCGCGGCGAGGTGAACTGCTCGGGTTCATCTTCCATGACCCAGCACCAATCAGCCCTCCACTCTTCCCACTTGCCGCGGAGCTCTCCAATCAAGTACGCCTCCTTCTTGCCGAGCCTGAAGATCCAGGAGATACCGCCGGAGAGTGGAGATCCGGACTCTACTCTAGGTGTGAAGAAGTGGCGGAAGAGAGCTACGTTTGGGTGGACCCCGACATAGTTTTCGCACAGATGTGCGAAAACGGCCAAAGTGAGGACGGCGTTCGGGGTGAAATCTAAGAGGTGGAATCCGTACGTGTTCATAACATCGCAGAAAAACTCTGAATACGGAGGACAGAGACCGCAATGGAAGAACAAAGCGAAGAAGTGGTAACCTCCCGGGTACAGGTCGATGGCTGCGGCGGGGAGGACTCTGGTGCACGGGTGAGCCTTCGTCTCCCTCGCCCAGAACAAGTAATACTTGTCCCGCAGCTCCCTCGTGCCGAGCCTCGGCGGGAAGACCACCATCCTCTTCCGCATGGCTGCCAGCTTCGCCGCCTTGTCGGACTTCTCTTTCTTCGCCTTGTCGCTCTTCGCCTTGTCGCTCTTCGGGGCCATGGCAGGGGCGGCGAGGGTGGTCGACGGCGCTGCGGATGCTGGAGACGGCGGAGGAAGGGTGGAGCTCGGCTCTCTGTCGACCTTAGGGGAGGCAGAGAGCGGCGGGGGTTTCTGAGATTGAAGACACAATGAAGGCAACGGGGGGGAAACTGCCCCTGCTTCCTCTGCTTTTAAGGGGGAAGTGGGGGACGTTCTGCATTTCCCATTAAAGAAACAGGCCACGATCTCTCCCACGACGCCGCAATTGACGCGTGCCGTTAGGGAGAGATGCGGCAGATGCGGAGTGGGAAACGGCGCGCCGTGGGCCTCGTGTGCCCGTGCACTGTTTTGGGCCTGGCCCAACAGCGCTCGGCACCGTGTGTGGCCCAGGCCCGGGGGCTCCTGTCGGTGTACTAAAGTAGGGGTACCTTAGTATCCCTACTTGTGCACGGGCAGTAGCAGCGTCCCGTGGTCTGGCTCACCACGCGCCCGCCAAGGCCCGCTCTGGACCCCTTTGAGGCCATTCAAGAACAAAGTATTCAAGTTAAGAGACAAGACCCCGGCAAGAGGAGCTTGCCGGGAAGGCCGCACCAGGCTCAAGGTTATCATTCCAGCACAAGACCCTGGCAAGAGGAGCTTGCCAGGAAGGCCAAAGAACAGCACCTCAGAAGATATATCGTGGCGCATCGTGCGCCCCGGCAGGACCCGGAGAGCGACAAGCTTCCGGGCCCGGCAAGATAGCAACCCCGGCAAGGTGCTTGCCGGGGGAGGCTTATACTGTGTGCCTGCGCTCCAGCTCATCTGGCCACGCGTCGCCCTGGGGCCCTTCCAGGGGCACGTGGCAGATGGCTGTGCAGCCTGGGGTACACGGTGGCGAACCGCGGTGACGAGGCCATCGTCGTGGCGAACGGAGACGCCCGGGCGGACGCTTTTGGGGTGACGGCGACGGGCATTCAATGCCTTTGTCCCCCACCGTCTGGGTTAGGTATAGATCACTGTACGTGCACTGTGCATACACTGTTCATGCACTGTTCCATCTACCACCAATTTTACACTTTTACCCTCATCTACGTTGACACCTGTCGGTGACCCCTTTGAGCTATAAAAGGAGGCCCATGCACAACGTAGAGGAGGGTCGATTCCAGAAACTTGATCACTCCAACGCTCGGTGTAGCTAGTACTGTAGATCTTCAAGCTCCCGAGCTCAAGAACTCAATACAACCAAAGGCAGGAGTAGGGTTTTACGCGTCCGCGCGGCCCGAACCTGGGTAAACTGCCCGCGTGTGCCCCTCGAACTGCTCTCCGTGCTCCCTCCGCTCCCTTCCCGTACCGTAGAAGGGGCTCCGGTCCCATAGGTGTTCGTGGGCGGTCAGTTTCCCCGACACCACGGCGGCGCTCCGGTGCCACCGGAAGCGAGGGGGAGAGAGCCCCCCTCCTTCTTCTTCTTCCTTGACCTTCTCCCTAGATGGGAGAAGGGTTTCCCCTCTGGTCCATGGTATCCATGGAGTGGGAGGGGCGACAACCCCTCCGAGATTGGATCTGTCTCTCTGTCTCTCTCTGCTTGTGCGTTCCCAGATTCTGGCCCTTCACCGTTTCTTAAATTCCCTGAGATCAGTAACTCCGATTGGTCTGATTTTTGGACACGATTTTTATCCGGATATTAGCTATCTTGCTGCGAAAGAAGGGCATCAACCGCCTTACGGAGTGGCCACGAGGGCCCACGGCGCGCCTACCCCCCTGGGGCACGCCCCTGCCTCGTGGCCCCCTCGGGCATTGTCTCGCGTTGATTCTTCTTCCCAAAATTCATAAATATTCCAAAAAAATCTCCGTCCGTTTTTATCTCGTTTGGACTCCGTTAGATATGGATATTTTGCGAAACAAAAAACATGCAACCAACAGGAACTGGCACTGGGCACTGGATCAATATGGTAGTCCCAAAAAATAGTATAAAAAGTTGCCAAAAGTATATGAAAGTTGTAGAATATTGGCATGGAACAATCAAAAATTATAGATATGACAGAGACGTATCAGCATCCCCAAGCTTAATTCTTGCTCGTCCTCGAGTAGGTAAATGATAAAAAAGATAATTTTTGATGTGGAATGCTACCTAGCATAATCTTGATCATGTAATCTAATCATGGCATGAATATTAAGACACGAGTGATTCAAAGCAATAGTCTATCATTTGACATTAAGACAATAATACTTCAAGCATACTAATAAAGCAATCATGTCTTTTCAAAATAACATGGCCAAAGAAAGTTATCCCTACAAAATCATATGGTCTGGCTATGCTCTATCTTCACTACACAAAGTATTTAAATCATGCACAACCCCGGTTTTAGCCAACCAATTGTTTCATACTTTAGTATTCTCAAACTTTTTCAACTTTCACGCAATACATGAGCGTGAGCCATGGACATAGCACTATGGGTGGAATAGAAGGTGGTGATAGACAAAAGGAGGGATAAAGTCTCACATCAACTAGGCAAATCAATGGACTAAGGAGATGTCCATCAATCGATATCAATGTGAGTGGGTAGGGATTGCCATGTAACGGATGCACTAGAGCTATAAGTGTATGAAAGCTCAAAATAAAACTAGTGGGTGTGCATCAACTTGCTTGCTCATGAAGACCTAGGGCATTTGAGGAAGCCCGTCGTTGGAATATACAAGCCAAGTTCTATAATGAATATTCCCACTAGTATATGAAGTGATAACATAGATACTCTCTATCATGAAGAACATGGTGCTATGATGAAGCACAAGTGTGGTAAAAGGATAGTAACATTGTCCCTTCTCTCTTTTCTCTCATATTTTTGGAGGGGCTTTTTTTAGCCCCCTCCTTTTTTGGGCCATCTCTTTTTTTATTTGGCCTTTCTCTTTTTTTTTGTTTCCTCACATGGGACAATGCTCTAATAATGAAGATCATCACACTTTTATTTACTTACAACTCAAAGATTACAACTCGAAGCTAGAACAAAATATGACTCTATGTGAATGCCTCCGATGGTGTACTGGGATGCGCAATGATCTAGCGTAGCAATGACATCAAAAAACGGAAAAGCCATGGAAACATCATGCTAGCTATCTTACAATCATGCAATACAATATGACAATGATGGTGCATGTCATAATAAACAGAACGGTGGAGTTACATGCCAATATATCTCGGAATGGCTATGGAAATTCCATGATAGGTAGGTATGGTGGCTTTTTTGAGGAAGGTATATGGTGGGTGTATGGTACCGACGAAAGTTGCGCGGTACAAGAGAGGCTAGCAAAGGTGGAAGGGTGAGAGTGCGTATAATCCATGGACTCAACATTAGTCATAAAGAACTCACATACTTATTGCAAAAATTTATTAGCCATCGAATCAAAGTACTACACGCATGCTCCTAGGGGAAGGGTTGGTAGGAGTTAACCATCGCGCGATCCCGACCTCCACACAAATGATGTCAATCAAAAAATAAATCATGCTCCGACTTCGTCACATAACGGTTCACCTTACGTGCATGCGTCGGGAATCACAAACCTCAACACAAGTATTTCTAAAATTCACAACTACCCACTAGCATGACTCTAATATCACCATCTTTATATCGCAAAACTATTGCAAGGAATCAAACATATCATATTCAGCGATCTACAAGTTTATGTAGGATTTTATGACTAACCTTGTGAATGACCAATTCTTGTCAACTCTCTAAATAGATATAAGTGAAGCAAGAGAGTTTAAATTCTTTCTACAAAAGATATGCCCACGCTCTAACAAATATAAGTGAAGCAAAATAGCATTCTACAAATGGCGGTTTTCTATGTGAAGAGAAACAGGCAATCCAATCTTCAAATGATATAAGTGAAGCACATGAAGCATTCTATAAAGCCATACTCAAAAAATATAAGTGAAGTGCAAAAAGCATTCTATAAATCATCCAAGGACTATCTCATACCAGCATGGTGCATTTAATAAAAGGAAAAATAAAAAGCACACGACGCTCCAAGAGTTTACGCATAACATGTGAACGAAACGAATCCGAAAACATACCAATACTTGTTGAAGAAAGATGGGATGCCTTCCGGGGCATCCCCAAGCTTAGACGCTTGAGTCTCCTTGAATATTTACTTGGGGTGCCTCGGTCATCCCCAAGCTTGAGCTCTTGCCTCTCGTCCTTCTCCTCATATCGAGACCTCCTCGATCTTCGAACACTTCATCCACACAAAACTTAACCGAACTTTTAGTGGCGGGTTTAGTGCATATGATCAATAAAATCCCATCATGTACTGCTCTAACATTATTGTATCATTATGAAAAAACATTACCCACAGTATGCTATCACAATTTTATGGTCCCAAGTCAAGGAGGCTTCAACAAGAATTCAAACATATGCAAATATTGAAGCTATAACAACATTCTGTGAAAATAGGACAGTCTGTAGTAATCTGAACATTAACCATACTTTTGTAACTCTAAGAATTCAGGCAAAATTAGGAAAAACCAACAATTTGTATAGCAAGACTTTGTGAAAAGTTTTAGATCCTTTCAACGTTCTAGTAAAAAATGTAAAATCGCGCACTACAGCCAAAGTTTCTGTTTTTGCACCACACAAACCAACAAGCAGTTTAATCATCCTAAAGGAAACTCTTGGCACATTATTTTTATAATACAATGGAATTGTACAAGGGGATAATTATTTTTGTTGAAAAGTTTTTGTAATTCAAGAGTTGCAAAGTTTCCATGGGCATGAACAAAGTTTAAGGAGCTCCCCCATTTCAACGGTGCTCGTCCTTCATACTTTCACTTTTCTTTTTGAAAAAGTTTTAGGTTCCCCTCTTTATTTTTTTTGTTTTTAATCTTTATAAAAGCACACAACAGAAATAAATGACTCTCTAAAACTTTCGGGTTGTCTCCCTGGCAGCGCTTTCTTTAAAGCCATTAAGCTAGGCATATGATGCTCAAGTAATGGATCCACCCGGATCCCAAGGTATATCAAAGCCAATTTTAATTAACAATGATTTGGCATTTAGTAGTGAGCACAAAGTGATATGTGTCATGCAAAAACGAAGTCTAACTCTCTTCCTATGCATAGTCATGTCATACAAGAACAATTCATGCACATCAAGTAAAGGCCAATGCATAGTATAAGCAGTTTCTTGCAATTTTATCGTGTTGGAAACATAGAGAGGCGGAGATGTAGTTCCTTTCTCATAATAATTGCACGTAGGAGCAGCAAGCACATGCATATTATATTCATCAAAATCATCATGTGTAACGGAAAAAGGCAACCCATCAATATAATCCTTAATAAGTGCAAACTTCTCCGATATAGTGTAGTTTGGAGAATTCAAAAAGATAATAGGACTATCATGTGTGGGTGCAATAGCAACTATCTCATGTTTAACATAAGGAAATATAACAAGTTCATCTCCATAAGCATAATTCATATTGGCATCTTGGCCACAAGCATAGCAAACATCATCAAAAAGAGATATTTCAAAAGAATCAACGGGATCATGGCAATCTTCATAGCAATCATCCTTCGGTAAGCACGAAGGGAAATTAAACAGTGTATAAGTTGAAGAGTTACTCTCATTAGAAGGTGGGCACGGGTAGCTAATCCGCTCTTCCTCCTTTTGTTCTTCGCTCTCCTCGTCATCTTTTTCATCTAATGAGCTCACAATGTCATCAGTTTCTTCTTCCATAATTTCCTGCAAAATATTAGTCTCTTCTTGGACAGCGGAGACTTTCTCAATAAACGCATCAATATTGGAGTTATATTCATAATTAAAATAGCAATATTTCAATATAGCAAGATTTTCAGGCCTATAAACATCATCATCAAAAGCATCATACTTTTTAAATAGAGATTCAATTTCATAAGCACCCTTAAAAGCAACGAATTCTTCTATTTGTTCCACATCGTAATAATCATATATACCATTAGCATAAGAAGCTAAGGTTTCATTATCATTAAATTTGCATGTAAAGGGAAGGTGTGGAACCTTCATCCTAGAGCAACAAGTATAATCATAGCCCAAGCATAGTTGCCGAGCATACCAACGCAACATATAAATTTGATCCCATAATAGTTTCCCTTTTTGTGTCAAGCGAGAATCCCTAAAGTATTCACGTTGATCCAACATTACTCCCATTATATAGTTGAATGGGGTTTTCTCAGGATTATCAAAGTAGTACATAATATCTTTCACATAATGAGCACCGAGGGTTTTAGGAGGTTCCCCATCTCCATGAGTAGCAAGTACACCTAATGATTTTGGTATTTGGTGTTCCATATCCATAACTAAAGATAGAGAACAACTTAGAACAACAAATAAAAACTACTTAGTGATAAAGCAAATAAGCACACACGAGAATATTCACCCCACGCTATTGCTCCCCGGCAACAACGCCAGAAAAAGGTCTTGATAACCCACAAGTGTAGGGGATCAGTTGTAGCATCTTTCGATAAGTAAGAGTGTCGAACCCAATGAGGAGCTAAAGGTAGAACAAATATTCCCAAAGTTATATCGACCATCGATACAACTCTACGCACGCTTGACGTTTACTTTACCTAGAACAAGTATGAAACTAGAAGTACTTTGTGGTTTTTGTAAGATAGGTTTGCAAGAATATAAAGAGCACACAAATAAAACAAGGGGCTGTTAAGATAAAGACACAACTAAATTAGTTTTAGTAGAGAGCTTTTTGTCACGAGAAAGTTATTTGTCCCTAGGCAATCGATAACTAGACCAGTAATCACTATTGCAATTTTATTTGAGGGAGAGGCATAAGCTAACATACGTTCTCTTCTTGGATCATATGCACTTATGATTGGAACTCTAGCAAGAATCCGCAACCACTAAAGATCATTAAGGTAAAGCCCAACCATATCATTAAAGTATCCAGTCCTCTTTATTCCCATACGCAAACAACCTACTTACTCGGGTCTATGCTTCTGTCACTCACGCCACCCACCATAAGAAAATCATGAACATATTGCAAGCCCTACGGCAGGGATCCCTCACGCTTGCACGACACGTAGAGCACCATAGGACAACACTAATAATAAAACATGCAACTCAAACCAATCACGATCATCAATTAACCCATAGGACAAAACGGATCTACTCAAACATCATAGGATAGCCATACATCATTGAGAAATAATATATAGCGTTGAGCACCATGTTTAAGTAGAGATTACAACGGGTAGAAGAGGGGTTACACCGCTGCATAGAGGGGCGAAGAGGTGGTGATTATGGCGGTAAAGTTGTTAGTGTAGATTGCGGTGACGATGATGGCCCCGGCGGCACTCCGGTGCCACCGAAAGCGAGGGGGAGAGAGCCCCTCTCCTTCTTCTTCTTCCTTGACCTTCTCCCTAGATGGGAGAAGGGTTTCCCCTCTGGTCCATGGTCTCCATGGCGTGGGAGGGGCGAGATCCCCTCCGAGATTGGATCTATCTCTTTGTCTCTCTCTGCTTCTATGTTCCCAGATTCTGGCCCTTCACCGTTTCTTAAATTCCCGGAGATCCGTAACTCCAATTGGGCTTATTTTTGGACACGATTTTTATCCAGATATTAGCTTTCTTGTGAAGAAAGAAGAGCATCAACCGCCTTACAGAGTGTCCATGAGGGCCCACTGCGTGCCTGCCCCCCTGGGCGCGCCCCTCACCCTCGTGGGCCACCAGGGCATCGTCTCACGTTGGTTCTGCTTCCCAAAATTCACATATATTCCAAAAAAAATCTCTGTCCGTTTTTATCCTGTTTGGACTCCGCTTGATATGGATATTTTGCGAAACAAAAAACATGCAACAAACAGGAACTGGCACCGGGCACTAGATCAATATGTTAGTCCAAAAAAATAGTATAAAAAGTTGCCAAAAGTATATGAAAGTTGTAGAATATTGGCATGGAACAATCAAAAATTATAGATACGACGAAGACATATCAGGGGTGTGGGTGAGTAGACGGATGGACTGGCCAGCGATGGGAGTAGTAGGGGGTGGTGAGGCCTCCGCAGCATCGCAGCCGACCACGGGAGGCAGGAGCACGAGGCACGACCGACGCTGGTTTGGGCGGCTGGAGCAAGAACAACTATGGAAATGGCTCTCTCCTCCCACCTCCCTCTCCTCCCACCTCCCAACCAACCCTCTCCCCACGGCTCCCAATGGAACTAGCTAGGATCTGGACATCATGGATGGATTACTCCACTAGGATTTCAACCCAGGTCTTGCGGTTGCTGATCAGGTGCGTCGTCGCTTCGGTGAAACTGTTCATTTCTCTCCCTCTCGCCAAACCAAGGAGTTCTTCTTGGTCGCTTCTTTTTCTTCGGCCTCTTTCCAACTTTTGGAAAATTCTGTGGGCTTGGCTTTGCAATGTTGCATTGGAGGACACCACAAAGGTTTTCGCGTCTTGCAAATCAGTGAAAGATCATTCCGGTTTTCTGTTGCTGGCAACAAAGTTGGACATTTTATTCACAACCTCAAAGATCGTATCTGGCCAGACTTCATTTGCCATTTTCACCTCTACAATGGCCGATTCAGCTCTATACAACGTTTTGATTCTCAGTGGCATGCAGGCACAATGATTGATTCAATTGCTGCCCGTTCTCCTATTGCGATACGTGTTAACTCTACAGTTCTCAAGAAAAGTGCTGAAATGGATTCATCTTCTGTCAAGGAATTGCGTAAATTTGGACTTACTCCCTTACAATTCAAGCATTCTCATGACAAGTTTCAAGACGAAGCCTCTTCCTCTAGCTTGAGCCAATTTCAAATTCAGCAGGCCTCTTCACATGAGGATTTCTCGGGCTTAATGGATAATAATGAAGGCAATATTACTATTGGCAGTTTCATATTTCCCGCTGATTGCTGTTACCCAGCTACACCGCAATGTTTCCTTAGCTCTGCGTTCAAATATGCACCGAAACATTCCTCTTGGCCTCCGACAATTGATTCTGCCTTAATACAAGATTTGTTGCACTCTGGTTATGAGCAATTGGAAGTTAATTCCCTGGCCACTTTTTGGGGCTCTCTTTGTGCGAAATGCCTTCAATGGGGACACATTAAATCAGCTTTCCCTGCTCGGATTATCTGCCTTAATTTGTTGCACTATGGAAATGCCTTCAATGGGGACGTACAAGGGGATAATTATTTTTGTTGAAAAGTTTTTGTAATTCAAGAGTTGCAAAGTTTCCATGGGCATGAACAAAGTTTAAGGAGCTCCCCCATTTCAACGGTGCTCGTCCTTCATACTTTCACTTTTCTTTTTGAAAAAGTTTTAGGTTCCCCTCTTTATTTTTTTTTGTTTTTAATCTCTATAAAAGCACACAACAGAAATAAATGACTCTCTAAAACTTTCGGGTTGTCTCCCTGGCAGCGCTTTCTTTAAAGCCATTAAGCTAGGCATATGATGCTCAAGTAATGGATCCACCCGGATCCCAAGGTATATCAAAGCCAATTTTAATTAACAATGATTTGGCATTTAGTAGTGAGCACAAAGTGATATGTGTCATGCAAAAACGAAGTCTAACTCTCTTCCTATGCATAGTCATGTCATACAAGAACAATTCATGCACATCAAGTAAAGGCCAATGCATAGTATAAGCAGTTTCTTGCAATTTTATCGTGTTGGAAACATACAGAGGCGGAGATGTAGTTCCTTTCTCATAATAATTGCACGTAGGAGCAGCAAGCACATGCATATTATATTCATCAAAATCATCATGTGTAACGGAAAAAGGCAACCCATCAATATAATCCTTAATAAGTGCAAACTTCTCCGATATAGTGTAGTTTGGAGAATTCAAAAAGATAATAGGACTATCATGTGTGGGTGCAATAGCAACTATCTCATGTTTAACATAAGGAAATATAACAAGTTCATCTCCATAAGCATAATTCATATTGGCATCTTGGCCACAAGCATAGCAAACATCATCAAAAAGAGATATTTCAAAAGAATCAACGGGATCATGGCAATCTTCATAGCAATCATCCTTCGGTAAGCACGAAGGGAAATTAAACAGTGTATAAGTTGAAGAGTTACTCTCATTAGAAGGTGGGCACGGGTAGCTAATCCGCTCTTCCTCCTTTTGTTCTTCGCTCTCCTCGTCATCTTTTTCATCTAATGAGCTCACAATGTCATCAGTTTCTTCTTCCATAATTTCCTGCAAAATATTAGTCTCTTCTTGGACAGCGGAGACTTTCTCAATAAACGCATCAATATTGGAGTTATATTCATAATTAAAATAGCAATATTTCAATATAGCAAGATTTTCAGGCCTATAAACATCATCATCAAAAGCATCATACTTTTTAAATAGAGATTCAATTTCATAAGCACCCTTAAAAGCAACGAATTCTTCTATTTGTTCCACATCGTAATAATCATATATACCATTAGCATAAGAAGCTAAGGTTTCATTATCATTAAATTTGCATGTAAAGGGAAGGTGTGGAACCTTCATCCTAGAGCAACAAGTATAATCATAGCCCAAGCATAGTTGCCGAGCATACCAACGCAACATATAAATTTGATCCCATAATAGTTTCCCTTTTTGTGTCAAGCGAGAATCCCTAAAGTATTCACGTTGATCCAACATTACTCCCATTATATAGTTGAATGGGGTTTTCTCAGGATTATCAAAGTAGTACATAATATCTTTCACATAATGAGCACCGAGGGTTTTAGGAGGTTCCCCATCTCCATGAGTAGCAAGTACACCTAATGATTTTGGTATTTGGTGTTCCATATCCATAACTAAAGATAGAGAACAGCTTAGAACAACAAATAAAAACTACTTAGTGATAAAGCAAACAAGCACACACGAGAATATTCACCCCACGCTATTGCTCCCCGGCAACAACGCCAGAAAAAGGTCTTGATAACCCACAAGTGTAGGGGATCAGTTGTAGCATCTTTCGATAAGTAAGAGTGTCGAACCCAATGAGGAGCTAAAGGTAGAACAAATATTCCCAAAGTTATATCGACCATCGATACAACTCTACGCACGCTTGACGTTTACTTTACCTAGAACAAGTATGAAACTAGAAGTACTTTGTGGTTTTTGTAAGATAGGTTTGCAAGAATATAAAGAGCACACAAATAAAACAAGGGGCTGTTAAGATAAAGACACAACTAAATTAGTTTTAGTAGAGAGCTTTTTGTCACGAGAAAGTTATTTGTCCCTAGGCAATCGATAACTAGACCAGTAATCACTATTGCAATTTTATTTGAGGGAGAGGCATAAGCTAACATACGTTCTCTTCTTGGATCATATGCACTTATGATTGGAACTCTAGCAAGAATCCGCAACCACTAAAGATCATTAAGGTAAAGCCCAACCATATCATTAAAGTATCCAGTCCTCTTTATTCCCATACGCAAACAACCTACTTACTCGGGTCTATGCTTCTGTCACTCACGCCACCCACCATAAGAAAATCATGAACATATTGCAAGCCCTACGGCAGGGATCCCTCACGCTTGCACGACACGTAGAGCACCATAGGACAACACTAATAATAAAACATGCAACTCAAACCAATCACGATCATCAATTAACCCATAGGACAAAACGGATCTACTCAAACATCATAGGATAGCCATACATCATTGAGAAATAATATATAGCGTTGAGCACCATGTTTAAGTAGAGATTACAACGGGTAGAAGAGGGGTTACACCGCTGCATAGAGGGGCGAAGAGGTGGTGATTATGGCGGTAAAGTTGTTAGTGTAGATTGCGGTGACGATGATGGCCCCGGCGGCACTCCGGTGCCACCGAAAGCGAGGGGGAGAGAGCCCCTCTCCTTCTTCTTCTTCCTTGACCTTCTCCCTAGATGGGAGAAGGGTTTCCCCTCTGGTCCATGGTCTCCATGGCGTGGGAGGGGCGAGATCCCCTCCGAGATTGGATCTATCTCTTTGTCTCTCTCTGCTTCTATGTTCCCAGATTCTGGCCCTTCACCGTTTCTTAAATTCCCGGAGATCCGTAACTCCAATTGGGCTTATTTTTGGACACGATTTTTATCCAGATATTAGCTTTCTTGTGAAGAAAGAAGAGCATCAACCGCCTTACAGAGTGTCCATGAGGGCCCACTGCGTGCCTGCCCCCCTGGGCGCGCCCCTCACCCTCGTGGGCCACCAGGGCATCGTCTCACGTTGGTTCTGCTTCCCAAAATTCACATATATTCCAAAAAAAATCTCTGTCCGTTTTTATCCTGTTTGGACTCCGCTTGATATGGATATTTTGCGAAACAAAAAACATGCAACAAACAGGAACTGGCACCGGGCACTAGATCAATATGTTAGTCCAAAAAAATAGTATAAAAAGTTGCCAAAAGTATATGAAAGTTGTAGAATATTGGCATGGAACAATCAAAAATTATAGATACGACGAAGACATATCAGGGGTGTGGGTGAGTAGACGGATGGACTGGCCAGCGGTGGGAGTAGTAGGGGGTGGTGAGGCCTCCGCAGCATCGCAGCCGACCACGGGAGGCAGGAGCACGAGGCACGACCGACGCTGGTTTGGGCGGCTGGAGCAAGAACAACTATGGAAATGGCTCTCTCCTCCCACCTCCCTCTCCTCCCACCTCCCAACCAACCCTCTCCCCACGGCTCCCAATGGAACTAGCTAGGATCTGGACATCATGGATGGATTACTCCACTAGGATTTCAACCCAGGTCTTGCGGTTGCTGATCAGGTGCGTCGTCGCTTTGGTGAAACTGTTCATTTCTCTCCCTCTCGCCAAACCAAGGAGTTCTTCTTGGTCGCTTCTTTTTCTTCGGCCTCTTTCCAACTTTTGGAAAATTCTGTGGGCTTGGCTTTGCAATGTTGCATTGGAGGACACCACAAAGGTTTTCGCGTCTTGCAAATCAGTGAAAGATCATTCCGGTTTTCTGTTGCTGGCAACAAAGTTGGACATTTTATTCACAACCTCAAAGATCGTATCTGGCCAGACTTCATTTGCCATTTTCACCTCTACAATGGCCGATTCAGCTCTATACAACGTTTTGATTCTCAGTGGCATGCAGGCACAATGATTGATTCAATTGCTGCCCGTTCTCCTATTGCGATACGTGTTAACTCTACAGTTCTCAAGAAAAGTGCTGAAATGGATTCATCTTCTGTCAAGGAATTGCGTAAATTTGGACTTACTCCCTTACAATTCAAGCATTCTCATGACAAGTTTCAAGACGAAGCCTCTTCCTCTAGCTTGAGCCAATTTCAAATTCAGCAGGCCTCTTCACATGAGGATTTCTCGGGCTTAATGGATAATAATGAAGGCAATATTACTATTGGCAGTTTCATATTTCCCGCTGATTGCTGTTACCCAGCTACACCGCAATGTTTCCTTAGCTCTGCGTTCAAATATGCACCGAAACATTCCTCTTGGCCTCCGACAATTGATTCTGCCTTAATACAAGATTTGTTGCACTCTGGTTATGAGCAATTGGAAGTTAATTCCCTGGCCACTTTTTGGGGCTCTCTTTGTGCGAAATGCCTTCAATGGGGACACATTAAATCAGCTTGCCCTGCTCGGATTATCTGCCTTAATTGCTTTGCCCCGGGACATAAAGTTAATGCCTGCCCGGATATCTCGGATATTCATTATACTGGTATGGCAACTACTTCTGTAATCACGCATGGTCTGGTCAAATCAGCCAACTTGGGGAATCAAATCAACACTTCCAAAAACTACACACCCCCACGGCTCACTCGACCTCTCCCCCATCGCAAACCCCTGACCATCCAATGTGCATCCTGCGGTCATTATGGGCACAACGAGAAAATCTGTTGGCAGCGGCTGCGTAGTAAACTTTGGAAATGGGTACCCAAAGCTAAAACTCGGCCAGACGCTCCGGCTTCTACTACCCCGCTTCCCCAGGCTCTGCATCGCGACCCCGAACCTCATTCGCCATTGCCGCCGCCCAGCTTTTCTCCTCCTCCCACCGCGGCCATGGCCAACTACCCCATGAATCCGGTCCCCTTCCTTCCACCGGGCTGGGCGATCGAACCAGGACCGGTGGACCGCAAGGTCCGTGCAGACATGGCGGTAAACCCCATCCCACCGCTGAATAACTCCAACTTGGCCATTGCTGAAGCCAGCCGATACGTCCCCCTGCATCTCCGAGAGGGTCTGCGGCACACGGTAGAAGGTCTGCTCCACGAATCTGGCTTACAACCCACAGAAGTCTCGGATCACCCTCTTGGAATCGGTATGTTTGCTTTCATGAACTCTTTCGCCAGAGACACTGCAGTCAACACTACATTTCAGATAGATGAAGAGGATCTGGTAGTGTCTTTTGTTCGCCATAACGCAGCCCTGAATATGAGATCCACCACTTATGGCCCTGAGGTCTGGCTGCTTTATATTGGCTTCCCTGATGATTACCAAACTGAGTTCTATTTGCAAAGATCCGTGGATGATTTTGGTCGTTTGGTTTCTTGGAATAATCCGCACTTGGATCGCCGCTTTGTGCTGATCAGAGTTAGAGTTATCCATTTACGTCTGATTCCGAAAAGCATTGTCGTCAGGCAGCTGGGGGGAGATAGAGAATGCTGGACTGTTCAAGTTAATATTCTCCGTGGGGCTGACTGGAATGCCCACATCCCAGAGGTACCTGCGGCTACTGAAGAACCACCGCCTGCTAATGGAAATCCCCACCCGCTCTTCGGTGATGGTATGACTGCAGAAGAATTATACCAGCAGCAGGTGCATAATTGGTTTGCTCAGCATGGTAATGGGAATAATGCCCCCCTCCAACCTCATGCGCACCAACCCGCGCAATGGGGGGCCTGGCCTCAACCTCCAGCTCCTCCGGTTCCTCCTAACCTTGTCAATTTTCAAGCTTGGCTTGCTGCCCAGGGATTGCAGGTTCAAGATGGTGTTACCCCGGAGAACAACCTTACGGACAGCCTTGGCTCTGTATGGGCAGATTCCAGCTCTAGAACTGATAGTCACCACTCTTCTGAAACAGGGGTTTCTTCCGGGATTATTTCCACACTGTTTATTGCCCCTCCCGCTCAACACACAGTCCAAGTTGATGTTGCAATCTCTGCAGATTCGTTACAAGTCAATCTATCCGTCCTGGGTGATGACTTAGTTCGGGTTCTAATGACTGAGCATGTGCCTAGAAGCAACTTCACCAGGTATCTCTCGCAGTCTGTTATGAATGTGCTCCGTTCATATGGCCCTTGGAGCTCTGGCTATGGGTTACCTCCTCTCTCCCTCGCTCCAGCACCTGCCACAGTAAGCTATGAGATCTCTATGGATAATCTATCAGTTCAAGTGCAATTCCGCCCTCGAATCCAGGAATACAATCCCTCAGGACATACTGCCATGCTTATCTCAGAGGGCTCTGACGCTCAGGACGCTGCTGGAGCAATCATATTGGCTCCCACCAATACCCAAGCTCCTGAATCCCACAATGCTATCCCTCCAACAGACGTTGCAGCCACTATAGAGTCTAACAACATGATCAGTCTGACTGAAGTAGCGGCTCCTACTGTTGAGGACAGTGTCTTTGAGGTGGCTGACAACACGGCTCCACCCTTCACTCAACTGGCGCCAAGTGCACTTTCAAATGATATGGGCCATCTCGCACCTACCTTACCTTCTGCAACTGGATCTGGGCTTGCTCCAGCACCGCCTAGTTTGACTCAGGCGGTTACTGGGCCGAGTTCCTCTCGCACTCGTCGCTCCAGGGCCCAGACACCAATCTCCACAACTGAAGTCAGACGCAGTAACCGCATCAACAAATACAATGGCTTTCGTGTGCCCCCTCCATCAGATGCCCGTGTTCCCCGCTCCAAGACCCTGCCAAGGATCAGGCCTTCTATTGGACAGAGCTCCTCTGCTATCTCCTCGCAGGATACCAACAATAATATTCCTCCACCCACTTCAGTGCTTATCTTGCAGGAGATTGGTGTTCATCAATGCGCTGTACCACCCGAAGAATTGACTGAAAGCGCCCTCCTCGCGGACCCTATGACTGATGCACCAGCCCCTCTGGAGGACGCTCTCGCAGCTGCTGTCACTGACGAGCACGCCTCGTCCTCTGCCTAATCCCTTATCTTTTACTTATGTCACTTTTGCGTAACTGGAATGTACTATGTTGGAACATCCGTGGTTTGAACGCTGAAGCTAAACATTTGGCTCTATCCAATGCTATTTCCTCTAGTGGCTGCTCTATAGTTTGCTTGCAGGAAACTAAAAAGTCCATGATTGATCTTGCGTTTATTAAAACCTGCTGCCCTTGATCCTTCGATAAATTTGTTTATGTGCCCTCTCGAGGCGCTTCGGGTGGTCTCCTCACAATTTGGAAAAGCTCCATGTTCAATGGTCAAGTCACTTTCTCTGAAGATTTTGTCTTGGCTACACGTTTCACTAGCACACAATCGGCTCAATCGTTTACTTTGTTGAATATCTATGGACCATGCGCGGGACAAGACAAGACTATCTTTACTGACTGGCTCTACAATCTCAACGTACCATCCTCTGAAGACTGGCTGTTCTTAGGGGATTTCAACTATATTCGTGCTCCAGATAACCGCAATAAGCCAGGGGGCAATATCAACGACATGTGCACTTTTAATGACATCATTCGTAAACAGCACTTGATTGAATTACCCATCAAAGGCCGAGCTTATACCTGGAGTAACATGCAACAAGACCCACTGCTTGAGCAATTAGACTGGTTCCTCACATCTTTACATTGGACGAATGTATACCCTAACACCATGGTCAAACCACTGGGTAAACTGGTCTCCGATCACATTCCTTGCGTGGTTCATATTGAGACAAAAATCCCTCGAAGTAAGCTCTTTAGGTTTGAATCCTTTTGGCTCCTACACCCTGGTTTCATGGAAGTAGTTCAAGCCTCTTGGACCCAGCCAGTGCAATCAAATAATGCAGCCACTGTGCTTTGCCACAAATTCAAAAGGCTGCGAAGGGAATTAAAGCGATGGAGCAAGAACATTTCCCGCCTATCAATTGCGATTGCAAACTGCAATAAGACCCTGGCTGATCTTGACGAACTTGAAAATAAAAGGCCGCTTGTGATCCAGGAAGGTAACTTCCGAAGAATTCTCAAGAAACATCTGATCCGCCTACTTGATTACCAAAAGCAGTATTGGCGAAAAAGATGCACTGTTCGCTACGTAAAGTTCGGAGACGAAAACACAAAAATTTTTCAGGCCATGGCTACGGAGAGCTACCGCAGGAACAATGTCTCCACTCTCACCACCTCGGATGGAACCTGTTTTGAGGACCACACCAGCAAAGAAGCAGTTCTTTTCCAAGCTTACAAAGACAGACTGGGCACGTCGCATGAAACACGGATGGAATTTGATCTTCCCTCCATCATTAAAAGAGTGCCCAACCTAGAGCACCTTTCGGAGCCTTTCACTCACACTGATATTGATGAGGTTATCAAAGAGATGCCGGGTGACAGAGCACCGGGCCCAGATGGTTTTAGCGGGATATTCCTCAAAGCATGCTGGCACATAGTTAAAACTGATTTCTATGCACTTTGTAATCAATTTCATGCAGGCTGTCTCGACATCACCTGCATTAATGATGGCTTAATCACTCTGATACCCAAGATAGGCTCGCCTGAGACAGTCAATGACTATAGGCCTATCACGCTCCTCAACTGCTGTCTGAAGCTTATTACAAAAATCCTGGCCAACCGTTTGCAAAAAGTGATCCTACAACTAATCCATAGGAACCAATACGGTTTTATCAAAGGGCGTTCTATCCAAGACTGCTTGGCATGGGCTTTTCAATACATACATCAATGCCAAACGTCGAAGAGAGCAATTGTTCTACTCAAACTTGATTTCGCCAAAGCCTTCGACACAATTGAACATGCCCCCATGCTAGAAATCATGAAAACAATGGGATTCAATGAGAAATGGCTCTCCTGGGTCAAATGCATCTTCTCCTCTGGAAAATCCTCGGTCCTCCTCAACGGCGTCCCGGGCAGACAGTTCCACTGCAAACGAGGAGTCCGACAAGGTGATCCTTTCTCGCCACTCATCTTCGTCCTAGCTGCCGACCTTCTTCAATTAGCAATCAATGATGCTTTCCGGCAAGGGCTAATTGAACTTCCTTTTCATTGCCCCGAACAATCTGACTACCCAGTGATTCAATACGCAGACGACACTATTTTAGTCCTTCCAGCATGTGCCAGACAGGCTATGATCATCAAGAACATCCTATCAAAGTATGCATCCTCTATTGGCCTACAGATCAACTTCCATAAATCAACCTTGATCCCCATTAATGTCAATCCTCAAGATTGTTCTACCTTGGCGACCATTTTTGGATGCACAGTTGGTACCATGCCTTTCACCTACTTGGGGTTGCCTGTGGGGACCTCCCGACCAACTATACATGATTTCATGCCCCTGGTCTGCAAAACGGAGAGACGTCTCACCTCCACTCTCTCCATGATGACATATGGGGGCAAACTTACTTGGGTAAACTCTACCGTTACCTCCCTTCTCATCTTTGCCCTGTGTACACTGAAATTCCCGATAAAACTCATTGAAATGCTGGACAAGATAAGGAGGAGATGTCTCTGGACGAAAAAAACCGAACAAGGTGACAAGTGCACCTCCTTGGCTGCCTGGGATATGGTGTGGAAACCAAAAAAACATGGGGGGCTCGGAGTCATTAACCTAAGGGTTCAAAATGAAGCGCTGTTGTTGAAGTTCCTTCACAAATTCTATAATAAACACGACATACCTTGGGTACAATTGATTTGGGACGCTTACTATAGAGACAAAATCCCGCATGCCACTGATGCTGTTGGGTCCTTTTGGTGGAGAGACATGCTCAAGTTAACACCGGTGTTCAGAGGGGTTTCCCAAGTCAATGTGGTTTGTGGCACGACCACCCTGTTCTGGAAAGACCTTTGGCAAGAGGACATTCTTGAAATAACCCACCCGCGAGCTTGCTCCTTTGCGCTCGATGAGGACATATCGGTTAAGGATTTTCTCCAAGCAACAACACTCACGGAAATCTTCCACCTACCCCTCTCACCTGAAGCACTAGATGAGGTACGAGACCTCCAAGCAATAACAACACGTCCGCAACCCTCGGCTACAAATACTGACGTCTGGCACTATACCTGGGGGAAAACTGTCTATAGGTCAACAGATTACTACAAGTTTTGCTTCAAGGATCTACAGGCCCACCCAACCTTCCATTACCTTTGGAAATCAAAATGTGCGATGAAAGTTAAGTTCTTCGGCTGGTTACTGCTGCATGACAGACTCAATACCCGCAACATGCTAGTGAGAAGACACTACCATATCGGCGATGATCATGACTGCCTACTTTGCGGATTGCCCATCGAGGAAACTCTAGACCACATGATCTTTACCTGTGCTTTTAGCCAACAATGCTGGAGCGTGCTGCAAATACATTGGCCGCCCTTCAATTGCAGACTCAAGCTGTTGCAGGAAGCTAAACAGAATTGGGACACCCCTCTTTTCTTCGAGATCTTCCTGCTAGCTTCATGGAGCCTATGGAAGGAAAGAAACAATAAGCATTTCAGAGGGGTGCAACCCAGCATTCACATGTGGCTTAGGCGGTTCAAAGAAGACTTCAGCCTGCTCCAACATAGGGTTAAGGAGGATCACAGGCACCTGATTCATACTCTTGTTAGCTCACTCTAAAAGCCCTAAAAAACTTGGTTTTCTCCCCACTTCCTTCTGTAGTCCACCCCTCACCAGAGGTGGCTGAGGATTTTGATGTAAATATGTAACACTGTACCTAGTACCCTTATATTAATGATATCACAGTAGGAGCCTCTCCTACTGTTTACACGGTCAAAAAAGACCAGAGGTTGAAGAAGCACTACAGCCGTTGGATGGACATCATATGGTCAATGGAGCTAGAATAGTGCATATTGACTAAGTTGACAAAGCCCTCCATCCCCGTCAACTTAGTAGGCCCACAAGTCAGCCTCCCACTATACTGGGTCCCAACTAGCAGGGGGAGTATTCATTTTTTGTGTGTAATAAGGAGGCACTTCCGATGGGTCCGAGCTGACAGCGGGGGAACATTTTTTTCGTGAAATATGGTGGCCCGTCTGGTGGGTTCCAGCAGTCAGGGGGAAACATTTTTTTTTGCAAAATACGGTGGCCCATCCGGTGGGTCCCTGCTGTCAGGTGGAGGAATAATTATTTTCCACGTAATAAGGAGGCACTTCCTTGCGGCCGCCGTGGACCCAGGTGTCAGCCTCTGCACGACAGTATTATTCCGATGGAAGTCGTTCCTTGACCACGTTGACCAGGCCGCGCCGAGAGCACCAGGGCGGTGGACGACGGTGAGGCCTAGGAAGGGGACGACGCGGAGCTGGGGAAGACGCGGTAGTGGATGCCCACGTGGAGAGGAGTACGAGGGTTCACTGGTTCGGCTGCGGTGTGAGGCTGCCGTCGCCGCAGAATAATAGGGGTGTGGGTGAGTAGAGGGATGGCCTGGCCAGCGGTGGGAGTAGTAGGGGCAGTGAGGCCTCCGCGGCATCGCAGCCGGCCATGGGAGGCAGGAGCACGAGGCATGACCAACGCTGGTTTGGGCGGCTGGAGCAAGAAGACTAGAGGTTCAAGAAGCACTACGGCCGTTGGATGGACATCGTACGGTCAATGGAGCTAGAATCATGCATATTGGCTAAGTTGACAAAGCCCTCCGTCCCCGTCAACTTAGTAGGCCCACAAGTCAGCCTCCCACTATACTGGGTCCCAACTAGCAGGGGGAGTATTCATTTTTTATGCGTAATAAGGAGGCACTTCCGGTGGGT
>LR738711.1:740271686-740297197 GCA_902687465.1 Secale cereale
GCCCGGCCAGTGGGTCCCAGCAGTCAGGGGGGAAACGCTTTTTTCGCCAAATACGATGGCTCATCCGGTGGGTCCCTGCTGTCAGGTGGAGGAATAATTATTTTCCGCGTAATAAGGAGGCACTTCCTTGCGACTGCCGTGGACCCAGCTGTCAGCCTCTCAACGATAGCACTCTTCTGATTAAGTCGTTCCTTGACCACGTTGACCAGGCCACGCCAAGAGCACCAGGGCGATGGACGATGGCGAGGCCTAGGAAGGGGATGACGCGGAGCCGGGGAAGACGCGACAGTGGATGCCCACGCGGAGAGGAGTACTAGGGTTCACTGGTTCGGCTGCGGTGTGAGGTTGCCGTTGCCTCGGAATAACATGGGGTGTGGGTGAGTAGAGGGATGGCCTGGCCAGCGGTGGGAGTAGTAGGGGGCGGTGAGGCCTCTGCGGCATCACAGCCGGCCACATGAGGCAGGAGCACACGACACGACCGGCGCTGCTTTGGGCGGTTGGAGCAAGAAGACCAGAGGTTGAAGAAGCACTACGGCCGTTGGATGGACATCATACAGTCACTCCAGCTAGAATCGTTTATATTGACTAAGTTGACAAAGCCCTTGGTACACGTCAACTTAGTAGGCCCACAGGTCAGCCTCCGAAACGGTGCGCTCCAGATGTCAGGGGGAGGAATCATTTTTTGGGCGGCTGAAGCAAGAATATCCGAGATTGAAGAAGAAGCACGACATCCGTTGGATGGACATCCAACGGCCAGAGCTGTCAGAACCGTGTGTTGTTGACAAAGCCTTGCATACACGTCAACTTAGTTTTTTTAGGGGACGCGTCAACTTAGAAGGCCCACAAGTGTGTGGCAGAGAACATATAGCCCATTTGTGATTTGTAAGAATGTACATCCCATATTTTAATTCTAATGGAATTTACTACAACCCATTTATAGTTTGTTAAAAGTACAACCCATTTTCTAGCTAGGACAACGATTAATAATTTCAACCAACCGCTCTAAACAGAATTCAAAAAAAATCCCACATTTTTATGGGATCCGAAATATTTTTATCCGAAATTTCTAGTCAGATTAAATATAATTTCAAAATAAAGTTGTATTACGTTAAAATCCAACGAAATATTGCGCGCTGTAGGATCGAAAGTAGGTCTAGAGGGGGGGTGATTAGACTACTTGACAATATAAAAAATCTGCCTTTAGATCATGCAATGTTTTTGGCAGTTTTGCAATTAAGAACAATTCAAGTATCACCCTACACATGCAATTCTAGAGTATATGCAGCGGAAAGTAAATTGCACATGTAAAAGAGAGGTGGAGAAGATCAAACGCAGTTTGGTGACACGAAGATTTTTGTCGTGGTTCCGATAGGTGGTGCTATCGTACATCCACGTTGATGGAGACTTCAACCCACGGAGGGTAACGGCTGCGCGAGTCCACGGAGGGCTCCACCCACGAAGGGTCCACGAAGAAGCAACCTTGTCTATTCCATCACGGCCTACGCCCACGGAGGACTAGCCTTACTCGGGGTAGATCTTCATGAAGTAGGCGATCTCCTTGCCCTTACAAACTTCTTGGTTCAACTCCACATCTCAAGGACGGAGGCTCCCAAGCGACACCTAACCAATCTAGGAGGCACCACCCCCCAAAAGGTAATAGACGGTGTTGATGGTGATGAACTCCTTGCTCTTGTGCTTCAAATGATAATCTCCCCAACACTCAACTCTCCTCACTGATATGGCTGTGGTGGAAGAAGGGTTTGAGTGGAAAGCAACTTGGGAAGGCTAGAGATCAAGTTTCATATGGTAGGAATGGAATGGCTTGATCTCAACACAAGGGTAGGTGGTTCACTTCTCAGAAAGTGTATGGTAGAAGTGGTGGTACTTTCTGATGGCTCTCCTCACGAATGAAGAGGGGGTGGAGGGGTATATATAGCCTCCACACAAAATCCAACCGTTACACACACATTTGACCAATCTCGGTGAGACCGAAGTGAAAACTCGGTCAGACCGAAAGTTCAAATATAGTGAACGTTGGGATTTTCGGTGGGACCGAAAATACCATCTCGGTGTGTCCGAAGTGAGTCAAAGGTTAGGGTTTGCCATCTCGGTGTGACCGAAAACAACACCTCGGATATTCCGAAATGCTGTCAATTGGTTACAGAAGGTTGGCAGTCCATTTTCGGTGAGACCGAAACTCAGAATCGGATGGACCGAGAAATTAGGGTTTGGGGAAATAACTGAAGTGGTTCATCTCGGTGGGACTGAGTTTGCAGAATCGGTTTGTCCGAGATTACTTATGAGGGTGTTGATAAGTGAAGAGTGCTGATAGTTGAGGGAGCTAGATCACCAAGCACTTGAGCAACAAGAACATTAACACAACCTCATCCCCTTTTAATAGTATTGGCTTTTCCTATGGACTCAATGTGATCTTTGATCACTAAACCAAAAATAGAGTCTTGAGCTTTTGCCAATGCTTGTCTTAGCATTTTGAGGGGTCCACTTCTTCAGACATTTCCATACCCATATCATCGAACTTTTCTGAAATGATTCTCAAGTGAATATTAGTTCAATGATATATATGTTGTTATTAATTACCAAAACCACCCGGGGATTAGTTGCACTTTCAATCTCCCCCTTTTTGGTAATTGATGACAACATATAGATCAAAGCTTCGACAAAGAATATAATCAAAGAATAACATCGTCGCTTTGAGAAGTATGTGATAAACAAGAGCTCCCCCTAAATTTGTGCATTATTTAAAATTTGCGTTTGAATGCAAATGCACAATCGATTAGGATTATGGGTCACTCTTCCATGTCACATACATCTTGGTGGAGCGCACAAAATGATAAGAATGAGTAACATGCACTCAATCACCAAGACAAGAGTAAATAGCCATACAATAAGGAATAGCATATGATAAGCAATAAGCACACATTAAGCATAGTATGACTAAGCACTCATTAAGGTAGCATCAAACGTAGTAGCAAGCACACTTAAAGTTTCAGGAACCAAAAGAAACCAATGTATCACAAAGAAAAACTGGCAAAAGAACGAAAAGACGAAAGAGCACTCTCTCTCTCGAAGCCCTATGATCTATAACAATTTCTCCCCCTTTGGCAACAAGTTACCAAAAAGTTCGAAAAGGTATAGAGCTAAACGTCACTGCGGGCTCTGCTGGCGGCTCCCGTCTGGGTAGATGTCGGTGTAGAGATAGCTGCATCTGCGAAGACTTCTGCTGAAGTCTGCGGTGGAGGAGTGGATGCTGGAGCTGGAGGAACTACTGGAGCTGTAGCTGGTGCTGAAGTGGTAGCCCTGGAGTCTGTCACTGGGATAGCTGCAGATCTGGATCCTCTGGGCACCTGAGTAGTCTGGCGATGAGAGTCCTGGACTAGATCATCCTGCATGAGCTCTGCTCTCTCCTGCCTAGTCTCCTCCATGTCTGCCTCAAGCTTGTTGACAGACACCTGAATCTCAGTCAGCTTCACGTCCAGAGCGTGGATCTTGTCCTCGACAATCCTCTCAAGGCTCTCCTGAGATTGCTCAATGCTGGCCAGGCGTTGTTCAATCCTCTGGGTAGCTTCAAGAATTTGTTCTCCAAAGCTCTTTGGCTTAGCTGCTGCTGCTGCTGCTTCTTTGTCAGCTTTAGCCTTCTTTGCAGCTTCGATTTTGCCTTGTCCTTCAACTGAGGTAGGATCCTCTTCATCCATCACAACTACGTTGTCCTCATGCTCTGGCTGCAGTGGCAAGTGCTTCCTATCCAACATGAATTTGCCCGTGCCAAACTTGGCGTTGATGAGCATCTGTATCTGCGGTGCAAACCCACACGACCTCTTCTGGTCAGCTGCAGTCCTCTTAATGGTTTCTACCATCAAGTCCATCACCTTAAAAGGTGCCTTCTCATCGAGAATGTGCAGCATGTTGATAGAATAGCCTCGTATCATCCGGTGGTCTCCTGACTTAGGCATCAAAGTATGCCTCAGAATAGTGTTAGTGGTGGTCAGACCTGCCTGGAGATAATACACTGAGCCAAGCTTCCATCCTTCCAAATCAGCAGCTGGGATCTCCTTGTACATATTCTTCATGGAATCATGACTCTTCTTAGGAATCCCATAGACATCAATGTCGTCCTCTCTCTGCACTGGAGCGTTCAGAAGTTCTGCCCATTCTTCAACAGTCGAAGAAAACCTTTGACCTTCAGTCATCCAGGTGATCTTGCCATCAGGGTAGAAGTGGGCTGTGGCATAGAACTGCATGATCATCTCGTCATTCCAGGCTGTCAGCTCTTGACCCACAAAGTCAGCAACTCCACATGCAGTAAAGCTCTCATGCACATGGGGAAAGAAGTCCCGGTGCTCTTCACTGTCAATGTACTTCCAGTCAACATACCTGGTGTCAGCAACAATGGGCTTCTTATCCATTAGCACGGTCTCATAGAAATCCTGCTGCTCTCTGGTGTGGAATCTGGGGTCCACAGCAGTCCTTCTCCTTACGGCATATGGATCAGACTGTCTCCATAGCCTGAGACCTTTGTCCTTCCTTGCCTTCATGTCCTCAGCTTGAGGATGAGCATCATTGTGGAGTGGCAATTTGGGACGGAGCTTAAGAAACACATGCTCTTCATCTGATTCAGACGGTGGCATCTCACCTTTGTTCTTCTCAGAAGCTGGAATGCTTCTGGTTGTTCTCTTGGGCTTGGCTGGAGCTGCCTTGACTGGAGCAGGCTTCTTGGGCTTAGAAGAGGCTTGAGCCCGAATAGCATCACCCATGAACTTAGCTTTCTGAGGAGGAGGCTGGGGTGCTTCTTCTTCTTCTTCTTCAGCATCCTGAGGTTCAGCATATACTACCCTCTTCCTTTTGGAAGTCTTCTTCACCTTGCTTGGAGCAGGCTCTTCCAAGTTGAGCTTCTTAGCAACTGCTGACTGCTTCACTTTGCTTGTGCCTTTTCTTGGCTGCTGCCCTTGGTGCTCTTTGGCAACCACATTCCTCTTGGGCTTGGAGGTAACTTCCTCAGCAACAAAGTCGGAGTCCTCATCATCAGAAGTTCTCTTCTTCCTGGTTCTTGTGGCTGCAGGAGGCAAACCACTAGGGGTGCTCCTCTCACCATCATCACTGGAGCTGCTTGCAGGACTTGTATCTGCCTCTGGAATTTCAGCAAACGGTGATTCAGACCTGTTCTGGCTGTCACTAACATCTGACATGGCTGAAAAACCTGTGAAAAGATAAGGTGTAGGCAGAGTAGAAGAGTTATCACAACTGCAGAAGTTTTTGCAAAAAAAATGAGTTCAAAACTTAGTTTTGAGTTTTCACAGAATGTATTTCGGTCAAACCGATTTCAGGTTTCGGTGCAACCGAAGTGCTCAACAGAAACCTACACACCACTTTCGGTCAGACCGAAATGGGTTTCGGTCCTACCGAAAACTCAGGGTTTCACTGAAACTACTTTTCGGTCGTTCCGATTGGCACAACTCGGTTAAACCGAATTACGCAGTGCAATGGCCAGAGGCCAAATCGGTCATTCCGATTTTCAAAATCGGCTTCACCGAGATGCATTCCGTGGAAACCTAAACCTAAGAATTTTCCTCGAGACTAGAAGATCTGAACTATTGTATGGGGAACATATCAAACGTGGATTGAATCATGGCAAGCCTATCGTGCAAGAATCGGAAGTGGAGCACGAAAAGGGGTCGGGACACACCCTAACTTGGTGGTGTCCCTCTACGGCGGCAACGGTGGAGATGATTACCGTTGACGGCGGCGGAGACCTGCGGCGAGGGCGCACAGGCGACGAAGGCGACGATCCGTAGACCAGGGCGGCGGCAGCAGGGGTCTTGGGGGCGAACGGTTTGAAGAAAGAAATCACGCGCAGCCCCTCAGGTATATATAACCCCATGCTGTCGGTGGGACCGAGTTGAAAAACTCGGTGTCACCGAGATGTATAACTGCTGTGCAGTTACGCATATCGGTCAGACCGAGAGTTTGAACTCGGTTTCACCGAGATGAAACCTAGATCAGTCTAAGCGTTTCGGTTGGACCGAGATTGAGAAACCGGTCAGACCGAAATGGACTTAGAAGGTTTTGGAAGTCAGCCTTAGACGAATCGGTGGTTCCGAGTGCTCCTCACTCGGACTGTCCGAAAAAGACTTGTTCAAAGTTGTGATATGAGCATGAATAGAATTTTGAGACAAGAAAGCATAGATAGCTAGGGAAGGTGCTTAGGCATTCTTGTCCATCCATTTGGCCAGAAAAATCAAAGCAATCAAAACAACAAATGGATGTCCTTGAATGGATGAAATCATGCATTCAACATGCTCACACAATAAGATAGCAACTGAAATATGTGTCAAACATGCACAACCAATCACTCTAGCTACTAGCACACAATTTGTCGATGACTAGGTCATCTATATATGAGTATATTGACTTAGGAGTCAAATGAGAACATTTGATCATAGGTCATACTCATCGTTTAAGCACAAGTGGGGTTACCACTTTTACATAAAGCATTTATGTGTTCACATCATTTGGAGATGCTTTTGCTCAATTTTTAGAGCAAAGCTCCCCCTAGATGTGAGAACCCCTTTTAAAGGGTCAAACTAACCTTGGGTTGTCTTAGAAGACTTCATGTAGATGTTGAAGATGTGGATGCTCAATGTTGATGTAGATCATCAAGAGTTGGGAGCAATCCTTTGGATTAGGGCACTTTCAATACCTACATGGGTTAGTCCCACAAGGAACAAACAAGAATATCCATAGACATAGAGTGAAGTACACAAAAGATGATGTCCATGAAAGCAATGATTACCTTGTCCCTTGACTTACCAACAAGAGGGTTTGTGACTCCATGAACAAGTGCATGATGTGGAAGTTGATTGCACAAGTTCTTGCCAAAATGAATATGAGTGAAGTTTGTTGGCGGAGTCACCCTCAAGAACCTACTAGTTCTTCTTCTTTGGGATCCACATCATCTTGATGGGAATCCTTGGTGTTGTAGTTGAGCTTGACGAAGTAGAACTTGATGTGTCCTTGGGAACCCACTTGACCATGGCTTGAGGTGCTTCAATGAATGCATCAATCTCCTCTTGAAGCTTGTCCTTGGCCTTTAGATTGTGGTCTTGTGGTGGAAGGTCATCTTGAGCTTGTTCCACATTGGAGGAAGTAGGATCATACTTCTCCTTTTGTGAGACAAACTGTGGAGTAGGGTATTGACCTTCTTCCCACTCAACACCTTCGGCGTTGAACTTTCGCTCAAAACCAATCCCTTGATTCTTCCGGTGTCTTCCTTGTTTGCGAACAATCTCCTCAAAGTTCTTGCTTCCGGCAAGACTCTTGTAGACACCTTTCTCTATGATTTCCTTCAATAAGCTATTTTCTTGCTCAAGTGTAACTTGGCTTGAAACATTGTTAGTGGAATCAAGAGAACTACTAGAAGCAACAATATTGGATTTAACATTGTTATTGTTACTACTAGAGGAAGAATTTTTCTTATGCTTGTCATGCTTAGTCTTAATAGGTGGCAAGAAATTAGACAAGAGAAGTCGTTTGGCAAGATATGAAGAACTCTTCTTTCGAAGATCGTCATTGATCGCTTTTAGAAACTCATGTTCTTGCTCTAGAGTGAGCTTCTCGAAGCGTAGCTTCTCATGAGATCTTAGGAGCTCTCTATGATCTTCTTGAGTTGTTTCATGAGTTAACTTAAGAGTGTTCAGTTCTTTAGTTAGACGCTCAATCTCCTTCATAGCATTGTCATTCGACTCTTCTCGACTATAAAGACTACTAGCATTTTCATCATTACTAAGCTCACTAGATTTATCATGCAAGAGCTCATCTTCACCAAGCAAGTCATCCTCATCACTATCAAAGTCAATGAATTCAGGGTGTGTTACCTTGGGGCCTTTAGCCATGAAGCATCTTCCAATTCCCTCATTTGGTGAATCAAATAAGTCGTAGGAGTTGGAGTTGGAGGATACTAGTGCAAGTCCGGCAACACCTTCATCTTGACTATAGTCGGAGTCGGAGTGATAGCTTCCATCGGATTGATTGTCAGAGTCGGAGCCGGAGACCCATTCACCAACATGAGCTTGATGTCTTCTTCTTGTGTAGCTCCTTGATGACTTGTCTTTCCTCTCCGAATCCTTGCTTCTCCGAGAGGGTCTTCGTTCATAACGATCATCTCTACTCCTTCTCTCTCTCCGAGGTGACTCATCTCTTGCTCTTCTTCTTGGAGATTCTTCTCTTCTCTTGTGGGGAGCCGTACACTCATTTGAGAAGTGTCCGGGTCTTCCACAATTGTAGCAGTTTCGATCACGACTAGAAGATCTCTTTTCATCATATGATCTAGATTTTGAGCTTCTTTCTTTGCCTCTATTCTTGTAGAACTTATTGAAGTTCTTGACCATTAGGCTTATCTCTTCATTGGAAATTAGCTTGTCACTTGAGGTAGTAGGAGCATCACTTGTAGCTTTGTAAGCACCACTTGACTTGTTGTGAAGCTCTTCCTTATCCTTAAGTGTCATCTCATGAGCAACAATTCTTCCAATGACTTCAGTTGGCTTGAGAGTCTTGTAGTTTGGCATCATTTGGATCAAAGTGCACACGGTGTCGTACTTTCCATCCAAAGCTCTTAGAATCTTCTTGATGATGAATCGGTCGGTCATTTCTTCGCTTCCTAAGCCGGCAATCTCATTTGTGATGAGAGCAAGCCTAGAGTACATTTCAGCGACTCCTTCACCATCCTTCATCTTGAACTTGTCAAGTTGACCTTGAAGAATATCTAGCTTTGATTCCTTCACAGATTCAGTACCTTCGTGCATTTCAACCAAAGTATCCCAAATCTCTTTAGCATTCTCAAGACGACTGATTTTGTTGAACTCTTCGGGACACAAAGCATTGAAGAGAATGTCACAAGCTTGAGCATTGTTTTGCAACATCCGCAACTCTTCCGGTGTAGCTTCGCGATCCGGAACTTTTCCTTCCTCGAAGAATTCACCTTGCATACCAACACAAATAATGCCCCATGTGGCTGGGTTATGACCAAGAATATGCATTTTCATTTTATGCTTCCAACTAGCAAAATTTGTACCATCAAAGTAAGGACCTCTACGATAATTACCCTCACTAGACGCCATACTCTCCTAGGTTGTGAAACCAAGCTTATGGAGTCCAATGCAATGGAAACCAAAACAATGGAGACCAAAGCTCTGATACCACTTGTAGGATCGAAAGTATGTCTAGAGGGGGGGTGATTAGACTACTTGACAATATAAAAAATCTGCCTTTTGATTAAGCAAAGTTTTTGGCAGTTTCACAATTAAGATCAAATCAAGTATCACCCTACACATGCAATTCTAGAGTATAAGCAGCGGAAAGTAAATTGCACATGTAAAAGAGAGGTGGAGAAGATCAAACGCAGTTTGGTGACACGAAGATTTTTGTCGTGGTTCCGATAGGTGGTGCTATCGTACATCCACGTTGATGGAGACTTCAACCCATGGAGGGTAACGGCTGCGCGAGTCCACGGAGGGCTCCACCCACGAAGGGTCCACGAAGAAGCAACCTTGTCTATTCCATCACGGCCTACGCCCACGGAGGACTAGCCTTACTCGGGGTAGATCTTCACGAAGTAGGCGATCTCCTTGCCCTTACAAACTTCTTGGTTCAACTCCACATCTCAAGGACGGAGGCTCCCAAGCGACACCTAACCAATCTAGGAGGCACCACCCCCCAAAAGGTAATAGACGGTGTTGATGGTGATGAACTCCTTGCTCTTGTGCTTCAAATGATAATCTCCCCAACACTCAACTCTCCTCACTGATATGGCTGTGGTGGAAGAAGGGTTTGAGTGGAAAGCAACTTGGGAAGGCTAGAGATCAAGTTTCATCTGGTAGGAATGGAATGGCTTGATCTGAACACAAGGGTAGGTGGTTCACTTCTCAGAAAGTGTATGGTAGAAGTGGTGGTACTTTCTGATGGCTCTCCTCACGAATGAAGAGGGGGTGGAGGGGTATATATAGCCTCCACACAAAATCCAACCGTTACACACACATTTGACCAATCTCGGTGAGACCGAAGTGAAAACTCGGTCAGACCGAAAGTTCAAATATAGTGAACGTTGGGATTTTCGGTGGGACCGAAAATACCATCTCGGTGTGTCCGAAGTGAGTCAAAGGTTAGGGTTTGCCATCTCGGTGTGACCGAAAACAACACCTCGGATATTCCGAAATGCTGTCAATTGGTTACAGAAGGTTGGCAGTCCATTTTCGATGAGACCGAAACTCAGAATCGGATGGACCGAGAAATTAGGGTTTGGGGAAATAACTGAAGTGGTTCATCTCGGTGGGACTGAGTTTGCAGAATCGGTTTGTCCGAGATTACTTATGAGGGTGTTGATAAGTGAAGAGTGCTGATAGTTGAGGGAGCTAGATCACCAAGCACTTGAGCAACAAGAACATTAACACAACCTCATCCCCTTTTAATAGTATTGGCTTTTCCTATGGACTCAATGTGATCTTTGATCACTAAACCAAAAATAGAGTCTTGAGCTTTTGCCAATGCTTGTCTTAGCATTTTGAGGGGTCCACTTCTTCAGACATTTCCATACCCATATCATCGAACTTTTCTGAAATGATTCTCAAGTGAATATTAGTTCAATGATATATATGTTGTTATTAATTACCAAAACCACCCAGCGGGGCGGAGAATAACAAGTTGACCCGGATATTGTGTACAACTGGCGGCCCAGTTGCATTGCTGATATTGAAAAAAGGCCTGTGTAGTACAATACAACCTAACATTGCTACTCAGCCCACATTCAGCGATGCCGGAAAGGCCCAAACAAGGCTTCTGTACAACTTTTTGAAGTCACTGAGCTCAATTAATAACTTAAGAAAAAAGTTAGATTACAGTGGAACCTAATTAAAAGCTGTCACGAGCAAAGAAATAATTCAACGGGTCCCACTTGTGCGTGTGTGCATGTGTGCGTGTGTGTGCGTGAGAGAGAGAGAGAGAGAGAGAGAGAGAGAGAGAGAGAGAGAGAGAGAGAGAGAGAGAGAGACCCATAGATCGATGCTCGTAAATACATCTTTCAGCCATATGCATTACTGATGCTCCGTAAAAACTTATATAGTTGACATAATCTTATAGAACATCATAGCACACTGAACTTGCATACAAAAATTTCACGTAGGCGACACAATCAGGATGGAAGCAGTGGATCGCTACGGGTAGGGCTATGTTGAAACCAACAAAATCGTACATAACGGTTCATCATCTTTATCAATGACAGGGAAATATCTTGAATGATGTGCAAAGAAAATAGACAGACAACACAATAAGTTCTGCTAGCACATTAAGTTAACGTACATCCCTTTCTGAAAAAGTTCAGGTACAAAATTAGAACAGGTCACAATCAAATGTACTGGCACATCAGTGCTTCACACCCATAGCTCGGATTTAACTAGTATCTAACAAGATTCAGTTGTTACCTCAAATTAGAGCACATCCAGGCAGCCAGCCCTGCCTCTTCTCCCAAAGAAGCAGTGGCCTCCGCCGCGCGATGGAGTAGGCCCTGTGCCATCCATTGTTCCGAGCAACACGGGAAAAGTCTGACATTGACTCCTGTAATGGACGTCGTCGACGGACCCTCGCACCAGCGGCGGCGACAGGATTTCGATTGATGGATTGACCACTTTTTCGACATGCACGAACACTCGATACAGGTACATCCCTAACGTGGTCCGCGGCGGCCTTGGTGGCGACGAATAGTACAACCCCGGTTCCTGCACCGGTATCTCAACACCAATCACCTTCGGTATGGTGGACAGCTTTCATCCATGCCATAACCGTCAGAGCCCAGCTGTCTGGAGGAACAAACATACTTCGAGCTCACCTCCAAGGTCGTTGATAAGCTCATTCATGGACTCGCTGTTCCAAGCACGTCGAGGCATGCCGTGGAAGGTAAGCTTTGTTAAAAACTCAAGCTCAGTGGGCACCGAGCCCCATCCTGGGTGCCACCGATCAAAGCTCACCAGCGCGCCATCGCAGAACAAACATCGGGAAGATTCGAACACACGACTGCAGTCGAAAGTTGTCCGGAACCCGACGAAGAAATCAGCCGGTGGCGGACAGACTTCGACGAGCAAGTCACTTATTTGGATGTCGTGCGCAATGCCAAGAGCTTTGACAAGGTCGTTCGGCGAGACAGGAGGCCGGTCGCCGTTGATGGTTACCATCAGCACTTTGCCGGCAAATTGGTCGTCAAGCGCCGCCATGCCACTGTTGAGCGACAGCATGCAGCGACCGAATGCAGCGTCAGCATGCAGGTTGACCGGTGACATGATAGTGGGCTTGAGTACAGGGAGTACAGGAGGGGGATTTGGGGGAACTGGAGTAGGAATCGAGATTCCATAGGTGGGGGAGGGGCGGGCGATTGGGGATGAAAAGGTAGCTTGAATTTTGAACACGCGCCAATATGCTCTCGGTGCGCAAGCGCACAAAAACACCGGTGGCGCCCACATGTCGGCCTAAGAGTCCTTATTCTTTCTTTTTTGGAGAGCTCGACTTTTTTTTGAGGATCTTTTGAGAGCTCGGCCTGAGAGTCATAATTGACCTGTTTGGCATTGCATTACTACTCGGCCCATATTCAACAACACCTCACTGGCTCAAACAAGTGCACATCATCGAAAAGACACTGAGCTCAAATTACATAACTTGAAAAAAGCAGATACACTCTGAACACTGGAGAACGGTGATGCCCTCATTTAGCCCACTAGTAGTTCGAGACAATAAATAGTTCGAAACAATGATATATACAACATTCAAACACCGACTAGTGACTACTACTGACATAAACAACAAGACATGATAGTTCATCATAAGTCGTGCTACACCACCAAAACGCACCCATCTGCAGCGCTCAGACTCTCGTGATCCAGACGAGAATGACATTCTAAACAGAGCCAACTATTACATAGTAAGAGTGACATAGACAAGGATGACCAAATGACAAGGAATATGCATAACAAAAGAAAGAACTACCCATCCAGAACAAGCAGCAAAGACAACAAAGTTATTCAAAGAGATGATCCAACACCATCATAATTTGCAGCCCCGCTTCAGCGACCAATGATCCGGAGACACTAGTACTCCACCCTTTCGATGCAACAACCCAATTACCTATCAACCTGAAGGCTTGAACCACATCACCGCCTGTCGTAATTGAGACATCCAAGGATCAAAGTTAAGCCGGATGCCTTTGTCATTCTCACCTTCTTTTGGCTGCAGGCTGTATCATTGACAATCAGGGGAGTTTGCTCCCGAACTCCTAGGGCTCGTCGTGTAGACATAGTTTTCCATAGCAAACAAAGCCTCTCTGCCATCAAGGTCCTTGCTAATGGTGATCTCCTGGTTAATCGGATAATTGAGTCCGAGAAATAGAGAGTGTGAACCAAGGCTGTTTACCCGCCTCCAACTAAAAAAATCCTAATGGCCCCAACAAGCTGGTATCCTGCTCATAGACATAACAACCACTGTACAGATACTCACGTATTTCATGGTGCTTGTATACAGTTGGGTTTTTGCAATATAACTTTTCCGGCTCATGTGTCCGAATGATCATCAGTCTTTTGCCGTCGTCTGATCGAGCGAGGAACCAATTGTGCTTCCCTGTTTTTGGCAAAGGTGGTGTGATTACAAAGGCCAGTAACTATAGGGACACTTCATCATATCAAAAAGGACAGGCATTGTTAATGTAAGATCAGCATTGTTCAGATTATTAGTAGGATAATGCAAGAAACAACATTGATATGTCCCTGTTGGAACTGGGAGGAAAACACAGGGAAATGTATACTGGGTTCGAAAACATAGAAGTGCCATGCATGGTTATACTCATGTTATCTCGCAATCGATTCTTCACAGGAAACTACCATGTCATGCATGTTATGGAATCATGTTCTGTCCTCACAAACAAATTCTTCAAGGTAACTAACAGACCATGCATTGTTATATACTCGTGTTCTGTGGGCAAATTTTTTGTGAGGATATTATTCTAGCCATTGATTGCTGAAGGGCGAATATAGGTATGTACACATGGTAAGCATTACATGATTTCACTACTTCCAAATATAGAGTTCTCCATATGCACATTTACTTCCCTAGTGTATGGTTAGATGAAACCAACAGTGTGGTGCATGTTTCTACATCATGAAAATGAGGAAACTAACATGGCCATTGATACACACTCATATTTAGTAGTAGTATATAGATTACTGTAAAATAAGGAGAATATCCATATATTCCTAACCGTTTGATTATTCAGGGGTACAAATTGGCTGTAATGACATGATCACAATCACATGAATTAACTCATTCCAAATATAGCTGATTTACGGTGTCTCTAATACATTGCCATAGTTCTACTCAAATTCTGCTCAAACAGAGATATGCCAATCATCACAAAAAGTTCAAATAGTGTCATGGCGTCATTATTAACATGAGACGGAAAAAACTTACACGCGCCGTCCCAGCAATACGTTGTGCCATCTGCTTTGTCGATCGCGTAGATGATGCCATTGTGTTCAATAGCATCACAGAAGTGTGTATCAGCTTTGACGACGATCCACTGCGAGCTGAGTTGTCTCCAGCTAAAGAAGGCACCGGCGTAAAGATAGGCGAGTCCGCGGTCGAACAAGGCAATTAGCTTGAAGTCTACGTAGTTCGCATGTCGTGTGGGCACTTGGCAGATTGCAATCTTCTGCAAAACAAGGTCCGTCCAACTGACGTGGTAATCTGGATGACTAGGATCGCGATGGTAAAACTCTATATAATCCAATGGAGGAAGGATAATCTCATGGGAGGTCTGGAAGTTCATGAGCACCAACTTTTTACCGTCTTCTTTGAAGGCAACCATCCAGTGGGAGTTCATGCCGACCCAGTACATACCTGATAAGAAGTTTCGGGTGATGGTGATCGGATCGAAGTCGAGGGAAATGATGTACGGCGACCCACTACATACCTGCAAAGAAGTTTCGCCTAATGGAGATCGGACTGAAGTCGAGGGGCATCACGTACGCCTCCGTATCATGGTGAGCCAATCTCGCAAGACCAGATAGCAGCAAGCAGGGTGTCTTGAAAAGCTTTGGCCTCGCTTCAATGATTGCCGTGTGCATGCCCCTCAAGCATGCAGCCAGCCGCAGGGCGCTCAACATATCCATACATGAACAACGGAGGTCGAGGACGACACCGGGGAGATTGCTCCAATCGCGGCTCATATGGATCCTGCGCGGTTTGCGTTCGGCCATGGTGGAGTTTGGAAGGTGGGGTTTTGGGGGGCTTGATTTACGGGGGAGAAGGCTGTCGGTGCTGGAGCAGCTAGCGAGGGAATAGTGGTACTGGGGGAGGCGAGCGAGGCGAGGGTATGCGGGGCACAGTGAGATAATGAAGAGTGACCTCAGGATCTCCGGCGAGACGGAGATGGAGATGGAGTGGTGCTAGGGGAGAGGGAGACGAGGCGAGGCATGCTATACAGCGGTGGTGACAGTGATTGCACAGTGCACAAGGTGAGGCTGACTTTGGTAACCCGGACACGCCGCCTGGACTGGTGTCACCTCGGGCGCAGGGTCTTGTCACTTCACTGTGAGGACCGGATGAATAGTAGTATTTTGACCATCAAGTGTACCACAGTTGTACTACTACTACTAGTAGGAGTAGTAGGAACATGAGTAGTAATCTCGTGCTAGCATGCCTCTGGGTTCACTTCATCCTCCAGGTATCATCCATATTGCGAGCAGAACCAAATTCTCGTTTGCATAGGTCCCACCTGTCAGGAGGGGTGCAGAAATAAAAAGGAATCATAAAATGTCTCGCCACGGTGATTCGAAAGAGTGACCTCAACTAACCAGTGACACATGTAGCGCTGGAAGGATGGGCACGTACAGGGACAGGTCCCAGTCCTCAGCCTACCCGCGTAGCCTTTTCGTTTAGTCTACCTAGCTGTCTAATCAACTGCGTGCAGGCCACTTCTACCATTTACTTCTCCATCGGGAACCGATTTTCCTTGTCTTCTTCACTACTCCTTGATCTTCATTTGCATCCAAACCACACTGCATTCACATTGTTTTAACCTCTTCACATCCTCCCGGAGTAATTCTGAAGCCCCTATAAATAACCATCTTCTTCAGTTAGACTAGCCATCTAATCCTAATTCTCCAAACCATAGCCCTCCGATCTAGCGGTTCCAAATGGCGAAAGAGATCGAGATGCAGGTTTTTAGCGTCCAACATGTCCTCGTCGAAGGCTCGTTGAGCATAGTAGCCACAGTCACCGACCACCCAAGGGTTGTTCGGAAGTGGATCAACAATGTGTCCAACTCCCTCCAAAAGGTGGAGATGAATGTCATCGGTCTCGACGCAGAGTACACGGAGCGTGCCGTTGTGAAGATCCAATGCGCCGCCGTCCTTCTGTGCCTCGAAGATGATGTTTTGGTGTACCACATCATACACGCGCCCTCCATACCAGGTGAGCTTCACGATTTCTTGTCTCGGGAGGACATATACTTCTGTGGGGCAGCCATCGCAGGGGACAAACAGAAGTTGGAGCCGTACAACCTTGATTTGAAAAGCATCACTGACCTACAAACCAGAATAAAAATTCCTGTAGAAGATTGTGATAAACCGTCACCATCCCTATTCGATGGAGCAAATTTTGTGCGAGGAACAGGTCGTCTGGATGGGAGAATTATCCCTTGACGTACGAGCGGATAAAATATGCTGCCCTCGATGCCCATCTAAGTTTCGAGTAGCTGCAAGGTCCAGAGAGCTTGTTGCGAAGCCGTCTCCCACAGAAAATGAGAACAAGAAGAAGATGACGACGAAGAAGAAGATGCTGCACCAGCAGCAGGGCATTATGGATGGATGAACTATTTCCTCTCTTGTAAAAAAAATTCCCTCTCTACGTGGGCCCCGAGAGGGAAATGTAACTCCTGCGGCAGGCCTTGTGGTGCTCCCACAGTACGAGCTCGTGCCAAACCCAGAATATGTTTCTTACTACTACCAACTACTAGTAAGGTACACGTGCATTGCACGCATGAGATTCTGGTGGTTTGTGCATTATGCTTCTACATGTGGAGTCTTCTAGATTCTACATGTGGCAGAATCTGGTGGAATGTAGATGATATCCAACGGCCAGTAGTGCTCGGATTTGCCATCTTTGTACCGTCGGATTGGCTTCATCCAACGACCAACTTTCAAAGTTATTCACACACTATATAGGGGGTATATATATAGATGTGCCAGCCTATTGCAATTGATCCAAAGTATATCTGTTTAGTGGAGTGCACTCTAAACACATTATCTATTTATTTTTCTCTAACCTTTCGTAGCCATGCAACCAAGCCACATAAGCTTCATGGGTGCCCCCCACATCATATTATTCATACTACGTTGACAGAAAAAGGATAAATCACCCAAAACAAGATCTTCCCATTTTTTTGTTCCTACGATGCTGTGCCGTGCACGTACCTACTAGTTGTATAGTACAAACTTGGTACTAGTAGGAGTAGAGTAGTACGAAATGCTCCTACTCTATCAACAAGCCCCATCTGACACCAAATTTCTTGGCTTCCGTGCTACAGCTAGATCTTCCCCTCGTTTCTGTTTTCCAACCCGGCGGCGGGCGGGGTGCGGTTTGCTAATAGTCGGTTTGCTCAACGGCGGTCCCACATGAAAGTGAAAATGCTAGGCAACACACCTTCCCTAAGCTATGTGTCGTGCCGAACGGGCCGTGGAGTACTCCCGATTCCCGGGCGTGTGTGTGTGGGGGGGGGGGGAGTGCGACAGGAACGCAGCAGGCCTTTTCCTTTTACTAGCAATGTGACCGTGCGTTGTGACGGATCCAAAGTAGTAGAATAGTAGTACTTGTTCACTAACTTGAAAGAAATCACTCTTGTTTTGATATACTCCTAATATATTACTCCCTCCATTCCTAAATATTTGACTTTTTAGAGATTTCAAATGGACTATCACATACGGATTATATAGACATATTTTGAAGTGTAGATTCACTCATTTTGCTCCGTATGTAGTCACTTATTGAAATCTCTAGAAAGACAAATATTTAGGAACAGAGGGAGTACTTTTCATTCAAAATATATTTCTCAGGTTGTTTTGATGAGGTGAGGGAGGGATGTGGTTGCTTTCAAGATAATAAGAAGTTTTCTGCAAATTGGACCATAGAAGTGGGCTATTGTTGCAAAAATGCCACAACTTACCTCACAGCCGCTAGATGCAGATCTAATGGTCAAAAACGACGGATGGCAGACACACCACCATCACCAAATGAGTCTTTTATTGGAGTATATATATATATATATTTCTCAGGCTATTTTGATGAGGTGAGGGAGGGATGTGGTTGCTTTCAAGATAATAAGGGGTTTTCTACAAATTGGAGCAGAGAAGTGGGCTATTATTGCAAAAATGCCACAACTTACCTCATAGTCGTTAGATGCAGATCTAATGGTCAGAAATGACGGATGGCAGACACACCACCATCACCAACTAAGTCTTTTATAGGAGTATATATATATTTCTCAGGCTGTTTTGATCAGGTGAGGGAGGGATGTGGTTACTTTCAAGATAATAAGGGGTTTTCTGCAAATTGGAGCAGAGTAGTGGGCTATTGTTGCAAAAATGCCACAACTTACCTCACAGCCGTTAGATGCAGATCTAATGGTCAGAAACAACGGATGGCAGACACACCACCACCATCAACTGAGTCTTTTATAGGAGTATATATATAGAGAAACATGTATAAATTGTAATATTTTGGTTATACTCCTTAGCACGATCGATAGATAGAAATAACGATTGGAAACACTAGGGCGGGGCTATTTCTGCCAGATAAGCAGGGTACGTAGTTGCTAGGTCGGCGCATCGCCGGTCTAGTCACATGCGGTCCGACATGTTCTAGTGTTTCTAGCAAGATGCCCGCGCGTTGCACGAAGTTGATGGAAAAGGTAAGCACAACTTATAAATTGATGGATGGAGTACTAGTTACAGTGATGCATACAATTAAGCAAAGGGATCGCGCATGTCGGTATTGACTGGAACGAGAATGCAACAACATAATAAGAATTAAGGCCACGATGATGCTGCGATCGTAGTGATGGTTACAGAAGGCAAGAAGAAAGATGCATCCATCAATGTACGACCTCCTCCTCCTCAACTTAGTGCGCCGGGCCACCGACCGGCGGCTAAGGAGCGGCGGCTTTTGTGGCGAGGTCGAGGTGCTTCTTGATGTCTACTACACAACCTTCTTCTTGTAGACATTGTTGGGCCTCCAAGTGCAGAGGTTTGTAGGACAGTAGCAAATTTCCCTCAAGTGGATGACCTAAGGTTTATCAATCCATGGGAGGCGTAGGATGAAGATGTTCTCTCTCAAGCAACCCAGCAACCAAATAACAAAGAGTCTCTTGTGTCCCCAACACACCCAATACAATGGTAAATTGTGTAGGTGCACTAGTTCGGCTAAGAGATGGTGATACAAGTGCAATATGGATGGTAGATATAGGTTTTTGTAATAGGAAAATATAAAAACAGCAAGGTAGCAAGTGGTAAACGTGAGCATAAACGGTGTTGCAATGATAGTAGACAAGGCCTAGGGTTCATACTTTCACTAGTGCAAGTTCTCTCAACAAGGATAACAAAATTGGATCATATTACAAACCCTCATCATGCAACAAAGAGTCACTCCAAAGTCACAAATAGCAGAGAACAAACGAAGAGATTATGGTAGGGTACAAAACCACCTAAAAGTTATTCTTTCTGATCGATCTATTCAAGAGTCTCTAGTAACGTTCAATCTATCATAGAGTTCGTACTAGAATAACACCTTAAGACAGAAATCAACCAAAACCCTAATGTCACCTAGATACTCCATTGTAACCTCAAGTATCCGTGGGTATGATTATACGATATGCATCACACAATCTCAGAAACATCTAATCAACCAACACATAGAACTTCAAAGAGTGCCCCAAAGTTTCTATCGGAAAGTCAAGACAAAAACGTGTGCCAACCCCTATGCATAGATTCCCAAGGTCACAGAACCCGCAAGTTGATCACCAAAACATACACCAAGTGTATCACATGATATCCCATTGTCACCACAGATAAGCACGTGCAAGACATACATCAAGTGTTCTCAAATCCTTAAAGACTCTATCCGATAAGATAACTTGAAAGGGAAAACTCAATCCATTACAAGAGAGTAGAGGGGGAGAAGAAGATCCAACTAGAATAGCAAAGCTCGCGATACATCAAGATCGTGCCATCTCAAGAACACGAGGGAGAGAGATCAAACACATAGCTACTGATACATAACCTCAGCCCCGAGGGTGGACTACTCCCTCCTCGTCATGGAGAGCGCCAGGATGATGAAGATAGCCACCGGTGAGGGTTTCCCCCTCCGGCAGGGTGCCGGAACAGGGTCTAGATTGGTTTTTGGTGGCACCAGAGACTTTCGGCGGCGGAACTCCCGATCTAGGTTAATTTTCGAAGGTCTCAGTATTTATAGGAATTTCCGGCGTAGGTCCCACGTCAGGGGGGCTTCTGGGCTGTCCACAAGATAGGAGGGCGAGCCCCCCTGCCCAGGGCGCGCCCCCACCCTCGTGGGCAGCCCGTGGCTCTCCTGGCCCAACTCTTTTACTTCGGGGGCTTCTTTTGGTCCAGAAAAAATCATCAAAAATTGGCACGTCAATTGGACTCCGTTTGATATTCCTTTTCTGTAAAACCCTATAATCTTTACCTAATAATAAAGAAAGTTGGGTTTCAGCCCGTACGTCGGCATTTTTGCAGAAAACCCCCTCTGTTTCCAGGAATTCAACCCGCAGTACCTTTTTAAGTGGATCTAGAAAGAAACGCTTCTTTCTTGAAAAAGAGGCGGGCGAGCGAGAAGGACCGGGGCGTCGCCCACGATGCACACGAGACCGACGGCAGCGGGGCTTGCGGTGGCACGGTCGACGAGGAAATTCCGGATCTCTCGTAAGGCGGCCGGAGCTTGGAGCATCACGGCTGGCCGGCGCGCCATGCGTCGGTACCTGCGAGAGAAGAGAGAGATGAGTGGGAGAGAAAAGGGAGGACAAGAGAAAGGAGATGGGAGGCCGGCGGGAGAGAGAAGAGAGCGGTGAGGTGCGGCGGCGGTCCTGGGTGGATGTGCCGGTCACAAGGGAGGAGGGCGCCAACAGCCGAGGAACTGCCGGATCTCGTAAGGCGGCCGGAGCTTGGAGCATGACGGCTGGCCGGCGCACCATGCGTTGGGTACCTGCGAGCGAAGAGAGAGATGAGCGGGAGAGAAAAGGGAGGACGGGAGAAAGGAGATGGGAGGCCGGCGGGAGAGAGAAGAGAGTGGTGAGGTGCGGCGGCGGTCCTGCTGTTGCTGCTGCTCGCCGGTGGTGAGCCGTCCATCGACGCGAGGAGGTGAGCTAGAGGGTGGATGTGCCGGTCGCAGGGGAGGAGGGCGCCAACAGCCGGCGAACTCCAGCCACGAGGTTCCCTGCGTGCTCCGTGCGTGACCTGGGAAGGGAAAAAGAAAGAATTGAGAGGAAGAAGGAGAGTGCTATGGGGCTGCATGTGCGAGGACACTGGAGGTGGCTCGGGAGCTGAGCAAAGAAGCAGGACGGGAGGCTCGTTGGTGGCCTCGATCCGATATGGATCGCGTTTCGCGGGGTGGGTGTGTGGGAGGGGGGGCTAGCAACAGCAGCGGCCATTGAGGGAGGGAGGGTGCTGCGTGGTAGTTTCAGAGAGATTGGGAGAGAAGATAGGAAAGGAATCGGTGATGGGGGAGAGAAGAGGACTAGAACTACTGAAAGGATAAGGTTGGAGGTTAGCGGTGAGCGGCTGAGACGAGGACGAGGATGAGAACAACAGTGCCGTGGGGCCAGACGACATGCGTCGCCCGCTCGAGACGGCTGCTTTGTCTACAGCTGGATATAGGACACGGGAGCACTCACCGAAATAGGATTAGATTAGCTATATTTGGTAACATAGATCACTCAGGAGGGACACACTCCATTACCCATCAAATCATAAGATTCTGGGCGTGCGCATCTGATTGCTTTTCCGTATCAACTTACACATGCCGGGTTTGGTTTTACATTTTTTTTCTTATTGAAGATTTGCATATATTTGTGTATTTCACTGACCGCATAGACCAAGACACACACGACTGAAACATATATGACTAGACGCCAATGAAATAAATATATAAATTATCTCTAGCTGCTGATTTTGATTTATACAAGTGCATAATAAAACATTGGCATTTACATGTCATGGCTATAAAGTCTTCAATTGTTCTCAATAAAGTTGTTGTTCCAAATTAGGAAGAAGATGCCATGCTTGATGTCCCTGGAAAAATTATTTTCTAGAGAAGTCCTTGAAGATGGTTATGTTGAAGGTGGTATGGAGGAACGAGGCAACCACCTTGTACATCCTTTCGACCCAAACATTGATGCTATGGAGAAAAAAGAACAATTGCATCCAGATAAAATTATATTGAAAGAGCTGCATATACGATATTTTTATATTCTGATGTCAGTGCAATGGTAAATCTACCGGTGTGATATGCTTTGTCACTAGGCATCGACAAAATGATCTACAACGTTGTACTGAAGTCAGACAAAAAACATGGTGAATATAGAAGTGCTCTTACTTTAGTATCATTTTTCTGCTTTCTAAATTGCTTCAAGGAAAAACATGATCAATACTCTAGCATGGAAACAACACATACATTCTCATGCTCATGTCCAGCATAATTATATTTATTTATAAGTAGCTACATATGCTCTATTTATGATGCAAATTTTATATTCGGAATTTAATCAACATCTTCATATAGTATACAAAACTCTCATGCAGGCAAGCAATTTGGATGGCAATCTCGAGTCATGGATGCCAACGAATAAAATGGAATATATATATATATATATATATATATATATATATATATATATATATATATATATATATATATATATATATATATATATATATATATATATAGCGGTATGTATGAACGACCAGTGAAGAAAAACAGAAAAAGCATCATGAAGCATATGAACCAATCAAAAGAATTAAAGATTCAACCCAGTTGCCAAAAAAATCACTGTTCATGATATCTTCAGACATTCCGATAAATCGGCCGAGTTATCGCTTACCGGTGTCTAACCAATAAGATAAATCGGCTGATAAATCAGCCGATATGACGATAAATCGGCCGATATGCCGATAAAATGGCCGATTTACCCTTATCATGGGTCGATCGATAAGTTCATGATAAGCGATATTCCTAACATTGAAAAAAATACACACATGGAAAGAAGAATATGTAAACATCAAGCCAACATAGAAGATAAAAAAGTGCGCATGGGAAAGGCAAAAATACGCAAATATGCAAGCAGAACAAAAAAAGCCAGAATAGAGAAAACTATAGCTAACCGTGAATTGAGGCGCAACACACTAAGCAAAGATTCAATTGCGATGGAGAATCATGCATATATCGTGACATAACAAGAAGTTGATACATCTATACGACAAGGACTGCATGGTTAGCACACACACGACATCCTTAGACGCTATGCGAAGTATACGACATTATCATTGTGTGATATGAGTAACTCAACATAAGTGTTGTGTGTGTGATTTTTTATTATAGCACAATGATTAATTTACAGGTGAGATATGCATTGTCACTATATATTGACGGTCTAATGTACAACATCGTAATGAAGTCAGACAAAAACATCATGTGCACTCTTACTTCAAAAATCCTTTGGATTGGTAACTGAACTCTTGGAGAATGTGCTTCAAAGTCGAGAAAATGCATTCGACGAAAGTCATTATGCACCCCTCTCTTCAACCACCGCCCCTCCACCCCGTAGCAATGCACGGGCATGTTTCCTAGTAGGAGAAAAATAGAAACTCGCACTGGGCTTTGGGTTAATAGGTTAGTCCCAAAAATCATATAAAAGTGTATATAAAAGCCCATAAGACATCCTTGAAGGATAATATAATAGCATGGAACAATAAAAAATTATAGATACGTTGGAGACGTATCAAGCATCCCCAAGCTTAATTCCTGCTCGTCCTCAAGTAGGTAAATGATAAAGAAAGAATTTTTGATGTGGAATGCTAACCAATATAGTTTTTCAATGTAATTCTCTTAATTGTGGCATGAATGTTCAGATCTGAAAGATTCAAGATAAAAGTCTATATTGACATAAGAAATAACAATACTTCAAGCATACTAAAAAAGCAATTATGTCTTCTCAAAATACTATGGCTAAAGAAAGTTATCCCTACAAAATCATATAGTGTTGGCTATGCTCCCTCGTTATCACACTAAATATTCATATCATGCAGAACCACGATTTCAGCCAAGCACTTGTTTTCATACTCTATTCTTTCAAACCTTTCAACTTTCATGTAATACATGAGCGTGAGCCATGGACATAGCACTATGTGGAATAGAGAAGTGGTTGTGGAGAAGACAAAAAGGAGGGAGATAGTCTCACATCGACTAGGCGTATCAATGAGCTATGGAGATGCCCATCAATAGATATCAATGTGCATGAGTAAGGATTGCCATGCAACGGATGCACTAGAGCTAAATATGTATGAAAGCTCAACAAAAGAAAATAGTGGGTGTGCATCCAACTTGGTTGCTCACGAAGACCTAGGGCATTTGAGGAAGCCCATTGTTGGAATATACAAGCCAAGTTCTATAATGAAAATTCCCACTAGTATATGAAAGTGACTAAACATGAGACTCTCTATCATGAAGAACATGGTGCTACTTTGAAGCACAAGTGTGGAAAAAGATAGTAGCAATTGTCCCTCTTTCTCTTTTTTTTTTCTTTTTTTGGGCCTTTATTTTTTCTTTGGCCTTTCTCTTTATTTTTGCGGAGGGGCTTTATAGGTTTAGCCTTTCCTCCCATGGGACAATGCTCTAATAATGATGATCATCACACTTTCATTACAACTCGATATTACAACTCGATACTACAACAACAAAGTATGACTCTATATGAATGCCACCGGCGGTGTACCGGTATGTGCAATGAAACAAGAGTGACATGTATAAAAATTATGCATGGTGGCCTTGCCACAAATACGGTGTCAACTACATGATCATGCAAAGGCAATATGACAATATGCCGCGTGTCATATGAACGGAACGGTGGGAAGTTGCATGGCAATATATCTCGGAATAGCTATGGAAATGCCATGATAGGTAGGTATGGTGGCTGTTTTGAGGAATAATATGGTGGTTGTTTTGAGGAAGGATATATAGTGGGTGTATGGTACCAGCGGAAGTTGCGCGGTACAAGAGAGGCTAGCAATGGTGGAAGGGTGAGAGTGTGTATAATCCGTGGACTCAACATTAGTCATAAGAACTCATATACTTATTGAAAAAATCTACGAGTCATCAAAACAAAGCAATCAACGCATGCTCCTAGG
>LR738711.1:740297234-740329687 GCA_902687465.1 Secale cereale
GGGGGGAGGTTGGTAGGAGTTAACCATCGCGCGCCCCCGACCTCCACACAAAGGTTGGCACTTTACAAATACCTCATGTTCTAACTTCGTCACATAGCGGTTCACCATACGTGCATGCTACGGGAATCACTAACCTTAACACAAGTATTTCTCAATTTCATAATAACTCCACTAGCATGACTCTAATATCACTATCCTCATATCTCAAAACAATTATCAAGCATCCAATTTCTCATCATATTCAATGCACTTAGTGTGATTTTTTTACTACATTGATCTTGGATGCCTATCATGTGAAGGCTAGTTTTATAGCCAAAGCACATTACCATGCTGTTCTAATAGACTCTCAAAAGTATATAAGTGAAGCATGAGAGTTCATCTATTTCTTCAAAATAAAACCACCGATGTGCCCTAAAAGATATAAGTGAAGCACTAGAGCAATAAAAACTACTCCGAAAGATATAAGTGAAGATCAACGAGTAGTTGAATAATTATGTAACTATGTGAAGACTCTCTAACATTTAAGAACTTCAGATCTTGGGATATTATTCAAACAGCAAGCAAAACAAAATAAACTAAATTGACGCTCCAAGCAAAACACATATCATGTGGTGAATAAAAATATAGCTCCGAGTATAGTTACCGATAGATGAAGACGAAAGAGGGGATGCCTTCCCTGGGCATCCCCAAGTTTAGGCTCTTGGTTGTCCTTGAATTTTACCTTGGGGTGCCATGGGCATCCCCAAGCTTAGGCTCTTGCCACTCTTTGTTCCATAGTCCATCAAAGCAATACTCAAAACTTGAAAACTTCACAACACAAAACTTAGAAAAAAATCTCGTGAGCTCAGTTAGTATAAGAAAGCAAACCACTACTCAAAGGTATTCTAATGAATTAATTCTTTGTTTATATTGGTGTTAAACCTACTGTATTCCAACTTCTCTATGGTTCATACCTCCCAATACTACGCATAGATGCATTGAAATAAGCAAACAACACACGAAAAACAGAATCTGTCAAAAACAGAAGAGTCTGTAGTAATCTACAGGTTTCGCATACTTCTGTAACTCCAAAAAATTCAAACTAAATTGGTAAACGTGAGGAATTTGTATGTTAATCATCTGCAAAAATAATCAACTAAATAGCATGCTCCAGTAAAATCTGATGATCATTCTAGCGAGCTCTAACGATTCTGTTTTTCACAGCAAGATCATATAAACTTCACACAAGTCTTCCCAAAGGTTCTACTTGGCACAACCACTAATTAAAACACAAAAGAACATCTAAACAGAAGCTAGATGCAATATTTATTCCTAAACATAAGCAAAAGAAAAGTAACTAAAATAAAGTTGGGTTGCCTCCCAACAAGCGCTATCGTTTAACGCCCCTAGCTAGGCATGATGATTTCAATGATGCTCGCATAAAAGACAAGAGTGGAAACATAACGGGAGAATCATGAAGCATATGAATATCACATTTAACTCTAACCCACTTCCTATGCAAACAGCTTATGGGAACGGTAATCAACTAGCATAGGAAAGCAAAACAAGCATAGCTTCAAGATTTTAAACATATAGAGAGGAAACTTGATATTATTGCAATTCCTACAAGCATATGTTCCTCCCTCATAACAATTTTCAGTAGTGTCATGAATGAATTCAACAATATAACCAACAAATAAAGTATTATTTTCATGATCTACCTGCATAGAAATTTTACTACTCCCATCATAAACAAAATTCTTCTCATTATAGTAGTGGGAGCAAACTCAATAAAATAACTATCATGTGAGCCATAATCCAATTGAAAACTAAAATCATGATGACAAGTTTTATGGTTATTATTATTCTTAATAGCATACGAGTCATCACAATAATCATCATAGATAGCAACTTTGTTCTCATAATCAATTGGAACCTCTTCCTAAATAGTGGATTCATCACTAAATAAAGTCATGACCTCTCCAAATCCACTTTCATCAATATAATCATCATAAATTGGAGGCATGCTTTCATCATAATAAATTAGCTCATCAAAACTTGGGGGACAAAAAAATATCATCTTCATCAAACATAGGTTCCCCAAGCTTGTGGCTTTGCATATCATTAACATCATGGATACTCAAAGGATACACGCTAACAACATTGCAATGATGCTCATCATACACATATTTTATGCCAAGCATTCTATGTAATTCTTCTTCTAATACTTGAGCACAATTTTCCTTCCCATCATTTTCACGAAAGATATTAAAAAGATGAAGCATATGAGGTAACCGTAATTCCATTTTTTTTGTAGTTTTCTTTTATAAATGAGACTAGTGATAAAACAAGAAACTAAAAGATTCGATTGCAAGATCTAAAGATATACCTTCAAGCACTAACCTCCTCGGCAACAGCGCCGGAAAAGAGCTTGATGTCTACTACACAAACTTCTTCTTGTAGACGTTGTTGGGCCTCCAAGTGCAGAGGTTTGTAGGACATTAGCAAATTTCCCTCAAGTGGATGACCTAAGGTTTATCAATCCATGGGAGAGTAGGATGAAGATGGTCTCTCTCAAGCAACCCTGCAACCAAATAACAAAGAGTCTCTTGTGTCCCCAACACACCCAATACAATGGTAAATTGTATAGGTGCACTAATTCGGCGAAGAGATGGTGATACAAGTGCAATATGGATGGTAGATATAGGTTTTTGTAATAGGAAAATATAAAAACAGTAAGGTAGCAAGTGGTAAACGTGAGCATAAACGGTGTTGCAATGATAGTAGACAAGGCCTAGGGTTCATACTTTCACTAGTGCAAGTTCTTTCAACAAGGATAACATAATTGGATCATATTACTAGCCCTCATCATGCAACAAATAGTCACTCCAAAGTCACTAATAGCGGAGAACAAACGAAGAGATTATGGTAGGGTACGAAACCACCTCAAAGTTATTCTTTCTGATCGATCTATTCAAGAGTTCGTAGTAACGTTCAATCTATCATAGAGTTCGTACTAGAATAACACCTTAAGACACAAATCAAACAAAAACCTAATGTCACCTTGATACTCCATTGTTACCTCAAGTATCCGTGGGTATGATTATACGATATGCATCACACAATCTCAGAAACATCTATTCAACCAACACATAGAACTTCAAAGAGTGCCCCAAAGTTTCTACCCGAAAGTCAAGACGAAAATGTGTGCCAACCCCTATGCATAGATTCCCAAGGTCACGGAACCCGCAAGTTGACCAAAACATACATCAAGTGGATCACATGATATCCCATTGTCACCACAGATAAGCACGTGCAAGACATACATCAAGTGTTCTCAAATCCTTAAAGACTCAATCCGATAAGATAACTTCAAAGGGAAAACTCAATCCATTACAAGAGAGTAGAGGGGGAGAAGAAGATCCAACTAGAATAGCAAAGCTCGCGATACATCAAGATCGTGCCATCTCAAGAACACGAGAGAGAGAGAGAGAGAGAGAGAGAGAGAGAGATCAAACACATAGCTACTGATACATACCCTCTGCCCCGAGGGTGGACTACTCCCTCCTCGTCATGGAGAGCGTCGGGATGATGAAGATAGCCACCGGTGAGGGTTCCACCCTCCGGCAGGGTGCCGGAACAGGGTCTAGATTGGTTTTTGGTGGCACCAGAGTCTTTCGGCGGCGGAACTCCCGATCTAGGTTAATTTCTGAAGGTTTCAGTATATATAGGAATTTTTGGCATAGGTCCCACGTCAGGGGGCTTCTGGGCTGTCCACGAGATAGGATGGCGCGCCCCCTGCCCAGGGCACGCCCCCCACCCTCGTGGGCAGCCCGTGGCTCTCCTGGCCCAACTCTTTTACTTCGGGGGCTTCTTTTGGTCCAGAAAAAATCATCAAAAATTGGCACGTCAATTGGACTCCGTTTGATATTCCTTTTCTGTAAAACCCTAAACAAGAGAAAAACAGAAACTAGCACTGGGCTCTGGGTTAATAGGTTAGTCCCAAAAATCATATAAAAGTGTATATAGAAGCCCATAAGACATCCTAGAAGGATAATATAATAGCATGGAACAATCAAAAATTATAGATACGTTGGAGACGTATCACTTCTTAGCAAAGGCATCCAAGGCTTCCAGCCGGTTGAGGAAGGCCAACATCGTAGCATCCTCACTAGCCTTGTAGATACCTATGTACATGATTTGCTCGTACACGTGGATGTGTAGGTCGACGAATTCTTGTAGGGCGAGGCGCCTCGCGGCGAGCGCGTCCTCCAGGTGGACATTCTTCGTGGCATCAGCGGGCAGTCGCAGGGCCATGAGTGCTTCAGAGAGGTTCCGGCTATGGAGGCCGATTAGGGTGGCAGGCAATGAGGAGTCTGGGCGCGTGAGCTGGAGGAGTACAGCGATGTCGCCTGCGAGCTTCTTGAGGACGATGAACTTGTTGGTGGTGGCAACGATCATCTATTCCAACTGAGAGTCGTAGTTGGCGTCGACGGCGGCCATCTGTCACATCCCTAGTTAGTACTTGCATTAGGACTAGCTAGAGTGTGCATCATGTCTACTTATCAAAGAAACTTGAAATGGGTATGACAGAAACCCCAGCACCCCTCCCCTAACAACTAGGGTTTGATAAAATCTTTTCCAATGTACCCAAAATGCCCTTCAAAAATGTTCATCATTTCTGCCTTGGTCCTAAACCTCAGCCAAAAATGGTGCACAATTTTCTAGGACCTCTAAGGTCTTTGGATTAAATCATATGGTATTTGTATTTGGGCATTTAAATGCTATAAAATATTTTAAATGCTCAAATAATCATAAACTATAATGTTCCAAGCTATTCATATTATATACAGTTGGCATGGCAAGTTTTATGAGTTATAAAAATGTTCTGGCATTTTTATTAATTAAACAAAGTTGCAAAAGAAATGAAACAGAAAAGAAATAGGAAAAAGAAAAGAGAGAAAGAACTTACCTTGAGCCCAACACTGTTGCAGGCCGGCCCAGCCCACCAGCGCCGCTTCTGTCGCCTTCCTCCTCGTGCCAGAAGGCAGCGCGCGTGGCCACCGCGCGCCGGCACGCGCCCGGCCACCTCCAGCCTGCCTGCCTGCGTCCCCGACGGCCTGGACGTCTCCCTGCGTCGCCACGCAGCTGCCCCGACCCCTCTCTCATTTCCCCTTGTCTCCATCGCCTTCCCCTGGCTCTCTCCCTCTCATCACCGAGGCCGCCCGTCGCCGCCGTTCGCCGTTGCCGCACTTAGAGTCTCCCCCTCGTCCCGTGAGAGTATCCAGAAGGATCGCCGCGACGCCCTCTTCCTCCTCGCTGAGCCAAGGATCGCCGGGAGCCCTGCAATGCCTTCACGCCGTCGTCCCCAACCTCGGATCGCCGGCGCACCTCGCCGTCGATTAAGGAGCTGCAGAGCGTCCCCGACCTCTCCGTCGAGCTCGCTAGCACCGCTGTGAGCCCCTACGCCGGATCCCTCCCTCCCCCGCTTCGTTTGCACCGTGTAGCTGCTGCTCCGCTGAACACCGAAACCCGCCGCCGCCGTGCTTGCCGCCGGTGATGCTCCGGTGACCATTTGGTCACGGACGCACGTCCATCTCGCTCGCCGCAGCACGTAGATGAGCTAGGTACCACGCACGCATCGCCTAGGCCACCGCAGCCGCGTTTCCACACACACCCGAACGCCGGCCGCCGCTGCCGAGCTCGTTGCCGTCGCCTCCGGCCACCACAGGCCCGGCGACCACCACCATTCGACGCGCAACGACGAGGGCACTCCAACGCGCCCAACCGCAGCTCAAACCGTGCCCTGTAGGCGATTTCCGAAGCTCGCCGCCGTGTTTTGCCTCGCCGGCGTCACTTCGCCGGCGAGTTTGACTCGTTTGACCGTGGGGTTGACCACCCCTGGGTCACTGACGTGTGGGCCACCCCTCCCCTAATTAGCTAGTTTAATTAAGTAAATGCTAATTAAATCAGTTAGTTAGTTTAGTCACTCACCCGTGGGCCCAGGCCCCACTGACAACTAATTAGTTCCTAGCTTAACACTAATTAACTTTGTTAATTAGCTGTGACACTGACATGTCGGGCCCACATGTCATGTTTGACCTGGACCAGCCCCTGTTGACCTGCTGACGCCAGCATGAGGTCATGCTGACGCAGTAAAGTGTTTCTGGAATTTAAAATAAATCTTAATTGATTTATGAATTTCAGAAAATACTCAAAACTTCTAAAAATCATATAAAATCAACCGCAGCTCAGATGAAGATAATTTATATATGAAAAATGATCAGAAAAATCCAATCTTTCCAATGGCACTGTTTTCATGCATGTTTGAGCAAGTTAACCTTGTTGTATACATTAAAACATGATAACACACTTAATTAAATAATAGTTTGAATTCCCATTTGAATCTTTGATTCAAATAGGCTCAAACCCTTCTGGTTATAGTTGCATTAGCCCAAAACACATGCATCTTTCCATGTCATGAGCATGCATCATATTGTTGCATTTGTTTGTTTAATGATTGTATCCCCGGCATTCTCCGTGTTAGGTCATGCTCCCGAGGATACTCCTGCGTATCCAGCTGAAGAGCAGTACCCGACAACCACTCTGTTAGGCAAGCAATCATTGATCATTCCGATACAAACCCAATGTTCTCGCTCCTGCTCTCTTTTACTGCATTAAGGCAACAGCGTGTGAACTGCTACTTGCTGCGGTAGTTGAACCCTATTCCCTTGCATGACCTGTCATTGCCACAGTAAATAGTTGAAACCCACTAGCATGTGTAGGAGTTGATTGAGCCATGTGATGTGTGATCCACCATGCTATTTGCTTATGTTGCCTGCTATGCTTAGAGTTGTGTCAGGTCTGGTTCATCTGGGTGATGGATCAGAGTGAAATGATCATACCGGTAAAGAGAAGGAAGTGTGGAATACGCTTGGTAAAGGTATCGATGAAAGGCCATGTAGGAGTACGTGGTGGGTTGTTTCATTGGAACCGTACATAGGACCCGAGATCTGTATGTGTGGTTCAAGTTCCATTTACTACCATGCATTGGGCCCGAAACCAATGGACCCTCTCGGCTTATTAATTACCCTTGATCTCTGTCCAGGAGTTGCAACTAGTTTCTGGTGTTTATAGTTTACTGGAGGTCGTGCACAGCGCTGACCCTCGGGGTGGGTTGTGACGAGACAGGTACGTGGCACGGTGTACCGGTTGCCCGTTTGGTGACTCGGGAACCCTGTACACATCGTTTGGGGCCGTGAGCGACACCCCGGCCGGATCTCCCCACGGATGGAACCCAAATAGGCGATAAACCTAGACGAGAGACTTGAGTAGTCAGTCAGGTCGTGGCCGACACCCTCGCTGGGCTTCCGCTTGAAGGTTGCCGAGTACATGTCGAGTAAACAGCGATAAGTGGTGGGAGCGTGTGTGAAGAGGTACACCCCTGCAGGGTTATCAATCTATTCGAATAGCCGTTGTTCGTGGTACAGACTACTTGGTTACTCTTACAGTTCATAGACAAGTTGATGGATACTACTAAAAGCCTCAAGATAAGTGTGAGTGTCGTGGATGGCCCTTCCGTAGGATGACGGAAGAGGATCCTCGGTAGTGTATTGTTTTGGTGAGTAGAGGACTCGTGTTCGTAATAACATCTTGCAATCCGTTGAGAGTTGTAGTATAGGTTCGCCAAGAGTCAAAGCTGGCTTTCTGCTATAAACTCCACTGCCCCCTGTTGATAATGTTGCATGTATGATAGGTTCTGTGGTAAGACTTGCTGAGTACCTTTGTACTCATGTTTGGTTAATAACTGTTGCAGAGGAGAACCCTGCCCCTGCTGATGGGTTCTACATAGACGTTGACGTCGACGAGTAGCTTGACACCCAGACGGAGATCTGGAGCTTGTGAAGGGCCTTGTAGATAGTCAGGCTACACCAAGCCTATTTTATTTTCTAAGTTGTCTGTACTCAGACATGTAGCTTCCGCTTGTGCTTGTATGACTGTATGACTTGAGTGTTGGGTCATGTGACCCCTACCTGTATGAATATGTTATGTATGGCTCTTGGAGCCTCTTAAATAAAGTACTTTGAGTCATAGAGTTCTGTTGTGATGCAATGTTGTATTTGCACATATTGAGCATATTGTGTGTATGATTGAAATGCTTGGTATGTGTGGGATCCGACACCTAGTTGTTTTCCTTTGGTAGCCTATCTTACAGGGAAATGCCTCCTAGTGTCTCCAATGAGCCTTGGTAGCTTGCTACTGCTCGGAACACGTAGGCTGGCCGGCATGTGTCCTTCTTTGTTCCTGTATCTGTCCCTTAGGGGAAATGTCACGCGTTGTTCCTTTAAGTCCATGTAGCTTGCTACGACTTGGGTTCATACGTTGATGACCGAGACGTTCGTTGCTGGGTCATGGATGCCTGTCTCTGTAATTTAGTGCCACTTTTGGTTTATAACTAGCCATGTCGGCCCGGGTTCTCTGTCATATGGATGCTTGCGACACTGTCATATATGTGTGCCAAAATGCGCAAACGGTCCCGGGCCAGGTAAGGTGGCACCCGTGGAGTTACCGTGCGTGAGGCCGCAAAGTGATATGATGTGTTACAGCTAGATCGGTGTGACTTAGGATCGGGGTCCTGACAGCGTTGGTATCAGAGATGGACTGCCTGTAGGTTTCTCAAGCCAAACTGGTCGATGTTGAGTCTAGAAAAATTCTTAGTTATATGTAGGGGAATTGATTGTGGAAGGGAACGTAAGGCTCTTTTTACTCCTTTACCTTATGCCCTTCTGATCTGAGTCAGTCTATTCTTTCTACGGGGATTTAGGACTAGGCCTCTTATCCTTACTAGGTTCACGTGTTACTAATCCATAGACCCTTAGGATTGTTGGTTTCAAGCCTCAGTTCAGTTTCTATCCTTTTTAGTATGATGATTGTTGGACCCGGAACCTTGATATGGAATTATTGAGTGGTTATGCTATCATTTGTATGATGTCTCAAATCTTTGTTTGAGCATTTACAGTTGTTATGCTGCCCGATTTCTTCCAGAAACACTAATGCCTTGCATTACCTCGTGTTTCAGATGTCTGGCCGCACCCCTCACCAAGTGGTTCATTTGACTCGGTCCATTAATGTGCCCGGACACACGGCCATGCTAGTCCATGTGCTGACTGAGACCGGATATCGCTGGTATCCTGAGTACACCGTGGAGGAACAGTACCGGGATTTCAATCAGAGTCCGTATTTCTGCACAATCCGGATATACCCCTCATATCCCGGAGCTAACGACCCCATCCATTGGTCTTATGGACTCGGGATTACCATCGAGATGGCAGTACAGGATGCCGCCTATTCGATGATGACCATTCTCCGGGCTAGGCATGCAATGTTGCTGAACACTGAGTTCTGTTACATGCCAGCCTCACTTCCCGGAGAAGAAGGCTACTACACTGGTCTGTATACTGATGCTGCTCATGAAGAGCCACTGCTTCAGACTACTGTTCAGATGCTGGAGAATAGGGACCGTGAGGTCCGTGCCCTCCGAATGGAGCTGTATAACACTCGAGCCGCCCACTGGACTACTTTGACACGGCTTGCACCTGCTGTGCACGCCGGATATCTGGACATGCGGGATTTGTACCCCATGCGGACTCGTCTGCCTGATCGCATGGATTGGCGTGACGTTGGGGGTATTACACCTCCACGTGGGCGTCGGTTACCACCAGCATCGGGACTGAGGCCACATTCATGTCCCTATGGTCCACAGCCTTTGAGTGCTCGCGAGCTTCAAGATCCGTCTGTTCCACTTCCAGGCTACGGTGGTAATCTTTACGAAGATTACTACGGGACTGTCTGAGCTAGACCGTGGTAGTAGTAGTATTGTAGTAGTTGTATTTCCACAGTCCTGCGTGTCTTGTGGAATATGAATTAGTGTGTACTGAGTTCCGGAGGTGTAGTTAAATTATGTATAGGAGCTTGGAATGCCTCTGATGGGATGTATCGTCTTTCACCGCAGTTGTACTTTAGCCTTGGCTTGTACTAAACTATGTATGGTATGTATGACCACTTGTGTATATATAGCAGTTCCTATATTACCATGTCGTACGGATGAACATCTTTGCATTCCATGTCATCCATTACATTTTGCACTCCTATGTCAAATTTTTGCCATCCTTGTCTAAACCGTTGTTTTGTTTTCCTAGGATGGTCAACACTCGCAACACTCCTGCTGCTCAGGAGCAGGGTGAGGCTAGTGGGGCTAGAGATGGGAATCTGCCCCAGCCACCCTCCTTGGCGGAAGTTATGCTCGAGGCAGAACGGAACAAGAGAGAGACCAACCGTCTGCTGGAACGCATAGAGCAGAACACTGGGTTCCGCTAGAGGAATGACGTGGTGTCAATCAATGACTTTATCAAGATGTGCCCACCGAAGTTCCATCACTCCACTGAACCTCTGGATGCGGATGACTGGCTACGTAGTATCACCCACAAGCTACACTCTGCCTGTGTGGCCGAAGCTGACAAGGTTACCTACGCCGCGTACCATCTTGAGGGCCCTGCCAGTCTTTGGTGGGAGAACTTTGAAGCTATGCGTCCTGCTGGCCAAATCACTACTTGGGTTGAGTTCAGTGAGGCATTCCGTGAACATCACATTCCGGAAGGTCTCATGGATCGCAAGCGGGAGGAATTCTGCAATTTCACCCAGGGCCGGTTAATTGTGGATGGCTATAGTCGCGAGTTTGGCAACTTGGCACGCTATGCACCTGAGGAAGTATCCACCGATGCCAAGAAGCAGGCAAGGTTCCGCAAGGGACTCAGCCCTGAACTTCGCCGAGATCTACGTCTGCACGAGTGCACTTCCTTCCAGAAGTTGGTAAACAAGGCTATCAGTGCTGAAACGGGCCAGACCGACTTCGAGGCCACACGCAAGCATCCTCGTGACTTTGGTTCCTCATCCGGCTCTGGCTCTCACAAGCGCCGTGTGTGGGTTCCTAACACTGCTCTGCCACCCAAGTACGTACCGAGGCCATCCTATGAGGCGCCTCGCCCAACTCGACAACATGCACCTGATAGACCTATGGAGGACCATCTTCCAACTTTGCTCCACGCACTAGCACCGTGTCATGCTTCAAGTGTGGAGAACCGGGACACTACATGCGTGAGTGTCCTCAGAATCAACCAGGAAAACCCGTTGGCCGTGGTAAGCCAACCGGCAAGGTGAATTATGTCAAGCCAATCCCCACTGCACGTGGTCATGTCAACTATGTCTCTGCTGAGGAAGCTTATGAGGATCCTAACGTCGTCCTTGGTACGCTTCTCGTAAACTGCCATCCGGCATCTGTTCTTTTCGATACTGGAGCATCCCATTCGTTCATATCTGAGAGCTATGCTCGAATGCACAACATGACTTTTTGTGACATGCCTACTTCCATGGTTATTCAAACTCCTGGTTCAAAGTGGAAAACCTTTAGGGTAAGCCATGGAAATGAAATCCTTGTCGATAGACTTGTTTTCCTTGCATCTTTAATCGCTCTCAAGTCCTCGGACATAAACATCATTTTGGGTATGGATTGGATGACAACTCATTACGCCAAGATTGATTGCTATACTAGGACCGTTCAACTTACGCATCCATCCGGTAAGATAGTCAATGTCTTGACCCGAATGGCTGAGCGTCAGCTCTACTCTCTTAATGCCAGCCCTCTACCAGAACTCGAAGATATCCCGATAGTCCGTGACTTTCCGGATGTTTTTCTAGAAGAACTGCCAGGAATTCCACCTGACAGAGATGTCGAGTTCGTGATAGATCTTATTCCAGGAACTGTCCCAATCTCTAGGAGACCTTATAAGATGGCACCACTAGAATTAGCTGAGCTAAAGAAACAACTCGATGAGTCCTTGCAGAAAGGTTTCATCCGTCCTAGTTCTTCCCCTTGGGCTTGCCCCGTCCTCTTCGTCAAGAAGAAGGATGGAACGGAGCGGATGGTTGTAGATTACCGACCTGTCAATCTGGTCACCATAAAGAACAAGTATCCGCTCCCCAGGATCAACGACCTGTATGATCAGCTCGCTGGATCCTCAGTCTTCTCTAAGGTGGATTTGAGGTTGGGTTACCATCAAATCAAAATCAAGAACGGGGACATTCCTAAAACGGCTTTTGTTACTCGTTATGGTCAATATGAGTACATCGTCATGTCCTTCGGGTTAACCAATGCCCCAGCTACCTTTTCCCGGTTAATGAATTCTATATTCATGGAGTACTTGGATAAATTCGTCGTGGTATACCACGATGATATACTCATTTACTCCAAGAACAAGGAAGATCATGCCGAGCATTTAAGGCTGGTATTGACGAAACTTCGAGAGCACCGCCTTTATGCCAAATTCTCCAAATGTGAATTTTGGTTGCCGGAAGTAACTTATCTAGGTCATGTGATCTCTGGCAAGGGTATTGCTGTCAATCCCGAGCGAGTTCAAGCCGTCCTTGATTGGACTCCTCCTGAATCGGTCAAGCAAGTTAGGAGTTTTCTTGGCTTAGCGAGCTATTGCCGACGCTTCGTCGAGAATTTCTCCAAGGTTGCTAAACCTCTAACTGAGCTCCTCAAGAAAGATAAAAAGTTTGAGTGGACCCCACAATGCGAGTCCAGTTTTCAGGAACTGAAAAGACGCCTGACATCTGCACCTGTACTGGTACCACCAGACTTTTCCAAGGATTTTATAATCTATTGCGACGCCTCGCGACAAGGACTAGGTTGCATACTCATGCAAGATCGTCAAGTGATTGCATACGCATCTCGACAGTTGCGACCACCTGAGGATAACTATCCTACTCATGATCTAGAGCTTGCAGCCGTAGTCCATGCACTCAAAACATGGCGACATTACCTCCTTGGTAATCGCTGTGAAATCTTCACTGATCACCAAAGTTTGAAGTACATCTTCACCCAACCGGATCTAAATCTCAGGCAAAGACGTTGGGTTGAGTTGCTCACAGATTACGATTTAGGAATCACTTATACCCCTGGGAAGGCCAATGTCATGGCTGATGCACTAAGTCGTAAGTCTTATTGTAACAACTTGATGTTGCAACAAGGGCAACCACTTCTCCACGAGGAATTTCGTAAGCTTAACCTTCACATTGTTCCTCGAGGATTCCTTTCCACCTTGGTGGCGGAACCTACCCTTACGGATCAGGTCATCAAAGCACAGAAGGTTGATCCCGGAATTTCCCGTATTAAGAGGAACATCAAGAAAGGAGTCGCGGGATGTTTCTCAATTAATGATCAAGGAGTTTTATTCTTTGGCAACCGTTTAGTGGTTCCTAAAGTACGAAACCTGAGACGTTTGATCCTTAAAGAGGCTCATGAATCTCCTCTCACAATTCATCCCGGTAGTACCAAAATGTATCAGGACCTACGTCAGAGATTCTGGTGGACTAGGATGAAGAGAGAAATCGCTCACTTCATTGCTAACTGCGACGTTTGTCGTCGAGTTAAAGCAGAGCATCAACGGCCTGCTGGCACCCTTCAACCTTTAGCTATTCCTGAATGGAAATGGGACAAAGTCGGTATGGACTTCATTACCGGGTTTCCCAGGACCAGGAAAGGGAATAATGCTATCTTCGTCGTTATCGACCGCCTCTCTAAAGTTGCTCATTTCCTGCCTGTTCGAGAGAGTATTACCGCTAGCCAGCTAGCAGACTTGTATGTCTCTCGGATAGTATCACTTCATGGTGTGCCATTGGAGATTAACTCAGACCGTGGAAGTCTTTTCACTTCACGATTTTGGGAAAGTTTCCAGAATGCCATGGGAACTCATCTCTCCTTCAGTACCGCCTTCCATCCCCAGTCAAGTGGTCAAGTGGAACGAGTCAATCAAATTCTGGAAGACATGCTTCGAGCCTCTGTCATCTCTTTCGGTATGGATTGGGAGAAGTGTCTTCCATTTGCCGAATTTGCTTATAACAATAGTTATCAAGCCAGCCTGGGTAAAGCCCCCTTCGAAGTTCTATATGGACGAAGGTGTCAAACACCTCTTAACTGGTCAGAAACCGGGGAAAGACAATTCTTTGGCCCGGATATGATCCAGGAAGCAGAAGACCAAGTTCGCATCGTTCGTGAGAAATTGAAAACAGCCCAGTCTCGCCAGAAGAGCCAATATGATAGTCATCATAAGGCTATGACTTTTGAAGTCGGCGATAAGGCTTACCTTCGGGTTACTCCTCTTAAGGGAACCCATCGCTTCGGTATCAAAGGCAAATTGGCCCCTCGTTACATCGGTCCTTTTCGCATTCTTGCCAAACGAGGAGAAGTTGCCTACCAATTGGAACTACCTCCGCACCTATCCAGAGTTCATGACGTGTTCCACGTTTCTCAACTCAGGCGTTGCTTCTCGGATCCTATCCGCGGAGTGGACCACGAAACACTTGATCTCCAGGACAATCTCACATATCGAGAATACCCCGTTCATATTCTTGATCAAACCAAGCGCACCACTCGACGCCACAATATCAAGTTTCTCAAGGTTCAATGGTCACATCATTCCGAGAGTGAAGCTACTTGGGAAAGGGAGAATCGTCTTCGACTTGAGTACCCCACCCTCTTTCCGGAGGAACCCGAATCTCGGGACGCGATTCTTTTAAGTGGGGGTGAGTTGTCACATCCCTAGTTAGTACTTGCATTAGGACTAGCTAGAGTGTGCATCATGTCTACTTATCAAAGAAACTTGAAATGGGAATGACAGAAACCCCAGCACCCCTCCCCTAACAACTAGGGTTTGATAAAATCTTTTCCAATGTACCCAAAATGCCCTTCAAAAATGTTCATCATTTCTGCCTTGGTCCTAAACCTCTGCCAAAAATGGTGCACAATTTTATAGGACCTCTAAGGTCTTTGGATTAAATCATATGGTATTTGTATTTGGGCATTTAAATGCTATAAAATATTTTAAATGCTCAAATAATCATAAACTATAATGTTCCATGCTGTTCATATTATATACAGTGGGCATGGCAAGTTTTATGAGTTATAAAAATGTTCTGGCATTTTTATTAATTAAACAAAGTTGCAAAAGAAATGAAACAGAAAAGAAATAGGAAAAAGAAAAGAGAGAAAGAACTTACCTTGAGCCCAGCACTGTTGCAGGCCGGCCCAGCCCACCAGCGCCGCTTCTGTCGCCTTCCTCCTCGCGCCAGAAGGCAGCGCGCGTGGCCACCGCGCGCCGGCACGCGCCCGGCCACCTCCAGCCTGCCTGCGTCCCCGACGGCCTGGACGTCTCCCTGCGTCGCCACGCAGCTGCCCCGACCCCTCTCTCATTTCCCCTCGTCTCCATCGCCTTCCCCTGGCTCTCTTCCTCTCATCACCGAGGCCGCCCGTCGCCGCCGTTCCCCGTTGCCGCACTTAGAGTCTCCCCCTCGTCTCGTGAGAGTGTCCAGAAGGATCGCCGCGAAGCCCTCTTCCTCCTCGCTGAGCCACGGATCGCCGGGAGCCCTGCAACGCCTTCACGCCGTCGTCCCCAACCTCGGATCGCTGAAGCACCTCGCCGTCGATTAAGGAGCTGCAGAGCGTCCCCGACCTCTCCGTCGAGCTCGCTAGCACCGCTGTGAGCCCCTACGCCGAATCCCTCCCTCCCCCGCTTCGTTTGCACCGTGTAGCTGCTGCTCCGCTGAACACCGAAACCCGCCGCCGCCGTGCTTGCTACCGGTGATGCTCCGGTGACCATTTGGTCACGGACGCACGTCCATCTCGCTCGCCGCAACATGTAGATGAGCTAGGTACCACGCACGCATCGCCTAGGCCACCGCAGCCGCGTTTCCACACACGCCCGAACGCCGACCGCCGCTGTCGAGCTCGTTGCCGTCGCCTCCGGCCACCACAGGCCTGACGACCACCACCATTCGACGCGCAACGACGAGGGCACTCCAACGCGCCCAACCGCAGCTCAAACCGTGCCCTGTAGGCGAGATCCGAAGCTCGCCGCCGTGTTTTACCTCGCCGGCGTCACTTCGTCGGCGAGTTTGACTCATTTGACCCGGGGGTTGACCAACCCTGGGTCACTGACGTGTGGGCCACCCCACCCCTAATTAGCTAGTTTAATTAAGTAAATGCTAATTAAATCAGTTAGTTAGTTTAGTCACTGACCCGTGGGCCCAGGCCCCACTGACAGCTAATTAGTTCCTAGCTTAACACTAATTAACTTTGTTAATTAGCTGTGACACTGACATGTCGGGCCCACATGTCATGTTTGACCTGGACCAGCCCCTGTTGACCTGCTGACGCCAGCATGAGGTCATGCTGACGCAGTAAAGTGTTTCTGGAATTTAAAATAAATCTTAATTGATTTATGAATTTCAGAAAATACTCAAAACTTCTAAAAATCATATAAAATCAACCGTAGCTCAGATGAAGATAATTTATATATGAAAAATGATCAGAAAAATCCAATCTTTCCAATGGCACTGTTTTCATGCATGTTTGAGCAAGTTAACCTTGCTGTATACATTAAAACATGATAATGCACTTAATTAAATAATAGTTTGAATTCCCATTTGAATCTTTGATTCAAATAGGCTCAAACCCTTCTGGTTATAGTTGCATTAGCCCAAAACACTTGCATCTTGCCATGTCATGAGCATGCATCATATTGTTGCATTTGTTTGTTTAATGATTGTATCGCCGGTATTCTCCGTGTTAGGTCCTGCTCCCGAGGATACTCCTGCGTATCCAGCTGAAGAGCAGTACCTGACAACCACTCTGTCAGGCAAGCAATCATTGATCATTCCGATACAAACCCAATATTCTCGATCCTGCTCTCTTTTACTGCATTAAGGCAACAACGTGTGAACTGCTACTTGCTGCGGTAGTTGAACCCTATTCCCTTGCATGACCTGTCATTGCCATAGTAAATAGTTGAAACCCACTAGCATGTGTAGGAGTTGATTGAGCCATGTGATGTGTGATCCACCATGCTATTTGCTTATGTTGCCTGCTATGCTTAGAGTTGTGTCAGGTCTGGTTCATCTGGGTGATGGATCAGAGTGAAATGATCATACCGGTAAAGAGAAGGAAGTGTGGAATACGCTTGGTAAAGGTATCGATGAAAGGCCATGTAGGAGTACGTGGTGGGTTGTTTCATTGGAACCGTACATAGGACGCGAGATCTGTATGTGTGGTTCAAGTTCCAGTTACTACCATGCATTGGGCCCAAAACCAATGGACCCTCTCGGCTTATTAATTACCCTTGATCTCTGTCCAGGAGTTGCAACTAGTTTCTGGTGTTTATAGTTTACTGGAGGTCGTGCACAGTGCTGACCCTCGGGGTGGGTTGTGATGCGACAGGTACGTGGCACGGTGTACCAGTTGCCCGTTTGGTGACTCGGGAACCCTGTACACATCGTTAGGGGCCGTGAGCGACACCCCGGCCGGATCTCCCCACGGATGGAACCCAAATAGGCGATAAACCTGGACGAGAGACTTGAGTAGTTAGTCAGGTCGTGGCCGACACCCTCGCTGGGCTTCCGCTTGAAGGTTGCCGAGTACATGTCGAGTAAACGGCGATAAGTGGTGGGAGTGTGTGTGAAGAGGTACACCCCTGCAGGGTTATCAATCTATTCGAATAGCCGTTGTTCGCGGTACGGACTACTTGGTTACTCTTACAGTTCATAGACAAGTTGATGGATACTACTAAAAGCCTCAAGATAAGTGTGAGCGCCGTGGATGGCCCTTCCGTAGGATGACGGAAGAGGATCCTCGGTAGTGTATTGTTGTGGTGAGTAGAGGACTCGTGTTCGTAATAACATCTTGCAATCCGTTGAGAGTTGTAGTATAGGTTAGCCAAGAGTCAAAGCTGGCTTTCTGCTATAAACTCCACTGCCCCCTGTTGATAATGTTGCATGTATGATAGGTTCTGTGGTAAGACTTGCTGAGTACCTTTGTACTCATGTTTGCTTAATAACTGTTGCAGAGGAGAACCCTGCCCCTGCTGATGGGTTCTACATAGACGTTGACATCGACGAGTAGCTTGACACCCAGACGGAGATCTGGAGCTTGTGAAGGGCCTTGTAGATAGTCAGGCTACACCAAGCCTGTTTTATTTTCTAAGTTGTCTGTACTCAGACATGTAGCTTCCGCTTGTGCTTGTATGACTGTATGACTTGAGTGTTGGGTCATGTGACCCCTACCTGTATGAATATGTTATGTATGGCTCTTGGAGCCTCTTAAATAAAGTACTTTGAGTCATAGAGTTCTGTTGTGATGCAATGTTGTATTTGCACATATTGAGCATATTGTGTGTATGATTGAAATGCTTGGTATGTGTGGGATCCGACACCTAGTTGTTTTCCTTTGGTAGCCTATCTTACAGGGAAATGCCTCCTAGTGTCTCCAATGAGCCTTGGTAGCTTGCTACTGCTCGGAACACGTAGGCTGGCCGGCATGTGTCCTTCTTCGTTCCTGTGTCTGTCCCTTAGGGGAAATGTCACGCGTTGTTCCTTTAAGTCCATGTAGCTTGCTACGACTTGGGTTCATACGCTGAGGACCGACACGTTCGTTGCTGGGTCATGGATGCCTGTCTCTGTAATTTAGTGCCACTTTTGGTTTATAACTAGCCATGTCGGCCCGGGTTCTCTGTCATATGGATGCTAGCGACACTGTCATATACGTGTGCCAAAATGCGCAAACGGTCCCGGGCCAGGTAAGGTGGCACCCGTGGAGTTACCGTGCGTGAGGCCGCAAAGTGATATGACGTGTTACAGCTAGATTGGTGTGACTTAGGATCGGGGTCCTGACACCATCCACCAGCTGGTCTCCAACACCGTATGGAGACGATCCTCGGCGCCAAATCGCAGGCCGACGTCATGGACCATTTGGCACAGCCGCTGGCCGGTCGCGCGCATCGCCGCCATGGGTCTGGAGTGAGCTCTTTTGCGCTTAGTGTAGGTGCTTAGGAAAATTCTTAGGTGCGTACGATGTGGTAGATGCATTGGAATGGAGGGGCGCCTTTATATGAGGGCAAACTGCGTTGCATTCACATCGTGCAGCCTCTTTTCCCGGTTCTCCTCCCATTACTTCTCTCATGCATTAATTGAAGGAGGATGCATTGACCGTTCAACATTTGGGAACCGCTACTCCCTCCCTCGTCTGCATTGACCCGTATCAGGAACTGCGCCGTCCACTGTCAAATCGAATAGTACTGCGCCACCCGCTGCACGCCCGGCTGAACACGCCTCCTCGCCTCCATCAAACCCCTTCGTTAAACCCGCTTGCAAACCGAGAAACCTACTCCGGCCACACGTCAGTTCATGAGTGGGCTGGAATTAAACGCAACACCGGCCGAGCTCCTCCCGTCCGCCGTCAGTTTAAACGAGGCCAAACGCCGGCCAAGCTCCTACCGTCCGCCTTCTATTTACATGAGGCCAGACAGACAGCAGGCAATAATCGCACCCCTCCGCCGCTCCCCCATCTCCTCCTTCACCATTTTCTCCACTCTTCCGATGGCTTCCGAGGAGACTTTCTCCGGCATATTACCCGGCTGGGTGGCCCGCCGAGCCCTCCGGATACGGGCGAGGCCGTCCGGTGCTTCACCAACCTCGCTAGGTCCGACGGAGCCAGTTGCCGCCCCAAGCAGGCACGTGGTTCAGTAACTCGTCTCTCCAGTTCAGCTCGATGAGGAGTGGCGAGTTGCTCCATGTCGACATGGTGGTGAGCACACCAGTACAGGCGTCGTCGCTGCCGCATCGTACTACGCCACCAGTGTATGCGGTGCCGCACCTCCCGTGTCTGTGGGCACGCCTCCCGTGCCTGCGGCAGCGCCATGCAGGCAGAGACAGAAGCCGAGTGCATGGAGAGCAACGAGTCGGTGGCCAGCTTCTCCGTGTCCGCCGCCATCATCAAGGAGAAGTAGAACACGGGAGGCCGCCGCCACTTGGGTCCCATGAAGGCCACCGCCGAGGCGACAACTGCGCATTCAGGTGGTTTCTTTGCTTCTTCATCTCTTCCGAGGACCTTCGTCGACCCCACAAAGTGTTGCCCGACATGAGGAAGACAAAGGGCTCGGCGGGCGGCCATTTAGATTATGTACTCCCTCTCCAGCTGGTGGGAAATTTTTGTTCTAAGAATGGATAAATTGTATGTATCTATAACTAAAATAAGTCTAGATACATCCATTTCTTGGACAAGTATTTCCGGACAGAGGGAGTATTAATTATACCAACAGAGCCGGATTGGCACCGCTTAGTTCATCTAAATGTAATAAAATCCATCATGTTTATATGAAGATCCGGCTTTTTTATATGAAACCCATCATGCTTATATGAAATCAGTCCGTGTTTGCATGAATTTCATCTAGTTGGTTAGAGTTGTGAAAATGTATGCCGCTGGCGTTTGATGTCGTCCTCCGCGAAAGGAAGCGGGAGGAAATTTGTTGGCTGTCGTTGGAGATGCTTTTATGCTGGAAATAATAGAGTGACATCCAATCCATTTGAGTTAATTGCGTGTATGATTGTCCCACTATAAAAAGTTAATTGCATGTACAGTGTACACTGATGACCCACAAGTGTAGGGGATCTATCGTAATCCTTTCGATAAGTAAGAGTGTCTAACCCAACGAGGCGCAGAAGGAAATGATAGGCAGTTTTCAAGTAAGGTATTTTCGGCAAGCACTGAAATTATAGGTAACATATAGTTTTGTGATAAGATAATTGGTAGCAAGTAACAAACGGTAAAAGTAAATAGGTGCAGCAAGGTGGCCCAATCCTTTTTGTAGCAAAGGACAAGCCTGGACAAACTCTTATGCAAGGTAAAGCACTCCCAAGGACATAAGGGAATTATCGTCAAGCTAGTTTTCATCACGATCATTTGACTCGTTCGGTACTTTGATAATTTGGTATGTGGGTGGACCGGTGCTTGGGTGCTGTCCTTACTTGGACAAGCCTCCCACTTATGATTAACCTCTAATGCAAGCATCCGCAACTACAGAATAAGTATTAAGGTAAACCTAACCATAGCCTGAAACATATGGATCCAAATCAGCCCCTTACGAAGCAACGCATAAACTAGGGTTTAAGCTTCTGTCACTCTAGCAACCCATCATCTACTTATTACTTCCCAATGCCTTCCTCTAGGCCCAAATAATGGTGAAGTGTCATGTAGTCGACGTTCACATGAGACCACTAGAGGAGAGACAACATACATCTCATCAAAATATCGAACGAAGACCAAACTCACATGACTACTGATAGCAAGACTTCTCCCATGTCCTCAGGAACAAAAGTAACTACTCACAAGACATAATATTGTTCATGATCAGAGGGGTATTAATATGCATAATGGATCTGAACATATGATCTTCCACCAAATAAACCAACTAGCATCAACTACAAGGAGTAATCAACACTACTAGCAACCCGCGGGTACCAATCTGAGGTTTGGATACAAAGATTGGATACAAGAGATGAACTAGGGTTTGAGAGGAGATGGTGCTGGTGAAGATGTTGATGAAGATAGCCCTCCCCAAGATGGGAGAGCTGTTGGTGATGACGGTGGTGACGATTTCCCCCTCCCGGAGGGAAGTATCCCCGGCAAAACAGCTCTGCCGGAGCCCTAGATTGGTTTCCGCCTCGGTCCCGCCTCGAGATGGCGGCGTCTGGTACCGAAAGCCTCCTCCTTATTTTTTTCAGGTCAAAACGCTTCATATAGGAGAAGATGGGCACCTGGGGCCCACCGGCTGGCCCTCGAGGCAGGGGGAGCGCCCTGGGAAGGGGGTGCCCCCCACCCTCAAGGCCAGCCAGTGGCCCCTCTCGTGGATTTCTTCTGCCAGATATTTTTTATATTTTCCGAAAAATGTTCTGTGGAGTTTCGGGGCTTTTGGAGTTGTGCAAAATAGGTTTCCAGAGTTTGCTCCTTTTCCAGCCCAGAATTCCAGCTGCCGGCATTCTCCCTCTTCACGTAAACCTTGCAAAATAAGAGAGAAAAGACATAAGTATTGTGACAAAACATGTATGAACAGCCCATAATGCAATAAATATCAACTTATAAGCATGATGCAAAATGGACGTATCAACTCCCCCAAGCTTAGACCTCGCTTGTCCTCAAGCGAAAGCCAATATCGAAAAATATGTCCACATGTTTAGAGATAGAGGTGTCGATAAAAACAGAATACGGACATGGGGGCATCATGATCATTCTTATAACAGCAACTTACATAAATATAGTCATACGATCATTATGCTAAAGTAACAATTCATCCACAATATCAAGTATGCATCATAAACTTCATTGGAAACTAACAAACTTTGGTCTCGGTCATTGAGGCAATTGCAATTTATCGTAACATCGGAAAGAGTCAATATAAGAGCTTTTCAGATAGCCTACATACTCAACTATCATATAGTCTTTCACAATTGCTCACACTCACGCAATACTTATGTTTATGGAGTTTTAATCAGACACAGAGAAAGATAGGGGCTTATGGTGTTGCCTCCCAACCTTTTACCTCAAGGGTAATGTCAACAGTAATAGATCATGAAAACTTACATCCAAGTGGGCATATATGTCAGGATCTTTCCAACACAATGTGCTTGCCAAAGGATAAAATGGAAAAAGGAAAGGTGGATTTCACCTTGACACTTATAAGACAAGAATAAATGATAGGCCCTTCGCAGAGGGAAGCAGAGGTTGTCATGTGTTTTTATGGTTGGATGCACAAAGTCTTAGCATAGAAGAACTTCGCTTTATATTTCCACTTGTGATAAGGACCTTTATTATGCAGTCAGTCGCTTTTATTACTCCCATATCACAAGCTCATATAAAGCTAATTTCTCCCACACTAATAAATCATACATATTTTAGCGGGTTTACAACATGACAACTTACTTGGAAGGATCTTTCTCAATCCATAGGTAGGTATGATGGACTCTCATTGCAAAACAAGGTTTAAGGATATATGGAAGCACAAGTAGTATCTCTACTTAGTACGAGGAGTTTTGGCTAGCATGAGGGAGAAAGGCAAGCTCAACATGTTGGAAGATCCATGACAATATACTTTATTTCGGATATAAGAAGACATAACCCATTATGTTGTCTTCCTTGTCCAACATCAACTCTTTAGCATGTCATACTTTAATGAGTGTTCACAATTATAAAAGATGTCCAAGATAGTATATTTGTATGTGAAGCCTCTCTTCTTTTATTACTTCCTATTAATTGCAACGATGACCAAAACTATGTTTGTCACCTCCCAACAACTTTTATTTATCATACTCTTGTATGTGAAGTCATTACTTCCCATAAGATCGATATGATCTCTTTGATTCTCTTTTTTGTTTTCTTTCTTATTATCATGACCAAGGTGAGGAAATCGAGCCCTTGACTCAACACTAATCTTTATTATATAGCTCACGGACTCGATTACAAAGGATAAAGCTCACAAAGCAAAAGCTCACAACTAGATCATGCTAACTTTATTCTAATAGATCAAGATACTACCAAAAGGATCGAACTAAGTAAAACAGTAAAGATAGGAGTGATGGTGATAAGATACCGGGGTCACTCCCCCAAGCTTGGCAGTTGCCAAGGGGAGTGCCTATACCCATATGATTATGTCTCCTTCTTCGGGGTTGGTGATGATGACTTCTTCCTCAGCTTACGCTTAAGGGCAGAATTTTGCTCTTTCAGATCATTGATCTCTTGCTCAAGGTTTAATATCTTCTTGCATAATGCCTGCTTGTTTTCCTGCAAGAGGTTAAAAGGGATAAATTTGGTCTTAGGTTTCTTTACTCTCTCGGGGAGGCTCGACTTTTTGAACTCCACATGCATGTCCCCCGGTTGAGGTAGTGGGACTTCGTCTTCATCCGAGCTAGTCCAATCCTTCCTCTTTGAATCATGGTCCTCTTCTTCCTCCGTGGTCCAACCATAATGCTCCAAATCACCATAGACCTTAGGGCCAGCAAGGGAATCAGCCACATAGCTTTCTCCCTTCGAATCCTGGGACGACATGTTGCCCTTATCTGTGGCAGAAAAGGCTTGAAACGAAAACAGAGGATTTCTGCGTGATACAGAGGTCAAAACCTTCGGGAGTATATATAATGAATTTTTCCTGAACGAAAGGAGTAACCCACAAGAAAACAGAGTCCAGGGGACAGACGGGGTGCCCTCGAGGCAGGGGAGCGCGCCCCCTACCCTCGAGGAGGCCCCGTGTCTCCTCCGGACTGCGGTTTATTTTCCTATTTTTCTAAATATTCCAAAATGGAGAAAAATTACCTTTATAGTTGTTTTGGAGTCTATTTACTTACCGTATCACGTACCTCTTCCTTTTCGAAGGCTAAATCGTTCTGGAAAGTGTCCCTTATGTATTCCTCTGGGGTTATGGTTTCAATAATATTAGTTTCAACATTTATAGGATTACCTGAGATATAATGTTTGATCCTTTGACCATTAACCACCTTCGGATTTGTGCCTTCGAAGTTGTTGATCTTTATGGCACCAGAATGATAGACCTCCTCGATAATGTAAGGTCCTTCCCACTTGGAGAGAAGTTTTCCTGCAAAAAATCTTAAACGAGAGTTGTATAGCAAAACATAATCACCTACGTTAAACTCACGCTTTTGTATCCTTTTGTCATGCCATCTTTTAACTTTTTCTTTATATAACTTGACATTCTCGTAGGCCTCGGTTCTCCATTCATCGAGACAGCTAATATCAAATAGCCTCTTTTCACCGGCAAGTTTGAAATCATAGTTGAGCTCTTTGATAGCCCAATATGCCTTATGTTCTAGCTCAAGAGGTAAGTGACAAGCTTTTCCATATACCATCTTATATGGAGACATACCCATAGGATTTTTGTATGCATTTCTATAGGCCCATAATGCATCATCTAGTTTCTTGGACCAATTCTTTCTAGACCTATTAACTTTCTTTTGCAAGATTAATTTCAACCCCTATTACTTAGTTCTACTTGACCACTAGTCTGTGGGTGATAAGGTGATGCAATTCTATGGTTGACATCGTACTTAGCAAGCATCTTACGGAAAGCACCATAAATAAAATGTGAACCACCATTAGTCATTAGATATCTAGGGACTCCAAACCTCGGAAATATAACTTCTTTAAGCATTTTAATAGAAGTGTTATGATCAACTCTACTAGTTGGAATAGCTTCTACCCACTTAGTAACGTAATCAACAGCAACTAGGATATGTGTGTACCCATTAGAGGAAGGAAAAGGTCCGATATAATCAAAGCCCCAAACATCAAATGGTTCAATAACAAGTGAATAATTCATAGGCATTTCTTGACGTCTACTAATATTACCGATTCTTTGACATTCATCGCATGATAAGACAAACTTACGGGCATCCTTGAAGAGAGTAGGCCAGTAAAAACCGGATTACAATACCTTGTGTGCAGTTCTGTCTCCCGCATGGTGTCCTCCGTAAGATTCGGAGTGGCACTTGCGTAGGATTTGTTCCTGTTCATGCTTAGCTACACAACGCCTAATAATACCATCTACTCCTTCTTTATAAAGATGTGGGTCATCCCAAAAGTAATGTCTCAAATCATAGAAGAACTTTTTCTTTTGCTGGTATGTGAAGCTAGGAGGTATAAACTTAGCAACGATATAATTAGCATAATAAGCATACCATGGAGCAGTACGAGAAGTACTTATGACAACTAGTTGTTCATCAGGAAAGCTATCATCAATAGGTTGTGGGTCATCAAGTATATTCTCTAACCTAGACAAGTTATCTGCTACGGGGTTCTCAGCTCCCTTCCTATCAATAATATGCAAGTCAAATTCTTGCAGCAATAGAACCCATCTAATAAGTCTAGGTTTAGCATCTTTCTTTTCCATAAGGTATTTGATATCAGCATGATCAGTGTGAATAGTTACTTTAGAATCAACGATGTAGGGTCTAAACTTATCACAAGCAAACACAACTGCTAAAAATTATTTCTCAGTGGTGGCATAATTTCTTTAGGCACTATCCAGAGTTTTACTAGCATACTGGATATCATTCAATTTCTTATCAACTATTTGCCCTAGAACAACTCCTACAGCATAGTCACTAGCATCGCACATAATCTCAAAGGGTAAATTCCAGTCAGGAGGCTAGACAATAGGTGCAGAGATCATTGCTTTCTTAAGTATTTCAAATGCTTCTAGACAATCATCATCAAAGACAAAAGGAATATCTTTCTGTAAGAGATTAGTCAGATGCCTAGAGATTTTGTAGAAGTCCTTAATGAACCTCTTATAAAACCAGGCATGACCAAGGAAACTTCGTATACCTTTGATATCCTTAGGGCATGGCATCTTTTCAATAGCATCAACTTTAGCTTTGTCAACTTCGATACCCCTTTCAGAAATTTTATGTCCCAAGACAATGCCTTCATTAACCATAAAGTGGCACTTCTCCCAATTCAAGACAAGGTTAGTGTCTTCACATCTCTGCAAAACTCGATCAAGGTTGCTTAAGCAATCATCAAAAGAAGTTCCGTAAACGGAGAAATCATCCATGAATACCTCAACAATCTTTTCACAAAAGTCAGAGAATATAGCCATCATGCATCTTTGAAAGGTAGTAGGTGCATTACATAAACCAAAATGCATACGTCTATAAGCAAAGGTACCGAAAGGACAAGTAAAGGTGGTATTTTCTTGATCCCCCTTTGACACAGGTATTTGAGAGAAACCAGAATAACCATCTAGAAAGCAGAAATGAGTATGTTTGGATAACCTTTCTAGCATTTGATCAATGAATGGCAATGGGTAATGATCTTTCTTAGTAGCTTTATTTAACTTGTGAAATCAATTACCATCCTATAACCTGTAACTATTCGTTGCGGGATCAATTCATCTTTATCATTGGGGACAACAGTCATACCTCCTTTGTTAGGAACGCAATGGACACGACTTACCCACTGGCTATCATCAATGGGATAGATAATACCTGCCTCTAGAAGCTTTAGAATTTCCTTCCTTACCACTTCTTTCATCTTAGGATTTAACCGTCGCTAATGATCAATAATTGGCTTAGCATTTTCTTCCAATTTTATCTTGTATTGACATATAGTGGGACTAATGCCTTTAAGATCATCCAGAGTATATCCAATAGTAGCTCGGTGCTTCTTTAGAGTTTTCAATAATCCTTCTTCTTCTTGCTCTGAAAGGTTAGCACTAATAATAACAGGATATATCTTCTTTTCATGAAGATAAACATACTTAAGATTATCAGGTAAAGGTTTAAGTTCAAACACGGGATCACCCTTGGGTGGAGGAGGATCCCCTAGGATTTCAACAGGCAAGTTGTTTTTCAATATGGGTCCCTATGTAAGGAATATTTCATCTATCTCCCTTCTCTCATTCATTTGCATATCATTTTCATGGTCTAACAAGTATTGTTCTAAAGGATCATTAGGTGGCACGGCAATAGAAGCGAGACCAATAAGTTCATCCTTACTGGGTGGTGCCTTTTCAAGGGGTTGTCTACGGAATTTAGCAAAGTTAAAATCATGAGACATATCCCCTAGTACGACAGTGACAATGTCTTTCACACAGTCTATCTTGGCATTAACAATATTCAAGAAGGGTCTACCAAATATAATGGGGCAGAAAGCATCTTGTGGGGAACTAAGAATAAGAAAATCAGCAGGGTATTTAACCTTCCCACACAGAACTTCAATATCTGTAACAATCCCAACTGGTGAAATAGTATCTCTATTAGCAAGTTTAATAGTAACATCAATCCCTTCTAACTCAACAGGTGCAATATCATGCATAATTTCGTTATACAAATCAAGAGGGATAATACTCGCACTAGCACCTACGTCACATAAACCATGATATCAATGATCTCCTATCTTAACAGAGATAACGGGTAAGCCCACAACAGGTTTATGTTTATTCCTAGCATTGGGTTTGGCTATTCTAGCACTCTCCTCTTGGAGATAAATAACATGTCCGTCTAAAACTTTTACCAAGAGATCTTTAACCATAGCAACACTAGGTTCAACTTTGATTTTCTCAAAGGGTGTAGGTGTTCTAGTATTACTCTTATGAACTACAGTTGAAGCTTGAGCATGATCCTTTATCCTAATAGGGAAAGGTGGCTTCTCAATATAAGCGGTAGGTAAAACATGATCAACATTACAAGTGATAGTTTTTTCTTCAACTTTAACAGGTTCAACTACTTTAACTTCAATAGGGGATGGTATTTAAACCACTTCTCCTTGGGGAGATCAACATGAGTAGCAAAGGATTCACAAAAAGAAGCTACTATCTTAGAGTCAAGTCCATATTTAGTGCTAAACTCACGAAAAACATCGGTATGCATAAAAGCTTTAACACAATCAAACTTGGGGGTCATACCTGACTCCTTACCTTCATCGAGGTCCCAATCTTCGGAGTTGCGTTTAATTCTCTCCAATAAATCCCATTTGAAGTCAATAGTTTTCATCATATAAGAGCCAGAACAAGAAGTATCGAGCATGGAGCGATTATAATGAGAAAGCCGAGCATAAAATTTTTGAATGATCATTTCTCTTGAGAGCTCATGATTGGGGCATGAATATAACATTGACTTAAGCCTCCACCAAGCTTGAGCGATGCTTTATACTTCACGAGGCCAGAAATTATAAATATAATTACGATCATGATGAACCTGGTGCATAGGGTAGAACTTCTGATGAAATTCCAACTTCAGACGATTATAGTTCCAAGATCCCATATCATCGCATAGCCTAAACCATGTCAATGCATCTCCCTTGAAAGATAAAGGGAAGAACTTCTTCTTGATAACATCCTCGGGCATACCTGCAAGCTTAAACAATCCACAAACTTCATCCACATAGATTAGATGTAAATCGGGGTGAAGTGTTCGGTCTCTTGTATAGGGATTTTCAAGCAATTTCTCAATCATACCCGAAGGAATTTCAAAGCAAACATTTTCAATAGGTGCAGTAGGTTGAGGAGCAACTCTTTGCTCTTCTGCTCGGGGTGAAGATACCCCGAACAAGCCCCTCAAAGGATTTTGAGCCATAGTAACAAGTGATAATAAATTTCAGCACACTATATAAATTTTTCCTTACCAAAGGCGCTTCACTCCCCGGAAACGGCGCCAGCAAAGAGTCTTGATGACCCACAAGTGTAGGGGATCTATCGTAGTCCTTTCGATAAGTAAGAGTGTCGAACCCAACGAGGAGCAGAAGGAAATGATAGGCAGTTTTCAATAAGGTATTTTCTGCAAGCACTAAAATTATAGGTAACAGATAGTTTTGTGATAAGATAATTGGTAGCAAGTAACAAACGGTAAAAGTAAATAGGTGCAGCAAGGTGGCCCAATCCTTTTTGTAGCAAAGGACAAGCCTAGACAAACTCTTATGCAAGGTAAAGTGCTCCCGAGGACATATGGGAATTATCGTCAAGCTAGTTTTCATCACGATCATCTGATTCACATTCGGTACTTTGATAATTTGGTATGTGGGTAGACAGGTGCTTGGGTGCTGTCCTATAACACCCCGGACACACCCGCCGGTGGTTGTTACTCCTGGCGGGATCTAGACTGGCCCCACATATCAATACTAGTCTTTTCTACGCACTTTGTCCTCACTCGTGTGCACCCGGGAGCAACTTCCCGGTCGGTCACCCATCCTGAAACTACTCCAAGCTGAGCACGCTTAACTTTGGAGTTCTATCCGAATTGGCTCCCGGAAAAGAAGGAATTCCTTATTGATATGAGTAGTCTATCATCCCTAATAAGCCAGGCCATCACATACACCCTCACTCAGAGGAACCGATGTCCTCGTCGGGCCACAGGAACGTTCCCTCTTGGCACAACCGTCTGTGCTTCCAGGACATCACATGTGCCATGCCGTGTGCCACGTCGGGTCACAAACGTCATGCACAACATGACTGCAAACTGTCCGCAAACATCCGTGTAACCGCGAGGGTCGGCTCTGATACCAACTTATAACGCCCCGGACACACCCACCGGTGGTCGTTACTCCTGGCGGGATCTAGACTGACCCCACATATCAATACTAGTCTTTTCTGCGCACTTTGTCCTCACTCGTGCGCACCCGGGAGCAACTTCCCGGTCGGTCACCCATCCTGAAACTACTCCAAGCTGAGCACGCTTAACTTTGGAGTTCTATCCGAATTGGCTCCCGGAAAAGAAGAAATTCCTTATTGATGTGTGTAGTCTGTCATCCCTAATAAGCCAGGCCATCACATGTCCTTACTTGGACAAGCCTCCCACTTATGATTAACCTCTAATGCAAGCATCCGCAACTACAAAACAAGTATTAAGGTAAACCTAACCATAGCCTGAAACATATGGATCCAAATCAGCCCCTTACGAAGCAACACATAAACTAGGGTTTAAGCTTCTATCACTCTAGCGACCCATCATCTACTTATTACTTCCCAATGCCTTCCTCTAGGACAAAATAATGGTGAAGTGTCATGTAGTCGACGTTCACATGACACCACTAGAGGAGAGACAACATACATCTCATCAAAATATCGAATGAAGACCAAACTCACATGACTACTGATAGCAAGACTTCTCCCATGTCCTGAGGAACAAAAGTAACTACTCACAAGACATAATATTGTTCATGATCAGAGGGGTATTAATATGCATAATGGATCCGAACATATGATCTTCCACCATATAAACCAACTAGCATCAACTACAAGGAGCAACCAACACTACTAGCAACCCGCAGGTACCAATCTGAGGTTTGGATACAAAGATTGGATACAAGAGATGAACTATGGTTTGAGAGGAGATGGTGCTGGTGAAGATGTTGATGAAGATAGCCCTCCCCAAGATGGGAGAATTGTTGGTGATGATGGCAGTGACAATTTCCCCCTCCCGGAGGGAGGTATCCCCGGCAGAACAGCTCTGCCGGAGCCCTAGATTGGTTTTCGCCTCGGTTCCGCCTCGAGACGGCGGCGTCTGGTCCCGAAAGCCTCCTCCTAATTTTTTTTCCAGGTCAAAACGCTTCATATAGGAGAAGATGGGCACCTGGGGCCCACCGGCTGGCCCTCGAGGCAGGGGGCGCGCCCTGGGAAGGGGGGCACGCCCCCCACCCTCGAGGTCAGCCAATGACCCCTCTCATGGATTTCTTACTCCAGATATTTTTTATATTTTTCGAAAAAATGCTCTATGGATTTTTGGGGCTTTTGGAGTTGTATAGAATAGGTTTCCAGAGTTTGCTCCTTTTCCAGCCCAGAATTCCAGCTGCCGGCATTCTCCCTCTTCATGTAAACCTTGCAAAATAAGAGAGAAATGGCATAAGTATTGTGACAAAACATGTATGAACAACCCATAATGCAATAAATATCAACTTATAAGCATGATACAAAATGGACGTATCATACACGTGACTTGCAGGGTGGCTACAGCTTCGTACAGAAAGTTTAAAAGAAACAAGTCCATCCTTAATTTTGTATTCTAAGTACTCTGTGGGTTCCACTGTCAGTACAGTAGCGAAGGAAGTATATATTAAATAAGTAATATATAATATAAAAATCTAAAGTTAAAGACAGAATTCGAACTCATGTCATCGCGTTGTGAGCATTCGGCGCTAACCAGTCAGCACATTTTTGTTGTAGACCATGCTGGAGATATATCTCCATGTCTACTCTTATACTCCATACGTTCCTAAATATTTGTCTTTTTCAGATTTCAAATGGACTACCACATATGGATGTGTATGTAGACATATTTAGAGTGTAGATTCACTCATTTTGCTTCATATGTAGTCACTTTTTGAAATCTCTAAAATGACAAATATTTAGGAACAGAGGGTGTAGAAAGCAGAGTTGGTGATGATGGTGTGCGTGCCATCCTGCAATATAGGCCGTCGGATTTATATCTAACGGATAGGGAAAAAATTATGGCAATTTTGCAAAAAGATACCCACACCCCTCTCCATGTTCGCAAATACGGCCTTCCCTCGTTCATACTTTTCTCTCAAAAGATAAACTACTCATACAAATGCATCTTGATGTTCCGTGCAACGCACAGGCATCTAGCTAGTTTCTTTTAATATAGTTACTGCGATAATTGGGTTGAAGTGATATATTTTATGTCTACCCCGAATGATTTTAGATTCACTAGTAGTAACAAAGAAAAGGTTGCCTTGTTAATTAACAGAAAACAGGGTGAAAACTATCACATGAGGCCGGTACAAACATGGCACACTGGGTTCAGCGTCATCGTCACTACAGCTGTGCGCGCGCGAGAAGTCTACATATCGAGGGGGCTACTGAGCGAGGCACAGAGAACAATGTTCGAGAGAGAAACCAATTGACTGATTACGATCAGATCGAGTTGTCACCCTTCTGCTGTCATTGGTGGGGTGGGGAGGGGGAGGGGGAGGGAGAGAAAGACGTATCGAGAGTGTGCGTGGTAGGCACACAGGCACAACTAGCGAGTGTGTGTGTGTGTACGTGTGTGTGTGTGTGTGTGTGTGT
>LR738711.1:740329774-740357901 GCA_902687465.1 Secale cereale
GTGACACTTACATATCCCTACTCTTATAAAAAACAGAGTTGGTGATGATGGTGTTCCTGCAATATAGGCCATCTGCTTTATGCCCGACGGATAGGAAGGAAACTGTGGCAATTTTGCAAAAAAGATACCCATACCCCTCTCCGCATTTGCAAATAAGGCATTCCCCTGTTCATCCTTTTCTCCCACAAGATAAACTACTCATACAAATGCATCTTGATGTTCGGTGCAACACATGGGTATCTTGCTAGTAGGGATAAGGAGTTTGTGTGACACATATCTAGCTATATTAAGGGATAGGTAGATAGCATTTGTGCGAGGCATACTTAAAGCATCACGAGGATAAACAAAATTGTGTGCATGCAAGTGCCGGAAAAAATGAAGCGAGAAACAATGTGTGTGTGTGCGCGCGCGCGTGTGTGTGTGTGAGAGAGAGGGAGAGAGAGAGAGAGAGCGAAATCTCAAAACAAAAGGTGCTTTGTTGGAATCCCATTGTATGTATTCATATGGTTCCGGAACTCGAGTTAACCTTAGGCATATGTGTGAGAGACATTATTATACTTTGAGACATTAGTGGCTGTGGGTGGGTGGAATTAAAGGAGTGGGCGTGTTCGACAGAGAGAGAGTGTGTGTTTCTATGTGAGAGACTTGTAGGACGGGGTAGAAAGACGAATTCTAACCTTGATGGAGGGAGAGAAATACACGAAGTGCGCGTGTGTGATTCCGATGCACACAGGGAAATGAGATATGTATGCATGTGAGAGAGATTGCACAACTCATTCACGTATCACTATCTAGCGATTGTGGATGTGCATCGCTTGAACATAAATCAATATCTACTTCGTATCGTGGCCAAAGGTACAATATCGATTCAACGGTATAAAGATTGGACACTCATGTATCACATTTTTTCTATTTAAATAAACCTTTTCAGTTGTGCATGCCAAAGTTACGGTGATGTTTCTTCAAACAACCAATGTAGCTATCATGTACATGCACCATTGTTACTCTTGCACTCAAAATCATTAGTCTTGGATGGTTTAAGGTTCTATTATGAAGTAATATATGTAATATTCATATATGAATTCAACGGGTGCGCATTTTATGAAATGGAGGCTATGTAATCATACGAGGTAACACTTTTAAGTAGCGGACTACAATATCCATTTCTTTTTGTGCGCCTCTACACTAACACGCCAATGCATTATGTTTAAAGTAAATAACCAATTGCACTAAATTATCTATTTACACGAGAAATACATAGGCTGAGTGTTTGATCCCTTTTTCGTGAACGCGCCACTACACCCGTACGATTGGCCGCGCCCGTGTGAACGTCCAAGTTATCGGCGCATCATCCTGAGTTATTGTCTTTTTTCTGGGGTGGACTTCACACCAGTTATTAACTGCTGACGCGTGCCCCGTGTACACAGTCTCGCATGACCTTCCCGTTAGCACGGTCCAAAATTAGTTGAAACTGGATACGAACGATCCTATGGGCGGCAAAATCTCCCGCCCCCTTCTAAAATTTCCGCCACCTTAGTCTTTAGCATGCGAAATTCCCCTTTTGTCCTTGGTGCACGGAGACCAACAGTTACAATACCGCCCTCATCTACATAATAGGTCAGGGCTGATTTGGTAACTTCCGGTTCCCCCACTACACGGCACCCCCATTTCCTCTCCCCCTCCCGCAAAAACGACTAACTCCATAGCACCAGAGCATCTCACATCACGCCTTCCGTACTTCATCGGCCTTTCTCCCCTCCCCTTTCGAAACCCTAGACTGCTCATTCACCGGTGAACCAGAGCCCATTCACTGCCAGCGGCGTCCACCTCGCCGGATCTGCTTCTGCGGCCGCATCTACCCCTCCCACCTCCCATAGAAACAAGTAGATTGCTCATCCACCACTGTACCACAGCCCATTCAGTGCCGGCCTTATCCACAGCGCCGGATCTGCTTCGCTGGTACTCTTGTCAACCGCAGCGCATCTGCAGCGGCTCATTCGTACTCCCCACCGGAGACGCTTCGTCCACACCACTCGGAGCCGCCCCACCGACGCCTCGGTCGACGGCCTCTGATCCTCTTCGCCGACACCTTCCTCAACCCTACCGGAGCCGCTTCGCCGACACCATCGTCAACCACACCGGAGTAGCTTCGCATATACCATTTTTAACCCTACCGGGGCCGCTTTGCCAACTCACAAGCCCACGGCCTCAGATCCACTTCCTCGCACCCTCATCCAACCTACCGGAGCAGCTTCTGACGCCCCGTCCACGACCGTAGATCCGCATCGTCGACACCATCCTTAACCCAACCACTGGAGCAGCTTCACCTACGCCCTCGTCCACGACCACAGATCCGCTTCGCCCACACCATAGTCCACCCTACCGGAGCGGCTCCACAAACACCCTACTCGACGGTTCTAGATCTCCTTACCGGACCCCGATAGCCAGCGCAGCGTCATCACCCTTGACGTTTCTAACCTAATTCCCACCGTCTGGCAAGATGCCAAGCACCCGCCATGGCCTAGGTACTTGTCACCTTTAAACCCGTCCAGCATCACCTGTCCGACGTACATCAAATATACTAACAGGTCGCTGTTACCTGTCATGTAGCTGGCAAAAACTACAAGGACGATGTTTCTTCTGGATCTAACAGCTTGGCCAACCAAGATCCTGGACCAAGGCATTGCTATGATCTTGTAAGCGTCTCTCTCTCTTGTATTGTTCTGTGCCTGCCAGCGTGCTTAGCTAGGATTTTCGACCAGTAACCCCTTTGTGCAGACAATGATTTCTACTACTAGCTGTTAAATTAGATATGTAGATGTCATACATGATACTACCTCGTACCTCCATTCCTAAATATAAGTCTTTCTAGAGATTCCACTATAGGCTACATACGGAGCAAAATGAGTGAATCTACACTCGAAAATGCATCTATATACATCTGTATGTGGTCCATACTGGAATCTCTACATAGACATATATTTAGGAATAGAGGCAGTACATTACACAAAATCGTAGGTGGCATGTAGGAATTCCAGTACACTACATTAGGCTCCCTTAGAGTGCCTACTAGTCCAGCACACAGAGTCATGGCTAGTTTATGTTATGCACACAATCATTAATTGGTGGTTTAAATATGCGCAAGGGATATGCAATGTATTATCATGTAGAGATGTCTAAAATTAGCCGTGTCAACTTGCAGATAGGGTTACACAATGAAAAATTACAAGATGTATGTGGCAATTTCATGGAACATCGCAAAAAAAAGGAGAGCCAGCGGTGATCCTATACAGTGTGCTATGGTACGTCACTCCTCCATTGCAACCATCGTGACATGTTATTTGTATGTTAGTTCTATTGGCCAAGTTTCTTAGGGACAGTTATTACGAGTTATCCTAAGAAAATAAGCACTTGCGAATATAAGCTTCATGTAATAAGCCAACCAGTTCTTTTCATTGCGTTTTCAGCTTATATTTGGTATGATCAGTGAAAAGTCTAGATTGCATTATATTTTTTCATTTTGCTACCCATACGAAAATTAATTTGACTTGCAAACATCACAAATTGAACCCAGTGCAGTAATTAATATGATAGGAAAACAGACCATCACTATTTGCTCAAAATGCAAATACAAAGATACCATCTACTTGGCACAATCTACTTTGGTCAATGTTTTCCATAGAGATCCCATTGCCTAATTTAAACAAAAATGCATGACCATCACTGTTTGCTTTGATTACTTATTGTTCTTAACCTAACACTCTAACAGAGCTTGTCAACGATTTAAACACTAAGGGCTGCTCTAGTGGGGCCTTTTCCAACTCATAGGTGACATAAAGGTTTGGCTGTACACTAAAGTAGGTTTTCCAAGAGTACCTGGAGATCCAGTTCAAAGGTATGCCTAGTTTTTACATTGTGCAGACATAGTAAATGCTCATTTCATTGTGTGCAAGTGCAAGAGATGCGGCATGTTTCATTATGTGGTGTTGTTTTGTTATAATCTCATCCTTTTTTGTTCACAGACTAGAAAGTATGCATATTTATCTTCCAAGGAGACGAGTAACTAGTTTGTGTCACCTTGCAGAGGGGGTACAATGAGGATAAGATTGAGGATTTCCAAGTACAAGATGTTAGGAAGGAGCCTTGCAAGAGAAGTAGGAGCTGCGCTGAGCCTCTTCAACCTGTTAAGGTAAGTCACTGTATCCAACTCAATAGTTCAATTCCTTGTTTGTTTCAGGCATATTTAATTTGCTCTTTTCAATTGCTTTATTTGTCCTCAATAAATGAGATGCCCAAAGAATGATGTGTGATGTTGGGTACTTGTATAACTATTATTTGACATAATTAAAGGCCTTACCATATAATTACTCTGCCGAAGTGTGCCTGAAGCTTTGAAGTCTATTAACCAGCTATTATTGAATGAGGCTCACAATCTAGTTTATACTGGGCTAATGATTGCATAGTTTTGCTTGTTGTAGTATGTTTGTATGAAATCCTCTGCTGTTCATTATGCTCCCTAAGACTTTAATCGAGCTACAGAATGGCCAACTACTTGCTTACTTCTACGCAACGTGTTGTCTAAATTTGTAACTTGTCTGTGTTTTGGATTGGGCCCCAACATCATGCTCGTCTGGTGAGCTAAGAGAGATTTCTGTATGCAGGCTGCTGATGACTGATACATCTCCAATGTATCTATAATTTTTTATTGTTCCATGCTATTATATATTATGTTTTGGATATTTAATGGGCTTTATCTTACACTTTTATATTATTTTTGGGACTAACCTATTAACCCAAAGGCCCGGTGCAGATTGCTGTTTTTTTGCCTATTTCAGGGTTTCGCAGAAAAGGAATATCAAACGGAGTCCAAACGGAATGAAACCTTCGCGAGAGTTATTTTTGGAACAATATCAATACAGAAGACTTGGAGTACACGCGAGGGAACGAAGGAAGCGGCCACGAGGGTCCAGGGCACGCCCCCTCCAACAAGGCGCGCCCCCACCCTCGTGGGCCCCCTCTGGCTCCCCCGATGCCCTCCTTCCTCCTATATATATACCCATACACACTGAAAACATTGAGGAAATAGAGGAAACCCTAATTCCACCGCCGCAACCTTCTGTTCCCGTGAGATCCCATCTTGGGGCCTGTTCCGGAGCTCCGCCGGAGGGGGGGGGGGGATCTTCCACGGAGTGCTTCTACATCAACACCAATGCCTCACCATGAGTTGTGAGTAGTTCACTACAGACCTTCGGGTCCATAGTTATTAGCTATATGGCTTCTTCTCTCTTTTTTGATCTCAATAGCAAGTTCTCCTCGGTCTTCGAGGAGATCTATTCGATGTAATCTTTTTGCGGTGTGTTTGTCGAGATCCGATGAATTGTGGGTTTATGATCAAGATTATGTACGGGAAATATTTGGTTCTTTTCTGAATTCTTTTATGTATGATTATAATATCCTTGCAAGTCTCTTCGAATTATCCGTTTGGTTTGGCCTACTAGATCTATAGTTCTTGCAACGGGAGAAGTGCTTGGCTTTGGGTTCAATCTTGCGGTGTCCTTTCCCAGTGACAGCAGGGGCAGCAAGGCACGTATTGTATTGTTGCCGTCGAGGATAAAAGGATGGGGTTTATATCATATTGCTTGAGTTTATCCCTCTACATCATGTCATCTTGCTTAAAGCATTACTCTGTTCTTATGAACTTAATACTCTAGATGCATGCTGGATAGCGGTCGATGTGTGGAGTAATAGTAGTAGATGCAGAATCGTTTCGGTCTACTTGTCACGGATGTGATGCCTACATATAATGATCATGCCTAGATATTCTCATAACTATGCGCTTTTCTATCAATTGCTCGACAGTAATTTGTTCACCCACCGTAGAATTCTGCTATCATGAGAAGCCACTAGTGAAACCTATGGCCCCCGGGTCTATTCTCAACATATTAATCTACCATATACTTTACTTTGTTGTTTTTACTTTCTGTTCTTGTATTTAAAAATACCAAAAATATCAAACTATCCTATCTATCAGATCTCACTTTCGTAAGTGACCGTAAACGGATTGACAACCCCTTATCGCGTTGGCTGCGAAGTTCTTATTTGTTTGTGTAGGTGCGAGGGACTCACACGTGGTCTCCTACTGGATTGATACCTTGGTTCTCAAAAACTAAGGGAAATACTTACGCTACTGTGCTGCGTCACCCTTTCCTCTTCAAGGGAATAGAACACAAGCTCGAGTAGAAATAATAATTTCTGGCGCCGTTGCTGGGGAGGCTTACGCAAAAGTCATATACCAAGTACATATCACAAACCCTTATCCTTTGCATTACCTTTTTTGCCTCTCGTTTTCCTCTCCCCCACTTCACCCTTGCCAGTTTATTTGCCCTTCTTTTTGTCGTGTGTTCATCATTCGCTTGCTTCTTGTTTGCTTGTGTGTTGGATTGCTTGCTTGTCACTATGGCTCAGAACAATACCAAATTGTGTGACTTCTCCAATACCAACCATAATGATTTTATTAGCACTCCGATTGCTCCTATTACCGATGCTGAATCTTGTGAGATCAATGCTGCTCTTTTGAACCTTTTCATGAAAGATCAATTTTCCGGCCTTCATAGTGAAGATGTCGCTACCCATCTAAACAACTTTGTTGATTTGTGTGATATGAAAAAGAAGAGGGATACGGATAATGATATTGTTAAATTGAAGCTATTTCCGTTTTCACTTAGAGATCATGCTAAAACTTGGTTTCCCTCTTTGCCTAGAAATAGTATTGATTTGTGGAATAAGTGCAAAGATGATTTTATCTCTAAGTATTTTCCTCCTGCTAAGATTATCTCCCTTAGAAACGATATTATGAATTTTAAGCAACTAGATCATGAGCATGTTGCACAAGCTTGGGAGAGAATGAAATTAATGATACGTAATTGTCCCACACATGGTTTGAACTTATGGATGATTATACAAAACTTTTATGCTGGCTTGAATTTTGCTTCTAGAAATCTTTTGATTCGACCGTAGGAGGCACTTTCATGGAAACTACCTTAGGATAATCTACCAAACTCCTAGATAATATTATGGTTAACTACTCTCAATGGCACGCCGAAAGATGTACTAGTAAAAAAGTGCATGCTATTGAAGAGATTAGTGTTTTGAGTGGAAATATGGATGAACTTATGAAATTATTTGCTACTAAGAGTGCTTCTTCTGATCCTAATGATATGCCCATATCCACGTTGATTGAAAACAATAATGAATCTTTGGATGTGAATTCTGTTGGTAGGAATAATTTTGGTAACAATGCTTATAGAGGAAACCTCAATCCTAGGCCTTTTCCTAGTAATTCCTCTAGTAATTATGGTAGTTCCTACAATAACTCTTATGGAAATTTTGGTAAGATGCCCTCTGAATTTGAAACTAGTGTTAAGGAGTTTATGAATTCGCAAAAGAATTTCAATGCTTTGCTTGAAGAAAAATTGCTTAAGATTGATGAGCTGGCTAGAAGTGTGGATAGAATTACTCTTGACGTTGATTCTTTGAAACTTAGATCTATTCCAGCTAAGCATGATATCAATGAGTCTCTCAAAGCCATGAGAATTTCCATTGATGAATACAAAGAAAGAACTGCTAGGATGTGTGCTAAAAAAGAAAGCTTTATAAAAGCGTGTTCTTCTAGTTATCATGAAAATAAAGATGAAGATTTGAAAGTTATTGATGTGTCTCCTATTAGATCCTTGTTTTCTAGTATGAATCTTGATAAATATGGGACTGGAGATGAGTCCACTTTAGTTAAAAGGCGTCGCAATGATTCAGAGTTTTTAGGTCTTGATGCTAAAATTGTTAAAAGTGGGATTGAAGAGATTAAAACTGTGCATAGTGATGAACCCACTATTTTGGATTTCAAGGGATTCAATTATGACAATTGCTCTTTAATTGATTATATTTCCTTGTTGCAATCCATACTAAATTCTCCGCATGCTTATAGTCGAAATAAGGCTTTTACCAAACACATAGTAGATGCTTTGATGTAATCTTATGAAGAAAAACTTGAATTAGAAGTTTCTATCCCTAGAAAGCTTTATGATGAGTGGGAACCTACTATTAAAATTAAAATTAAAGATCATGAATGCTTTGCTTTGTGTGATTTGGGTGCAAGTGTTTCCACTATCCGAAAAACTTTGTGTGATTTGTTAGGTTTCCATGAGCTTGATGATTGTTCTTTAAATTTGCATCTTGCAGATTCTACTATTCAGAAACCTATGGGAAGGATTAATGATGTTCTTATTGTTTCCAATAGGAATTATGTGCCCATAGATTTCATTGTTCTTGATATAGATTGCAATCCTTCATGTCCTATTATTCTTGGTTGACCTTTCCTTAGAATGATTGGTGCAATTATTAATATGAAGGAAGGAAATATTAGATTCCAATTTCTGTTAAGGAAAGGCATGGAACACTTTCCTATAAAGAAATTCAAATTACCTTATGAATCTATTATGAGAGTCACTTATGGATTGCCTTCCAAAGATGGCAATACCTAGATCTATCCTTGTATCGTGCCTAGCTAGGGGCGTTAAACGATAGCGCTTGTTGGGAGGCAACCCAATTTTATTTTATTTGTTTTTTGCTTCTATTTAGGAATAAATATTGCATCTAGCTTCTGTTCAGATGTGGTTTTGTGTTTTAATTAGTGTTTGTGCCAAGTAGAACCTTTGGGAAGACTTGTGTGAAGTTTATATGATCTTGCTGTAAAAAACATAAATGTTATCGCTCACAAGAATAGTCACCGGATTTTACTGGAGAGTGCTATTTAGTTGATTCTTTTTGCAGATGATTAATAGACAAATTCCTCACATTTAACAATTTATTTCAATTTTTTTTGAGTTACAGAAGTATGCGAAAGTTACAGATTACTACAGAGTGTTCTGTTTTTGACAGATTCTGTTTTTCGTGTGTTGTTTGCTTATTTTGATGAATCTATGAGTAGTATTGGAGGATATGAATCATAGAGAAGTTGTAATACAGTAGGTTTAACATCAATATAAACAAAGAATGAGTTCATTACAGTACCTTTGAGTGGTGGTTTGTTTTCTTATACTAACGGAGCTCACGAGATTTTTGGCTAAGTTTTGTGTTGTGAAGTTTTCAAGTTTTGAGTATGCCTTTGATGGACTATGGAACAAAGAGTGGCAAGAGCCTAAGCTTGGGGATGCCCAAGGAACCACAAGGTAAAATTCAAGGACAACCAAAAGCCTAAGCTTGGGGATGCCCCGGGAGGCATCCCCTCTTTCGTCTTCATCTATCGGTAACTATACTCGGGACTATATTTTTATTCACCACATGATATGTGTTTTACTTGGAGTGTCATGTATGATTTGAGTCTTTGCTTGTTCGTTTGCCACAGTCATTCTTGCTGGACACACCTTTTTGAGAGAGATAAATATAGTCTAGAATTTGTTAGAACACTCTATGTGCCTCACTTATATCTTTTGAGCTAAATAGTTTTGCTCTAGTGCTTCATTTATATCTTTTAGAGCACGGTGGTGATTTTATTTTGTAGAAATTCTTGATCTCTAATGCTTCACTTATATCCTTTTGAGAGTCTTTTAGAACAGCATGGTAATGTGCTTTGGTTATAAAACTAGTCCTAATATGATAGGCATCCAAGATAAATGTAGTAAAAACTTTCATACAAAGTGCATTGAATATGATGAGAAGTTATGATGATTGTCTTGAGATATGGGGATAGTGATATTAGAGTCATGCTAGTGGAGTCATTATGAAATTGAGAAATACTTGTGTTAAAGTTTGTGATTCCCGTAGCATGCACGTATGGTGAACCGCTATGTGACGAAGTTAGAGCATGAGGTATTTGTAGAGTGTCATCCTTTGTGTGGAGGTCGGGGGCGCGCGATGGTTAACTCCTACCAACCTCCCCCCTAGGAGCATGCGTTAATTGCTTTGTTTTGATGACTCGTAAATTTTTGCAATAAGTATATGAGTTCTTTATGACTAATGTTGAGTCCATGGATTATACGCACTCTCACCTTTCCACCATTGCTCGCCTCTCTTGTACCGCGGAACTTTCGCCGGTATCATACACCCACCATATACCTTCCTCAAAACAGCCACCATATCTACCTATCATGGCATTTCCATAGCCATTCCGAGATATATTCCCATGCAACTTTCCACTATTCCGTTTGTTATGACACACTTCATCATTGTCATATTGCCATGCATGATCATGTAGTTGACATCGTATTTGTGGCAAAGTCACCATGCAAAATTTTCATACATGTCACTCTTGATTCATTGCACATCCCGGTACACCGCCGAAGGCATTCATATAGAGTCATACTTTGTTCTAGTATCGAGTTGTAATATCGAGTTGTAAATCAATATAAGTGTGATGATCATCATTATTAGAGCATTGTCCCAAAGAAAAAAATAAGAAGGAAAGGCTAAAGAAAAAAAAGTAAGACCTAAAAAAAAGAAAAAAAGAAAAAGAAAAGGGACAATGCTACTATCTTTTCTCCACACTTGTGCTTCAAAGTAGCACCATGTTCTTCAAGATAGAGAGTCTCATGTTTAGTCACTTTCATATACTAGTGGGAATTTTCCTTATAGAACTTGGCTTGTATATTCCAACGATGGGCTTCCTCAAACGCCCTAGGTCTTCATGAGCAAGCAAGTTGGATGCACACCCACTTAGTTTCTTTTGTTAGCTTTCATACATTTATAGCTCTAGTGCATCTGTTGCATGGCAATCCCTACTCACTCACATTGATATCTATTGATGGGCATCTCCATAGCCCGTTGATACGCCTAGTTGATGTGAGAATATCTTCCTCCTTTTTGTCTTCTCCACAACCACCACTCTATTCCACCTATAGTGCTATATCCATGGCTCACGCTCATGTATTGCTTGAAAGTTGAAAGATTTGAAAAAATTTGAGTATGAAAACAATTGCTTGGCTGAAACCAGGATTGTGCATGATATGAATATTTTGTGTGATGAAGAGGGAGCATAGCCAGACTATATGATTTTGTAGGGATAACTTTCTTTGGCCATGTTATTTTGAGAAGACATGATTGCTTTGTTAGTATGCTTGAAGTATTATTATTTCTTATGTCAATATAGACTTTTGTCTTGAATCTTTCGGATCTGAACATTCATGCCACAATAAAGAGAATTACATTGAAATTATGTTGGTTAGGATTCCACATCAAAAATTCTGTTTTTATCATTTACCTACTCGAGGACGAGCATGAATTAAGCTTGCGGATGCTTGATACGTCTCCAACGTATCTATAATTTTTGATTGTTCCACGCTATTATATATTATGTTTTGGATGTTTAATGGGCTTTATCTTACACTTTTATATTATTTTTGGGACTAACCTATTAAGTATTAACCCAAAGGCCGAGTGCAGATTGCTGTTTTTTTGCCTATTTCAGGGTTTCGCAGAAAAGGAATATCAAACGGAGTCCAAACGGAATGAAACCTTCGCGAGAGTTATTTTTGGAACAATATCAACACATAAGACTTGGAGTACACGCGAGGAACGAAGGAGGCGGCCACGAAGGTCCAGGGCGCGCCCCCTCCTACAGGACGTGCCCCACACCCTCGTGGGCCCCCTCTGGCTCCCCTGATGCCCTCCTTCCTCCTATATATACCCATACATCCTGAAAACATCGAGGCAACAGAGGAAACCCTAATTCCACCACCGCAACCGTCTGTTCCCGTGAGATCCCATCTTCGGGCCTGTTCCAGAGCTCCGCCGGAGGGGGGATCTTCCACGGAGTGCTTCTACATCAACACCATTGCCTCACCATGAGTTGTGAGTAGTTTACTACAGACCTTCGGGTCATTAGTTATTAGCTAGATGGCTTCTTCTCTCTTTTTGGATCTCAGTACCAAGTTCTCCTCGGTCTTTGGGGAGATCTATTCGATGTAATCTTTTGCGGTGTGTTTGTCGAGATTCGTTGAATTGTGGGTTTATGATCAAGATTATCTACAAGAAATATTTGGTTATTTTCTGAATTCTTTTATGTATGATTATAATATCCTTGCAAGTCTCTTCGAATTATCGGTTTGGTTTGGCCTACTAGATCTATAGTTCTTGCAATCGGAGAAGTGCTTGCCTTTGGATTCAATCCTGCGGTGTCCTTTCCGAGTGACAACAGGGGCAGCACGTCACGTATTGTATTGTTGCCATCGAGGATAAAAATATGGGGTTTATATCATATTGATTGAGTTTATCCCTCTACATCATGTCATCTTGCTTAAAGCATTACTCTATTCTTATGAACTTAATACTCTAGATGCATGCTGGATAGCGTTCGATGTGTGGAGTAATAGTAGTAGATGCAGAATCATTTCAGTCTACTTGTCACGGATATGATGCCTATATATAATGATCATGCCTAGATATTCTCATAACTATGCGCTTTTCTATCAATTCCTCGACAGTAATTTGTTCACCCACCGTAGAAATCTGCTATCATGAGAGAAGCCACTAGTGAAACCTATGGCCCTCGGGTCTATTCTCAACATATTAATCTACCATCCGACTCGGAATAGGGTGAAGGCCCGATCAGACTCGGAATTCCCGATGCACAAGACATTTCGACAAAGGTAAAACAAGTCCAGCAAGACCTCCCGGCGTGCCGACACCCTGATAGTAGCCGCGCGTATCTCGTCTCAGGCCACGTCCGGATGGGTAATGCTACAGGTAAAACCAGCCCTCGAGTTTCCCCGAGATGGCCCCACAGGCTCCCCGTTTGGGACCAACACCAACAGCACTGGCCCCCCTGCTATGTAGAAAAGAATCTCGAGGGTGCGACCCCCTATGCAATTTTAATTAATTATTAATTAAGTTGTTATTATGAGGCAAATTAAAACCAATGTTGGGCCTTGCTGGAGGAGTTTTATTCAAAGACGAACTGTCAAGGGGTCCCCATATACCCAACCGTGTAAGGAACACAAAATCAAGGAACATAATGCCGGTTTATCGGCTCCTAAGGTGGCATGAGTGGAACAAAACACGGAGCAAAAGGCCAAGCCTTCCACCCATGCCCAGTATATAGGTGTGTTAATAATAATAATAATAATAATAATAATAATAATAATAATAATAATAATAATAATAATAATAATAATAATAATAATAGATATTGTGATATTCCAACAACAAGTTCCAACATGGAGCAATCTTCATCTTCACCTGCAACTAGCAACGCTATAAGAGGGGTTGAGCAAGCGGGTAACATAGCCAAACAAAGGTTTGCTAGGAAGGTGTCAAAGTTTAGAGGTTTCATGGCAACAAGGAGAGGTTGGCAATAAAGATGGGTAGCGCGACATATATTGATAGCATCGAGACATCTAGCATGTCATTGATAGTAAAGGTATCCAAGGGGATGGTCATCTTGCCTGGGATTCCGCAAGGAAGAAGAACAAGTCCATGAAGTAGTCGAACAAATCCTCACACTCCGCAACGAAACTGAAGCTAACAAGAGAAGCATACCGGAAAGAAGCAAACAACAGGGTAAACACACATATCATAAACATGGCATACAATGGACATCCAAGTATGATGCATGTCCGGTTTAAATGTGTATGGCATCGCAAGGTGCACAAACAATACTACAAGTTAAGTGGAGATCAATATGCAACGAGTTGCATATTGACAAAACACCACATTTTATTTATTAATTGACTCTCGTTTATTTACAAGACAAGATTAAATGTTTGTTAACATGTCAATAGGTGAAGCACAAGTAACTACCTAGTTAGACAAGTTTAAATGAGGCCGGAATGACAAACAACAATTCCAGAAAATCCCCATGAGCATATTTTGAATTTGGTACTTTTCTGCCTATTACCACATTTTAGAGTTGTTAAACAGCAAAACAAAGTGAATCATGTTATTCTACACATTTTTCCACCCCATTTACATATAAAGTTTATTAAATTTGAAGCTACGGTTATTTAGTTATGAATTAAATCATTTTAGCATGTTATTTATACAAATTAATGCAAATATCAAGTTAAACATTTTTAACAGGGGTGAAAGTGGCATATTATGAAACTAGACAAAATTCTGAGCATTTTACATATATAAAGTTTTTACATATGATTTACTGTTTGTGAGTTACTAAATGCATGAAGTAGAGGGACTTTACTGTAAATATGCAAGCGCGAGGAGGCGCTGCGGGCGAGCGGGTCGACGGGGACAACCGGATGGCGCTGGCGATGCAGTTCGGGCGAGCTTAACGGGCGCAGTGGCGGATGGAGCAGAGCTCCGACGAGCGGCGCGAAGGGCGGCGGGATCTTGGGCGACTTGATGCGGTGGCGGGCCGGCGGAGATAGGTTCTGGCGAGGCAGGTGGCCTCGGGCTGACGTGGTTGACCCGCGGCGAGGTGCGGGAGGTAGGCGCGCCCATGGGGAGGAGGCACCGGAACTCAGACGCGACGCGGGGCTCGAGGGCGATAGCGAGGCGCGGGTCGGCCGGAGATGGGACTGGGACGACCGGAGACGATGAAGGGGCGTCGAGGCAGGACCCTGCACTCGACAGGAGACACGACGGTCAAAGGAGAGAAGAACTAGGGGAAGGGGGAGAAAAGAAAAGGAGGGTGCACGGCGAGCAGTTCCTGGAGCTCGGCGTCGAGATCCTGGCAGGTTCGGGCGACTGAGGAAGCAGCTCCGGCGGAGGCGCTCGCCGGCGTGGTCCCAGAGACGGCAAGGGAGCGAGGTCGCTTGGGGCCTGTTGCAGCTCGGGCGTCGAGGAACTCCACATAGCTGCGGGCTAGGAAAGTCTAAATAAGAAACAGAGATGTTTTAGGGATGTTTGGTGATGATCCGGACCCATCGGTCACGACTGCCCGGGTCGGGTTCGGGACAGTTTCGGACATGCAGTCGAGGGGGTAAAACTGGGTTGTGTAGAGAGATTGGGTTGAGAAGAGAGGGAGAGAGAGGGGGCCCGGCGACAGGTTTCAGAGCACTGAAACGTCCGACGTTTAAACCGGCTATAATGCCGCTATATGTTTAATGGTTGGGCTATCAAACAGACTCCGAATGCGATGAAATTTGACAGGCGGTCTACCTACGCTATAATAAGACCGCACGCCAAGTTTCAACCCATTCCAAGAACATTTTCCGGCCACTTATAAAATAAATATTCGGAGGTGCCGCAGGCGCGTGCGAGTGTGTCTGGACTCAGAACGGACAACAGAGAGAACTGGGGGAGCCCGAACGAATGCAAGTTTTGAAAACATGCTGATGAAATGCACATGATAACAAGGCAAAGTGCAACATGCAAGCAAATGACATGGCAACGATGACGAATAACTGGCTGACACCTGGCGCTTCGGTCTCGGGGCGTCACAGGCTTGGCCTTGTTTTCTCCACCCCTCCAGAGCTACCGAGCCGAGGCCACTGTTGAGGGGGTCTTGACGTCGTTCTCCTCGGAGGCCTAGCCCCCCTCGCGAGGGTCTTCGGCAGCTGGTCTTTCAGCTGGACCGCACCAGGCCGTGGTAGGAGCACGTCACGGCCCGCAGACAGGCAAGTCTGGGTACCCTGGTTCCCAGGACACCGACAGTAGCCCCCGGGCCCAAGGCGCGCGCGGAGTTGGCTTCGGGGCGAAGCGTTAGCCGAGGACGGAGCGCCGCGGGCCCCAAAAAAGGTTGCGGGCCAGGCTGGCGCGTCATGGTTGGATGGGACGTGGGCGACTCCGCTTCCCACGCCGTCTCGGTAACCGTGTAACTTGACAAAAGGGGGTTGTCTTTGCTGCAGACGAGTTATCGCTTCCCTTCCTTCCTGCTTAGACCCCCTTCTCCTTCGCCTCCGGCCTTCCTAAATCGCCTGCATCCTCCGGCACCTCAGCAATGGCGAAGAAAAGCAAGGGTGTCGCGCATGCGTCCGGATCTACTTCTTCCCTTGATGCGGCGCTCGAGGAGTCCACCATCACCGAGGAGGGGGACTACTCGGAGGTCCAGCCTTTCTTGTCGAGCGTCCACAACGAGCATGGCCTGATGAAGATTTGGGTTGGATCCACCGTGGCGCGGATCTTGCCGAAGTCCTGCTACCCCTTCTTCCTCCAGAACATTTCCGTCGGGCTCGTGCCGCCCTTCTCGGAGTTCTTCTACGCCATCCTGGACCATTACCAGGTGCACGCTCTCCACATCCAGCATCGCTCCATCTTCATCCTGTCGCTCTTCGCCTTTTATTGCGAAGCGCTTGTGGGCGTGAAACCGACCGTCACCCTCTTCCGTGACTTCTTCTCCATGCGGCGGTACGATGAGGGTCCGTGCTCGGGCTGCGTGTCCTTCGTCTTCCAGTGCCAGGGCTGCCGGCTGATGACAGCCAGGAAGAAGATAGACTCCCACCGGAAGAGGTGGGTCTATCTGGATGCCCAGCGCATCCATCCGCTGCTGGCGCTGCCTACCACCCGTCCGGCGAAACAAGCCAGCTGGAGCTACGCAAAGCTCACCGACCCCCTTGCCGAGCCTGTCTTGGCAAGGATCGAAGCTGACCTGGGCTCGAGGCTTGAAGGGGCCCAGATCATGAAGGAGTTCCTGAGGCAGCGTCTGGCGCCGCTGCAGGCACACTCGCGCCCCATGTGGGAGCTGATGGGGAATGACGATAGGCTCCGGCTGCGTTCGGGGATGCTGGCCGAGGTCGGCCTAGACTTTACCATAGTCACTCTCCTGGGGATGGTTCCTGAGGACCTCTCGGGGGACCACCTGCGGCTGTACAGCCGTCCTGACAAGGCCGAGCTGCTGAAGGCCGTGTCAGGCTTCGGGGTGCCCGTGGCTGCTCCGCCCACGGTCGATGTGTCCTCTAGAGCCGACTATGGGAGTGACAAGGAGGACTCGGAGGAGACCATGGGCGACGAGGACTGGGTTGATGAGGGAGACTCCTCCGAGGCATCCGCTGAAGAAGTGGCGTCAGGCGCAGGTGCTGCCGGACGGCCACAGGCGACCACTCCACATCGATCCGGACGCGCTGCGTCCGGGGGAAGCAATGCGGCGAACCCATCGAGGAGCACTGTGCCAGCGAAACTGGCGACCACGGCTGCGCCCAAGTCCGTGGCCTCGCGCCTTGCCAAGATCCGAGCCGCCGGCACGACCGTAGAGCCATCGGCAGCGACCGAACTGCTGCTGAAGAGGAGGGCGCGCCTCGCCTCCGATGAGTAAGTGTGCGATCTCCTGTTATCCCTTGGTCGCTGTGTTCCTGACGTACTTCTCTTGGCGCAGCAGCCTGGGTGGCGTGATGAAGAAGGTGAAGGGGGAGGTCATGCCGCGGTACCCCGCTCCATCTGCCGCTAATGTGGCCACAGAGAAGGTCGCCACTGTGACGCCCCAAGACCGACGCTCCAGAAGACTTCCAACTATTCCGGGTTTCGCCGTGTGTTTTATTTGCTTGCTTCATTTTATTTGTGCTTGCATCATGTCATCATGCCATCATGTCACAAATCTTTTGCATCTCAACTAAATAAATTGTGTGGATCTTCGATCCATTTAAATCGAGGGATATTCACAATGGTGATTTCTCTTTATAACATATACAAAGTCTCCTAATATTATTATGGAGCTATTATAAAAATTATTCCATTAGCTTGGAATCACCAATAACACATTTGCATAGTTCTTCAACTTCCTTCATATCCAACTCAACTTCCTAATCTTCCTTTAAGGCCTTTGGTGAATTTGAGTTGCAATTTTGCTTTCTCTAGAAATGTTCCAAATCTGCCCATAAATCACATCTAGTGTGTAGGGTCATGTCCTATAATTTCAACCCATTTTGAGTGCATTTAAATGGGTTTCGATTTTCAAACATGTGCGAATCTTACTTCCACTAAAAATGCTCGAACCATTTTATTGGTATCCTTCACATTTTTCTGAGTCCAGAAAGATTTTTTATCCCTCACAAACTCCATTGCTACTCCTCTATTCTTTCTTTTATCTCCTGTTTTTTTTCTTCTTTGGGTAATAAAAAATGGATGGGGAGACCAGCTCGGCCCATTCTTCCCCGCAGCCCGCTTAAAGTCTGCCTACGGCCTGACCTAGCCGGCCCAATCCCCCCCCCGGGGCCCATCCTTTCCTAGACCCTAGCCCGCACCCCGCTCTCCTCCCGTGCGCCGCAACTCCCTCCTTTCGATCTCGATCCCTCCCTTGCTAACCCTAGCCGACCACCTCGCTCGCTGCTACTCCTCCTCGCTTTCCTCTGCCCGCCGCCACACACCCAGAGGTCGACCGCCCCCTCGCTCGATCTCCGCCTCCCTCGCTCGTCTCCTCCCTCGTCTCCCTTCTAGCGCCACCAAAGGTGGAGCACAAGCCCCTGCCTCAGCCGACCCTGGCCCTCCTGCTTCTCCTCCTCGGTGCCCGTCCCTCTCCTCCTCGATGCTGGCCACGCCACCACCTCCTTCGCCGGCGCCACGAGCCCCACAGCGTCGCGCTGCGCCATGGCGCCCGTGCCATCCCCGCGGACGCAGCGCCTCGACCTCACATCCTCCTCATCTCCTTCGCGCCACCACCTCACCATGGTCGCGCCTCCCTTGGTGCTCCACGCATCACCACGGCCGAGTGGACGCTCGCCAAGTCCGCCACCAGCACGTCGGAGCCCCGTCGTCCCTCCTCGACCTCGCGATGGGCGCTCCCGCCCTGGATCCGGCGTCCTAACCTCTCCAAGCTCCGCACCTCGCCGACGACCTCTCCTGCTTCGCCTCACTCGCGCCTCCTGCTGCCGGCCATCTCCATGGCCCACGTGGACCTCGTCGCGAAGACTCCAAGACACAGCCTCGACCTCCTGTACCCATGCCGCCCCTTGACGCCCCGCTGTTTTCATGCACCTCCACTTGCTGTCATGGTTGATGCCAAGTTCAACGACTACAGTAAAGGGAGCAGCACCAAGTTCCACCTTTGAAGATTCGCCAAGAACTGTGAGACCGAAGATCTTTAATGTGCCAAGTCCCTCAAGACAACGTGAACGACTACCGTCATCGAGACCCTGAGTACCATGACTTCCACCGACCGTCAAGTACCACTACGCGCGACGATGCGACAAGTACCACTATCGTCATCGAGACTGCAAGTACCACTACATCAACGTGAACGACTACCGTCGCCGAAGACCCATGAACGAAAACGCCAAGTTCCACTACCGTCGCCCCGAAAACGTTGAATTCATTGAGTACCTCTCCGAAACGAACCGTGTACGACTATGAAACGGAACGACTACTTCCCACTACGAACGTGAACGACTACTTCCACTACTGCCGAACTCGAACCGCTCCGGAAATGCACGCTACGAAGGTATAACCCCGAGACGACCGCCCGTGGACGTGATGTGTGATGTATGAGATGAACCGTGTGTTTGCACCGTGTCCGAATCTCGGGATGACCCCACCATCTTGCTTGACACACTCACGCCACCATTTCTTTTGCACCGGCGTCTCAACGAGTTACCGGAACCGAGATGTTGCCATGGCATCATTTTCGGATCGTCACCGTGGCACCCTTTCTTTCCAGCATGGTGACAAATTCTTCATATCTTGCTCATGTCAACTTATAATAATTGCATAAAACTTGCATTTGTCATCCGCATCAAGATAACAACATTTAAATGGTTAAAGTTGTTGTTTGCTTTAATAATTACTAATGTCATGGGGTTTTTCCAGAATTGTTGTTGTTATTTCCGGCCTAATTTAAAATGACTAGACAGTGTAGTTTGTTTAAGCTTCACCTCTTGCCATGTTAAAAAACATTTAACCTTGTCTTGTAAATAAACGAGAGTCAACTAAATAAATATAATGTGGTATTTTGTCAATATGCAACTCGTTGCATATTGAGCTCCACTTAACTTGTAGTATTGTTTGTGCACTTTGCCATGCCATGTTTAATTAAACCGGACATGCATCATACTTGGTTGTGCATCATATGCCATGTTTATGCTTGTGTGTTTACCGTGTTGTTTGCTTCTTTCCGGTATGCTTCCCTCGTTAGCTTCGGTTTCGTTTTGGAGTTGTGAGGTTTTGTTCGACTACTTCATGGACTCATTCTTCTTCCTTGCGAAATCTCAGGCAAGATGACCATTCCCCGATATCACCTCTATCTTTGCCTATGCTAGTTGTCTCGCTCTTTAGATATGCCTCGGTGCCTATTCATGTTTGTCAGCCTCCTATTGTTGCCATGAAACCTCTAACCTTTGACACCTTCCCAGCAAATCGTTGTTTGGCTATGTTACCCGCTTGCTCAGCCCCTCTTATAGCGTTGTTAGTTGCAGGTGAAGATGAAGATTACTCCATGTTGGAACTTGTTGTTGGAATATCACAATATCTCTTAAATATATTAACACACCTATATACTTGGAAATGGGTGGAAGGCTTGGCCTTTTGCTCGGTGTTTTGTTCCACTCATGCCACCTTAGGACCCGATAAGCCGGTGTTATGTTCCTTGATTTTGCGTTCCTAACACGGTTGGGGTTTATGGGCCCCCCTTGATAATTCGCATTGCTTAAAGCTTTTCCAGCAAGGCCCAACTTTGGTTTTACCATTTGCCTAACAACTAAAACTTGCCGAGGGAGTAATTAACCCGAGGATTTATTAATTAACCCCCCCGGGCCAGTGCTCATCTTGAGTGTTGGTCCAAATTGGGCAACCTGCGGGGCCACCTTGGGGAAACCCAAGGTCTAGTATACACATGTAGCTTGTCCCATCCGGTCGTGGCCTGAGACGAGATACACGCGGCTACTATCAGGGTGTCGGCACGCCGGGAGGTCTTGCTGGATTAGTTTTACCTTTGTCGAAATATCTTGAGCACGGGATTCCGAGAATACTCGGGTCTTGCCACTTTGGAGTTGCGACTCCGCAGATCGTGAGCTTGTGATGGGCTAAGTTGGGACACCCCTGCAGGGTTTTGATCTTTCGAAAGTGGTGCCCGCGGTTATGTGGCAGATGGGAATTTGTTAATATTCGGTTGTAGATAACTTGACACCTTATTCATGAATACACTACCTGCGTGAGTAACCGTGATGGTCTCTTTCTGAAGGGCTTCGGGAAGTGAACACGGTGGGGTTATGTTTGATCGTGAGTAGCTAGGATTACTTCTTGATCAACTTGGCGACCGTTGGCACATTTCTCTTCTCGCTCTAAATTCGTAAGCTAGTTGCTTAGTGCTTGCTGCAGCCAATTTATTACCCCTCCACACCTAAGGCTTTGGTAGTTTTGATACCCATGAACGGGATTGCTGAATCCTCCGTGGCTCACAGATTCAACACACACCAGATGTAGGTACCGCTGAGAACAATGCAGGAGATGGTCCAGAACTTCACGGAGAGCTCGATGAAGAGAGTGGTCATATGTATGTGATGTTTTTCGATGATCAATATTGCTTCCTACTAGGGGCGAACAGGCCTTGTGCTTATGGTATCTTTCTCGTTTGGTTTTCGTCCATAGCTGGACCGTGTGTTATTTGGATGAATGTATGTTATTGTATTCATTGTGTGACGTGGCGGGTGTAAGCCAACTATCTTTTACAATTTCAACCCTGAATTTTACATGAGATGTGCAAAGATACCATACTTGAGATCATTCTAGTATGCGCTTATGTCTTTAAGTCGTGCCTCGACACATGGGAGACATAGTCGCATACTGGGCATTACAGCCACAGCTTTGCGCGCCTCGGCCAGCTAGGCCACCGATCACGCGGCGGCGACGGCGCTTGAGGACGTCGTTGCTGTTTGCGAGGCCGCGGCGGCTCCCGCTCCAGTTGCTCCAGCGAGGGGAGCCGGAGCCCCCGAGCCCCTGGTCGAGCAGCCGGTCTCATTGGCGCCCAACCGTCAGCCGACGCAGCTTGGCCCTGAGACCTTGGAGGTTGCCTCCGTTGCGCTGGGTCGGCTCCGTGCCGAACTTTAGGGTGGTGATGGTCGTGCGATGTAAGGACGCCTAGGCCTGATCTCCGGGTGGCTCCTGGCAGATGAGTATGTGTGGGTCTCCTGGAACCAGGCCTCAGCAGTCGCCTCCAAGGGTTAAGAGGAGGCCGCGACGGCCACGTGAGCACGCGACTCCGCGCAGGCCGACGCGGCGTCCTCCGAGAAGCGCGGTCACAAGGAGGAGGGCGAGCTAGAGGCCCTTCGCGTGGACGGCGCCAGGCGCGCCCTGGAGCTTGAGAGGTTGGAGAAGGAGCTCAAGGCACAGAAGGCTGAGACGTCCGGGCTGCAGCAGGAGCGGCTCGCTGATCGCGCGAGCCTAGAGAAGCTGAAGGCCGAGGCCGAGCAGGCGAAGGCGACCCAAGCTGCGCGCGACAAGGAAGGCGCCCTTGCGGCCTCGGCAGCGGTGAGTTGTGAGGCCCTTGCCGCCTTCGAGGTCGAGGCCCGTACGGCGCTGCAGGCCGCTTACGGGGAAGGGTTCGAGAAGCCACTGGCCGTCTCGGAGGAAGGCCCCACCGGGCTCCTCGCCGCGCTTGTGAAGTCCCTGCGTGGGGTTACGGGCACGATCGGCCAGTTAGCTGACGTGGAAAGTCGCACGCTCCCTACCTTGGCCCTGACGCAAGTGTGAGACCACCTAAGTCTTCGTGATCCCACTCTTGACCTGGCCTCGTTGTCCGAGCCCGTAACCGCGAGCATGGAGAGCGCGACCGCTAAGGCCCTAGAGCCAAAGGTCACAGAACTGGTGGAGGCATTCCTCCAGGTCACTGCTACTGCAGCCGAAGAGGCGGAGGCTGGTGATGACGCGCTTCGTAATGCCTGACCTGTTCCTGCCCAGATGAGAAAGATGCAAGTGCCTCGGGGAGGCATAAAAACTCGTTTGAATTTGAAGGACTTGGTATTATTGTAATAACTAGATGTGAACTTGACGATTTCCGTGCTTCCTTCCTTTCATGTTTGCTTAGGTGCTCTGCGTCGGCACGGCCGAACCCCGCGCATACCTCGATCGCCATTAAGCCCTGCGGGTGACCGGGGTTATCGTAATAACTAGACTCAAGGAATGAGGGGCTACGTGGCTAGTGAGGCCCCTGGGTCGCGATGCCCAGGGGTCCCCCTTGACATTCAAGCGATCCCGTTTGCGTTATGCGTCGGCAGGACCCAGCCCCGCGCATACCTCGATCGCCATTGAGCCCTCCGGGTGACTGGGGTTATCATAATAACTAGACTCAAGAAATGAGGGGCTACGTGGCTAGTGAGGCCCCTGGGCCGCGATGCCCAGGGGTCCCCCTTGACGTACGAACGGCTCTCATGAGGGAGAACGAGCACCATACCTTGCTCACGAGCCTTCGCCTAGGATGGGGGCGCGAGAAAGCCAGGTGTCTGGGTACCTAGTAGGGTGGCGTCTGCCAGGCATGGCTGAGCATAGCCCCCGTGCCTAGCCCCCCTCACGACACCCATCCAAGGAGAAGCTGTGAGCGTCGTGAGCTGAAAAGCTCCCTGAGGTTGGTGCGACTGCTGGGAGCCGCCCTCAGTTGTTTATAACTAGCGTGGAGCATAGAGCTACCACACTTGCGCGGAGTGTGGGCATGACCGCACCTCGGTCGTAGCGGCCAGCACGGAGCTTGGTGCTTCCACTGGTTCGTGGGCATAACCGCTCCTCGGTTGGTTCTGCTAGCACGGAGCATAGCACTTCCACTGGACCGTGGGAGGGAACCTCCCACCGGGAGAGACTCCAGGGCGTGTACAGCCCCGTCCTGACACGTGGCTTGCACGGCAGGACAGCTAAGGTGTATATGGGCCCTCCTCAGGATGAGCAGAACGACTCTGAAGAAGTTCTCGTGAGCTTACGCATCACTCACGAGACCCTACCCTGAGGCGGTTTGTGCCTAAGTCTTCTTCTACAAAATGTTAAAAGAGAGGTGTTGTGTTGACCTGCACCGAATGCATCTCTAGAGGGCATCGCATGAGAAGGTCGCAGCACCAACGACCCCAGGAGGTGACGTTAGCGGAACCGGCCCGTAAGACAGAGCTCAACCGCTGGATTTATCGACGCTGAAGAGACGGACCCGAGCACAGAAGTCGTCCCAGTCTTCTCATGCAACGGTCCAAAAGAAAAACAACCAGCGCACGGTTCCCGGGTGAGCGAGGCACCTGCCACGGGCCCCTACTTACCCATCCATGATTAGCCCATGCGAGAACAAGGCACCAAGGACCACGGGAGGTGACGTCACGGGAATGGCTCCCGAGACAGAGCTCAGCCCTTGGGTTTAGCGACGCTGCAAGGACGGACCCAAGCACAGACGCCGTGTCAGTCCTTAATCATGGGGTGGTCACGAGTGGGCTTGCAAGGGCTCATGACCTTAGTGGCGGTGAGAACGCCAAGCATATAGGTAATGCAAATAGGAAGAAGCAACTAGCCTTGATTCATGCGCAAAAAGAGACAGCTGCGGGGGGATAGCCCCCCGCAGCTCGAGGATGATGCAGCCTGGGGGGCGCCCATGATTGAATACCTGAAGCGTCACCTGACACTTGTCGAAGAAGAGTTGGGGTAGCTGAAGACGCAAGTCGTGCGGGTTGCTCCTGAGGATCGTTGGGCTTCTGACGCCCGGGGGCTCTGGAGGCCCTCAGTGGTCACGGGGGTACGGTTCTCGCTTCATCTGGACCGCCTGCCACTGAGCCTCCCGAGCCTCCAAGGCCTACCGTGCGAGGCGTTGGGACGTGGCAGCCGCGTTGCGGAAGCCGAAGAGCGTGCATACGTAGCTGCAGGGGAGAGCCTGAAAGTGCAACTAATCCCCGGGTGGTTTTGGCAATTAATAACAACATATATATCATTGAACTAATAGTTACTTGAGAATCATTTCAGAGAAGTTCAGTGATATGGGTATGGAAATGTCTGAAGAAGTGGACCCCTCAAAATGCTAAGGCAAGCATTGGCAAAAGCTCAAGACTCCATTTTTGGTTTAGTGATCCAAGATCACATTGAGTCCATAGGAAAAGCCAATACTATTAAAAGGGGATGAGGTTGTGTTGATGATCTGGTTGCTCAAGTGCTTAGTGATATATCTCCTTTAACTTTCAGCAACTTTCACCACCAAACACACTCATAAGTAATCTCGGACTAAACCGATTTTCCAAACTCAGTCCCACCGAGATGAACCACCTCAGCCATAAGCCAAACCCTAGAAAAATCGGTCAATCCGAGTTTGAGATCGGTCTCACCGAAACACGGGCTGCCAAGCTTCTGTAACCGTTTGTCCTCAAATCGGAATAACCGAGTTGATGATTTCGGTCTCACCGAAACTGGCAAGTTCCTATCTTTACTCAAGTCGGACAAACCGAGATGGTATTTTCGGTCCCATCGAAAACCCCAATGTTCACTATATTTGAACTTTCGGTCTGACCGAGTTGTCAACTTCGGTCTCACCGAGATTGCTCAATTATGTGTGTAACGGTTGGATTTTGTGTGGAGGCTATATATACCCCTCCACCCCCTCTTCATTCGTGGAGAGAGCCATCAGAAAGAACTACCACTCCTACCTTACACTTTCTGAGAAGAGAACTACCTACCCTTGTGTTGAGATCAAGTTGCTCCATTCCTACCATATGAAACTTGATTTCTAACCTTCCCAAGTTGCTTTCCACTCAATCCTTTCTTCCACCACAGCCAAATCAGTGAGGAGAGTTGAGTGTTGGGGAGATTATCATTTGAAGCACAAGAGCAAGGAGTTCATCATCATCTACAACATCTATTACCTTTTGGAGGGTGGTGCCTCCTAGATTGGTTAGGTGTCGCTTGGGAGCCTCCGTCATCGAGATGTGGAGTTGAACCAAGAAGTTTGTAAGGGCAATGAGATCGCCTACTTCGTGAAGATCTACCCCGAGTAAGGCTAGCCCTCCGTGGGCGTAGGCCATGATGGAATAGACAAGGTTGCTTCTTCGTGGACCCTTCGTGGGTGGAGCCCTCCGTGGACTCGCGCAGCCGTTACCCTCCGTGGGTTGAAGTCTCCATCAACGTGGATGTACGATAGCACCACCTATCGGAACCACGGGAAAAATCACCGCGTCTCCAAAATTGCGTTTGCTCTTCTCCACCTCTCTTTACTACATGTGCAAGTTACTTTCCACTCAATCCTTTCTTCCACCACAGCCAAATCAGTGAGGAGAGTTGAGTGTTGGGGAGATTATCATTTGAAGCACAAGAGCAAGGAGTTCATCATCATCTACAACATCTATTACCTTTTGGAGGGTGGTGCCTCCTAGATTGGTTAGGTGTCGCTTGGGAGCCTCCGTCATCGAGATGTGGAGTTGAACCAAGAAGTTTGTAAGGGCAAGGAGATCGCCTACTTCGTGAAGATCTACCCCGAGTAAGGCTAGCCCTCCGTGGGCGTAGGCCATGATGGAATAGACAAGGTTGCTTCTTCGTGGACCCTTCGTGGGTGGAGCCCTCCGTGGACTCGCGCAGCCGTTACCCTCCGTGGGTTGAAGTCTCCATCAACGTGGATGTACGATAGCACCACCTATCGGAACCACAGGAAAAATCACCGCGTCTCCAAATTGCGTTTGCTCTTCTCCACCTCCCTTTACTACATGTGCAATTTACTTTCCGCTGCTTATACTCTAGAATTGCATGTGTAGGGTGATGCTTGTCTTGATCATAATTGTGAATCTGCCAAAAACTGTTCATGATCAAAAGGCAGAATTTTTATATCTACAAGTAGTCTAATCACCCCCCCTCTAGACATACTTTCGATCCTACAGAGCCCTCCTCCGACCGACCGCCGTCGGCCAGAAGGCTCCAAAGAAGCGGCTCGGTTGAGTCCCGCGACATCGATGCAAACGCGGAAGTGGTCGCTTGGGTTGCGGGTAGGTGAGCTTGGCACCGTGCGGTTACGCCCACCGCGTATGAGCCTTGCGTACTGAAGTTCCTCGGTCACCTGGTCGATGAAGTCCTGAGCCCCCAGCGCTGTACGTCTCACGCCGGGCTCACAAAAATGCGCGTCGAGACACGCCTGCAGGTGGTGCCCGAACACCTCCCTCGAGACGCTGGTCAGGCCGAAGGCACTCGAGAGGAGAGCCCTCGAGCCCGTCCTGAGAGGGGTGCCGGGCGCGCCTCCCTATGCGAGGGTGGAGGGCGCCTCGTCTGCAAGCGCGAGTCCTGAGGCGGAACCATCAGGAGCCCCTGCATCCTGAGGTCCGTTTGCGGGCAGGTTCTTCTTCTTCATGGGGGTGGTCTGCAGGGTGAAGACAGCTCCATCCTCGTCGAAGCTCTCGGCTGCCCCAGTCTAGTAGGCACGCTCCAGGGAACGCACCGCTTCCTTCTCGTCGGAGGTGATCGTGATGACTCCGCCACTCCCGGGCATCTTGAGGACGTTGTAGCCGTGATGGGTCGCTGCCATGAACTTCGCCAGGGCAGGATACCCGAGGATGGCTTTGTACGGGAGGTGGATGTTGGCGACGTCGAAGTCGATGAGCTTGGCGTGATAGTTGTCGCGGTCACCAAAGGTGACGGGGAGGCGGACCTGCCCCATAGGGACTATGGAGCCATCCGTGACTCCGTAGAAAGGCTTGGTCGGGTGGAGCTGATCGTAGGGGGTGTGGAGCATCTCGAAGGTCTGGATGGAGAGGACGTTGAGCCCTGCTCCGCTGTCGATAAGGGTCTTGGTCACGAGGACGTTGCTGATGGTCGGGGTGCAGAGCATCAGGAGAGCGCCTGGGGCTGCGGTGCACTTGAGGTGGTCCTTGGGGTCGAAGGCGATGACCTGCTTGGTCCACCTGAGGTTGCACGCGGCGTCCGGCCTGGGAAGCGCTGCGTTCACCTCGTGAGCGAACTGCTTGATGATGCAATGGGAAGCCGGAGCATGGGCTCCTCCCTGGCGGTCGTCGTCGTTAATTCTTGGCGACGGTGGCAGCGGAGGCAGACCGCCATTGCCTTGAGGGCGACCCTCAAGAGGCTGGTCGTGCCAGGGGGTGTCATGAGGCTGCTCCTGCCAGTGGTCTTCACGAGGCTGCTCACGCCACCCTTGCGTGAGTTCCTGCCGTCCCAGCATCCTCCACCACGGCCTCCTCCGCAGCCGTAGCCACAATTGTCGTGCTCGGGGTGCTGCCCGCCGCGCCCGCCGCGCATCGCCCTGAGCTCCTGGCAGTCGTTGCTGTTGTGGTTGTGTACATTGTGGAAGACGTAGTATGGACGGTTGTCTCTGC
>LR738711.1:740358145-740528713 GCA_902687465.1 Secale cereale
GGGTCATCGTAGCCGCAGCCACGCTTCACTTCTGGCTCTACAACCAGCACGGCGGGCCCCTTGCGCTTTGCTTCTTTCGCCTTGGTCTTCTTGTCGCCAGCCTCCGCTTCAGGCAGCTCCTGGAGGGAGAGGCGTCCTTCCTCCGCCCTGGCGCACTTTGCCGCGAGATTGAACATCTCGAGGGATGTGCATAGGTCCTCTGTAACACCCCGGACACACCCGCCGGTGGTCGTTACTCCTGGCGGGATCTAGACTGGCCTCACATATCAATACTAGTCTTTTCTGCGCACTTTGTCCTCACTCATGCGCACCCGGGAGCAACTTCCCGGTCGGTCACCCATCCTGAAACTACTCCAAGCTGAGCACGCTTAACTTTGGAGTTCTATCCGAATGGGCTCCCAGAAAAGAAGGAATTCCTTATTGATATGAGAAGTCTATCATCCCTAATAAGCCAGGCCATCACATACACCCTCACTCAGAGGAACCGACGTCCTCGTCGGGCCACAGGAACGTTCCCTCTTGGCACAACCGTCTGTGCTTCCAGGACAGCACATGTGCCATGCCGTGTGCCACGACGGGTCACAAACGTCATGCACAACATGACTGCAAACTGTCCGCAAACATCCGTGTAACCACGAGGGTCGGCTCTGATACCAACTTGTAACGCCCCGGACACACCCGCCGGTGGTCGTTACTCCTGACGGGATCTAGACTGGCCTCACATATCAATACTAGTCTTTTCTGCGCACTTTGTCCTCACTCATGCGCACCCGGGAGTAACTTCCCGGTCGGTCACCCATCCTGAAACTACTCCAAGCTGAGAACGCTTAACTTTGGAGTTCTATCTGAATGGGCTCCCAAAAAAGAAGGAATTCCTTATTGATATGAGTAGTCTATCATCCCTAATAAGCCAGGCCATCACATCCTCGTGGATGGCGAGCTCCTCCCTCATCCTGACGTCGCGGACACCGTCGGAGAACACCAAGATGATGGCCTCGTCCGAGATCCTGGGGATTTGGAGGCACATGGTGTTGAAGCGTTGGATGTACTTTTGCAGGGTCTCTCCCGGGTGCTGCCTCACGCGGCGCAGATCCGCGGCCGCCGGGGCTCGGTCGCGGGTGCCCTGGAAGTTGGCGACGAAACGCTCATGAAGCTCCCCCCAGGAGGAGATGGATCCCACGGGGAGGTTCAGGAGCCAGGATCGTGCGCCATCCTTGAGAGCCATGGGGAACCAGTTCACCATGACCTGCTCGGTGTCGTTGGACGCCTTGATGCTCAACTCGTAGAGTTGGAGGAACTCTGTGGGGTCGGTGGTGCCGTCGTAGCGCGGAGGCAGATCTGGCTTGAACTTGCCCGTCCAGACGAGGTGCCGTAGCTCGGGAGCTATGGCGCGACATCCAGCCACGCTCATGATTGCAGGCGCCCCGGGCGCCTACGGTGCTGGTTCTTGGGGCGCTGGCACCACCACCTCCTCTGGTGCACGGTCTTAGTGCTGCGGAACAAGGGGCCCGCGAGCTCCTGCTTGGGGATGCGGGATCACCTGAAAGCTCTCCTCGTCGCGCACATGGGCCCTGCGGGGCGGCTCGTGCCGCGGAGCCTCGCGCCTGACCTCCTGGCCGGCGCCGTAGAGTGGAGGTGGAGCCGGGACACCGTGGCCCTCGTTCCCCACCATGGGCGACGGGGGAAGGGAGGAGTGAGTTGGTGCAGGTACCTCCCCGGCGGCGTTGACGAGCTCGGTGATGCGGTGGAGCCACTCGTCGTAGAGGTCGTCCGTCGGGCGGTAGCGCAGGAGCTCCCGCGCCATCAATAGCACAGGCTGTTGGTAGACCAGTCTATGGCGGACCAGCGAGGACGATGCAGCGGCTGGTGAGGGTGACGGCGTCGCCGTGCGGCCATCACGCCGCACGAACATCGGCAGTGGTGAGTCCTGCTGCTCGTGGATGGCCGGGTCGGGGGCGGCGTTGGTGACCGGCGAGTTGGGGCAGAGCGGCGCACCGTTGCCCGCGTGCGCCGTATGAGCGACGTTCGCGGCGCGGTGGGCGGTGCGTGCTCGGCGTGTGTCCATCATGGTAGTGGAGCGAAGTCGACGACGAGAGCGGGACAAGGTCGTCGGAGAGGCGAGATCTCGACACGCCCCCTACCTGGCGCGCCAAATGTCGAATTACGGGCTCCGCAAACCCAAGAAGTTCGAACACAGGGGCGTGAACGACGATCTCTCCCACTCACGTCTACCTAGCGTCTCGCCCTCGTCCGGTGAAGAGATTCAAGCGAACAACAAGTAAAGCACACAAGAGTTTACCCAGGTTCAGGCCACCTTGTGGTGTAAAACCCTATTTCCTGCTTTGATGGATTGGCCTCGGGAGGGCTTGAATATGGATGAGTACAGTGGTTCATGAGCTCAGGAGGAGAGCTCAGGAGGGTCAGGAGGCAAGGGTTCTTGCTCTTTTGTGCGATGGCCGAGTTTCTGGATCTGATCCACTTCCCTTTTTTTTCCCATAGTGGAGATCCTAGCTACTTATATAGGCGGCCAGTGTCCTAATCCCCCGAAATGTTTAGGCGGGAAGGGATCCCACAACGGCCATTTGAGCGGGAACACAAGGATGTTCTTGTCCTGACAAAAGCGGTCTTCGCGTGCAAAAGGATCAGGCGGTGATGCGGTGGTGGGCTCAGTGGTGACATCCTCCCTGTCGTCCTTGCGGTCTTCGGTCTTGTTGCATCGAAGGGGAAACCTTTGTCCCGGTCCTCGGGAACCTATGCCTGCACTGTCCCCTTTGCACCGAAATGGCAACTGCATCGCTGGCGCGTGCTAGCACCCGCTGGCGCGATGCGTCACTGCCTCCTCCTAAGGCAGGCTTGGCCTTGGATTCTCCACCCCTCCGGAGCTACCTAGCCGATGCCGCTCCTGAGGGGGTCTTGATGTTGTTCTCCTCGCGAGGCCTAGCCCCCCTTGTGAGGGTCTTGGGCAGCTGGTCTTTCAGCTGGGCCGCACCAGGCCGTGGTAGGAGCGCATCGCAGCCCGCAGACAGGCAAGTCTGGGTACCCTGGTTCCCAGGACATCGACAGCGGTGACAATTTCCCCCTCTCGGAGGGAAGTATTCCCGGCAGAACAGCTCTGCCGAAGCCCTAGATTGGTTTCCGCCAAGGTTCCGCGTCGAGACGGCGGCGTCTGGTCCCTAAAGCCTCCTTGTGATTTTTTCCAGGTCAAAACACCTCATATAGGAGAAGATGGGCATCGGGGGGTCACCGGATGGCCCACGAGGCAGGGGGCGCGCCCAGAGGGGGGGCGCGCCACCACCCTCGTGGACAGGTGGTGGCCCCCCTGGTGAATCTCTTTCGCCAAATAATTTTTACATTTTCTGAAACGGTGTCCCATGCAGTTTCGGAGCTTTTTGAGTTGTGCAGAATAGGTTTCCAATGTTTGCTCCTTTTCCAACCCAGAATTCCAGGTGCCGGCATTCTCCCTCTTCATGTAAACCTTGTAAAATAAGAGAGAAAAGGCATAAGTATTGTCACATAACGTGTAATAACAGCCCAAAGTGCAATAAATATCAACATAAAGGCATGATGCAAAATGGACGTATCAGCTGCACAGACTACCTTTTTATAATTTTTAAAATATCACTTGCTTATGCTTCATGACGTGTAACATTATTGTTAGTCCTTTTTTGCCATGTACAAAATAGTCTGTCTTGCTCGCTTCACTGTTGTAACTATATTTTTGCCCTAGTCATGTGTACTTACAGAAACATTTCAGGATGAAGTGACATCAACACAAAGATCTGCGAGCAGTGCGGCATGGCCGTTACCAAATGATTATGGATTGGAATTGGAATGTGCTGATGTTCTCGAGCATCAACTAGAGGTGGCAAGACAAAGTGTACATGATTCTGAACGTACAATCAACAAGTTGAGACTGGACCTGCAGGTATTAGATGCAGGAGTGAAAAAAATGAAACAAGACAGTGAGGTAACAATGAAGGAATTGGAGATTTTGCAGACTGAAATTTGTGCTATCTAAATCCGGCCAATCCTATTTTCTGAAGAGATTATAGTTCAAATGGTAAGTTATGTTGATGCGCGTCCATGATGTATGAGCTGTATTTGCCCAGTGTATGTAATTTTCTCTTTGTGTATGCTTTATTATCACTGGTGCTGAACCATAATGCCCAATGGGTATAATCGGCTGTAATTTATTTATTGTATAGTGTAGGATTATTCTACGTCTCTATGCCTTAGTCACTTTATTGTATAGTGTATGATTTGTAGAAGTGATAGTATAGAGTAGGATAATTCTTTGAATATGCTATATCGTTCAAACGGGGGCCAACTCGCCCAAACGTTGTAGTGACCATGGCCCTCCACAAGCCGTACGATCCATGGGCCATCTACGGGACGGACGATCCATGGCCTTCTATGGCGGTCAGATTCGTGGGCCTTCTATGGGCTGTCGGATCCGTGGGCCTTCTATCGGCTGTCGGATCCATGGGCCTTCTATGGGCCAGCGGATCCATGGGCCTTCTATGGGCCAGCGGATCCGTGGGCCTTCTATGGGTCGTCGGATCAATGGGCCTTCTATGGGCCATCGGGTCAATGACCCTTCTACGTCCCGTAGGATCTATGGGCCTTCTATGGGTCGTCTCATCTATAGGCCTTGTATGGGCCGTATAAGGGGTCGTAAACGGGTTAGAGTGGAAATCGTACGTTTTATGGGCTGACCATAACGGGCCGTTAATAGGCCGTATTTGATGATGCTATGAAAATGGCCCAACGTATTAGCGGGCCACAAATGGGCCGACTGTAACCACGTGCTGAATTTGGCCCACAAGCAGAAAATGACAGTAGCGGGCCGAAAGTAAACGAATCTGGAAATGAGCCCAAGAATAAATGGGCCCTGAGAAGGCCGAAAGATAACATGGTCTGGAAACGGCCCAACGGAATAATGGGCCGTGAATGGGTATAAAGTGATACACTGTTCATTACGGGCCAGTTTTACCACGAGTCGTTAATGAGTCGAGTGTTACTAAGGGCCTCATATGGACCAAAAGACATCATGGGCCATACATGGGCCGGAAGTTAAAACAGGCTGGAATTATATTGGACGGCCCAGATGATGCTACTGGGCCTAATTCGGATACGCTGTAAATGGGCCCTGGTTTAGCGGGCTATAAATGGGCTATACGCGAACAGACCGTTAACAGGCTTGCCGTGGGCCGGCCCGCCACCTTTTGACCAAGTCAAACGGGCTGGCCTTTTCACAGGAATGGGCCTCTGTTGGGCCATGCCACGTGTCGACGTATCATAGGCACTTTGGGTCCAATGAGTAGATCACGCTACTGGGCCTAATTCGGATAGGCCGTAAACGGGCCCTGAGTTGGCGGGTTGTATATGGGCTATATGCGAACAAGCTATTAACAGGCTTGCCGTGGGCCGGCTGCCACCTTTTTACCAAGTCAAACGGGACGGCCTTTTCACAGGAATGGGCCTCTGTTGGGTTGTGCCCCGTGTTGACGTATCATAGGCGCTTTGCGTCCAATGAGTGGATGACATCTGTTCCGATGGTGAGCCGACACGTGTTTCCTCCAACCAATGATGATTTTACACGTGAAAAATCCTCATTGGTCAGGGCTGTTAACGGGTTATTGGATCCATAACCGGACCCGATAGCTTAACGGCGTTCCGTTACGGTGGATGCCACGTGTCGGTCACCCACTTCTGTGACGCGCGATTTATCGTCATGGAAGTGGACACTTCCGTGATGATAATTTTGGTAATGTCATGGAACACTTCTACGACAGCATAGGTATGACCAATGTTGAGGATATCGCTTATCGTTATCGTCTCGGTCAGCCGTGGATTAGAGATTAATCGGATATCGGCCGATTAATCGATTTATCGGTCGACTATTAATCGACCATTTTTCGCAAATCTCACGTTCCCAACACTAAAATATGCTATATTCAACACCAAAAAATATTGGATATAAGTGTTACCTTGATACCTAGCCTTTGAATCCTTGTATAATAATGAACAAAATAGGAAAACAATACATATCGCATAACAAGGTCCACAAAACACGAATAAGCATACTTTTTTTGGAAACATAGCGCTATGAACAGGCCCATTTTATCGGTAGATTCCTGATAAATCACTTGTCATAGCGATAAATCGTCCCAAATGATAAATGGTGAAGATAAGGCATAATCTTATCGGTCACCCCAAGAGTAGCGATAAATTGGATGATAAATTGCTGAATCGGAAGATTTCTTGAACAGTGGGTATGACTATCTTGATTCTGTCATAAAATTCTCATGGATGTACATGCATGACAGAAAACGTGACCTAATGTGACAAACACGTATCATCACGGAAATGTTTTTTTTTTGTAGTGTGACTAGAGAACTTTGTCAATTACTATCTTATCTGGAAGATTAACCCCCACTTGATTCAAGCAATTGTAGTACCCAGACAATCTGAGCACATGCTCACGGGTTGAGCTATTCTCCTCCATTTTGTAGGCAATGTACTGTCAGAGGTCTTATACCTCTTGACATGGGCATAAGTATGAAATACTAATTTCAAATCCTGGAACCATATGCTCCGTGGCGTTCAAAACGTTTTTGAAGTCCCGGTTCTAAGCCGTAAAGCATGGTGCACTAAACTATCAAGTAGTCATCATACCGAGCTTTTGTCAAAACGTTCATAACGTCTGCATCTGCTCCTTCAATAGGTCTGTCACCTAGGGGTGCATCAAGGACATAATTCTTTTCTGCAGCAATGAGAAAAATCCTCAGATCATGGAACAAGTCCGCATCATTGCTACTAACGTCTTTCAACTTAGTTTTCTCTAGGAACATACAAAAACAAACGGGGAGCTACATTGCAAGCTATTGGTCTATAACATAGATATGCTAACACTACCAGGACTAATTTTATGATAAATTAAAGTTCAATTAATCATAATACTAAAGAACTCTGTTGGTGTACAAAAAGAGGGGTACACTTTTTGTACCCCTATGACTATGCACGGGCAGTCTGAGCCACAGCGCCATCACACCAAGCATGGCGAGGGACGCGAGCCGGGGCAAGACTAAAGCTTGATGGAGACTGGAGCGACGCCAAGAACAAGACCACGAAGAGCAAAGGGACGAAGCGGCTTCCCCCGGCAAGATCCTTACCGGGGCCGGCTCTGGCAGCCCCGGCAAGACCCTTGCCACGGCAGCTCGCCCCACGCCTACGGAGCGAATCACCCTTGAGTCCACCGCCCCTATGGGGCGAGGATTTGGGAGATATCCCCGTGGTGGCATGCAGATATTTGTGAAGACCTTCAAGATCAGATGCAAGATAAGAAGACGACGACCCTTGGCGGGATCCCAGCCAAGGAGGTCCACAAGGCCCCCGGCAAGCACCTTGTCGGGGATGACAGCAGGCGTCGCGGCAAGACCCTTGCCGGGGCCCCGGCAAGGCCCTTGCCGAGGACACCCACGGGGCCACCATCAGGCCCGCACCAACTTGGTTTCCACCGACCCACACAGCTGCCGACCCGACCAGCCGGACAGGCTCCTGCGTGGCAACCCACATATCTTCATGGAGACCCACCGTTGCACCACCTCAGCTGCCTGTCTGCCTACATGGCACCTCAGGCACCGCTGGCTAGGGCGCGTGTCGACACGAGGAGGAGCGGCGACGGACAAGACGAGCGTCTCCCCTCGTCCCCGATAAAGCAAGGACACCTAAGCTGGGCGCATTAAATGCACCTTGTCCTGTAATGCGAGGGATAACCTTGCATCACTGTACCCTTTCCACCTCTTGTGTGCCACTGTGGCAACCCCTTTTCCCTATAAAAGTAGGCCCGAGGCGACCAGGAGGAGGATTCAGCTTTTCGGAACTCCTCACGACTCTTTTGGAGCTCCTCGTTAGCTGAAGAACACCAACATATAATCCACCAAAGCAGGAGTAGGGTTTTACGCATCTTTGCGGCCCGAACCTGGGTAAAGGAACCGTGTCCTGATCGTTAGATCCGCTCTTCTCTCAACCCCGCGCCCCGCAACCATAGTAGGGATTCTTGTGGTCCCATAGGTGTCGATCCAAATACACCGACATCTTTGGCGCGCCAGGTAGGGGGTGCAGTTGTGAGAATCGGCCTTAGCGGTTAGTTCGACGCTTCTGCATCATCATGGCGCCCAAGAAGAAGACGACGGTGCCGGTTGGCCAGTCGGAAGCCGGACAGCCCGTCCCGACGCGTGCGAGCAGTGGACTAGTCGCGGAAAGGACTCGGGGCGCTGCTCGCGAACACCAACACCATCCCGACAGCCGAAGTTTGGGAGGTGGCGACGCCGGTGCGCCTCCGCACATCGCTAGTTCCAGAGATGGAACCGAGCCCTCCGTGGGTGGCGCGGGGCCCTCCAAGGCCGCGGCCACACCACCCGAGGGCGACGCGAGGCCCTCCGGAAGTCCCACGCCAGCGCCAACACCGCGCTCTTCTCAAGCAGCGCGCGACGAACGGCGTCGTCGTCCCGAAGACCCCGGACATCACCATGGGAAGAGCCCCGAGCGCCGCTCCCGAGACGTAGAAGGCCTGCCCGCTCGCCGAAGCGCTGGTGGAGATGATAGGCGACCGCGGGATCATGATGGAGCTCCCCCTGACGCGGTCAGGGGTCGAAGCGCGTCACGATCCGTGCAGGTTTCGCTACCGCCGACACCAGCCGAAGCTTTGGCACACGCGCAGTTGCTCCTCGACTTTCCTCCCGTTATGGCGAAACTCGATGAATGGAGAGCCACCATCTGAAGCCTTGTCGCAGTCGCCAACAGGGACGACCTAAATCCAGCGGAGCTCCCGGGCCGACGCACCGATGGGGTCCCGCGCACCGTGGGCGGGAGAGCTGGCAGCGCCGTGGCTACCGTGCATTCGCCTCCTCCTCGCCCAGTGCCACGTGCATCGACCCATCGAGACATCCCGGGCGACGCCATCTCCATAGCGTCGTCCGACCTGCGGACCCGCGGCGACCAGCGTCAAGTTTTTCAGGAACGAGCCCATGAAGACACTCGAACCACCATCGAGCGCCCGCGCAAAACGCGCCACCAGTCAGACAGGCGAGCAGGGCCTGCTGCGGACCGCCTAGCACCGGAAAGCCCCGGAGGTCTACCCTACGAGGTGGGATGTCCGGCTTTCACCCGTGAGCTGTGGCAGTTCCAGTGGCCCTCTCACCGCACCTTCAAACCTGACGTTGGCTAGAAGTACGACGGCAAGACCCACCCGTCGGAGTTCCTCAGCATCTACACCATCGCGATGCAAGCTGCTGGGGCCCGCGACGATAAGGTGCTTGCGAATTACTTTCCGTTAGCTCTTAAACCTAACGCCATGTCGTGGTTGATGCACTTGCCAGTCGACTCTATTTCCTCCTGGTCCGACTTGTGCCATGAGTTTGTTGGCGCCTTTACCGGAGGCCATCAAGCCCATGGCCAAGCGAGTGACCTGCATGTCATACCCCAGAAGGAAGGCGAGACTCTGCGCAAGTACATACAGAGATGCAGCCGGGTACAGTACAATATCCCCGATGTTCACCCTACCACCATCATCAGCGCGTTCCACCAGAACGTGCGCAACCGCAAGATGCGCGAAGAACTGGCGATGACCAAGGTGAAGGACGTGGCAGAACTTTACGTTCTTGCCGACAGATGTGCCCGAGCCGAGGAGGGAAGGAAGTACCCCGGCGAAAGCGCCGGTGCGGAAACCGACTCCTCGGATGAAGATACCGTTGTTCCAGCAAAGAAGGGCCGGAACCGTAACAGGAAGCGCAAGGGGAAGGCCGTGCTTGCCATCGAGGGATCTGATGACGCCGGCTCCGCCAAGAAAACCAAGGCGGGTGACCCTGGCAAGGAAATTGCCGGATGTGTCGCCTGCCGGGCCTTGGCGGCCGCCGAGAAGCCAGGAAACTCCGGCAAACGGTACTGCAAGATCCATCGCACCAAGGGCCATGATCTCCAGGACTGCCACCAGGTTGAGCTCCTTGCTGAGAAGCAAAGAGCTGAATACGAGAGGCGAGACAAGGAGAGGGGCCAAGACGGCGCTGAGGGATCCAGCAAGAAGCAAGAAAGGCCCGTCCGGGGCCGCGATAGGAGACCTGAAGATGACGATCACGAAGAGGACGACGAGTCCGGCGGCAAGAGTTTCAGAAGGCCACAGACGCCATGTGCGTCGATGGTGGTGCCTCGCTCCATGCTTCTCACCGCCAGCTTAAACAGTGGGCGCGAGAGATTATTGCGGCAGAGCCGTCGCCCGGTGCCCAAAAGCCGCTGAAATGGTCCAGCACACCTATCATCTTTGACGCCGAGGATCACCCTGATCGCATTGCTGCGGTCTGGTGCTTGCCATTGTTGGTTTCACCAACAATACGCAACCTCAAGGTGACGAAGATGCTAGTCAATGGCGGGGCCGGCCTAAACCTACTCTCGCCCACCGTGATCGAGAAGCTACAAGTTCCTGATGGAGACCTCGAGGAGACGGGCACGTTTCAAGGGGTCAGCCCAGGAAGGAGCCAACCAAAGGGGAAAGTCACACTGCCCGTGACTTTTGGAAGTGATCTGAACTACAGGACAGAGAGGATAGTGTTCGATGTCGCTAGGATCCCCCTGCCTTACAATGGGATCCTTGGCCGCCCAGCGCTGGCCAAGTTCATGGCGGCGTCGCACTATGCCTACAACACCCTGAAGATGCCAGGGCCCATGACGATCATCACCATCCCCTCCGACAAGAAATATGCACTGATTTGCGCCGACCAATTGTACCAGCAAGCAGTTGCAGCAACTGCCGCTACGGGGGCATTTGCTCCTGCCACTGGAGCCCCGAGAGGGAAGAAGAAGAAGACCAGCGAGACCTCGGGCGCCCACTCCGGCAAGCGCACCTCTTCGGAGTGCTGTGCTCCCGTCGAGGACGTGCCTGAGAGCTCCACCGGAAAGGAGAAGATCGGCGAGACCTCAGACACCCACTCCGGCAAGCACACCTCTTTGGAGTGTCGCGCTCCCGCGAGGACGTGCTAGAGAGCTCCGCCAGCAGAAACAAGAGATCAAGGGCTACGCCGCCAGGAACCAAGAAGGTTTCTGTCAAGCAGGACGGCACGGGAGGGGCTTTTACCATAAGCTCCGCCCTTGACAACAAATAGGAAGACGCGCTCGTCGCATTCCTGCGGGCGAATGTCGACGTGTTTGCCTGGAAAGCATCAGCCATCCCCGGCGTTCCCAGGGAGGTGATTGAGCACGACCTTGCTGTCTGCCCTCATGCGCAGCCCGTCAAGCAGAAGGTCAGGAAGCAAGCATTAGAATGGCAGGAGTTCATCACCGAGGAGATCTGGAAACTGGAAGCTGCGGGTTTGGTGAGAGGAGTGCTCCACCCAACGTGGTTGGCCAATCCAGTGGTAGTGCGCAAGGCAAATGGGAAGTGGAGGCTGTGTATTGATTACACAGATATCAATCAAGCTTGTCCCAAGGACCCCTTCCCGTTGCCGCGCATAGACCAGATTGTCGACTCCACGGCAGGGTGTGACCTGCTATCATTCCTTGATGCCTACTCCGGCTACCACCAGATCTTCATGGCGAGAGAAGACGAAGAGAAGACAGCATTCATCACCCCATGTGGTACATACTGTTTCGTACGAATGCCTTTCGGGTTGAAGAGTGCTGGCTCGACATTTGCGAGGGCAGTTCAGATTGGTTTTGAACCCCAGCTCCATAGAAATATGGAGGCTTATATGGATGATATAGTGGTCAAAACCAAGGACAGGGCAACCCTTGTACCGGATTTACAAGAAACATTTGTGAACCTGCGCAAGATCAACCTCAAGCTAAACCCTGAGAAGTGCGTCTTCGGCGTTCCGTCTGGCAAGCTTCTCGGGTTCTTTGTGTCACAACGTGGGATATAAGCCAATCCGGACAAGATCAAAGCTATAGAGCAGATCGAAGCACCCAAACGGGTCAAGGATGTCCGTCGGCTTGCTGGCTGCGTTGCCGTCATGAGCAGGTTCATCTCCAAGTCTGCTGAGCGCGCCCTCCCCTTTTTCAAGATTTTGAAAAAGGAGGGCCCAATGGAGTGGACACCGGAAGCCGAAGCAGCGTTACAGGATCTGAAGAAGTATCTTTCCTCCACGCCAATACTGGTTGCGCCTCGACCACAGGAACCATTGCTGCTATACTTAGCGGCAATGAACCAGGTGGTCAGTGCTGCACTGGTGGCGCAGAGAGAAATCGATGATGAGGTGATGGCTGCAACGGAGCCTGGTGCCACTGGCGTAAAGACGACACAGCCGATTGGAGTGCAGCCGAAGAAGAAGATGATGCAGCACCCGGTCTACTTCGTTAGCTCCCTCTTGCAGGGGGCTAGGTCAAGGTACTCCGGTGTGGAGAAACTGCTCTTCGGCCTTCTTATGGCCTCGAGGAAGCTGCGTCACTACTTCCAGGCGCACGAGATCACTATCGTCACTCGCCTCCCTCTGCAACGGATATTGCACAATCCAGATGCAGCGGGAAGGATTGTAGAGTGGGCACTGGAGCTGTCCACCTTTGGCCTCAAGTTTGAAAGCACCTCGACAATTCAGAGCCGAGTCCTGGTAGAGTTCGTCGCAGAATGGACCGCAACGCCTGATGAAGAAGTCCAAGAAACTGCTCTCCCCGGCAAAGAGGCAAGGTTCAACTGGGTCGTGTACTTTGATGGCGCTTTCTCTTTGCAGGGCGCCGAGGCTGGCGTACTGCTGGTCGCGCCCACCGAAGAGCACCTCAAGTATGTGGTCCAGATGCACTTCCCTAGGGAGGTATCAACGAACAACACTGCTGAGTACGAGGGGCTGCTTGCCGGTCTTAGGATCGCGGCGGACCTCGAAATCAAGAAGCTCATTGTCAGAGGCGACTCACAGCTTGTCGTCAAACAAGTCAACAAGGATTACCAGAGCCCGTTGATGAAGGCCTACGTCGATGAAGTGAGGAAGTTGGAAGAGTGCTTTGACGATATACAGGCGGAGCATGTTCCCCGAGCGAATAACGACATCGCCGATTACCTGTCAAAGCGCGCTACTCTCAAGTTACCTGTGGAACCAGGTACCTTTGTGCTCCAGCTTTCTCAGCCATCCGTTGATCCATCGACAGAGCAGAACAAGAGGAGGAAGTCAGGGCCCGGCAAGGATGTTACCGGGGACACTGAGCCCGCCACCGGAGGGCTAACTCCGGCGGAGCATCAAGCTTTTGCCGTCGAGATGGCCACCCCCTTGGCGGAGGAAATGCCTTTAGTCCTCGCCGCCGAGCCCCAGGCTCCAGCGTGGGCGCAGCATACCGTCCGATTCCTTCAGACTGGGGAACTTCCTGAGGAGCAGGAAGAAGCGGAGAAAGTAGCCCGTTGGTCCGCCATGTATCAGTTCGTCGATGACGTCCTGTACATGAGAAGATCGAACGGTGTGAAATTGAAGTGCATCCCTCGAGAGGAAGGGCTGGAGCTGTTGGCGGAAATACATGGAGGCATATGTGGATCCCACATAGGGTCAAGAGCCCTTGCCGGCAAGGCATTCCGGCAAGGCTTCTTCTGGCCCACTGCCCTCCAGGATGCGGCGGCGCTGGTCACCAGGTGTGAAGCGTGCCAATTCCATTCAAAGAAACTTCATCAACCAGCTCAAGCCCTTCAAACCATTCCTCTCTCCTGGCCCTTCTCGGTCTGGGGGCTCGACATACTGGGCCCTTTTCCCCGCGCCGTCGGGAGCTTTGAGTACTTGTACGTTGCAATCGACAAGTTCACAAAGTGGCCAGAAGTGGAGGTGGTGAGGAAGGTCACAGCTCAGTCAGCCGTCAAGTTCTTCAAGGGGCTAGTGTGCCGTTTTGGTGTACCCAACAGGATTATCACCGACAACGGCACGCAGTTTACAAGCAGCACCTTCATGCAATATACCCAAGACCTCGGCAGCAAGGTCTGTTTCGCTTCCGTTGCTCACCCCCGAAGCAATGGTCAAGCTGAGAGGGCAAATGCTGAAGTGTTGTGAGGATTAAGGACAAAGACCTTTGACAGGCTGCACAAGAGCGGGACGCGCTGGATTGATGAATTGCCGGCGGTTCTTTGGTCGATTAGGACGACGCCAAATCGAGCCACCGGCCAGACGCCCTTTGCCCCGATATACGGGGCAGAAGCAGTTCTCCCCACGGAACTCATATACGGGTCACCTCGAGTGCTCGCTTATGATGAGCTTGAGCAAGAGCAATTGCGGCGAGATGACGCGATGCTCCTTGAGGAAGATCGTCTTCGGGCGGCTGTGAGAGCAGCGCGCTACCAGCAAGCCTTGTGCCGCTACTATAGCCGCAAGATTCATGCCCGAAGCTTTGAGGAAGGTGACCTTGTTCTCCGGCGCATTCAATCGGCCAGGAATACGAACAAGTTGACACCGAAGTGGGAGGGCCCTTACCGGGTAATACGAGTCACCAGGCCTGGCGCAGTCCGCCTAGAGATCAAGGATGCCGTTCCGGTGAGTAACTCGTGGAACATCGAGCATCTTCGCAAGTTTTACCCATAAGGCGCGGCTTGCCGGGCCTCCCGGCAAGCCACCCTTTTGTACAAGCTTTGCCAGCAAGGCATGAAACCCTTTGTACAAAGCCAGGCGCAGACCCTGAGCATAAATAAATGAAGCGCTGGCGCCCTGAGTTTTAGCATGCATGCTGAGTCGAGTCTCGTCCTTGGTTAGGGTTGATAGTGCTTAGCAGCGGCTAACCCCTAGCTTAGAGGTCGAGTCTTTGTCTTTCCTCTGTCTTCCTTGGTTTACAGGACGCACATGCATCCTTGCCGAGGCCACTTGGAGGGAGGAGAGAAGAACAAATCAGTACTTAGGCCCCGGCAAGCCAGCATTGCTGGGGGCTATAGGAGCAAGAATTCGCCCGCGGCAGACCAGGGTTGCCGGGGCTGCAATTTCAGATAAGTCCTTTTTCCCTTGTCATGCATTCCGTTATGGACTGAGGTATGTGAAACCTCGTTCTTTTCCTTAAGCTACCATGCTCCCATTGTTGGGGAACGTAGTATTTTAAAATTTTCCTACGATCACGCAAGATCTATCTACTAGATGCATAGCAACGAGAGGGGAGAGTGTGTCTACATACCCTCGTAGACCGGGAGCGGAAGCGTCAAGTGACGCGGTTGATGTTGTCGAACTTCTTCACGATCCAACCGATCAAGCACCGAATGTACGGCACCTCCGCGTTCAGCACACGTTCAGCTTGATGACGTCCCACGAGCTCTTGATCCAGTTGAGCTTCACGGGAGAGTTTCGTCAGCACGACGGCGTGGTGACGGATATGATGTATTCACCGGCGCAGGGCTTCGCCTAAGCACTGCAACGGTATGACCGAGGTGTGTTTCTGTGGAGGGGGGCACCGCACACGGCTAAAACAATTCAACTTGTGTGTCTTTGGGTGCCCCCTAGCCCCCGTATATAAAGGAGCAAGGGGGGAGGCCGGCCGGCCCTTCTATGGTGCGGCTAGGGGTGCAATCCTACTAGGAATAGGATTGCAATCCTATTCCTAGTAGGAACTACCAAAGAAGGAAGAGAGGGAAAGGAAAAGAAGGAGAGGTGGCGCCCCCCAATCCTAGTCCAACTAGGAACCCTAGGTGGGGCACCGGCCAGCCCCTATGGGCTGCCTCTCTCTTTTCCATAAGGCCCACTATGGACCATCCCCCCTCGTAGGGGGTTCCGGTAACCCCCTCCGGCAATCCCGTTAAATCCGAAACTTTTCCGGAACACTTCCGGTGTCCGAATATAGTCGTCCAATATATCAATCTTTATGTCTGGGACATTCCGAGACTCCTCGTCATGTCCGTGATCTCATCCGGGACTCTGAACTACCTTCGGTACATCAAAACTCATAAACTCATAATACCGATCGTCATCAAACGTTAAGCGTGCGGACCCTACGGGTTCGAGAACTATGTAGACATGACCGAGACTCATCTCCGGTCAATAACCAATAGCGGAACCTGGATGTTCATATTGGCTCCTACATATTCTACGAAGATCTTTTATCGGTCAAAACCGCATAACAACATACGTTGTTCCTTTTGTCATCGGTATGTTACTTGCCCGAGATTCGATCGTCGGTATCTCTATACCTAGTTCAATCTCGTTACCGACAAGTCTCTTTACTCGTACCGTAACACATCATCTCGTGACTAACTCATTAGTCTTTTGCTTGCAAGGCTTATTGTGATGTGTGTTACCGAGAGGGCCCAGAGATACCTCTCCGACACTCGGAGTGACAAATCCTAATCTTGATCTATGCCAACACCACGAATACTTTCGGAGACACCTGTAGAGCATCTTTATGATCACCCAGTTACGTTGTGACGTTTGATAGCACACAAGGTGTTCCTACGGTATTCGGGAGTTGCATAATCTCATAGTCATAGGAACATGTATAAGTTGAAGAAAGCAATAGCAGTAAAACTAAACGATCATAGTGCTATGCTAACGGATGGGTCTTGTCCATCACATCATTCTCCTAATGATGTGATCCCGTTGATCAAATGACAACTCATGTCTATGGCTAGGAAACATAACCATCTTTGATCAATGAGCTAGTCTAGTAGAGGCATACTAGGGACATACTGTTTTGTCTATGTATCCACACATGTACTAAGTTTCCGGTTAATACAATTCTAGCATGAATAAAAGACATTTATCATGATATAAGGAAATACAAATAACATCTTTATTATTGCCTCTAGGGCATATTTCCTTCAGTCTCCCACTTGAACTAGAGTCAATAATCTAGATTACAAAGTGATGATCCTCACACCCATGGAGTCCTGGTGCTGATCATGTTTTGCCCGTGGAAGAGGCTTAGTCAATGGGTCTGCAACATTCAGATCCGTATGTATTTTGCAAATCTCTATGTCTCCCTCCTTGACTAGATCGCGGATGGAATTGAAGCGTCTTTTGATGTGCTTTGTTCTCTTGTGAAACCTGGATTCCTTCGCCAAGGCTATTGCTCCAGTGTTGTCACAAAAGATTTTCATTGGACCGGATGCACTAGGTATTACACCTAGATCGGATATGAACTCCTTCATGCAGACTCCTTCATTTGCTGCTTCTGAAGCAGCTATGTATTCCGCTTCACACGTAGATCCCGCCACGACGCTCTGCTTGGAACTGCACCAACTGACAGCTCCACCGTTCAATAAAAATACATATCCGGTTTGTGACTTAGAGTCATCCGGATCAGTGTCAAAGCTAGAATCGACGTAACCATTTACGACGAGCTCTTTGTCACCTCCATACACGAGAAACATATCCTTTGTCCTTTTCAGATACTTTAGGATGTTCTTGACCGCTGTCCAGTGATCCACTCCTGGATTACTTTGGTACCTCCCTGCTAAACTTATAGCAAGGCACACATTAGGTCTGGTACACAGCATCGCATACATGATAGATCCTATGGCTGAGGCATAGGGAATGACTTTCATTTTCTCTCTATCTTCTGCAGTGGTCGGGCATTGAGTCTTACTCAACTTCATACCTTGTAATACAGGCAAGAACCCTTTCTTTGACTGATCCATTTTGAACTTCTTCAAAATCTTATCAAGGTATGTGCTTTGTGAAAGTCCTATTAAGCGTTTTGATCTATCTCTATAGATCTTGATGCCTAATATATAAGCAGCTTCACCGAGGTCTTTCATTGAAAAACTCTTATTCAAGTATCCCTTTATGCTATCCCGAAATTCTATATCATTTCCAATCAACAATATGTCATTCACACATAATATTAGAAATGCTACAGAGCTCCCACTCACTTTCTTGTAAATACAGGCTTCTCCAAAAGTCTGTATAAAACCATATGCTTTGATCACCTTATCAAAGCGTATATTCCAACTCCGAGATGCTTGCACCAGTCCATAGATGGATCGCTGGAGCTTGCATACTTTGTTAGCACCTTTTGGATCGACAAAACCTTCTGGTTGCATCATATACAACTCTTCTTTGAGATATCCATTCAGGAATGCAGTTTTGACATCCATTTGCCAGATTTCATAATCATAAAATGCGGCAATTGCTAACATGATTCGGACAGACTTAAGCATCGCTACAGGTGAGAAAGTCTCATCGTAGTCAACTCCTTGAACTTGTTGAAACCCTTTCGCAACAAGTCGAGCTTTGTAAACAGTAACATTACCGTCTGCGTCGGTCTTCCTCTTGAAGATCCATTTATTTTCGATGGCCTGCCGATCATCGGGCAAGTCAACCAAAGTCCATACTTTGTTCTCATACATGGATCCCATCTCAGATTTCATGGCTTCAAGCCATTTTGCGGAATCTGGGCTCATCATCGCTTCCTCATAGTTCGTAGGTTCATCATGGTCTAGTAACATGATTTCCAGAACTGGGTTGCCGTACCACTCTGGTGCGGAACGTACTCTGGTTGATCTACGACGTTCAGCAGAAACTTGATCTGAAGTTTCATGATCATCATTAACTTCCTCACTGATTGGTGTAGGAATCACTGGAACAATTTTCTGTGATGTACTACTTTCCAATCCGGGAGAAGGTACAATTACCTCATCAAGTTCTACTTTCCTCCCACTCACTTCTTTCGAGAGAAACTCCTTCTCTAGAAAGGATCCATTCTTAGCAACGAATATATTGCCTTCGGATCTGTGATAGAAGGTGTACCCAACAGTCTCTTTTGGGTATCCTATGAAGACACATTTCTCCGACTTGGGTTCGAGCTTATCAGGTTGAAGCTTTTTCACATAAGCATCGCAGCCCCAAACTTTAAGAAACGACAACTTTGGTTTCTTGCCAAACCATAGTTCATAAGGTGTCGTATCAACGGATTTAGATGGTGCCCTATTTAACGTGAATGCAGCTGTCTCTAAAGCATAACCCCAAAACGATAGTGGTAAATCGGTAAGAGACATCATAGATCGTACCATATCCAATAAAGTACGGTTACGACGTTCGGACACACCATTACGCTGTGGTGTTCCGGGTGGCGTGAGTTGTGAAACTATTCCACATTGTTTCAAATGAAGACCAAACTCGTAACTCAAATATTCTCCTCCACGATCAGATCGTAGAAACTTTATTTTCTTGTTACGATGATTCTCTACTTCACTCTGAAATTCTTTGAACTTTTCAAATGTTTCAGACTTGTGCTTCATTAAGTAGATATACCCATATCTGCTCAAATCATCAGTGAAGGTTAGAAAATAACGATACCCGCCGCGAGCTTCAACACTCATTGGCCCACATACATTAGTATGTATGATTTCCAACAAATCTGTTGCTCGCTCCATAGTTCCGGAGAACGGAGTTTTAGTCATCTTGCCCATGAGGCATGGTTCGCAAGCACCAAGTGATTCATAATCAAGTGATTCCAAAAGTCCATCACTATGGAGTTTCTTCATGCGTTTTACACCAATATGACCTAAACGGCAGTGCCACAAATAAGTTGCACTATCATTATTAACCTTGCATCTTTTGGTTTCAATATTATGAATATGTGTATCACTACAATTGAGATCCAATAAGAATAGACCACTCTTTGAGGGTGCATGACCATAAAAGATATTATTCATAAAAATAGAACAACCATTATTCTCTGATTTAAATGAATAACCGTCTCGCAACAAACAAGATCCAGATATAATGTTCATGCTCAACGCTGGCACCAAATAACAATTATTTAGGTCTAAAACTAATCCCGAAGGTAGATGTAGAGGTAGCGTGCCGACCGCGATCACATCGACTTTGGAACCGTTTCCCATGCGCATCGTCACCCTGTCCTTAGCCAATCTTCGTTTAATCAGTAGTCCCTGTTTCGAGTTACAAATATTAGCAACCGAACCGGTATCAAATACCCAGGTACTACTACGAGCATTAGTAAGGTACACATCAATAACATGTATATCACATATACCTTTGTTCACCTTGCCATCCTTCTTATCCGCCAAATACTTGGGGCAGTTCCGCTTCCAGTGTCCAGTCCCCTTGCAGTAGAAGCACTCAGTTTCAGGCTTGGCTCCAGACTTGGGTTTCTTCGTGGAAGTAGCAACTATCTTGCTATTCTTCTTGAAGTTCCCCTTCTTTCCCTTGCCCTTTTTCTTGAAACTAGTGGTCTTGTTAACCATCAACACTTGATGCTCCTTTTTGATTTCTACCTCCGCAGCTTTGAGCATAGCGAAGAGCTCGGGAATTGTCTTTTGCATCCCTTGCATATTATAGTTCATCACAAAGCCTTTATAGCTTGGTGGCAGTGATTGAAGAACTCTATCAATAACACTATCCTCGTCAACTTTGCAACCAAGTTGAGTCATATGATTATAGTACCCAGACATTCTGAGCAAGTGTTCACTGATAGAACTATTCTCCTCCATCTTGCAGCTGTAGAACTTATTGGAAATCTCATATTTCTCAATCTGGGCATTTGCTTGAAATATTATCTTCAACTCCTGGAACATCTCATATGGTCCATGACGTTCAAAACGTCGTTGAAGTCCCGGTTCTAAGCCGTAAAGCATGGCACACTGAACTATCGTGTAGTCATCAGACCGCGATTGCCAGACGTTCAAAGCGTCCACATTAGCGGGAGGGGGCTTGTCACCTAGCAGTGCTTTAAGGACATAATTCTTCTATGCAGCAATGAGGATAATCCTCAAGTTACGGACCCAGTCTGTGTAATTGCTACCATCATCTTTCAACTTAGCTTTCTCTAGGAATGCATTAAAATTCAAAGGAACGGTAGCACGGGCCATTGATCTACAACAACATAGATATGCAAAAACTATCAGGACTAAGTTCATGATAAATTAAAGTTCAATTTAATCATATTAATTTAAAGAACTCCCACTTAGATGGACATCCCTCCGGTCATCTAAATGATCACGTGATCCAAATCAACTAAACCATGTCCGATCATCACGTGAGATGGAGTAGTTTCAATGGTGAACATCTTATGTTGATCATATCTACTATATGATTCATGCTCGACCTTTCGGTCTCCAGTGTTCCGAGGCCATATCTGCATATGCTAGGCTCGTCAAGTTTAACCCGAGTATTCTGCGTGTGCAAAACTGGCTTACACCCGTTGTATTTGAACGTAGAGCTTATCACACCCGATCATCACGTGGTGTCTCAGCACGACGAACTTTCGCAACGGTGCATACTCAGGGAGAACACTTATACATTGAAATTTAGTAAGGGGTCATCTTATAATGCTACCGTCGTTCTAAGCAAAATAAGAAGCATAATAAGATAAACATCACATGCAATCAAAATATGTGACATGATATGGCCATCATCATCTTGTGCTTTTGATCTCCATCTCCAAAGCACCTTTATGATCACCTTCGTCACCGGCGCGACACCTTGATCTCCATCGTAACATCGTTGTCATCTCGCCAACTATTGCTTCTACGAATATCGCTACCGCTTAGTGATAAAGTAAAGCAATTACATGGCGATTGCATTTCATACAATAAAGCGACAACCATATGGCTCCTACCAGTTGCCGATAACATTACAAAACATGATCATCTCATACAAAACCGTATAACTCATCATGTCTTGACCATATCACATCACAACATGCCCTGCAAAAACAAGTTGGACGTCCTCTACTTTGTTGTTGCAAGTTTTACGTGGCTGCTACGGGCTTAGCAAGAACCGTTCTTACCTACGCATATAAAACCACAACGATGTTTCGTCAAGTATGTGCTGTTTTAACCTTCACAAGGACCGGGCGTAGCCACACTTGATTCAGCTAAAGTGAGAGAGACAGACACCCGCCAGTCACCTTTAAGCAACGAGTGCTCGTAACGGTGAAACCAGTCTCATGTAAGCGTACGCGTAATGTCGGTCCGGGCCGCTTCATCTCACAATACCGCCGAAGCAAAGTATGACATGCTGGTAAGCAGTATGACTAGTATCGCCCACAACTCATTGTGTTCTACTCGTGCATATCATCTACGCATAGACCTGGCTCATGATGCCACTGTTGGGGAACGTAGTATTTTAAAATTTTCCTACGATCACGCAAGATCTATCTACTAGATGCATAGCAACGAGAGGGGAGAGTGTGTCTACGTACCCTCGTAGACCGGTAGCGGAAGCGTCAAGTGACGCGGTTGATGTTGTCGAACTTCTTCGCGATCCAACCGATGAAGCACCGAACGTACGGCACCTCCGCGTTCAGCACACGTTCAGCTTGATGACGTCCCACGAGCTCTTGATCCAGTTGAGCTTCACGGGAGAGTTTCGTCAGCACGACGGCGTGGTGACAGATATGATGTATTCACCGGCGCAGGGCTTCGCCTAAGCACAGCAACGGTATGACCGAGGTGTGTTTCTGTGGAGGGGGGCACCACACACGGCTAAAACAATTCAACTTGTGTGTCTTTGGGTGCCCCCTTGCCCCCGTATATAAAGGAGCAAGGGGGAGGCCGGCCGGCCCTTCTATGGTGCGGCTAGGGGTGCAATCCTACTAGGAATAGGATTGCAATCCTATTCCTAGTAGGAACTACCAAAGAAGGAAGAGAGGGAAAGGAAAAGAAGGAGAGGTGGCGCCCCCCAATCCTAGTCCAACTAGGAACCCTAGGTGGGGCGCCGGCCAGCCCCTATGGGCTGCCTCTCTCTTTTCCACAAGGCCCACTATGGACCATCCCCCTCGTAGGGGGTTCCGGTAACCCCCTCCGGCAATCCCGTTAAATCCGAAACTTTTCTGGAACACTTCCGGTGTCCGAATATAGTCATCCAATATATCAATCTTTATGTCTCGGACATTCCGAGACTCCTCGTCATGTCCGTGATCTCATCCGGGACTCCGAACTACCTTCGGTACATCAAAACTCATAAACTCATAATACCGATCGTCATCAAACGTTAAGCGTGCGGACCCTACGGGTTCGAGAACTATGTAGACATGACCGAGACTCATCTCCGGTCAATAACCAATAGCGGAACCTAGATGTTCATATTGGCTCCTACATATTCTACGAAGATCTTTTATCGGTCAAAACCGCATAACAACATACGTTGTTCCTTTTGTCATGGGTATGTTACTTGCCCGAGATTCGATCGTCGGTATCTCTATACCTAGTTCAATCTCGTTACCGGCAAGTCTCTTTACTCGTACAGTAACACATCATCTCGTGACTAACTCATTAGTCTTTTGCTTGCAAGGCTTATTGTGATGTGTGTTACCGAGAGGGCCCAAAGATACCTCTCCGACACTCGGAGTGACAAATCCTAATCTTGATCTATGCCAACACCACGAATACTTTCGGAGACACCTGTAGAGCATCTTTATGATCACCCAGTTACGTTGTGACGTTTGATAGCACACAAGGTGTTCCTACGGTATTCGGGAGTTGCATAATCTCATAGTCATAGGAACATGTATAAGTCATGAAGAAAGCAATAGCAGTAAAACTAAACGATCATAGTGCTATGCTAACGGATGGGTCTTGTCCATCACATCATTCTCCTAATGATGTGATCCCGTTGATCAAATGACAACTCATGTCTATGGCTAGGAAACATAACCATCTTTGATCAATGAGCTAGTCTAGTAGAGGCATACTAGGGACATACTGTTTTGTCTATGTATCCACACATGTACTAAGTTTCCGGTTAATACAATTCTAGCATGAATAAAAGACATTTATCATGATATAAGGAAATACAAATATCATCTTTATTATTGCCTCTAGGGCATATTTCCTTCACCCATAACTCTAGGTCCTAAGGCTCGTCCCTGGGACCAAGTTTGGTCGTAGTCGCGGTAGCAAAAGGATAAAACGAAGAGCCTAGGCCCGCTTCATCCCTGCCTCCGCCAAGGGCGTGAGAAAGGTCAAGCGAAGTGGGGAAACGGCAGGGCTTGTTGCCGGGCGAGAAAATGTTCATCTTAAGGATATCAGGGATTTATTCCCTGTTGTGGGTTTTTACCTACGAACAAAGGACCCGGCAGACATTCCTTTTTCATCAAAAACATTCCATTCAGGTACAGTCCATAGGGAATGAAAAACATGAATAAGGGGGATTACAAGTTTTAAAGTTAACAGATGCCCGAAGGCTTACAGACTAAAAAGAGATAAGATGCCCGTACTGCCTTTCTTGTCCCTCTCCTCAGGAGGTAGGTCAAGGAGGCGAGAAGGGCAAAAGGGGCGCCTAGGCGAGCTACGGGTGGCAGAAGACACAGAGAAGGCATCTCGGCGGCCTCCCCAGGGCTGGACGGTGATGACAGCGCCGGAGGCTGAGCTCAAAGACGAGGCGGCAGGACGTCAGTAGGAGACGAAGGCGTCGGTGCCCGCGTACTCCGACATGACGACCTTGCCGCCCACCTTCTTCCTCTTCCTCTTCCGCAGCCTCCCTACGCCAGCCGCCAAGGAGACGACCCCGAGAAGTTCAAGGAGCCGACGACGCGGATGATGGGGTTGCCGGTGCCACCAGGAGCGGCGCCCGACACCTAGTCGGACCCGTCATCCCACTGTCCCCCGCCCTCGTCGTCGCTGTAGCTATCCTCCTCGTCACCCTCATTTGAGGAGGAGTCTTCGTCATCAGAGGAGCTCTCCATGCAGCACCTCGCGCGAGTTCCGAGGTGCCCGAAGACCTTGACGGAGAGGTGGCCATCCACCATCAGCTTGAAGTGGAGGGTGAGCCCGCCCGTCAGGCTGTGGATGCGAGCGAACCTCTTCCATCCTTGGGGAAGATACATCACGTGAGGGGCGGGAAATTCGACGCGGGCTCGCGCGCCACTGATCCCACAACCCCTCATGTGCAACCGCAGCGACTCCGGCGGGTTCGCCTCCATCTCCCGCGCAAACGGGGTCGGGAGACGAAGGCGACGGCGCGGCGACCCCCGCATCCTAATGAAGAATTCGCAGGGGTCATCTCCAACATGACCGTCCACCGGAGGAGGAGCTGCTGGCGGGGGCGAGGCCGGCGAGCCGCCCCGTCTTCCTCTTCCCCGAGCACCCCGGCCTCGCCCACGGCCCCACCCCCTCCCTCTTCCCCTCGTGGCTGGTTCGGCCACTGCGGGTGCAGGAGAAGGAGGGACGCGCTGTCGAGCAGCAACCCTCGCCGCCACCGTTGAGGAGCCGGGGATTTCCTTCTTCATGGCGGATAGAAGAAAGGAGCAGAAGCTGAAGGAGAAAGAAGATGGAGGAGTGCGGAGCGCCGTCCCCTCCCTCCACCCTTTATAAAGGGGCAGGGCTGGAGCTCGACCGCCCCACTCGACCAATCAAGACGCAGAAGGCGAGAGGGGTTGGGACCGACCCGCCGCCCCAACCAACGACGGCACGGTTTCCCGCCTCCACCGCTCGCCACCTCGAACGCATGGGAGGCACGTGGCGAACGTGCAGGACTGAAGGGACGGGTGAGGCGACCTCTCCCCACCCCGTGATCGTGGGTTGTGGACGCCTAGCAGACCGCGCCTCGGCCCCATCCAGTCAGCGGGCCACGCCCCCACACCTCCCCCCGTTTATGGGGAAGGCGCGGGCCGCCTCCTTTCACATTTACTGCGACGTGACGCATGCGTGTGGAAACCGCCCCACGCATGCCGCCCACGTCACGCACGCCCCTCCACCCCACGTCGCACGCGCGGGCCGTGGGGGGCGCAGCGCGCGGAAATTTTACCACGGTGAGGACCACCCCGCCTGCCCGTGCACCGTTCTAGGCCTGGCCCAACAACGTGTCGCGCTTATGTGTGGCCCAGGCCCGGGGGCTCCTGTCGGTGTACAAAAAGAGGGGTACACTTTTTGTACCCCTATGACTGTGCACGGGAAGTCTGAGCCACGGCGCCATCACACCAAGCATGGCGAGGGAGGGGAGCCGGGGCAAGACTAAAGCTTGATGGAGACTGGAGCGACGCCAAGAACAAGACCACGAAGAGCAAAGGGACGAAGCAGCTTCCCCTGGCAAGATCCTTACCTGGGCCGGCTCTGGCAGCCCCGGCAAGACCCTTGCCGCGGCAGCTCGCCCCACGCCTACGAAGCGAATCACCCTTGAGTCCACCGCCCCTATGGGGCGAGGATTCGGGAGATATCCCCGTGGTGGCATGCAGATCTTTGTGAAGACCTTCAAGATCAGATGCAAGATAAGAAGACGACGCTCCTTGGCGGGATCCCAGCCAAGGAGGTCCACAAGGCCCCCGGCAAGCACCTTGCCGGGGATGACAGCAGGCGCCGCGGCAAGACCCTTGCCGGGGCCCCGGCAAGGCCCTTGACGAGGACACCCACGGGGCCACCATCAGGCCCACACCAACTGGGTTTCCACCGACCCACGCAGCTGCCGACCCGACCAGCCGGACAAGCTCCTGAGTGGCAACCCACATATATTCATGGAGACCCGCCGTTGCGCCACCTCAGCTGCTTGTCTGCCTACATGGCACCTCAGGCACCGCTGGCCAGGGCGCGTGTCGACACGAGGAGGAGCGGCGACGGACAAGACGGGCGTCTCCCCTCGTCCCCGATAAAGGAAGGACACCTAAGCTGGGCGCATTAAATGCACCTTGTCTTGTAATGCGAGGGCCCCCTTTTCCCTATAAAAGGAGGCCCGAGGCGACCAGGAGGAGGATTCGGCTTTTCGGAACCCCTCACGACTCTTTTGGAGCTCCTCGTTAGCTGAAGAACACCAACATATAATCCACCAAAGCAGGAGTAGGGTTTTACACATCTTTGCGGCCCGAACCTGGGTAAAGGAACCGTGTCCTGATCGTTAGATCTGCTCTTCTCTCAACCCCGCGCCCCGCAACCGTAGTAGGGATTCTTGTGATCCCATAGGTGTTGATCCAAATACACCGACAAACTCCCACTTAGATAGACATCCCTCTAGTCATTTAAATGATCACGTGATCCAAATCAACTAAACCATGTCCGATAATCACGTGAGATGGAGTAGTTTTCAATGGTGAACATCTTATGTTGATCATATCTACTATATGATTCATGCTCGACCTTTTGGTCTCCAGTGTTCCGAGGCGATATCTGCATATGCTAGGCTCATCAAGTTTAACCGAGTATTCTGCATGTGCAAAATTGTCTTACAACCATTGTATTTCAACATAGACCTTATCACTGTCAGGACCCCGATCCTAAGTCACACAGGTCTAGCCTGTAACACACCATATCACTTTGCGGCCTCACGCACGGTATTCCCTCGGGTGCCACCTTACCTGGCCCGGGACCGTTTGCGCATTTTGGCTCACGTATATGGTAGTGTCGCTAGCATCCATATGACAGAGAACCCGGGCCGACATGACCAGTTATAAACCAAAAGTGGCACTAAATTACAGAGACAGGCATACATGACCCAGCAACGAACGTGTCGGTCATCAACGTATGAACCCAAGTCGTAGCAAGCTACAAGGACTTAAAGGATCAACGCGTGACATTTCCCCTAAGGGACAGACACAGGAACGAAGAAGGACACATGCCGGCCAGCCTAAGTGTTCCGGAGCAGTAGCAAGCTACCAAGGCTCAGTGGAAGCACTAGGAGACATTTCCCTGTAAGATAGGCTACCGAAGGTAAACAACTAGGTGTCGGATCCCACACATAGCAATACACATTACACGTTCGCATAACATGCAAGTATGTGCTGTACAACATGGCATCACAACATACTCAACAACTCATATAGATAAAGGCCCAGAAGAGCCATCATAGCATTTATTACAATCAGACGTCACATGACCCAACATACAGAGCATATAGGCAACGGAAGCATTACATGTCTGAGTACAGACATCTACAAATGAAAAAGGCTGAGAAGGCTGACTATCTACCAGATCCTACAAGGGTTCAAGATCGTAGCAGAGGTAACAAGCTAAACGTCGAAGTCCACGCGGAACCACTAGCGAGACTGAAGTCTCTCTGCAAAACATAAATTAAGCAAACGTGAGTACAAAGGTACTCAGCAAGACTTACATCAGAACTAGCTACATATGCATCAGTATCAACAAAGGGGGTGGTGGAGTTTGACTGCAGCAAGCCAGCTTTGACACGGTGGCTATCCTAATCTACGACTGCAAGTAACTCTTTGAGGTGGCGCACACGAGTCCACATATTCACCAATCAATACACCACTATGGATCCGCTCCCGTCTCCCTACGAGAAGGCCATCCATAGCACTCACGCTTATCTTGCGCGTTTTAGAGTATCCACTTTCACTTGTCTATGAACTGTAATAGGTAACCCAGAAGTCCATTTCCGCGGACACGGCTATTCGAATAGATCATATATAACCCTGCAGGGGTGTACTTCTTCACACATGCTCTCACCACTTACCGCCGTTTACACGACATGTACTCGGCAACCTTCAAGCGGAGGCCCAGCGAGGGTGTCGGCCACGACCTGACTAACCACACAAGTCTCTCGTCCAGGTTTATCGCCTATTTGGGTTCCATCCATGGGGAGATCCGGCCGGGGTGTCGCTCATGGCCCCAAACGATGTGTACAGGGTTCCCGCATCACCAAACGGGCAATCGATACACCGTGCCACGTACCTGCCGCGTCACAGCCCACCCCGAGGGTCAGCGCTGCGCACGACCTCCAGTAAACTACAAACACCAGAAACTAGTTCCAACTCCTGGACAGAGATCATGTTGATTAATAAGTCGAGAGGGTCCATTGGTAGTAACTGGTCATGGATCAACCAACACATAACTCAGTTCCTGAGGACGGCTGCAATGAGACAACCCACCATGTACTCCTACATGGCCTCTCATCGCTACCTTTACCAAATCGTGTTCACACACTTAGCTCACACACAGTAGGACATGTTCATCACATTCCAATTCATCCCCGATGAATCAGACCTGACACAACTCTAAGCAATAGCAGGCATAACCAGAAAGCATCAATGAGTAGGCACAACATGGCTCAAACAACTCCTACTCATACTAGTGGGTTTCAACTATTTACTGTGGCAACGACGGGTCATGCAGTGGAAAGGGGTTCAACTACCGCAGCAGGTAACAATTGAAGCGTTGTTGTCCTAATGCAGTAAAAGAGAGAAAGAGCGAGAGAGTGGGATTGTATCGGAATGCTCAATGGGGTTTGCTTGCCTGGCACTCCTGAAGATAACTTTGAGTCTTCATCGGTGTCATCGATCACATCGTCGGAACACGTCTACTGAAGGGGGGACAAGCACCGGCAAACAAGAGAGAACACAATCAATGCAATGCGACAATATGATGCATGATCATGATATGGCAATATGCTGTTGATTAAGCTAGTGCAATTAGCAACACAATTAAATGAAGTTGGTTTGAACCAGAGGTTCAAATTCAAACTCCATATGTGATTATTTAAATGCCATTTAATTGATTTGACCTGATCGGCAGGTTTAACTTCTTCAAACATGCATGAAAATGCCATAAACAGATTCCTTGGATTTTTCTGATCATTTTTCATATATAAATTATTTTCATCTGAGCCTCGGTTGATTTTATATGATTTTTACAAGTTTTGGCCATTTTCTGAAATAAATAAATCATTTCTGATTTATTTAAAACTCCAGAAAATACTTACTGCGACAGCACTGCATCATCATGACGTCAGCAGGGTCAAAGGGCTGCCCTGGGTCAAACCTGACGTGTGGGGTCCACACGTCAGTGACACAGTAGTAAAACAGGTTTAACTAAACTTAACAGAAAATTAAACTAAACTAAATAGGCACAGGGGCCCACACGTCAGTGTCTCAGTGGTTAACTAAAACTGGTTTAGTGACTAAACTAATTTTGTAGGGCCCTGGGTCCACCTGTCATAGACCCAGGGGGGTCATTAGTTCTAATTAAAAAGTACCCACCGAAGGGACTCGCCGGCGACCACAATCCGCGGCGGTGTCTCGCCGGAGTGGCTCGGATTTCGCGAACAAGGGGTGGTTTCGGGCGCGGTTGGTCCCGTTGGAAAGCTGGCACTCGGCCGCATCCAACCGTGCAAGCGGTACGACCTGAGGTGGTCGGAAACAGCGCCGGCGACGAGCGAGGCGGAGGCCGGAGTATGGGCTCGATCGGGTTAGGCGCTACGGGGCACGGGGAGATGAGCTGATGGGTGCGGCGTGCTCCTGGGGGTGCGCTGATCTCGCTCATGGCCTCGAAGGAGCGTGGCAGCAGCTCTGGCCACGGCGGCGCCATGGACAGCTGCGACGAGCTCACGGCCATGGTTGGGATCGGGGCTACGGGGTGCAAGAGAGGCGGGGAAGAGAGGGGTTCGGAGCGGAAGCTCACAGTGGACACGCAGAGCAGACAAGCGGGCTTGGGGAGGCGCTAACGACGGCGAATTCGACGGTGAGGTCGTCGGCGGTTGGAGAAGATGAAGACGGCGGCGTTTTGGGGCTTCCGGCGTCGGGCGGCTCGGCGAGGAGGAAGAGAGGGACGAGGCGAAGCTCGTGGGCATGCTAGAAGGGCGAGGCAACAGCGGTGGCTATGAGTGCGGCGAACGGCGGCGACGAGCTCCGCTCGGACGCGAGAGGAAGAGAGAGCAGAGGAGAGGGGAAGCACCGAAGAGAGTGAGAGAGGTCCGGGGGGGTATGTGGCATCTCCAGGGGGGTCGAGGAGGCAGGCAGAGAGGTAGGAGGTGGCCGGCGTGTGCCGGCGCGCGGCGGCCACGCGCCCTCCTGCCCACTGGCAGGAGGTTGAAGACAGTAGGAGGGAGGAGGTGGGCTGGGCCGGCCACTTGGGCCGCCAGGTGGGCTGAACAGGTAAAACTCTTCTCTTTCTAATTCTGTTTCTGTTTCTATTTTATCTTCTGTTTTCTAATTCTTTTGTAACTTTGTGGCTTTTCTAAAAATGCTTAGGCACTTTCAAAAATCACCAAACTGCTCATGCCCACTGTTTAGCATATAACCAACATGGAACATTTCAGTTTAGGATTATTTGAGCATTTAAAATAATATATAATATTTAAATGCCCAAATGCAAATAAGATATGATTTAATTCAAAAATCCAGAATGGTCCTAGAAATAAGTGCAACATTTTTGGCAGGGGTTTTTAATCAATCCAAAAATGATGAACTTTTCCAAGGGGCATTGTGGGTTCATTGAAAAGATTTTAATTGACCCTAGTTGAAATGCTTTACTGCTAGGGTTTAGGCAATCCCCATTTCAAGTTTCTTTCAAGATTAAACATGATGCACACAAGAGGCTAGCCTAGAGCATTACCAGAAGCTAGGGATGTGACAACTCACCCCTACTAAACAAGAATCTCGTCCCGAGATTCAGGACGTGAGATAAGAAATCAGAGGGGACACTATCTAACACAATCTTCTCGATCCCGGTTCCCTCCTCGAAAATGTTTGATTCATTGCATCCTGTATAGATCTTGGCATCTTTGATTTCAAAGCTTCATCCAACACGATAACAAAAGAACGTGAGTTCTACAGGATTTGATCTTCTCGGAGATCGAGCAATTCAAGATCAACTCATGGATTGAGACGTCGAAACATCTCTTGTGCTGAGACACGGGACACACATCCAAAGGGATGGAATGAAACAACGGTGAAGATTCACTTGACGGCAATAATTCCACACCTAAGGTGATAGTAACGATACCACAAGACGGGGCACCTTTAGAGAAGGTGACTCGTAGAATTATTCCCTTAAGTGGCAAAAAGAATTACTTTTGATATAGAGATCATTGAAATTCCCTATACCAGCCTAAGGCAAACACAATCAATCGTTTGACGGAGTTCGAGAAAATAACATTCTCGGCCAGAATGGATGATGTGGACTATCTTGTTAAAGACAACACAAGGGATGATTTTGTTTATCATCGGAAATGGATGGGACCTATGGTAGGACCACTTTTCAAGATAATCCTGAACAGCAGTTGCTGAGAAGGGCAATCCATGGAAAATTGGCACATTGGCAGTGCAAGCTGGGAACAAAATGCAAATGCTGGGAATGATTCTAGTAACTGGGAAGAATCCCAACAGTAGAGAGTAAATCTACTCTTGAGGGGTTATAGCATAACCAAGAGCACTAGGAGCAATCCCGGTGAGTGCCGGTGATAACACCTAGTGTTTGTGCGTGCTCTCAAGAACTTGAGCATTCCCATATTCATCAAGGTTTTACCAATATCCGAGTCAAGGATCCTGGCAACACAACATACTACCATGATGAATAGTGGTGGACGATGCAGATGCAAAGGAGGATAACACCTTCTCAAATGCTACCTTAGCGGAGCCAAGGAAGCAAGAATCTGGATGATCGACTGAAAGACATTTAGCACCTCGCTTCTAATGTTCTCCTTGATGTACTAGGTACCACGGTCAATGCTTAAAAGCATCAACATGGCCATCAAGTAAAGGTCGGACTTCGGGAGCACAAAAAGTCCATAAGGAACAACTAGGGAGTAAATCCTACGAAGTCCTTATGGGAAGGTGGCCAACTTCTTCAATCAAGATACCACAACAATAGGTCTTCCGGCTGGGTGTGTTGGCCACGACATCCACTTTACCGGTTATCGAGAGACCATTATTATGGTTCCTGGGAAATGTTCCAACCATCATATCTGCCTGAGATTCAGTTCTGGTTGGTCCAGGATATTCCAGACTCATCGAGTCCAGGAAGAAAAATAAAAGTTTGCAACACAAATTGACGAGACGGCGTTGCGAGATTCTCGGGAATGAACTACGATAGCAAGCTCCAAAACATGAGCTGGTTCTCCTACATACATGTGAACACGTTGTCCAGGACAAACATGACCACGTAGAAGTCTTACGATAAAACACTACCGAGTTCAAGTGGGGAACCATCATCAAGGATAACGAAGTCTCTATGCAAGTCCATGGATTAGATCCCAAGCATAGACTTCTCTTCCTTGAACAATTCAGTCGGTGGCTTGGTGTGCTAGGGACACATATGGAATGAAGATGATCAGTCTATCAGACCATAGAATACTTCGCACGTATGCATGACTGACTTGGGATGACTCCAGAGGAGGTAAAAACATGCTTTCTCGAATTCACGGCGGCAACTTGCATCAAATGCACATGAATTAGAGGAAATCACTTCTTTCTTCCGTACCTATGCTTCACGAACGGGTCATGAAGATAATGCTTATAAAAGTTTCCAATACTCACTGGATGTTCAACATAGATCATGGTGAAGATAACAATGTTGCTGATGGGCTCAACAACAATTCATCCAGGTTTCCATATAATTGGAGTTCCATGACAATGTGAACAAAGTGATAGCATTGGTCAGACCCAAAAGATATAATGGTGTATGCTCAAGGGAACGACCATGAGTAAGACAACATTACGAATATCGTTGGTTCTGATTTGATTCAAGGATAGCCCATACTCAAATCAAAGTTTTGTACACGATAATAAATCCACGAATGATCACGGGGATCAATTGGAGAAGATATCATCTATCTTCAATACACACACAAGATATCCCTTTGGATGAGCTAAGCTGGCAAGCTTTTATCTTACAACTCTCCAAGTTATTGTTTTAGCTTAACCAACCAGTTCAGGGTATCCAACACAGATTCTTGGAGAAGTGATTGTTTATAAGGAACCAACTTGATCACGAACTCAACATAGCGGTCAGGTGACAACCTGGTAATACTTCCGAGAAGATATTCAGAAAATCACGAACCACCGACATGTTACTAAGCTCGAGAACAATCTTGCTTTTCAAGGCAAGACGATATGATCAAATGAGCAAGGACTTAACAAAATCCTAACTCACCAATCAAGGAGTGCACCAGGGAAGTGGACTAGGTAGCACAATCAATCTTAGGATGATGATTCGGTAACCATCATGCTAAGAATGAGATTATCGTCCATTAACTACCAAGCAATGAAGTTGCTAGGAGTATTGATTCCGCACATCACAATCCACTCGTCAGCATTCCGGTTACAACAACACGGAGACCAAGGAATGATCGGTGATGGTGAGAAATATCATTGTATCAAGAGTTCATAGGAGGTTGTGCAATTCCCATGACATTCTTGACATAAGGATGGTAATACTCCAGGATAGAACAGTTTAGAAGCTGCATTAGCATTCTTCATCTGCAAAGTACAACTTCTTCGACCCAATCCTGGATATGGATAGGATACTGGAGTTTATTTCTCCTAGTCATTCCAGAACAGAATGGCTTGACAGACCACAAGAGTAAAAGGCATCGATGAACACGAGTGCACAACTACTCCTGACTATCAACTGATAGACGAAGGTCATAAAACAACTGAAAAGGGACAACTCAAAGGAACATATATCTTTCTGAGTTGTGGATGCATAGGTTAGTATGTCGAACGAGTTCCACATATTTCTTCCGGATAACCCATGCAGAGAGGTAGGACTGGCAGAGTCACAATATGAATGGAGTACCACTCAAGAGCACTCGGGTTGTGATCTTTTGGTTCGGGAGAACTTTTGCCAAGGATGGTTCATGGTATTGGAAGAACGATAACCACGGACCTCGAGGACTATCACAAGGTTACTAATAACCTAAGGAACGAGCAAATACTATCAACATGAAGTAAGTAGGGTGAAACTCGGGTTCAATAACCCAGGAATAGAATACCTACCAACTAAATAGCATCACGGGATGCTTTCGAGAATGATGGCCAAAATCATCACACTGGAATATAAAACATTGCTGGATTACTGGGTGATCCTCTAAGACACCTAGGGTCATAATAATAAGTCCAACATATATATCGAGGTAGCAGAGTACCTCAACGCACTGACTAGTGTGATTAGTCTGGCCCCAAGGTACATCGAAACGTGAAGGAAGGGTTTGCAAATGCATCAAATTATTTAGAAACATGGGATGACTCGGACAGCATAACGGCTGCAAATGCTCGAAAATACTTTTGAGATCCAAGCAAAAGGGTAGCATATCCACTTAACATCATAATGTCAAGGTTCTGAGACCAACAGTTGAACAAACAGAAGTAGTAGAGACTGAACTGAGGGTTGAATCCACAATAACGTGATCCTGGTAGACATAAGAGAAAGCCTAGTTCTTAATCCCCGTGGAATAGAAGAAGGTGACTCAGATCAGAAGGTCATAGGGAAAAGGAGTAAAAAGAGCCTTACGTTCCCTTCCACAATCAATTCCCTTATATAACTAAAGAATTTCTAGACACAACTTCGACCAATATGGCTTGCTAATCCTACAGGCAGTCAGGCTCTGATACCAAAGCTGTCAGGACCCCAATCCTAAATCACACAGGTCTAGCCTGTAACACACCATATCACTTTGCGGCCTCACGCACGGTATTCCCTCGGGTGCCACCTTACCTGGCCCGGGACCGTTTGCGCATTTTGGCTCACGTATATGATAGTGTCGCTAGCATCCATATGACAGAGAACCCGGGCCGACATGACCAGTTATAAACCAAAAGTGGCACTAAATTACAGAGACAGGCATACATGACCCAGCAACGAACGTGTCGGTCATCAACGTATGAACCCAAGTCGTAGCAAGCTACAAGGACTTAAAGGATCAACGCGTGACATTTCCCCTAAGGGACAAACACAGGAACGAACAAGGACACATGCCGGCCAGCCTAAGTGTTTCGGAGCAGTAGCAAGCTACCAAGGCTCAGTGGAAGCACTAGGAGACATTTCCCTGTAAGATAGGCTACCAAAGGTAAACAACTAGGTGTCGGATCCCACACATAGCAATACACATTACACATACGCATAACATGCAAGTATGTGCTGTACAACATGGCATCACAACATACTCAACAACTCATATAGATAAAGGCCCAGAAGATCCATCATAGCATTTATTACAATCAGAGGTCACATGACCCAACATACAGAGCATACAGGCAACGGAAGCATTACATGTCTGAGTACAGACATCTACAAATGAAAAAGGCTGAGAAGCCTGACTATCTACCAGATCCTACAAGGGTTCAAGATCGTAGCTGAGGTAACAAGCTAAACGTCGAAGTCCACGCGGAACCACTAGCGAGACTGAAGTCTCTCTGCAAAACATAAATTAAGCAAACGTGAGTACAAAGGTACTCAGCAAGACTTACATCAGAACTAGCTACATATGCATCAGTATCAACAAAGGGGGTGGTGGAGTTTGACTGCAGCAAGCCAGCTTTGACACGGTGGCTATCCTGATCTACGACTGCAAGTAACTCTTTGAGGTGGCGCACACGAGTCCACATATTCACCAATCAATACACCACTATGGATCCGCTCCCGTCTCCCTACGAGAAGACCACCCATAGCACTCACGCTTATCTTGCGCGTTTTAGAGTATCCACTTTCACTTGTCTATGAACTGTAATAGGTAACCCATAAGTCCATTTCCGCGGACACGGCTATTCGAATAGATCATATATAACCCTGCAGGGGTGTACTTCTTCACACACGCTCTCACCACTTACCGCCGTTTACACGACATGTACTCGGCAACCTTCAAGCGGAGGCCCAGCGAGGGTGTCAGCCACGACCTGACTAACCACACAAGTCTCTCGTCCAGGTTTATCGCCTATTTGGGTTCCATCTGTGGGGAGATCCGGCCGGGGTGTCGCTCACGGCCCCAAACGATGTGTACAGGGTTCCCGCATCACCAAACGGGCAATCGGTACACCGTGCCACGTACCTGCCGCGTCACAGCCCACCCCGAGGGTCAGTGCTGCGCACGACCTCCAATAAACTACAAACACCAGAAACTAGTTGCAACTCCTGGACGGAGATCATGTTGATTAATAAGTCGAGAGGGTCCATTGGTTTCGGGCCCAATGCATGGTAGTAACTGGTCATGGATCAACCAACACAGAACTCAGTTCCTGAGGACGGCTGCAATGAGACAACCCACCATGTACTCCTACATGGCCTCTCATCGCTACCTTTACCAAATCGTGTTCACACACTTAGCTCACACACAGTAGGACATGTTCATCACATTCCAATTCATCCCCGATGAATCAGACCTGACACAACTCTAAGCAATAGCAGGCATAACCAGAAAGCATCAATGAGTAGGCACAACATGGCTCAAACAACTCCTACTGATACTAGTGGGTTTCAACTATTTACTGTGGCAATGACGGGTCATGCAGTGGAAAGGGGTTCAACTACCGCAGCAGGTAACAATTGAAGCGTTGTTGTCCTAATGCAGTAAAAGAGAGCAAGAGCGAGAGAGTGGGATTGTATCGGAATGCTCAATGGGGTTTGCTTGCCTGGCACTCCTGAAGATAACATTGAGTCTTCATCGGTGTCATCGATCACATCGTCGGAACACGTCTACTGAAGGGGGGACAAGCACCGGCAAACAAGAGAGAACACAATCAATGCAATGCGACAATATGATGCATGATCATGATATGGCAATATGCTGTTGATTGAGCTAGTGCAACTAGCAACACAATTAAATGAAGTTGGTTTGAACCAGAGGTTCAAATTCAAACTCCATATGTGATTATTTAAATGCCATTTAATTGATTTGACCTGATCAGCAGGTTTAACTTCTTCAAAAATGCATGAAAGTGCCATAAATAGATTCCTTGGATTTTTCTGATCATTTTTCATATATAAATTATTTTCATCTGAGCTACGGTTGATTTTATATGATTTTTACAAGTTTTGGCTATATTCTGAAATAAATAAATCATTTCTGATTTATTTAAAACTCCAGAAAATACTTACTGCGACAGCACTGCGTCATCATGACGTCAGCAGGGTCAAAGGGCTGCCGTGGGTCAAACCTGACGTGTGGGGTCCACACGTCAGTGACACAGCAGTAAAACAGGTTTAACTAAACTTAACAGAAAATTAAACTAAACTAAATAGGCACATGGGCCCACACGTCAGTGTCTCAGTGGTTAACTAAAACTGGTTTAGTGACTAAACTACTTTTGTAGGGCCCTGGGTCCACCTGTCATAGACCCAGGGGGGTCATTAGTACTAATTAAAAAGTACCCGCTGGAGGGACTCGCCGACGACCACAATCCGCGGCGGTGTCTCGCCGGAGTGGCTCGGATTTCGCGAACAAGGGGTGGTTTCGGGCGCGGTTGGTCCCGTTGGAAAGCTAGCACTCGGCCGCATCCAACGGTGCAAGCGGTATGACCTGAGGTGGTCGGAAACAGCGCCGGCGACGAGCGAGGCGGCGGCCGGAGTACGGGCTCGATCGGGTTAGGCGCTACGGGGCACGGGGAGATGAGTTGATGGGTGCGGCGTGCTCCTGGGGGTGCGCTGATCTCGCTCATGGCCTCGAAGGAGCGTGGCAGCAGCTCTGGCCACGGCGGTGCCATGGACAGCGGCGGCGAGCTCACGGCCAAGGTTGGGATCGGGGCTACGGGGTGCAAGAGAGGCGGGGAAGAGAGGGGTTCGGAGCGGAAGCTCACAGTGGACACGCAGAGCAGACAAACGGGCTCGGGGAGGCGCTAACGACGGCGAATTCGACGGTGAGGTCGTCAGCGGCCGAAGGTTGGAGAAGACAAAGACGGCGGCGTTTTGGGGCTTCCGGCGTCGGGCGGCTCGGCGAGGAGGAAGAGAGGGACGAGGCGAAGCTCATGGGCATGCTAGAAGGGCGAGGCGATAGCGGTGGCTATGCGTGCGGCGAACGGCGGCGACGAGCTCCGCTCGGACGCGAGAGGAAGAGAGGGCAGAGGAGAGGGGAAGCACCGAAGGGAGTGGGAGAGGTCCGGGGGGGGTGCGTGGCATCTCCAGGGGGTCGAGGAGGCAGGCAGAGAGGTAGGAGGTGGCCGGCGTGTGCCGGCGCGCGGCGGCCACGCGCCCTCCTGCCCACTGGCAGGAGGTTGAAGATAGTAGGAGGGAGGAGGTGGGCTGGGCCGCCCACTTGGGCCGCCAGGTGGGCTGAACAGGTAAAACTTTTCTCTTTCTAATTCTGTTTTTGTTTCTATTTTATCTTCTGTTTTCTAATTCTTTTGTAACTTTGTGGCTTTTCTAAAAATGCTTAGGCACTTTCAAAAATCACCAAACTGCTCATGCCCACTGTTTAGCATATAACCAACATGGAACATTTCAGTTTAGGATTATTTGAGCATTTAAAATAATATATAACATTTAAATGCCCAAATGCAAATAAGATATGATTTAATTCAAAAATCCAGAATGGTCCTAGAAATAAGTGCAACATTTTTGGCAGGGGTTTTTAATCAGTCCATAAATGATGAACTTTTCCAAGGGGCATTGTGGGTTCATTGAAAAGATTTTAATTGACCCTAGTTGAAATGCTTTACTGCTAGGGTTTAGGCAATCCCCATTTCAAGTTTCTTTTAAGATTAAACATGATGCACACAAGAGGCTAGCCTAGAGCATTACCAGAAGCTAGGGATGTGACAATCACACCCGATAATCACGTGGTGTCTCGGCACGACGAACTTTCGCAACGGTGAATACTCAGGGAGAACATTTATACCTTGAAATTTAGTGAGAGATGATCTTATAATGCTACCGACGATCTAAGCAAAATAAGATGCATAAAAGATAAGCATCACATGCAATCAATATAAGTGATATGATATGGCCATCATCATCTCGTGCCTTTGATCTCCATCTCCAAGGCACTGTCATGATCACCATCATCACCGGCGCGACACCTTGATCTCCATCGTAGCATCGTTGTCGTCTCGCCAACTATTGCTTACACGACTATCGCTACCGGTTAGTGATAAAGTAAAGCAATTACATGGTGATTGCATTTCATACAATAAAGCGACAACCATATGGCTCCTGCCAGTTGTTGATAACTTTACAAAACATGATCATCTCATACAATAACGTATAACTCATCACGTCTTGACCATATCACATCACAACATGCCCTGCAAAAACAAGTTAGACATCCTCTACTTTTTTGTTGCAAGTTTTACGTGGCTGCTACGGGCTGAGAAAGAACCGTTCTTACCTACGCATCAAAACCACAACAATATTTCATCAAGTTTGTGTTGTTTTAACCTTCACAAGTACCGGGCGTAGCCACACTCGATTCAACTAAAGTTGGAGAAACTGACACCCGCCAGCCACCTGTGTGCGAAGCACGTCGGTAGAACCAGTCGCGCGTAAGCGTACGTGTAATGTCGGTCCGAGCCGCTTCATCCAACAATACCACCGAATCAAAGTATGACATGCTGGTAAGCAGTATGACTAGTATCGTCCACAACTCACTTGTGTTCTACTCGTGCATATCATTTACGCATAGACCTGGCTCCGATACCACTGTTGGGGAACGTAGTAATTCAAAAACATTCCTACGATCACGCAAGATCTATCTACTAGATGCACAGCAATGAGAGGGGAGAGTGTGTCTACGTACCCTCGTAGACCGAAAGCGGAAGCGTCTAGTGACGCGGTTGATGTAGTGGAACGTCTTCGCGATCCAACCGATCAAGCACCGAACATACGGCACCTCCGCGTTCAGCACACGTTCATCTCAATGACGTCCCACGAGCTCTTGATCCACTTGAGCTTCACGGGAGAGTTTTGTCAGCACGACGGCGTAGTGACAGTGATGATGAAGCTACCGGCGCAGGGCTTCGCCTAAGCACTGCAACGGTACGACCGAGGTGTGTTTCTGTGAAGGGGGGCACTGCACACGGCTAAAAGATCAATGATCAACTTGTGTGTCCATGGGGTGCCCCCCACCCCCATATATAAAGGAGTGGAGGGGGGAGAGGCCGGCCCTCTCTATGGCGCGCCCTAGGGGAGTCCTACTCCCATCGGGAGTAGGATTCCCCCTATCCTAGTAGAACTAGGAGCCCTTCCAAGTAATAGGAATAGGAGAGAAGGAAAGGGAAAAGATAAGAGAAGGAAGGAGGGGGCGCTGCCCCTCCCCCTAGTCCAATTCGGATTAAGCCTTGGGGGGGCGCAGCCTCCTCTCTCTCTTTCCCCTAAAGCCCAATAAGGCCCATATACTCCCCGACGAATTCCCGTAACTCTCCCGTACTCCGAAAAATACACGAATCACTCGGAACCTTTCCGATGTCCGAATATAGTCGTCCAATATATTGATCTTTACGTCTCGACCATTTCGAGACTCCTCGTCATGTCCCCAATCTCATCCCGGACTCTGAACTACCTTCGGTACATCAAAACACATAAACTCACAATACTGATCATCATCGAACGTTAAGCGTGCGGACCCTACGGGTTCGAGAACTATGTAGACATGACCGAGACTCATCTCCGGTCAATAACCAATAGCATAACCTGGATGCTCATATTGGTTCCGACATATTCTACAAATATCTTTATCGGTCAAATCGCATAACAACATAGGTTGTTCCCTTTGTCATCGGTATGTTACTTGCCCGAGATTCGATCGTCGGTATCTCAATACCTAGTTCAATATCGTTACCGGCAAGTCTCTTTAATCATTCCGTAATTCATCATCTCGTGACTAACTCATTAGTCATTTGCTTGCACGGCTTATTATGATGTGCATTGCCGAGAGGTCCCAGAGATACTTCTCCGACACTCGGAGTGACAAATCCTATTCTTGATCAATGCCAACACCACGAACACCTTCGGAGACACCTATAGAGCATCTTTATAATCACCCAGTTACGTTGTGACGTTTGATAGCACACAAGGTGTTCCTCCGGTATTCAGGAGTTGCATAATCTCATAGTCATAGGAACATGTATAAGTCATGAAGAAAACAATAGCAGTAAAACTAAATGATCATAGTGCTAAGCTAACGGATGGGTCTTGTCCATCACATCTATCTCCTAATGATGTGATCCCATTGATCAAATGACAACTCATGTATATGGCTAGGAAACATAACCATCTTTGATCAATGAGCTAGTCTAGTAGAGGCATACTAGGAACACTCTGTTTTGTCTATGTATTCACACATGTACAACGTTTCCGGTTAATACAATTCTAGCATGAATAATAAACATTTATCATGATATAAGGAAATAAATAATGACTTTATTATTGCCTCTAGGGCATATTTCCCTCAGGATGATGGTGACATCTATCGTACACCGGACTAAAAGTTCTTATTTTTAACATCAAAAATCAAATGCATCTAGGTGAAACATCTATGTTTTTAATACAAAGATAGAGTATACCATTTGGTCAAAGGGTGATTTTGCTTTCATCTTTTGGATTTTGTAATTTCCAAAAATATTCAAAATTGTGCCCCGAGGGTGACGTGTTGAAAGTGCAACTAATCCCCGGGTGGTTTTGGCAATTAATAACAACATATATATCATTGAACTAATAGTTACTTGAGAATCATTTCAGAGAAGTTCAGTGATATGGGTATGGCAATGTCTGAAGAAGTGGACCCCTCAAAATGCTAAGGCAAGCATTGGCAAAAGCTCAAGACTCCATTTTTGGTTTAGTGATCCAAGATCACATTGAGTCCATAGGAAAAGCCAATACTATTAAAAGGGGATGAGGTTGTGTTGATGATCTGGTTGCTCGAGTGCTTAGTGATATATCTCCTTCAACTATCAGCAACTTTCACTACTATACACACTCATAAGTAATCTCGGACAAACCGACTTTCCAAACTCAGTCCCACCGAGATGAACCACCTCAGCCATAAGCCAAACCCTAGAAAAATCGGTCAATCCGAGTTTGAGTTCGGTCTCACTGAAACACGGGCTGCCAACCTTCTGTAACCGTTTGACATCATTTCGGAATATCCGAGTTGATAATTTCGGTCTCACCGAAACTGGCAAGTTCCTATCTTTACTCAAATCGGACAAACCGAGATGGTATTTTCGGTCCCACCGAAAACCCCAACGTTCACTATATTTGAACTTTCGGTCTGACCGAGTTGTCAACTTCGGTCTCACCGAGATTGCTCAATTATGTGTGTAACGGTTGGATTTTGTGTGGAGGCTATATATACCCCTCCACCCCCTCTTCATTCGTGGAGAGAGCCATCAGAAAGTACTACCACTCCTACCTTACACTTTCTGAGAAGAGAACTACCTACCCTTGTGTTGAGATCAAGTTGCTCCATTCCTACCATATGAAACTTGATTTCTAACCTTCCCAAGTTGCTTTCCACTCAATCCTTTCTTCCACCACAGCCATATCAGTGAGGAGAGTTGAGTGTTGGGGAGATTATCATTTGAAGCACAAGAGCAAGGAGTTCATCATCATCTACAACATCTATTACCTTTTGGAGGGTGGTGCCTCCTAGATTGGTTATGTGTCGCTTGGGAGCCTCCGTCATCGAGATGTGGAGTTGAACCAAGAAGTTTGTAAGGGCAAGGAGATCGCCTACTTCGTGAAGATCTACCCCGAGTAAGGCTAGCCCTCCGTGGGCGTAGGCCATGATGGAATAGACAAGGTTGCTTCTTCGTGGACCCTTCGTGGGTGGAGCCCTCCGTGGACTCGCGCAGCCGTTACCCTCCGTGGGTTGAAGTCTCCATCAACGTGGATGTACGATAGAACTACCTATCGGAACCACGGGAAAAATCATTGCGTCTCCAAATTGCGTTTGATCTTCTCCACCTCTCTTTACTACATGTGCAATTTACTTTCCGCTGCTTATACTCTAGAATTGCATGTGTAGGGTGATACTTGTCTTGATCATAATTGTGAATCTGCCAAAAACTGTTCATGATCAAAAGGCAGAATTTTTATATTTACAAGTAGTCTAATCACCCCCCCTCTAGACATACTTTCGATCCTACAAGTGGTATCAGAGCTTTGGTCTCCATTGTTTTGGTTTCCATTGCATTGGACTCCATAAGCTTGGTTTCACAACCTAGGAGAGTATGGCGTCTAGTGAGGGTAATTATCGTAGAGGTCCTTACTTTGATGGTACAAATTTTGCTAGTTGGAAGCATAAAATGAAAATGCATATTCTTGGTCATAACCCAGCCGCATGGGGCATTATTTGTGTTGGTATGCAAGGTGAATTTTCGAGGAAGGAAAAGTTCCGGATCGCGAAGCTACACCGGAAGAGTTGCGGATGTTGCAAAACAATGCTCAAGCTTGTGACATTCTCTTCAATGCCTTGTGTCCCGAGGAGTTCAACAAAATCAGCCATCTTGAGAATGCTAAAGAGATTTGGGATACTTTGGTTGAAATGCACGAAGGTACTGAGTCTGTGAAGGAATCAAAGCTAGATATTCTTCAAGGTCAACTTGACAAGTTCAAGATGAAGGATGGTGAAGGAGTCGCTGAAATGTACTCTAGGCTTGCTCTCATCACAAATGAGATTGCCGGCTTAGGAAGCGAGGAAATGACCGACCGATTCATCATTAAGAAGATTCTCAGAGCTTTGGATGGAAAATATGACACCGTGTGCACTTTGATCCAAATGATGCCAAACTACAAGACTCTCAAGCCAACTGAAGTCATTGGAAGAATTGTTGCTCATGAGATGACACTTAAGGATAAGGAAGAGCTTCACAACAAGTCAAGTGGTGCTTACAAAGCTACAAGTGATGCTCCCACAACCTCAAGTGACAAGTCAATTTCCAATGAAGAGATAAGCCTAATGGTTAAGAACTTCAACAAGTTCTACAAGAATACAGGCAAAGAGAGAAGCTCAAAGTCTAGATCATATGATGAAAAGAGATCTTCTAGCCGTGATCGAAACTGCTACAATTGTGGAAGACCCGGACACTTCTCAAATGAGTGTACGGCTCCCCACAAGAGAAGAGAAGAATCTCCAAGAAGAAGATCAAGAGATGAGTCACCTCGGAGAGAGAGAAGGAGTAGAGATGATCGTTATGAACGAAGACCCTCTCGGAGAAGCAAGGATTCGGAGAGGAAAGACAAGTCATCAAGGAGCTACACAAGAAGAAGACATCAAGCTCATGTAGGTGAATGGGTCTCCGGCTCCGACTCCGACAATCAATCCGATGGAAGCTATCACTCCGACTCCGACTTCAGTCAAGATGAAGGTGTTGCCGGTCTTGCTCTCGTATCCTCCAACTCCAACTCCTACGACTTATTTGATTCACCAAATGAGGGAATTGGAAGATGCTTCATGGCTAAAGGCCCCAAGGTATCACACCCTGAATTCATTGACTTCAATAGTGATGAGGATGACTTGCTTGGTGAAGATGAGCTCTTGCATGATAAATCTAGTGAGCTTAGTAACGATGAAAATGCTAGTAGTCTTTATAGTCGAGAAGAGTCGAATGACAATGCTATGAAGGAGATTGAGCGTCTAACTAAAGAACTAAACACTCTTAAGTTAGCTCATGAAACAACTCAAGAAGATCATAGAGAGCTCCTAAGATCTCATGAGAAGCTACGCTTCGAGAAGCTCACTCTAGAGCAAGAACATGAGTTTCTAAAAGCGATCAATGACGATCTTCGAAAGAAGAGTTCTTCATATCTTGCCAAACGACTTCTCTTGTCTAATTTCTTGCCACCTATTAAGACTAAGCATGACAAGCATAAGAAAAATTCTTCCTCTAGTAGTAACAATAACCATGTTAAATCCAATGTTGTTGCTTCTAGTAGTTCTCTTGATTCCACTAACAATGTTTCAAGCCAAGTTACACTTGAGCAAGAAAATAGCTTATTGAAGGAAATCATAGAGAAAGGTGTCTACAAGAGTCTTGCCGGAAGCAAGAACTTTGAGGAAATTGTGCGCAAACAAGGAAGGCACCGGAAGAATCAAGGGATTGGTTTTGAGCGAAAGTTCAACGCCGAAGGTGTTGAGTGGGAAGAAGGTCAATACCCTACTCCACAGTTTGTTTCTCAAAAGGAGAAGTATGATCCTACTTCTTCCAATGTGGAACAAGCTCAAGATGACCTTCCACCACAAGACCACAAGCTAAAGGCCAAGGACAAGCTTCAAGAGGAGATTGATGCATTCATTGAAGCACCTCAAGCCATGGTCAAGTGGGTTCCCAAGGACACATCAAGTTCTACTTCGTCAAGCTCAAATACAACCCCAAGGATTCCCATCAAGATGATGTGGATCCCGAAGAAGAAGAACTAGAAGGTTCTTGAGGGTGACTCCGCCAATATGCTTCACTCATATTCATTTTGGCAACTTGTGCAATCAACTTCCACATTATGCACTAGTTCATGGAGTCACAAACCCTCTTGTTGGTAAGTCAAGGGACAAGGTAATCATTGCTTTCATGGACATCATTTTTTGTGAACTTCAATCTATGTCTATGGATATCCTTGTTTGTTCCTTGTGGGACTAACCCATGTAGGTATTGAAAGTGCCCTAATCCAAAGGATAGCTCCCAACTCTTGATGATCTACATCAACATTGAGCATCCACATCTTCAACATCTACATGAAGTCTTTTACGACAACCCAAGGTTAGTTTGACCCTTTAAAAGGGGTTCTCACATCTAGGGGGAGCTTTGCTCTAAAAATTGAGCTAAAGCATCTACAAATGATGTGAACACATCAATGCTTTATGTAAAAGTGGTAACCCCACTTGTGCTTAAACGATGAGTATGACCTATGATCAAATGTTCTCATTTGGATCCTAAGTCAAAATACTCATATATAGATGACCTAGTCATCGACAAATTGTGTGCTAGTAGCTAGAGTTTTGGTTGTGCATGTTTGACACATATTTCATTTGCTATCTTATTGTGTGAGCATGTTGAATGCATGATTTTATCCATTCGAGGACATCCATTTGTTGTTTTGGTTGTTTTGATTTTTCTGGCCAAATGGATGGACAAGAATGCCTAAGTACCTTCCCTAGCTATCTATGCTTTCTTGTCTCAAATTCTATTCATGCTCAAATGTAATGCCCAGGATGGAATTATACCTCCTACGTGTCGAGGCACGACTTAAAGGCATAAGTCCATCCTAGAATGATCTCAAGTTTGGTAATCTTTGCACAACTCATGTAAAAGAGGGATAGTAAACTGAAAAATAGTTGGCTTACACTCGCCACGTCACAGAAATTACAGTACAAGTCTCAAACATCATACAATAAGATCACTACAACCCTCTAAGGGCAAAAGCCAAATGTCAAAGTACCAAACTCAGATAAAACAACCACAGGCGGATCGAATCCTAGTAAGAGACTCCACTACTGATCGTCCGGGTAGCGCACGTAGTAACGACTACGCTCCTCGTCGTACTCCCAATCCAGCTCGGTGCCATCACCTGGATAGCTCACAGCTGGACCTGCATCTGGTGTGTGAAGTAACTGTGAGCCACAGAGGACTCAGCAATCCCGTTCCCGGGTAACAGAACTATTTAAGCCTTTAGGTGAGGGAAAGGCTGAAGAAAGAACAAGTCTGCAGCAGCAACTAGCATCTAGCTTACGCAAGTGAGAGCGAGAAGAGAAGGCATCGGCGAGAAGTGATCACGAAGTGATCCTAGCTACAAGCTCACAAGCATAACCCCTCCGTGTTCAACTCCCGAATCCCTATTCGGAAATTGACAGTCACGGAACACACGCTGGTAGTGTATTAGTATCATTGTGTCAAGTTTTCTACAACCGGAATTAACAAGCTCCCATCTGCCACATAACCGCGGGCACGGCTTTCGAAAGTTCAAACCCTGCAGGGGTGTTCCAACTTGACCCATTACAAGCCCACGATCCGCGGAGTCGCAACTCCAAAGTGGGAAGGCCCGAGTATCCTCGGAATCCCGTGCTCAAGTTAAACCGAACTAAGGTAAGGCTAATCCAGCAAATCCTCCCGGCGTGTCGACACCCTGATCGTAGCCGCGCGTATCTAGGTCTCAGGACACGACCGGATGGGCGATGCTACAGGTGTATGCCAGATACCTCGGGTTGCCCCAAGGCGGCCCTGCAGGACCCCCGTTTCGGACCAACACTCATGTGGAGCACTGGCCCGGGGTTGTTGATTAAGAAAGAGGGTTAATTACTCCCTATGCATGTTTAGTTTGTTATTAGGCAAATAGTACCAATGTTGGGATTTGCTGGAAAAGACTTAGCACTTAGCGGTTTATCGAGGGGGTCCCATACACCCCAACCGTGTTAGGAACGCATAATCAAGGAACATAAAACCGGCTTATACGGATCCTAACGGCATGAGTGGAACAAAACACCAAGCAAAAGGCTTAGCCTTCCACCCTTGCCAATATATAGATGAATTCCATTAAAGCATTTATATAGTGTGATAAAACCCAACCAAACTTCAACATGGAGCAAGCATCTTCACTTCACCTGCAACTAGCAACGCTATAAGAAGGGCTGAGAGAAGCGTATTTAGCCAAGCAACGGTTTGCATAGGTAGGGTGGTTAAACATGGCAATTGGTTACAAGTAGGAGGCTGACAAGAAGAACATGGGCATCGAGGCAAAACTAAAGATCGAGACTACTAGCAATAGGCAAAGATAGTAATGTTATCGGGGTTCGGTCATCTTGCCTGAAGAGAAGACGTTCGGATCGAAAGAAGGGTCCTTGTGCTCAAACTCGTTGGAAACCTCGTGCTCAACCTCGTTGGAAACCTCGTGCTCAACTTCCGGCTCTAAACAAGACAAACACACCAAGCACCAATCAACACGATGCAATGCGCACTCGAAAAACATGGATGCATGATGGATGCACTAAAGATGCACATGGAGCACGTAAAACATCACTCAAGCAAAACACCTCAAAACAAGATAACAATCTGATATTATTAATCTACACAGAAAATCACCCAAGTTTGATATAAGATTCGCTGAAATCGGAGTTACGGGCTAAAAGTTATGCCCGAAACAAGATTTGAGCGAAAACTGCAAATTACAGCAACATAGCATCTTTGGAGCTCAAAATAATTAATCTACAGCACCCAAAAAGCATGGAAAAGGACTTGAACACAAACTAGATATAATGTACAGCAACTAAGTCCAAAGTGCACCCCAAACGGAGTCACGGATTAATAGCAATGATCTTGGACATATTGAACTTTGAAATAAAATTCTGGCAGCAGAATTTTATTGAAAGTTTGGAGCAAAAGATAAACATGCTACAGCCACTCAAATGGGCATGTGAGGACATGGATGGAAAGACAACAATATATACTTCAAGGAACAATCAAAATCCACCCCAAAACTATCATGCATTTTCCTAGAACATCACACGAACATGGCATCGGAACGTTACAGATTTCAGACTTAGTGAAATTTCACTAAGTCCTAAAACAGCAACATTATCATAGCACACAAAAGAGCATGTTTAAGACACCTCGAAACTAAACATGGCAAAGGGTAAGCACCTCATCAAAATACATATGAAGGTGATCCCGAAACACACAAGCATGCATCATTGTGGTGAACACACCGATTGCAACGAGCTCAACAAGATGGCATTTCATAACAAGTGAAAACACAACATGTGAACATGGCATCTTGCAACGATGATAACAAGGAAACAATAAATCTACCATGCAACCTATCACACACAACACGTAGTTCGTGACGAGACGAACACGTGGACATGTCATTTGCATCGTTTGGACAAACGAGCTAAAAGATATCACATGTCAAAGGTGGCATGAAAATAACACATAACAGCAGTTTATAACATGATGCACTCTTGCAACAGCAAAGCAAGTGTCTAGAAGACCTCTAACATGCATGACTACAACAGGTAAAACGTAGAGGACATCTCCACGAACATCTGGACATGCTACACGCGCAAAACGGAGCAACAGGCAAGAAATTAGAGCGGGTCAAAGTATGCATCACAGATCAGGAAAACAAAGACTTAGAGGGATTTTTGGGTTCAACCTCAGATCTAAAAGTCCAGATCTGGAACAGTGCGGGCCGGTCCGAAGAAGGAACAGTGGCGGTGGCCCAGTGGAGGAGGAAGGCGGCCCGGTCGGTGGGCGAAGGCGGGCCGGTCGGCGCCTGGCTGGCGATGGCGGCCCGGTCTGCGGGGAGCGGGCCTTGGCGCGGAGAGGAGAAAGGCCCCGCGCGCGGCGAGCGGCCTGGGAGGCGAGCGGCGGCCCGTCACTCGGTGCGGTGGCGAGGCGAGGCCCACCGCGGGGCGGGAGGCGAGGCAGGAAGCGGCCCAGCCGCGGAGAAGCCCGCGCGGAGGAGGAGCCGGCGCGGTTGATGTGGTCCCGCTCGGGCCGGCTGCCCGCGGCGAGGGAAGAGGCCGAACTGGGCCGACGCCTGGAAGGAGCGGTCAGGCCGGGGAACTGGTCCCCCCGGGCCCTGGCCGACGCGGCGATCCTGGCGCCAAGTGGCGATGCGGGCGCGGTGGGAAGGCTGGCGCCGTTGACTTCGGCCAGCGCCTGGTCGATCGATCCCGGCGCGGCGCTCGAGGGAGATCAAGGAAGCCTTCGGGATCAGGAGGAAAAAAGGGATCTGAGATCTGAAAAAAAAAAGGAAAAAGAAAGTGGAGAAGGGGGAAGAAGAAGGGGACTTGCCAAATAGACTAGGGGTCTATATATATAGCAGTTTTTAGACTAGGGTTTGGAGACTAGGGTTGTTTAGGAGCCCTCCGATCATGATCCAACGGATCCGATCGCGGGGATGATTTAAAAGGACCAGACGGAGATGAAAGAATGCAACAGGGGTATTTCCGGGACACGAAGTAAGGGCACTTCGAACCCACACGGACAACGGAGGGAAAAGTCAACGGAGTCCAAACGAGACGAGATTTGAGAGGCGGGTTGCACACAACAAAACAACAACACACAACACAACCTCTCGGCACGCCGGTAACGAAAAACGCCCGAACAACAAAGTAGGCCTACGGGACGTCACGGACATGTGAGGGAGCTCCGGAACGCGAAACGGACAACGGGAAGAAACGCCACGAACCGGATGCAACCCACAACACAAATGCAATGCAATGCACATGTCTACATGATATGAATGAATGCCACACACTCACACAACAAAACGACGAAAGCCCGAAAGACAAAGAACCCGAAATGGAAATAGATGAAGCCGGAGATTTATTATATACCCAAAAGGGAAAGTATTACATCCGGGGCATTACAAACTCTCCTCTACTACAAAAAGATCTCGTCCCGAGATCTAGGACTGGAAAAAGGAAGGGTACTCGGAACGAAGATGATCTTCTCGTTCCCAGGTAGCTTCTCGGACGGTGTGATGTGACCACTTGACTTTCAGAAACTTGATGGTCTTGTTGCGAGTCTTGCGTTCAGTTTCTTCGAGAATTGCAACTGGATGCTCTCGGTAGGAAAGATCTTCTTGAAGATCAATCTCCTCAAACGGAATCATGCGCTCAGGTGCCTTGAAGCATTTGCGAAGCTGAGACACATGGAAGACATCATGAACATTTGCAAAGTTGGAAGGGAGCTCGAGCTGATAGGCTAGATCGCCTCTTTTGCCAAGAATTTTGAAAGGCCCGACGTATCTAGGAGCAAGTTTTCCTTTGATACCGAACCTTTGGGTTCCTTTCATCGGAGAAACTCGGAGATAGACATGATCACCGATGTCGAAAGCCAAATCACGATGCTTTCCGTCATAGTAACTCTTCTGACGCGACTGAGCTGCCTTGAGATTCTCACGTATGACTTTGCACATTTCTTCGGCTTCAGAGATCAAATCATTGCCAAGAAGTTGGCGTTCACCTGTTTCAGACCAGTTGAGAGGGGTACGGCACTTTCTGCCATAGAGAATTTCAAACGGTGCTTTGCCTGCACTTGCTTGAAAGTTGTTGTTGTAAGAGAATTCGGCAAATGGAAGACAGTCTTCCCATTTCATGCCGAAGGAGATGACACAGGCTCTGAGCATATCTTCAAGGATCTGATTCACACGCTCGACTTGACCACTAGTCTGAGGGTGAAAGGCAGTGCTGAACCTGATCTTCGTGCCCATGGCGGACTGAAAGGAGTCCCAGAACCTTGATGTGAACAAACTGCCACGGTCTGAGGATATCACTTGAGGAATGCCATGTAGGGACACAATTCTGGAAGTGTACAACTCTGCAAGTTGAGCTGCATTGATTGATTCTTTGACTGGAAGAAAGTGAGCGACTTTGGTAAGCTTGTCAATCACCACAAAGATAGCATCATTGCCTCGCTTGGATTTAGGAAAGCCAGTGACGAAGTCCATTTCAATGTGGTCGAACTTCCACTCAGGAATAGGAAGAGGTTGGAGTAGACCGGCTGGACGTTGATGTTCTGCTTTCACTCTTCTGCATACATCACATTCATTCATGAATTGGGCAATTTCCCTTTTCATGCGTGTCCACCAGTAAGATTGCTTGAGATCTTGATACATCTTGGAACTGCCAGGATGAATGGAAAGGAGAGAGTCATGAGCTTCTTCCATTATGAGCTTCCTGAGATCACCTTTGGGAACAACGAGTCTGTCCTCGAAGAACAAGGTATCTCTCTCATCAACACGGAAGCACTTATATTTTGGAGTGCCCTTTGCAATGCCATGTTTCACCTTCTTCACCATGGTATCACTGAGCTGGGCCTCACGGACTTGATCTTCCAAGGTAGGAGCAATTTGGAGATTTGCAAGAAAACCCTGCGGAACAACCTGAAGGTTGAGCTTCCTAAAAGCTTCACAAAGCTCAGGCTGGTATGGCTTGATAAGAAGGCTGTTGCAATATGCCTTTCTGCTCAAAGCATCTGCAATCACATTCGCCTTGCCTGGAGTGTACTCAATGCTGGGGTTGTACTCTTGGATCATCTCGACCCAACGAGTCTGGCGGAGGTTCAGATGCGGCTGTGTGAAGATGTACTTCAAGCTCTTGTGATCAGTGAAGATGTCGACCTTTCTGCCCAACAACAGATGTCTCCACGTAATCAGAGCATGTACCACAGCTGCTAGCTCGAGATCATGTGTGGGATAGTTTTTCTCAGCTGGCTTTAGCTGACGTGAAGTGTATGCCACAATTCTCTTCTCTTGCATAAGCACACCACCAAGACCTTGAAGAGAAGCGTCACAGAACACTTCATAGGGCTTGGATTCATCTGGAGGAATCAGAACTGGAGCTGAGACAAGCTTCTCTTTGAGGGTTTTGAAAGCCACTTCACACTCGGGAGACCAAAAGTATTTGACATTCTTCTGAAGGAGGTTGGAAAGAGGCTTGGCAATCTTGGAGAAGTTCTCCACAAACCTTCTGCAATAGCTGGCAAGACCCAGAAAACTGCGGAGCTGCTTGACGTTCTGAGGAGCTTCCAAGTTGACAATTGCTTCAACTTTCTCGGGATTAACCGCAATACCGTCAGCTGAGATGATGTGGCCCAGGTACAAAACCTTATCGAGCCAAAACTCGCACTTTGAGAACTTGGCATAGAATTTATGCTCTCGGAGTCGATCAAGAACCAGACGCAAGTGCTTTTCGTGATCTTCTTCATTCTTGGAAAACACCAGAATATCATCCAGATACACAAGCACAAACTCGCCAGTATAGGGGTTGAAGATGTAATGCATCATCCTTGAAAAGGTAGGAGGAGCATTGGCGAGACCGAAGGACATGACGGTATACTCATATGAACCGTAGCTCGTTCTGAAAGCCGTCTTGGGAATGTCTTCCTCGCGAATGCGAATTTGATGATAGCCCATTCGGAGGTCAAGCTTAGAGAATACTTTAGCTCCTTTGAGCTGCTCAAAGAGTTCGTTGATGTTGGGGAGCGGATACTTGTTCTTAATCGTCTTCTTGTTCAATGGCCGGTAGTCAACACAGAGACGCTCCGTGCCATCTTTCTTCTTGACAAATAAGACACCACAGCCCCACGGAGATGTACTCGGTCTGATGAGACCCATACGCTCCTGTTCATCCAACTGTTTCTTCAATTCCTTCAATTCATCTGAAGAGAGCTTGTATGGACGCCGGCAAACAGGTTCGGTGCCCGGCTCGAGTTCAATGACAAACTCCACCTGACGGTGTGGAGGCATGCCTGGAAGTTCTTCTGGAAAGACGTCTTGATATTCATTCACCACTGGAATTTACTCTATGGCATTAATTTCACCCTTATCATTAAGAGAGAAAAGCCGAATAGTATTATCCCTGGAGGCGAAGATAATCACATCTTCATCAAAATGCGTCAACTTGACTTCCTTTTGAGCGCAATCAATGTGAGCATCGTGCTGAGAAAGCCAATCCATTCCGAGAATGAGGTCGATGTCAGAATGACCCAGAATCACCGGAGAAGCCAAAAATCGATAATCACCCATGCGAATAGAAACATCCGGAGCATAGACAGTGGAGTGCATTCGTCTTCCCGGAGAAATAACTGTTAACTCCCTTGGCAGATTTTTGGTGACAAAATCGTGCTTGGATGCAAATGGATATGACATGAAAGAGCAAGAAGCACCCGAATCAAATAACACTTTAGCTGGGATAGAGTTAACTGGAAGGTTACCCAGAATGACATCAGAAGAAGCCTCCGCTTGTGCTGCATTCATCAGATTGACCCTTGCAGCCTTTGGATCATGCTTGACCATAGCGGTACCCACAGGTGGTGGAGGAGGAAGACGCTTCGGATTCGGACATCTGTTGGCATAGTGACCCTTCTGGCCACACTTGTTGCACACCACTTCAGAGAGAGGACGGAACTGAGAGCCACTGGACTTGGAGCCTTGAGACTGAAACTGCTTCTTCGACTGGTTGCTTGGGTTGGGTGGGTGGGAGAAACCACGACCACTAGAGTTCTTGTTGTTGGAGTTGTTGAAGTTGCTGGAGTTATTGTATGGAGCTCGAATCATTGGAGGAGGAGGAAGCCAGAATTTCTGTTGTTTCGCAGCCAACTGAGACGATGAGGTAGAGTGAACAGCATCTCGAATTCTCTTCTTAGAAGCCTCCATCTTAAGCTGAGCTGCTTCTTGTTTCAAAGCCATATTATAGAACTTATCGAATTCGTCTGGCTCGAACAAAGTGAGAGCAAGCTGAAGTTCATCTTTGAGACCTCCACGGAACTGATAGATTTTGCTCTTTGCATCAGGAATGTCTTGCTTTGCATAGCGAGCGAGGTTTTGGAACTTGACATTATACTGATAGACTGTCATGGAGCCCTGCTTGAGGTTGCGGAATTGCTCACGCATACCCTCGATAACACTTGTAGGAATGTGATGCGAGCGGAAATCCTTGCAGAAGTTCTCCCACGAGATCACTTGACCCGGCCTTGAGTCTTTGTACTGCTGCCACCAGTCAGCTGCTTGATCTTTCAGTTGGAAGGCTGCAAACTTCACATAGTCATCTTCTTTCACGTTACTGCACTCAAAATGCTTCTTTATGTCGGTCAGCCAATCCTCAGCATCAAGAGGGTCGACACAGTAACTGAAAGCTTTAGGATTGTTAGCCAGGAACTGGTTGAGAGTAGCATGGTGCTGCTGGAAGAAGTTGCCTTGATTCACTGGAACACCCTGATTAGCTTGATTAGCTTGCATCATCTGCATCATCTGCATCATCAACTGAGTGTTCTGAGCTGTAGTCTCCATAATTGCTCTCCAAGCCTCAGGCGGAGGAGGAGGGGAAGGAGGATGCTCTGGGACCTCTTCCACCTCTGGGTTAGCGTTCGGAACCTTTTTCGGAGCCATCCTGTAAGAGATGACCACGAATCAGCAATTGATTGACAAAAGGAATAAGCTGAATCAATGGAATGAATTGCAACAAGTCTTCACAATAATCATTCGAACAATAAGAACGAATGAAATCATCCGAACAAGAGGAACGAGTGATATTCTTAGTTAATGGATAACATCAGTCTTCACGAGAAGCCACATAGGGAACAAAAAGAAAATAAGAAAAAGCAACAAGGTACGGACAGGAACAAACACAAGAGAGGAGTTTCGTTCTAACATCTTTGTGCTGAAAGCATATGAACGCGTTACGAAAAGGTTTTGCAATCCCCGGATCAGCATAGCCAAGGACCCTTTAAGATGCAACTCCTGATAGTAACATCGGTCATATAACCCCTTCACTCAATGTCGAACCCCGAACTCACTAACCTGCATTCGTTGGAAGAATGCCTACGATCTACTGGATAAAACCCACCTATAGATTTCCGAAAGATTCCAGTTATGCAATCAGGTGTTGGGGATACACGGGAAGCACCGCGCAATCAACTCTAACCTACATCCAGGTGTATCCATCCTTCAACACATAACCAGTCTTTCTCGGAAACTGTGTACCTCGGACCTTCGAAAAGCATCCACTATAACAAGCTATGGCAATACTCCCGAACTACCTCCCCAGTACTGGGTGATGTCGGGGTTATCTTGCCACTGGCCGTATAGGGGAGATTTTCGATGTCGGCCGTCTTAAGTATTTAGTACTGCTGCGATATGCTTGTTACAATGATACCCCGAAGCTCAACTCCTCGATAACAGGAGGCATCGGGAACAATATCCTTGTCACAAGAACATCGAAACAATCCCAGAATACTCGCGGGATTCCTAAAAAAAAAATTGTGCAAATTTTGAAGATAGGAGAGACAAGAGTAGACGTCAGGAGTCCTCACCAGAGAGAAAGGGGATGAGAAGCAAAGAAATCCTACTCTCCGATATAATATAGGACTCAAAAGTTTTCAGTGTGTGCCTAGACTCAACCGTCAACGGTTCGATCAAACAGTGGGGGCTCCTAGGTCGGAGAAGGCTCTGAATACCAACTTGTAATGCCCAGGATGGAGTTATACCTCCTACGTGTCGAGGCACGACTTAAAGGCATAAGTCCATCCTAGAATGATCTCAAGTTTGGTAATCTTTGCACAACTCATGTAAAAGAGGGGATAGTAAACTGAAAAATAGTTGGCTTACACTCGCCACGTCACAGAATTACAGTACAAGTCTCAAACATCATACATTAAGAACACTACAACCCTCTAAGGGCAAAAGCCAAATGTCAAAGTACCAAACTCAGATAAATAAACCACAGGCGGATCGAATCCTAGTAAGAGACTCCACTACTGATCGTCCGGGTAGCGCACGTAGTACCGACTACGCTCTTCGTCGTACTCCCAATCCAGCTCGGTGCCATCACCTGGATAGCTCACCGCTGGACCTGCATCTGGTGTGAGAAGTAACTGTGAGCCACAGAGGACTCAGCAATCCCGTTCCCGGGTAACAGAACTATTTAAGCCTTTAGGTGAGGGAAAAGGGGCTGAAGAAAGAACAAGTCTGCAGCAGCAACTAGCATCTAGCTTACGCAAGTGAGAGCGAGAAGAGAAGGCATCGGCGAGAAGTGATCACGAAGTGATCCTAGCTACAAGCTCACAAACATAACCCCTCCGTGTTCAACTCCCGAATCCCTATTCGGAAATTGACAGTCACGGAACACACGCTGGTAGTGTATTAGTATCATTGTGTCAAGTTATCTACAACCGGAATTAACAAGCTCCCATCTGCCACATAACCGCGGGCACGGCTTTCGAAAGTTCAAACCCTGCAGGGGTGTTCCAACTTGACCCATTACAAGCCCACGATCCGCGGAGTCGCAACTCCAAAGTGGGAAGGCCCGAGTATCCTCGGAATCCCGTGCTCAAGTTAAACCGAACTAAGGTAAGGCTAATCCAGCAAATCCTCCCGGCGTGTCGACACCCTGATCGTAGCCGCGCGTATCTAGGTCTCAGGACACGACCGGATGGGCGATGCTACAGGTGTATGCCAGATACCTCGGGTTGCCCCAAGGCGGCCCTGCAGGACCCCCGTTTCGGACCAACACTCATGTGGAGCACTGGCCCGGGGTTGTTGATTAAGAAAGAGGGTTAATTACTCCCTATGCATGTTTAGTTTGTTATTAGGCAAATAGTACCAATGTTGGGATTTGCTGGAAAAGACTTAGCACTTAGCGCTTTATCGAGGGGGTCCCATACACCCCAACCGTGTTAGGAACGCATAATCAAGGAACATAAAACCGGCTTATACGGATCCTAACGGCATGAGTGGAACAAAACACCAAGCAAAAGGCTTAGCCTTACACCCTTGCCAATATATAGATGAATTCCATTAAAGCATTTATATAGTGTGATAAAACCCAACCAAACTTCAACATGGAGCAAGCATCTTCACTTCACCTGCAACTAGCAACGCTATAAGAAGGGCTGAGCGAAGCGTATTTAGCCAAGCAACGGTTTGCATAGGTAGGGTGGTTAAACATGGCAATTGGTTACAAGTAGGAGGCTGACAAGAAGAACATGGGCATCGAGGCAAAACTAAAGATCGAGACTACTAGCAATATGCAAAGATAGTAATGTTATCGGGGTTCGGTCATCTTGCCTGAAGAGAAGACGTTCGGATCGAAAGAAGGGTCCTCGTGCTCAAACTCATTGGAAACCTCGTGCTCAACCTCGTTGGAAACCTCGTGCTCAACTTCCGGCTCTAAACAAGACAAACACACCAAGCACCAATCAACACGATGCAATGCGCACTCGAAAAACATGGATGCATGATGGATGCACTAAAGATGCACATGGAGCACGTAAAACATCACTCAAGCAAAACACCTCAAAACAAGATAACAATCTGATATTATTAATCTACACAGAAAATCACCCAAGTTTGATATAAGATTCGCTGAAATCGGAGTTACGGGCTAAAAGTTATGCCCGAAACAAGATTTGAGCGAAAACTGCAAATTACAGCAACATAGCATCTTTGGAGCTCAAAATAATTAATCTACAGCACCCAAAAAGCATGGCAAAGGACTTGAACACAAACTAGATATAATGTACAGCAAGTAAGTCCAAAGTGCACCCCAAACGGAGTCACGGATCAATAGCAATGATCTTGGACATATTGAACTTTGAAATAAAATTCTGGCAGCAGAATTTTATTGAAAGTTTGGAGCAAAAGATAAACATGCTACAGCCACTCAAATGGGCATGTGAGGACATGGATGGAAAGACAACAATATATACTTCAAGGAACAATCAAAATCCACCCCAAAACTATCATGCATTTTCCTAGAACATCACACGAACATGGCATCGGAACGTTACAGATTTCAGACTTAGTGAAATTTCACTAAGTCCTAAAACAGCAACATTATCATAGCACACAAAAGAGCATGTTTAAGACACCTCGAAACTAAACATGGCAAAGGGTAAGCACCTCATCAAAATACATATGAAGGTGATCCCGAAACACACAAGCATGCATCATTGTGGTGAACACACCGATTGCAACGAGCTCAACAAGATGGCATTTCATAACAAGTGAAAACACAACATGTGAACATGGCATCTTGCAACGATGATAACAAGGAAACAATAAATCTACCATGCAACCTATCACACACAACACGTAGTTCGTGATGAGACGAACACGTGGACATGTCATTTGCATCGTTTGGACAAACGAGCTAAAAGATATCACATGTCAAAGGTGGCATGAAAATAACACATAACAGCAGTTTATAACATGATGCACTCTTGCAACAGCAAAACAAGTGTCTAGAAGACCTCTAACATGCATGACTACAACAGGTAAAACGTAGAGGACATCTCCACGAACATCTGGACATGCTACACGCGCAAAACGGAGCAACAGGCAAGAAATTAGAGCAGGTCAAAGTATGCATCACAGATCAGGAAAACAAAGACTTAGAGGGATTTTTGGGTTCAACCTCAGATCTAAAAGTCCAGATCTGGAACAGTGCGGGCCGGTCCGAAGAAGGAACAGTGGCGGTGGCCCAGTGGAGGAGGAAGGCGGCCCGGTCGGTGGGCGAAGGCGGGCCGGTCGGCGCCTGGCTGGCGATGGCGGCCCGGTCTGCGGGGAGCGGGCCCTGGCGCGGAGAGGAGAAAGGCCCCGCGCGCGGCGAGCGGCCTGGGAGGCGAGCGGCGGCCCGTCACTCGGTGCGGTGGCGAGGCGAGGCCCACCGCGGGGCGGGAGGCGAGGAAGGAAGCGGCCCAGCCGCGGAGAAGCCCGCGCGGAGGAGGAGCCGGCGCGGTTGATGTGGTCCCGCTCGGGCCGGCTGCCCGCGGCGAGGGAAGAGGCCGAACTGGGCCGACGCCTGGAAGGAGCGGTCAGGCCGGGGAACTGGTCCCCCCGGGCCCTGGCCGACGCGGCGATCCTGGCGCCAAGTGGCGATGCGGGCGCGGTGGGAAGGCTGGCGCCGTTGACTTCGGCCAGCGCCTGGTCGATCGATCCCGGCGCGGCGCTCGAGGGAGATCAAGGAAGCCTTCGGGATCAGGAGGAAAAAAGGGATCTGAGATCTGAAAAAAAAAAGGAAAAAGAAAGTGGAGAAGGGGGAAGAAGAAGGGGACTTGCCAAATAGACTAGGGGTCTATATATATAGCAGTTTTTAGACTAGGGTTTGGAGACTAGGGTTGTTTAGGAGCCCTCCGATCGTGATCCAACGGATCCGATCGCGGGGATGATTTAAAAGGACCAGACGGAGATGAAAGAATGCAACAGGGGTATTTCCGGGACACGAAGTAAGGGCACTTCGAACCCACACGGACAACGGAGGGAAAAGTCAACGGAGTCCAAACGAGACGAGATTTGAGAGGCGGGTTGCACACAACAAAACAACAACACACAACACAACCTCTCGGCACACCGGTAACGAAAAACGCCCGAACAACAAAGTAGGCCTACGGGACGTCACGGACACGTGAGGGAGCTCCGGAACGCGAAACGGACAACGGGAAGAAACGCCACGAACCGGATGCAACCCACAACACAAATGCAATGCAATGCACATGTCTACATGATATGAATGAATGCCACACACTCACACAACAAAACGACGAAAGCCCGAAAGACAAAGAACCCGAAATGGAAATAGATGAAGCCGGAGATTTATTATATACCCAAAAGGGAAAGTATTACATCTGGGGCATTACATCAAATCACAAACTTTGAACAAGTCATTTTCGGACCCTCCGAGTGAGGAGCACTCGGAGCCACCGATCCGTCTAAGGCTGACTTCCAAAACCTTCTAAGTCAATTTCGGTCGGACCAACTCCTCCCACTCGGTCCAACCGAAACGCTTAGACTGATCTAGGTTTCATCTCGGTGAAACCGAGTTCTAAATCTCGGCGTGACCGATATGCGTAACTGCACAGCAGTTATCCATTTCGGTGTCACCGAGTTTTTCAACTCGGTCCCACCGACAGCAAGGGGATATAAATACTAAGGGCAGCGCGCGATTATTCCTTCAAAACGTTTCGCCCCCAAGTCCCCTGCTGCCGTCGCCCTGATCTCCGGATCGTCGCCGTCGTCGCCTGTGCGTCCTCGCCGCAGGTCTCCGCCGCCGTCAACGGTTTTCTTCTCCGCGCCGTTGCCGCCGTAGAGGGACTCTACCAAGTTAGGGTGAGTCTCGATCCCTCTCGTGCTCCCCATCTGACTCATTGCACGATTGGTTTGCCCTGCATCTAGCCACGATTGAAAAACTTCCGTTCCATCAGATCGTTCTAGTTTCGAGCAAAATTCTTAGGTTTAGGTTTCCACGGAACACATCTCGGTGAAACCGAATTTAAATTTTCGGTGTGACCGATTTGGCCTCTGGCCATTGCACTGCACTTTCGGTCTAACCGAGTCGTGCAAATCGGTGTGACCGAAGCTCAGTTTTAGTGAAACCCTAGAGTATCGGCAGGACCGAAACCCACTTCGGTCCAACCGAAAGTGGTGTGTAAGTTTCTGTTATACACTTCGGATTCACCGAAACTGAAAATCGGTTTGACCGAAATGCATTCTGTGAAAACTCAAAACTAAGATTTGAACTCTTTTTTTTTGCAAAAACCTCTGCAGTTTGTGATAACTCTTCTACTCTGCCTATACCTTATCTATTCACAGGTTGTCAGCCATGTCAGATGCCAGTGACAGCCAGAACAGGTCAGAATCACCTTTTGCAGAGATTCCTGGGGCAGATACTAGTCCTGAGGCTAGTAGTCCTAGTGATGATGGTGAGAGGAGTACACCTAGTGGCTTGCCTCCTGCAGCCACCAGAACCAGAAAGCAGAGAAATTCTGATGATGAGGACTCTGACTTCATTGCTGAGGAAGTAACCTCCAAGCCCAAGAGAAAAGTTGTTGCCAAAGAGCACCAAGGGCATCAGTCAAAGAAAGGCACCAGCAAGGTCAAGCAGTCAGCTGTTGCCAAGAAGCTGAACTTGGAAGAGCCAGCTCCAAGTAAAGTGAAGAAAACTTCCAAGAGGAAGAGGGTAGTGTATGCTGAACCTCATGTTGATGCAGCATTGGATGATGAAGAAGAAGAAGAAGAAGAAGAAGAAGCACCCCAGCCTCCTCCTCAGAAGGCTAAGCTCATGGGTGATGCTATTAGGGCTGGAGCCACTTCTAAGCCCAAGAAGCCTGCTCAAGCCAAGGCAGCTCCAGCAAAGCCTACTGCCAAGCCCAAGAGGACAACCAGGAACATTCCAGCTTCTGAGAAGAACAAAGGTGATGTGCCACCGTCTGAGTCTGAAGAAGAACATGTGTTGCTGAAGCTCCGTCCAAAACTGCCGCTCCACAACGATGCTCATCCTCAAGCCGAGGATATGAAGGCAAGGAAGGATAGAGGTCTCAGGCTATGGAGACAGTCTGATCCATATGCCGTGAGGAGAAGGACTGCTGTGGACCCCAGATTTCACACCAGAGAGCAGCAGGACTTCTATGAGACTGTGTTAATGGACAAGAAGCCTATTGTTGCAGATACCAGATACGTTGACTGGGAGTACATTGACAGTGAAGAGCACCGAGACTTCTTTCCCCATGTGCATGAAAGCTTCACTGCATGTGGAGTTGATGAGTTTGTGGGTCAGAAACTGTCAGACTGGAATGATGAGATGATTATGCAGTTCTACGCCACAGCCCACTTTTATCCTGATGGCAAGATCACCTGGATGACTGAAGGTCAAAGGTTTTCTTCGTCTGTTGAAGAATGGGCAGAACTTCTGAATGCTCCAGTGCAGAGAGAGGACAATATTGATGTCTATGGGATTCCCAAGAAGAACCATGATTCCATGAAGAACATGTACAAGGAGATCCCCGCAGCAGATTTGGAAGGGTGGAAGCTTGGCTCAGTGTACTATCTCCAGGCAGGTCTACCTACCACAAACACTATTCTGAGGCATACCTTGATGCCCAAGTCTGGAGACCATCGCATGATCCGAGGCTATTCTATCAACATGCTGCACATACTTGATGAGAAGGCACCTTTCAAGGTGATGGACTTAATGGTAGAGACCATTAAGAGGACTGCAGCTGACCAGAAGAGGTCGTGTGGATTTGCCCCGCAGATTCAGATGCTTATCAATGCCAAGTTTGGCACGGGCAAATTCATGTTGGATAGGAAGCACTTGCCACTGCAGCCAGAGCATGAAGATAATATTGTTGTGATGGACGAGGAGGATCCAACGTCTGTTGAAGGTCAAGCCAAGATTGAAGCTGCTAGGAAAGCCAAAGCTGATAAAGAGGCAGCAGCAGCAGCAGCTAAACCAAAGAGCTTCGGAGAGCAGATTCTTGAAGCTACCCAGAGGATTGAACAACGCCTGGCCAGCATTGAACAATCTCAGGAGAGCCTAGAGAGGATTGTTGACGACAAGATCCACGCTCTGGACGTGAAGCTGACTGAACTTCAGGTGACCGTCAACAAGCTTGAGGCAGACATGGAGGAAGCTAGGCAGGACAGAGCAGAGCTCATGCAGGATGACCTAGTCCAGGACTCTCATCGCCAGACTGCTCAGGTTCCCAGAGGATCCCGATCAGCAGCTATCCCAGTGACTGACTCCAGGGCTACCACTTCAGCACCTCCTACAGCTCCAGCAGTTACTCCAGCCACAGCTCCAGTATCCACTCATCCAGTGCAGACATCAGCTGAAGTCTTCGCCGATGCCGTCATATCTACTCCGACATCTACCCAGACGGGAGCCGCCAGCAGAGCCCACAGTGACGTTTAGCTCTATACCTTTTCAAACTTTTTGGTAACTTGTTGCCAAAGGGGGAGAAATTGTATAGATCATAGGGCTTCGAGAGAGAGAGTGCTCTTTCGTTCTTTTGCCGGTTTTCTTTGAGATACATTTGGTTCTTTTGGTTCTTGAAACTTTCAGTGTGCTTGATACTACGTTTGATGCTACTTTAATGAGTGCTTAGTCGTACTATGCTTTAATGTGTGCTTAATGCTTATCATATGCTATTCCTTTTTGTATGACTATTTACTCATGTCTTGGTGATTGGGTGCATGTTATTCATTCTTATCATTTTGTGCGCTCCACCAAGATGTATGTGACATGGAAGAGTGACCCATAATCCTAATCGATTGTGCATTTGCATTCAAACGCAAATTTTAAATAATGCACAAATTTAGGGGGAGCTCTTGCTTATCACATACTTCTCAAAGCGACGATATTATTCATTGATTATATCTTTTGTCGAAGCTTTGATCTATATGTTGTCATCAATTACCAAAAAGGGGGAGATTGAAAGTGCAACTAATCCCCCGGTGGTTTTGGCAATTAATAACAACATATATATCATTGAACTAATAGTTACTAGAGAATCATTTCAGAGAAGTTCAGTGATATGGGTATGGCAATGTCTGAAGAAGTGGACCCCTCAAAATGCTAAGGCAAGCATTGGCAAAAGCTCAAGACTCCATTTTTGGTTTAGTGATCCAAGATCACATTGAGTCCATAGGAAAAGCCAATACTATTAAAAGGGGATGAGGTTGTGTTGATGATCTGGTTGCTCGAGTGCTTAGTGATATATCTCCTTCAACTATCAGCAACTTTCACTACTATACACACTCATAAGTAATCTCGGACAAACCGACTTTCCAAACTCAGTCTCACCGAGATGAACCACCTCAGCCATAAGCCAAACCCTAGAAAAATCGGTCAATCCGAGTTTGAGTTCGGTCTCACCGAAACACGGACTGCCAACCTTCTGTAACCGTTTGACATCATTTCGGAATATCCGAGTTGATAATTTCGGTCTCACCGAAACTGGCAAGTTCCTATCTTTACTCAAATCGGACAAACCGAGATGGTATTTTCGGTCCCACCGAAAACCCCAACGTTCACTATATTTGAACTTTCGGTCTGACCGAGTTGTCAACTTCGGTCTCACCGAGATTGCTCAATTATGTGTGTAACGGTTGGATTTTGTGTGGAGGCTATATATACCCCTCCACCCCCTCTTCATTCGTGGAGAGAGCCATCAGAAAGTACTACCACTCCTACCTTACACTTTCTGAGAAGAGAACTACCTACCCTTGTGTTGAGATCAAGTTGCTCCATTCCTACCATATGAAACTTGATTTCTAACCTTCCCAAGTTGCTTTCCACTCAATCCTTTCTTCCACCACAGCCATATCAGTGAGGAGAGTTGAGTGTTGGGGAGATTATCATTTGAAGCACAAGAGCAAGGAGTTCATCATCATCTACAACATCTATTACCTTTTGGAGGGTGGTGCCTCCTAGATTGGTTAGGTGTCGCTTGGGAGCCTCCGTCATCGAGATGTGGAGTTGAACCAAGAAGTTTGTAAGGGAAAGGAGATCGCCTACTTCGTGAAGATCTACCCCGAGTAAGGCTAGCCCTCCGTGGGCGTAGGCCATGATGGAATAGACAAGGTTGCTTCTTCATGGACCCTTCGTGGGTGGAGCCCTCCGTGGACTCGCGCAGCCGTTACCCTCCGTGGGTTGAAGTCTCCATCAACGTGGATGTACGATAGCACTACCTATCGGAACCACAGGAAAAATCATTGCGTCTCCAAATTGCATTTGATCTTCTCCACCTCTCTTTACTACATGTGCAATTTACTTTCCGCTGCTTATACTCTAGAATTGCATGTGTAGGGTGATACTTGTCTTGATCATAATTGTGAATCTGCCAAAAACTGTTCATGATCAAAAGGCGGAATTTTTATATTTACAAGTAGTCTAATCACCCCCCCTCTAGACATACTTTCGATCCTACACGTGTCTATCACATCCCTAGCTTCTGGTACTGCCTAGTGTTTGCTTCTTGCTTGCATCGTGTTTAAGTTTTCAGAAAGTTGAAATGGGGATTGATCAAACCCTAGCACTTTGAAATTCAAATAGGTTCAAACAAATTTGATTTCAATGTACCCAAAATGCCCTTCTAAAATGTTCATCATCTTTGCCTTGGTCTTAAACCTCTGACAAAATTGGTGCACAATTTTCTAGGACATCCTAAGGTCATTGGTTTAAATCATATGTTATTTGCATTTGGGCATTTAAATGCTATAAAATATTTTAAATGCCCAAATAATCATAAACCGAAATGTTCCATGTTGGTTATATTATATACAGTGGGCATCAGTAGTTTCATGATCTATGAAAGTGCTTTAGTATTTTTAATAAAGCAAAAGAAATATAGAAAATAGAAAAATAGAAAACAATTAGAAAAGGGGAGAGTAGTACCTGGCTTACCCAGCAGCCCACTAGAAGCCCAGTAGACAGCCGGCTTGCTAGGCCCAGCCCACCCCCCTAGCGTGTCGTCTTCCTCGCGCCTACTGGCTCTGCGCGTGGCGCGCGCACAGCCGAGCCGCGGGCACCTCCTGCTTCGCGGTGGCAAGGCATTGGCCCTTCTCACCTCGCCAGCGCGACGCCCTGGGAGTCCTGATCCTCTCCTCTCTCCCTCTGGTCGTTCTTCCCCCTTCTCTTCGTCTTCCCGCAGCAACCCGAGAGCTAGCCATCACCGCCGCTCGCTGTTGCCGTAGCCACCGCTTCCCCCTCGCTTCTCCGACATGCCCACGAGCCCCACCATCGAGCGGCCCATCTCCAATCCGAAGGAAACAACCTCGGTCGCCCTGCATCGCCGCCATCGACCCGTCTTCCCCGAGCACGGTCGCCGGACGCCGCTCGTCGATTCACCGACTCCGATGCCTCCCCGAGCCCACTTAGGTGCTCATCGACCCCCAGTGAGCTTTGTCGTCGTTTCCCCCTACTCCCCGAGCTCGTTTACGCCTCTAGCCGCGCTAGCCGCCGCACCCGTGAGCTCACCGTCGTCGGCCATGTCGCCGTCGTCGTTGAGGCCACTACAACTTGTTTATAAGCTCGTCACCGTGCTCAGCACGCCGTCAGGAGCCTAGAACACCCACTAGTTGTTCATGTCGTGTGCTAGAACACTGTTCCCGTGGGCGCCCGAACTCCGGCACCGCCGCAGCTCCGTTCCGACGAGCTCCGCCGCCCCTGCGTCCTCCCGTCGCCTCCCTAGATACGCATGGGCCTGGGCTTCCCCCTAGTGCCCTCAGCCGCCGCTCTCGTGGGCCGTAGCACGGACTCCGCCGCGACCAGATGTCGCCGACGATGAGCTCCACCGCCTGAGCCACTGACCGGTGGGCCCCGCCAGTCAAACAATAGTTTAGGGCTAATTACCCCCCGAGTGACAGTGACATGTGGGCCCGTGTGCCTGCTTGGTTTAATTAATTTTCTGTTTAGTTTATTTCTCAATCCAGTGGGACCCACATGTCAGCATTGACTTTGCTGACATGGCTGTTGACTGGTCACACCTGTGTGTGACTCGAGCCAGCACTGAGAGACTGACTAGTGGGGTCCACTGGTCAGGTTTGACCTGGACCGGCCCTGTTGACCTGCTGACGTCAGCATGAGGTCATGCAGATGCAGTAAATATTTTCTCGATTTAAAATAAACCAGAAATGATTTATTTATTTCAGAAAATATCCAAAAGTTCTAAAAATAAGAGAAAATAAACTGTAACTCCAAATGAAATAATTTAAATATGAAAAATGATCAGAAAAATCCAAAGAATCTATTTATGGCATTTCCGTGCATGTTTGAACAACTTACAACCACTGTTTAGGACAATTTGAATAAATGGCATTTGAATAATCACATATCAAGTTTGAATTTGAACCTTTGGTTCAAACCAACTTCATTTAATATGGTTGCTAGTTGCATTAGCTCAATCAACAACATATTTCCATGTCATGATCATGCATCATATTGTCGCATTGCACTGATTGTGTTCTCTCTTGTTTGTCGGTGTTCGTCCCCTCTCAGTAGACGTTGTTCCGACTATAAGTTCGATGACACGGATGAAGAGCTTTACCATCTTCAGAAGTGCCAGGCAAGCAAAACCCCATTGAGCACTCCAATACAATCCCACTCTCTCGCTCTTGCTCTCTTTTACTGAATTAAGACAACAACGATTCAACTGCTATTTGTTGCGCTAGCTGAACCCCCTTTCCTCTGCATGACCTGTCATTGCCACAGTAAATAGTTGAAACCCACTAGCATGACTAGGAGTTGTTTGAGCCATGATGTGCCTACTCATTCATGCTTTCTGGTTATGCCTGCTATTGCTTAGAGTTGTGTGAGGTCTGATTCATCGGGGATGAATTGGAATGTGGTCATCATGTCCTACTGTTGAGAGCTAAGTGTGTGAACACGATTTGGTAAAGGTAGCGATGAGAGGCCATGTAGGAGTACATGGTGGGTTGTCTCATTGAAACTGTCCTCAGGAACTGAGTTCTGTGTTTGTTGATCCATGAACAGCTACTACCACACGTTGGGCCCTGAAATATGACCCCGCTCGACTTATTAATCGCCCTTGTCCTCTGTCCAGGAGTTGCAATTAGTTTCTGGTGTTTGTAGTATGCTGGAGGCCGTGCATAGTGCTAACCGGAGGGGTGGGCTGTGATGCGGTAGGCACGTGGCACGGTGTACCGGGACGCCCGTTTGGTGCCTCGGGAACCCTGTACACATCATTCGGGGCCGTAAGTGGAAACCTCGGCTGGACTCCCTTCGGATGGAACCTGAATAGGCGATAAACCTGGACTAGGGACTTGTGTGGTTAGTCAGGTCATGGTCTACACCACGTCGGCTTTCGCTTGAAGTCTGTCGAGCACATGTCGTGTGCAGACGCTAAGTGGTGGCAACATGTGTGAAGAAGTACACCCCTGCAGGGTTACAAATGATCTATTCGAATAGCCGTGTCCGCGGTAAAGGACTTCTGGATTGCCTATACAGTTCATAGATAAGTGAAAGTGGATACTCTAAAATGTGCAAGATAAGCGTGAGTGCTATGGATGGCGTTCTCATAGGGAGACGGGAGCGGGTCCATAGTGGTGTATTGGTTGGTGAATATGTGGACTCGTGTGCGCCACCTCAAAGAGTTACTTGCAGTCGTAGTTCAAGATAGCCACCGAGTCAAAGCTAGCTTGTTGCTGTTAAACTCCACCACCCTTTTGTTGGTACTGATGCATATGTAGCTAGTTCTGATGTAAGTCTTGCTGAGTACCTTTGTACTCACGTTTGCTTAATTTATATTTTTGCAGAGAGACTTTAGTCTCACTAGTGGTTCCACGTGGACTTCGACGTTAGCTTGTTATCTCAGCTACGATCTTGTACCCTTGGGAGGGTCTTGTAGATATTCAGGCTCCTCAGCCTTTTTCTTTTGTAGTTGTCTGTACTCAGATATGTTATGCTTCCGTTGCATGTATGCTTTGTATGTTGGGTCATGATACCCACTGCTTGTAATAAATACTATGATGGCTCTTTTGGGCCTTTATCAATATGAGTCATTGAGTTATGTTGTGATGCCATGTTGTACAGCACATACTTGCATGTTATGCGAGCGTGTAATGTGTATTGCTATGCGTGGGATCCGACACCTAGTTGTTTACCCTTGGTAGCCTATCTTACAGGGAAATGTCTCCTAGTGCTTCCAGCGAGCCTTGGTAGCTTGCTACTACTTCGGAACACTTAGGTTGGCCGGCATGTGTCATTCTTTGTTCCTGTGTCTGTCCCTTCAGGGAAATGTTACGCGTTGTTCCTTTAAGTCCTTATAGCTTGTTACGACTTGGGTTCATACGTTGATGACCGACACGTTCGTTGCTGGGTCATGTATGCATGTCCCTGTAATTTAGCGCCACTTTTGGTTTATAACTAGTCATGTCGGCCCGGGTTCTTTCTCATATGGATGCTAGTGACACTATCATGTACGTGAGCCAAAATGCGCAAACGGTCCCGGGCCAGGTAAGGTGGCACCCGTGGGGATACCGTGCATGAGGCCGCAAAGTGATATGATGTGTTAGATGCTAGATCGGTGTGACTTAGGATCGGGGTCCTGACAGCTTTGGTATCAGAGCCTGACTGCCTGTAGGATTAGTAAGCCAAACTGGTCAAAGTCGTGTCTAGAAATTATTTAGTTATATAAGGGAATTGATTGTGGAAGGGAACGTAAGGCTCTTTTACTCCTTACCCTATGCCCTTCTGTTCTGAGTCGTCCTCTTCTTCTATGGGGTTAAGAAACTAGGCTTCTCATTCTATTTATCAGGATCACGTTAATGTTGAATTCAACTCTCAGTTCAGTCTCAAGTACTTCCGTGTGTTCAACTGTTGGTCTCAGAACCTTGACATTATGATGTTGAATGGTTATGCCATCTTGTGCATTAGTCTCCAAAGTCTTTTTTGAGCATTTACAGCTGTATGATGTCCGTGTCATCCCAGGTTTCTAAACAATCTGATGCATTTGCAAATCTTTCCTCCCTGTTCCCGATATCCATTTGGGCCAGACTAATCACACTAATCGATGTGTTGAGGTACTCCGTTGCCTCAACATATTTGTTCAAGCCATCAGGAAACTAGGATATCATAGATAGACACCTAGTAAAATAACCTTGTGTTGTGTTCTGAGTGTGATGATTCTGGCCATTATCCTCGAAAGCATCCTCTGATGCCATTTAGTTAGTAAGCATTTTATTCCTGGGTCCTTGAACCCAAGATCCACTCCACTTACCTCCTGTTGATAGTGTTTGCTCGTTCCTTTAGGATATTAGTAACCTTTTGATAGTCCTCGAGGTCCGTGGTTATCGTTCTTCCAATACCATGAACCATCATGGCAGAAGTTCTTCTGAACCAAAAGATCACAACCAGAGTGCTCTTGATGAGTTCTCCACTCCACATTGTGACTCTGCCAATTCCACCTTCCTTCATGGGTTATCCAGAAGAAATATGTTGAAAGTTCGACATGCTAATCTATGCATCCACAACTCAGAAAGTTGTGTGTTCCTTTGAGTTGTCCATTATAGTTGTATTATGACCCCCGTCTATCAGTTGATAGTCAGGAGTAGTTGTGCATTCGTGTTCATCGATGCATTTTACTCTTGTGGTCCGACAACCCATTCTATTTCAGAATGACTAGGAGAAACAATGTCAGGTCCCCGATCCTAAGTCACACCGATCTAGCTTGTAACACATCATATCACTTTGCGGCATCATGCACGGTATCCCCACGGGTGCCACCTTACCGGGCCCGGGACCGTTTGCGCATCTTGGCACACATATATGATAGCGTCGCTAGCATCCATATGACAGAGAAACCTGGCTGACATGGCTAGTTATAAACTAAAAGTGGAGCAAATTACAGAGGCAGGCATCCATGACCCAGCAACGAACGTGTCGGTCATCAACGTATGAACCCAAGTCGTAGCAAGCTACATGGACTTAAAGGAACAACGCGTGACATTTCCCCTAAGGGACAGACACGGGAACGAAGAAGGACACATGTCGGCTAGCCTAAGTGTTCCGAAGCAGTAGCAAGCTACCGAGGCTTAGTGGAAGCACTAGGAGACATTCCCCTGTAAGATAGGCTACCAAAGGTAAACAACTAGGTGTCGGATCCCACACATATCAAGCATTTCAAACATACACACAATATGCTCAATATGTGCAAATACAACATTGCATCACAACAGAACTCTATGACTCAAAGTACTTTATTTAAGAGACTCCAAAGAGCCATACATAACATATCCATACAGGTAGGGGTCACATGACCCAACACTCAAGTCATACAAGCATACAAGCACAAGCGGAAGCTAACTTGTCTGAGTTCAGACAACTTGGAAAGAAAACAGGCTTGGTGTACCCTGACTATCTACAAGGCCCTTCACAAGCTCAGGATCACCGTCTGGGTAGCAAGCTACTCGTCGACGTCAACGTCTATGTAAAACCCATCAGAAGGGGCAGGGTTCTCCTCTGCAACAGTTATTAAGCAAACATGAGTAGAAAGGTACTCAGCAAGACTTGCAACAGAACCTATAATACATGCATCATTATCAACAAGGGTAGTGGAGTTCATTGTAGCAAGCCAGCTTTGACTCTTGGATAACCTATACTACAACTCTCAGCAGATTGCAAGATGAGACTACGCACATGAGTCCTCTACTCACCACAATAGTACACCACCATGGATCCTCTTCCGTCATCCTACGAAAGGGCCATCCACGGCACTCACACTTGTCTTGAGACTTTTAGTAGTATCCATCAACTTGTCTATGAACTGTATAGGTAACCAAGTGGTCCTTAACCGTGAACAACGGCTATTCGAATAGATTGGTAACCCTGCAGAGGTGTACTTCTTCACACACGCTTCCACCACTTATCGCTGTTTACTCGACATGTACTCGGCAACCTTCAAGCAAAAGCCCAACGAGGGTGTCGGCCACGACCTGACTAAGCACACAAGTCCCTAGTCCAGGTTTATCGCCTATTTGGGTTCCATCCGTGGGGAGATCTGGTCGGGGTGTCACTCATGGCCCCAAACGATGTGTACAGGGTTCCCGAGTCACCAAACGGGGGCCGATACACCGTGCCACGTACCTGCCGCATCACAGCCCACCCCGAGGGTCAGCGATGTGCACGACCACCAATAAACTACAAACACCAGAAACTAGTTGCAACTCCTGGACAGAGGACAACGTCTGTTAATAAGTCGAGAGAGTCAATTAAGGATCCCAATGTGTGGTAGTAGCTGAATCTTGAATCACACATACAGATCTCAGGTCCTATGGACGGTTCCAATGAAACAACCCACCATGTACTCCTACATTGCCTTTCATCGATACCTTTACCAAGCATGTTCCACACTTCACTCTCTTTACCGGACATGATAATTTCACTCTGATCCATCACCCAGATGAACCAGACCTGTCACAACTCTAAGCATAGCAGGCAACATAAACCAATAGCATGGTAGAACACACATCACATGGCTCAATCAATTCCTACACATGCTAGTGGGTTTCAACTATTTACTGTGGCAATGACAGGTCACGCAAAGGAATGGGGTTCAACTACCGCAACAAGTAGCAGTTCACACGCTGTTGCCTTAATGCAGTAAAAGAGAGCAGGAGCGAGAAGATTGGTTTGTACCGGGATGATCATAGGGTTGGTTGCCTGACAGATTGGTTGTCGGGTACTGCTCTTCAGTTGGATACGCAGATGTATCCTCGGGAGCAGGACCTACCACGGAGAACACCGACAATACAAGCAAATGCAACAATATGATGCATGCTCATGACATGGCAAGATGAATGTGTTTTGGGCTAATGCAACTATAAACAGAAAGGTTTGAGCTCATTTGAACCAAACATTCAAACTTAAACCCAAACTATTATTTATTAAAGTGCATTATCATGTTTTGATGTGAACAACAAGGTTAACTTGCTTAAACATGCATTAAACCAGCACCAATGGAAAGATTGGATTTTTCTGATCAATTTTCATATATAAAACTTTTCCATCTGAGCTATTGTTGAATTTATATGATTTTTGTAAGTTTAAAGCATTTTCTGGAATTTCCTGAATTGTTTTAAATCAAATAATTCCAGAAAAGCCTTTATTGCATCAGCATGACATCATGCTGACATCAACAGGTCAACACACCAGGTCCAGGTCAAACCTGATAGTGGGTCCCGCATGTCAGTGTCATTAACTTAACTAATTAAACATTAGTGCTAATCCTGACTTAAATAGCCGGCTGGGCCCCAACTGTCATTGACCCTAGGGGGGTCAAACTAGGCCCACCCATGGTCAAAGCGGGGTCAAACAGGCCGGCGTTTAGCCGCCGGCGAGGCCAGACACGGTGGTGTAGGGCGCGATTCGTGCTCCGGCGACCAAAACGGCGGCGGAGTACATCTATGTGATGCGGGGAGTGTGCCGCTTCTAGTGGTGGTGGTTGGCCTCGGGGTCGCCGGAAACGGCGCCGGCGATGACCTTGGTAGCTGCCGGAGCTCGGGTGATCTCGGGCTAGTCGCTAGGAGGCACGGCGAGGCTCGTGGAGAGCTGCGTTGAGCTCCTGGGGGTGCGGTGGAGCCGGTGGATAGCGTGGCGCGGCTGTTGGGTGGCCAGAGCCTCGTCGGCGACGAATCCTCGGCAGCGCGTGCGGGTGAGCTTCGTGCTGTCATTATAGAGCTCGAGAGGGAGAACGGAGAGGATGGGGAGGTGGCCAAGCTCACGGCGGTCGCGTTGGAACTGACGGCGAGGTCGGGGACGAACTGCTATGACGGTGAGGTCGCCGGCGATCTCGACGGTCGAACGGGGGAGAAGTCGACGGGGACGGCGCGTTGGGGCTTCCGGCGATGCGTGGCTCGACGCAGAGCTTCAGCGCGAGGAGACGGAGCTCGGTGGCTGCGGCTACGGCAGCGGCGTCGTTGGCCAAGCGAGGGGAGGGCGAGGAAGAGAGGCAGGGGGAGTGGATGCGTCCAGCGGCTTCGGGGCGTGACGTGGAGGTCATCTAGACCGTTCCCACGGTGAGGCGGCGGCCAGGCGGCAAGCAGCTGCCGCGGTGGCGCGCGGCCGTGCGTCGGCGTCACCTGCCTGCCTGGCTGCCGAAGCAGCTGGTTGGCTCGGGCCAGCACAGTGCTGGGCCGCCAGGTGGGCCGGCTGGTCCAGGTAAGTGGGTTGTGCCCTCTCTCTCTCTTTTCTATTTTATTTTTTGTTTTGTTTCTTTTTCAACTTTGTTGAATTAGTAAAAATGCTAGAACATTTTTATAAATCATAAAACTACTCATGCCCATTGTATATAATATGAACATCATGGAACATTTTGGTTTATGATTATTTGGGCACCTAAAATATTTTATAGCATTTAAATGCCCAAATGCAAATACAATATGAATTAATCCAGTGACCTTTGGATGTCCTAGAAAATTGTGCACCATTTTTGTCAGAGGTTTGAGACCAAGGCAAAGATGATGAACATTTTTGAAGGGCATTTTGGGTACATTGGAAAAGATTTTAATAAACCCTAGTTGTTAGAAGAGGGGTGCTCGGGTTTCTGTCATTCCCATTTCAAGTTTATGCAAAAAGTAAACATGATGCACACTCTAGCTAGTCCTAATGCAAGCACTGACTAGGGATGTGACAACTCACCCCCACTCAAAAGAATCTCGTCCCGAGATTCAGGTTCCTCCGAAAAAAGGGTGGGGCACTCAATTCCAAGACGATCCTCCCTTTCCCAAGTAGCTTCATTCTCGGAATGGTGTGACCATTGAACCTTGAGAAACTTGATATTATGACGTCGAGTGGTATGCTCGGTTTGATCAAGAATACGACCGGGGTATTCTCCATAGGTGAGACTGTCCTGGAGATCAAGCGTTTCGTGGTCCACTCCGCGGATAGGATCCGAGAAGCAACGCCTGAGTTGAGAAACGTGGAAGACATCATGAACTCTAGAAAGATGCGGAGGTAGTTCCAATTGGTAGGCAACTTCTCCTCGTTTGGCAAGAATGCGAAAAGGACCGATATAACGAGGAGCCAATTTGCCTTTGATACTCAAGCGATGGGTTCCCTTAAGAGGAGTAACCCGGAGGTAAGCCTTATCGCCGACTTCATAAGTCACAGCCTTATGATGACTATCAGATTGGCTCTTCTGGCAAGACTGGGCTGTTTTCAATTTCTCACGAACGATGCGAACTTGTTCTTCTGCTTCCTGGATCATATCCGGACCAAAGAATTGTCTTTCCCCGGTTTCTGACCAGTTAAGAGGCGTTCGACACCTTCGTCCATACAGAACTTCGAAGGGAGCCTTGCCCAAGCTGGCTTGATAACTATTGTTATAAGCGAATTTGGCGAATGAAAGACACTTCTCCCAATCCATATCGAAAGAGATGATAGAGGCTCGAAGCATATCTTCCAGAATTTGATTGACTCGTTCCACTTGACCACTTAACTGAGGATGAAAGGCGGTGCTAAAGGAGAGATGAGTCCCCATAGCATTTTGGAAACTTTCCCAAAATCGAGAGGTGAAAAGACTTCCACGGTCTGAGTTAATCTCCAATGGCACACCATGAAGAGATACTATCCGAGAGATATACAAGTCTGCTAGCTGGCTAGCGGTTATACTCTCTCGAACAGGCAGGAAGTGAGTTACCTTGGAGAGGCGGTCGATAACGACGAATATAGCATTATTCCCTTTCCTGGTCCTTGGAAACCCGGTAATGAAGTCCATACCAATCTTGTCTCATTTCCATTCAGGAATAGCTAAAGGTTGAAGGGTGCCAGCAGGCCGTTGATGCTCTGCTTTAACTCGACGGCAAACGTCGCAGTTAGCAATGAACTGAGCGATTTCTCTCTTCATCCTAGTCCACCAGAACCTCTAGCGTAGGTCCTGATACATTTTGGTACTACCGGGACGAATCGTGAGAGGAGATTCATGAGCCTCCTTAAGGATCAACTGCCGTAGTTGTTGTTTCTTAGGAACCACCAAGCGGTTCTCGAAGTACACAACACCTCGATCATCCATAGAGAAACTTTTAGCAACACCGCTAGCAATGTTCTCCTTGATCCGAGATATACCTCTATCATACCGCTCGGCAGCTATGATTTGATCCATAAGGGTAGGTTTCGCCACCAAGGTGGAAAGGAATCCTCGAGGAACAATCTGAAGGTTAAGCTTACAAAATTCCTCGTAGAGAAGTGGTTGCCCTTGTTGTAACATCAGATTGTTACAATAAGACTTACGACTTAGTGCGTCAGCCATGCCATTGGCTTTCCTAGGGGTGTAAGTGATTCCTAAGTCGTAATCGGTGAGCAACTCAACCCAACGTCTTTGCCTGAGATTCAAATCCGGTTGGGTGAAGATGTATTTCAAACTTTGGTGATCAGTGAAGATTTCACAATGATTACCAAGAAGGTAATGACGCCATGTTTTGAGTGTGTGGACTACATCTGCAAGCTCTAGATCATGTGTAGCATAGTTATCCTCATGTGGACGCAACTGTCGAGATGCGTATTGATACGTCCAAAATGTATCTATAATTTCTGCTTGCTCCATGCCACTTTTGGGTGATATTGCTATGATATTCATACACTTCCATACACTTTTGATCATATTTGGACTAACTTACTAATCCAGTGCACCCCAGTGCCAGTTTCTGTTTTCGGCTGCTTTTGTATTTCAGGTTTTCACGTTACGATAACTGCCAGGAAAAATCCAGAAAAATTATATAAAAAATCAGCGTTTCGGAAACTACCGTGCGTCCGAAGGACAGCCGGGGGGGCACCAGGGCTCCAAGCGCCCTGGCGGCGCCCCCCCTGGGCCGCGCCGGGGGGGCGCCTGGGCCCCCCGAAGCTTCCCCGATGCCCCCCTTTGGCATATATTTAAAGTGTCCTCCGAAACCCTCAGAACAGGAACTCTTTTCGCGATCCCATCTCTGTTCCACCGCCGCCGCCGCTTCCAACATCGGGAGCACCAGGAGAACTCTTCCCGGCACCCTGCCGGAGGGGAGGATCACCACCGAGAGCTTCTCCACCACCATGGACGCCTCCCGGATGACTCGTGAGTAGTCTCCCTTGGACCATGAGTCCATGACCAGTAGCTATGTGATGTTCTCCTCCCGTTCTTGTGCTTCACTAATTAGTCCTCGTGAGCTGCCCTACATGATCGAGGCACATATGTAATCCTTATGCTGTTGCTATGTTGAGTTTGCTGGGATCCGATGGATTATGAGATTATGTTCAGATTGATCTTGAGTAATATATTTGATCTACCTCTTTTATATTTATGTTCATAAGTAATTCTTGCATGTTCTCCGTTGTTATTTATTGCTTTGGCCGAGTAGTAGGTAGTGACTCCAAGAGGGAACGTTATGCTCGATTGTGGGTCCATGCCCCTCGATGACTAGCTTGAGTGACAGAAACATGAGTCTAGGGGATGTGCTGTTGCCACAAGGGGGAAAACAACGGTGCTTGTGCCCGCAGGTGCAAGGATTGTTTACTTTACGCAAAGTTCTTTTAATGCAGTTGTCTGTTGCATTGAGTTTACACTATGGGTGGGACTCGCAACTTAATACCAGCGAGATGTTCTGGATAGATATCTCAAGGTGGATGATTAGTAGTAGATATTGATGGATTTCGGTCTACTTACTTTGGCGTACCGCCCATGCTTTGAACCTCAACCTTTCTTGCAATGTAGTCAGCATTGGTTTACGTTCGTGGTCCTGTCAATTGCCCAGCTGTAATTCGTTTACCTCACATAGATGTTTTATCGTCTTTTGGGAGAGAGACATCACTAGTGGACATCATGAGACTCCGGTCCATATTACCATCATTGATCACATCCGCTATTTACTTTCCGCTTTTACTTACTATTGCAAACACTATCTATCACTACTATCATTGCTTTTAATCCTTTGTGAACTACAAGGCCGGAGGGATTGACAACCTCTCTGTACTCGTTGGGAGCAAAGTTATTTGTATCTGTGTGCAGGTCCACGTTGATTGCTAATATCTGGCGCCGTTAGCAGTTGACACCTACTTGTTGAACCTAGGAGTCTCTGGGGATTCGATCCTTGGCATCTTTGCTAAGGGAAAAACTTCCACAACACTGCATCTTACACCTTCCACTTGGGGTAACCAACGAGGGGTTAGAGGCCCATCAAGGAGTTTTTCTGGCGCCGTTGCCGGGGACTCCACTCTTCAGTATAGGGGAGTTGCACGCTATCTTTTACCTTTGCTTTTTAGTCTTGTTAGTTTACCTTTCAGTTTTTGCTTTAGTACCTTTTATCGAAAATCACAAAAATAGTTATCTTGCTTGCTTGCTACTATGGGTTCCACCGAGAACACCAAGTTGTGTGACTTCACTAGTCACAACAACGATGACTTTATCGGCACACCTATCACTACACCTGCCACTTCAGCACCTTCATATGAAATTAAACCTGCTTTACTGAACTTAGTCATGAGAGAACAATTCTCCGGTGCTGGAGATGATGCTGCTTTACACTTGAACAACTTTGTTGAACTTTGTGATATGCAAAAGTACCAAGAAATAGATGGTAATATTGTTAAGCTTAAGCTTTTTCCTGTCTCCTTGAGAGGAGGAGCTAAAATTTGGTTTCAGTCTTTGCCTAGAAATAGCATAGATTCTTGGGACAAGTGCAAAGATGCTTTTATCGGAAAATACTATCCACCTGCTAAAATTATCCAACTTAGAAGTAACATAATGAATTTTAAACAATTGGATAATGAACACGTTGCCCAAGCTTGGGAACGTATGAAATCTCTTATCAAGAACTTCCCTACTCACGGTTTGACTACTTGGATGGTTATCCAAACTTTTTATGCAGGCTTGAACTTTACCTCGCGGAATTTGTTAGATTCGGCCGCGGGAGGAACTTTTATGTCAACTACACTTGGTGCTGCCACAAAGCTTCTCGAAGAGATGATGACCAACTATTCCCAATGGCACACCGAACGCGCTCCAACAGGTAGGAAAGTAAACTCTGCCGAGGAGATTTCCTCCCTTAATGAAAAAGTTGACTTGATCATGTCTCTACTTTCGAAGCAATCTACTGTTGATCCTCGTGATGTTCCTTTAAATTCTTTGATTGCTCAAGAACAAGTAGATGTGAATTTTATCTCTAGAAACAATTTTAACAACAATGCTTATAGGAGTAGTTTTGGTAGCAATCCTAGACCGTTCCCCTCTAATTCTTATGGGAACAACAATGCTTATCCTAGTACCAAGAACTCCACTACTGAACTAGAGACTATGCTTAAAGATTTCATCACTACCCAAAAAGCCTTTAATAAGAATGTAGAAGAAAAACTACATAAACTAGATGATCTTTCTTTTAAGGTAGACCATTTAGCCAATGAGGTAAAATTGCTTAAAATTAAAACTTCTCCTCTTGAGGAGAAGGAAGTCTCTCTAATAAATTCTATTCAAGTGCAAATCAATGAAAATATTAGGATGATGGCTAAACTTAAAGAGAGATGGGCTAGAGAAAGGGAGGAAGAGGATAGAATTAAGAGCCTTCCTCCCGACCACACTGTTGCTACTATCCAAGTTCTTGAGGATGTTCAAACTCTTAGCACCCAATGTACTCCTGGTCCCATTGGACCTATTAATGGTGATGCTATGACTATAGAAACTACCAAACAAGTGAACCTTAAGGACACTACTACCACTTTACTTGATGCTCGTGACCTTGATTTTGATAATTGCACTCTTACCGAAGTTATTGATTTCCTTCACAAGATGTCTAGAGATCCCCGCACTAGCACGCTTAACCTTGCCTTCACAGAGCATATCACTAATGCTCTCATCAAAGCTAGGGAGGAGAAACTTAGAGTAGAAGCCTCCATACCTAGAAAGCTAGAAGATGGTTGGGATCCTATGATAAAAATTAATTTGAATGACTTCTCTTGTTATGCATTATGTGATGTTGGTGCTAGTACCTCTGTTATGCCCAAAAGAATACATGATATGCTTAAATTGAAACCTTATGATTCTTGTTCTTTTGGTGTTCGTCTCGTTGATTCTTCCATAAAGAAACCTTTGGGGAGGATCGACGATGTTCTTATTGTTGTCAATGATAATTATGTGCCCGTTGATTTTACTATTATGGATATTGAATGTGATCCTTCATGTCCAATTATTTTGGGACGTCCCTTTTTGCGCACCGTTGGTGCTATCATTGACATGAAAGAGGGTAATATAAAATTTCAGTTTCCTCTCAAGAAAGGGATGGAACACTTCCCTCGAAAGAAGATCAGGTTACCTTTTGAGTCCGTCGTACGGGCTAGTTATTCTTTTACTCTTGATAAAACTTGATCTCTATGCATTATGCCTAGCTTAAAGGCATAAAAGAAAGCGCTTTTGGGAGGCATCCCACATGAATAATTTTTTTGCTTTTGTTTTGTCTTGATGTTGTTTACTGCTGTAGCATCATCATTGTATCCTTTCTTTTCATATTTGTGCCAAGTATAGCCTCCGATTGCTAGAAAGTTCAAAAGTTGTGAGGCGCTGTCCAGGAAACAGATTCTGTCCTTGGATAGAAAAATTCGTATAAAATCACCAGATCATCTTTTTGGTCTGAATTTTTTGGACAGCGTTCTCTATATAATTCTCTTTCGTGCGCCTGTTCTGAGTTTTTTGATTTGAGTTGTAGAAGTATCCCGAACAGATCAATTACTACCTGCTGTTCTGTTTTTCACAGATTCTGTCCTGTTTTGCCTTTCTTTCATTTTTCAAATCAAGAGCTTGCTTTTTCTTTGCAAAAACCTTTTGGCAATCTTGAGAAACAGTAGAACTTCAAGAATATCTTTATTTCCAGCAAGGTATAATTATTTTATTAAGGGTACTAACCTCGCTAATCAGATTATGATGAGTTATGTATGAAGGGAGTTTTCAAGTGTGCGAGGGAAGATGATAAAAAGATCCAGGAGTGTCAAGCGCTCAAGCTTGGGGATGCCCCCGTGCACCCCCAAGAAATATTCAAGGAGACTCAAGCGTCTAAGCTTGGGGATGCCCCCGTGCATCCTCTTCTCCATCAACATTATCAGTTCGTCTTTCGTTCCGCTATATTTTTATCACTTCATGTGTTATGTGCTATGCTTGGACCGTCTTGCTTTTAGTTTTCTTTTTAGTTTTTCATAACGAGTCGGAACTCAGCATTCTTTATGTGGGAGAGAAACACGCTCCACCTCTACCTAGAACATAACATAGAATTTTCATGTCTATCTATGCTGTGTGTGTTCTTTGTCTTTTAATAGCTACTATCATGCTCTGCTCTTAGTATTCATGCTTATCTTTTCAAAGAGCTTTTGTCTAGTTGGTTGCTTGAACTCTCTTTAGTTATCATGCTCACCTTATTAAGAGAGTTTGCTTCCGTTGCATTGGTTAATGTGTCTATGATAAAGATGCTACGTGCATAATGGTGCTTAGTAGTTCAGGTTTTCTTATGGTTAATCTCAAATAGCTGGGGGGTTCCCAATGTGTTATTGGAGTACCAACTTGATTTGTTTGTCTATGATGTGGTATGGTTTAGTAATATCTTCCTTCGAGAATTTATGTTGATTGACTTGGTGTATGCTCACGCATATTTAAGACTGTAAAGAAAGTCTGTCAAGCCTTGATGATCTTTTATTTCTGAGTAGCGATATAACTTCCATGCCTGATTCAATATTGCTTCGTCGCTCTGCATGATTATGACCGTCATTGCTCTCTTAGTTGGTCGCTCCCAGTCTTTTTGCTAACCTCCACCTGTACTAAGCGAACTAACTTTGCAATATATAGCTCATGGGAAAGTAGCTTAAAAACTATTGTGGTAAAGAATATGTTGCCTATGTATCTTATTTCTTATAAGTTTCTTGCTGAGCGGTAACCATGTTTCTGGGGACGCCATCAACTATCACACTTTTGTTGAATATCATGTGAGTTGCTATGCATGTTCGTCTTGTCTGAAGTAAGGGTGATTTGCCGTGGGTTGTATGAATATGCATATTGTTAGAGAAGAACATTGGGCCGCCAACCAAAGCCATGTATCATGGTGGAAGTTTTAGCTTGGACGTTAATCCTCAATCTCTTATGAGAATATGCTTATACATTAAAGAGGAGTACATCATCTATTTTCTATGTTGTCCCGGTATGGATGTCCTCAAGTTGAGATCTATCAAAAACGAGAAATCAAATGCGGTTTATCTCCTTGGACCTTTGTACAGGTGGCATAGAGGTACCCCTTTGTGACACTTGGTTGAAACATATGTAATGCAACGATAACCCATGGAAATCCGAGCTAATTAGGACAAGGTGCGAGCACTATTGGTATACGATGCATGAGGCTTGCAACTTATAGGATGTCTTATGCATGACACATATGAAGTACTACTACCGTTGACAAAATTGCTTCCATGATTTCAAAATAAAAAGCTCTAGCACTTAACCATTCTTTTACTTTTATGTTGAGTCTCCACCTACTTTCTTCAAGCACCAACTACTGAGAGCATGATTGTCATTCTGAGTGTAATGTGCATTGTCCCAAAGTAGCATTGTCTTTTGCATGATTGTGATATCGTTTATTCTGAAATGATTGTATCTAGTCATCACTTAAACCTTGAAGGTGCCCCTGCATTTATGTTTTGCTTCACTAAAGGGGGCAAGCTAGATATCACTCTATCATATTTGCACATCATGTTCATTGCAAATCTTTTTGATGTTTCAGTTTCATATTGTAAAACTTTCAGTCATTTGTGATTTTCTCATGAGGCAACTTAATTACTATAGAATCATTGTCTCAGTAAGATTTTGTCATATGACTATGAAAAAGTCCTATATGGTTAATAGCATGTCACCACGGAAATTATTCTTGTTATCATTTACCTACTCGAGGACGAGCAGGAATTAAGCTTGGGGATGTTGATACGTCCAAAACGTATCTATAATTTCTGCTTGCTCCATGCCACTTTTGGGTGATATTGCTATGATATTCATACACTTCCATACACTTTTGATCATATTTGGACTAACTTACTAATCCAGTGCACCCCAGTGCCAGTTTCTGTTTTCGGCTGTTTTTGTATTTCAGATTTTCACGTTACGAGAACTGCCAGGAAAAATCCAGAAAAATTATATAAAAAATCAACGTTTCGGAAACTGCCGTGCGTCCGAAGGACACCCGGGGGGGCACCAGGGCTCCCTGGGCCGCGCCAGGGGGGCGCCTGGGCCCCTCGAAGCTTCCCCGATGCCCCCCTTTGGCATATATTTAAAGCGTCCTCCGAAACCCTCAGAACAGGAACTCTTTTCGCGATCCCATCTCTGTTTCGCCGCCGCCGCCGCTTCCAAGATCGGGAGCACCAGGAGAACTCTTCCCGGCACCCTGTCGGAGGGGAGGATCACCACCGGGAGCTTCTCCACCACCATGGACGCCTCCTGGATGACTCTTGAGTAGTCTCCCTTGGACCATGAGTCCATGACCAGTAGCTATGTGATGTTCTCCTCCCATTCTTGTGCTTCACTAATTAGTCCTCGTGAGCTGCCCTACATGATCGAAGCACATATGTAATCCTTATGTTGTTGCTATGTTGAGTTTGCTGGGATCCGATGGATTATGAGATTATGTTCAGATTGATCTTGAGTAATATATTTGATCTACCTCTTTTATATTTATGTTCATAAGTAATTCTTGCATGTTCTCCGTTGTTATTTATTGCTTTGGCCGAGTAGTAGGTAGTGACTCCAAGAGGGAACGTTATGCTCGATTGTGGGTTCATGCCCCTCGATGACTAGCTTGAGTGACGGAAACATGAGTCTAGGGGATGTGCTGTTGCCACAAGAGGGAAAACAACGGTGCTTGTGCCCGCGGGTGCAAGGATTGTTTACTTTACGCAAAGTTCTTTTAATGCAGTTGTCTGTTGCATTGAGTTTACACTATGGGTGGGACTCGCAACTTAATACCAGCGAGATGTTCTGGATAGATATCTCAAGGTGGATGATTAGTAGTAGATATTGATGGATTTCGGTCTACTTACTTTGGCGTACCGCCCATGCTTTGAACCTCAACCTTTCTTGCAATGTAATCAGCATTGGTTTGCGTTCGTGGTCCTGTCGATTGCCCAGCTGTAATTCGTTTACCTCACATAGTTGTTTTATCGTCTTTTGGGAGAGAGACATCACTAGTGAACATCATGAGACTCCGGTCCATATTACCATCATTGATCACATCCGCTATTTACTTTTCGCTTTTACTTACTATTGCAAACACTATCTATCACTACTATCATTGCTTTTAATCCTTTGTGAACTACAAGGCCGGAGGGATTGACAACCTCTCTGTACTCGTTGGGAGCAAAGTTATTTGTATCTGTGTGCAGGTCCACGTTGATTGCTAATATCTGGCGCCGTTAGCAGTTGACACCTACTTGTTGAACCAAGGAGTCTCTGGGGATTCGATCCTTGGCATCTTTGCTAAGGGAAAAACTTCCACAACACTGCATCTTACACCTTCCACTTGGGGTAACCAACGAGGGGTTAGAGGCCCATCACGTATGCAATCACTTGACGATCTTGCATGAGTATGCAACCTAGTCCTTGTCGCGAGGCGTCGCAATAGATAATAAAGTTCTTGGAAATGTCTGGTGGTACCAGTACGGGTGCAGATGTTAGGCATCTTTTCAGTTCCTGAATGTTGGACTCGCACTGTGGGGTCCACTCGAACTTTTTATCTTTCTTGAGGAGTTCAGTTAGTGGTTTAGCAACCTTGGAGAAATTCTTCATGAAGCGTCGGCAATAGCTCGCTAAGCCAAGGAAACTCCTAACTTGCTTGACCGATTCAGGAGGAGTCCAATCAAGGACGGCCTGAACTCGCTTCGGATTGATAGCAATACCCTTGCCAGAGATTACATGGCCTAGATAGGTCACTTCTGGCAACCAGAATTCACACTTGGAGAATTTGGCATAAAGGCGGTGCTCTCGAAGTTTCGTCAATACCAGCCTTAGATGCTTGGCATGATCTTCCTTGTTCTTGGAGTAAATGAGTATATCATCGAGGTATACCACGACGAACTTATCCAAGTACTCCATGAATATAGAATTCATTAGCCGGGAGAAAGTGGCTGGGGCATTAGTTAACCCGAAGGACATGACGGTGTACTCGTATTGGCCATAACGAGTAACAAAGGCCGTCTTGGGAATGTCCTCGTTCTTGATTTTGATTTGATGGTAGCCTAACCTCAAATCCATTTTGGAAAAGACTGAGGATCCAGCGAGCTGATCATACAGGTCGTTGATCCTGGGGAGCGGATACTTGTTCTTTATGGTGACCAAGTTGACAGGTCGATAATCTACAACCATCCGATCCGTTCCATCCTTCTTCTTGACGAAGAGGACGGGACAAGCCCAAGGAGAAGAGCTAGGATGTATGAAACCCTTTTTCAAGGACTCATCGAGTTGTTTCTTAAGCTCTGCTAGTTCTAGGGGTGCCATCTTATAGGGTCTCCTAGAGATTGGGACAGTTCCTGGAACAAGGTCTATCACGAACTCAACATCTCTGTCAGGTGGAACACCTGGCAGTTCTTCTGGGAAGACATCCGGAAAGTCAAGGACTACCAGGATATCTTCGAGTTCTGGTAGAGGGCTGGCATTAAGAGAGTAGAGCTGACGCTCAGCCATTCGGGCCAAAACATTGACTGTCTTGCCGGATGGGTGTGTAAGTTGAACAGTCCTAGTGTAGCAATCAATCTTGGCGTAATGAGCTTTCATCCAGTCCATACCCAAGATGATGTTTATGTCCGAGGACTTGAGAGCTATTAGTGATGCAAGGAAAACAAGTCTATCGACAAGAATTTCATTCCCATGGCTTACCCTAGAGGTTTGCCATTTTGAACCAGGAGTTTGAATAACCATGGAAGTGGGCATGTGATAAAAAGTCATGTTGTGCATTCGAGCATAGCTCTCAGATATGAACGAATGAGATGCTCCAGTATCGAAAAGAACAGATGTCGGATGGCAGTTAACAAGAAGCGTACCAAGGACGACATTAGGATCCTCATAAGCTTCCTCAACAGAGACATAGTTGACATGACCACGTGTAGTGGGGATTGGCTTGACATAGTTCACCTTGCCTGTTGGCTTACCACGGCCAACGGACCTTCCTGGCTGGTTCTGAGGACACTCACGCATGTAGTGCCCTGGTTCCCCACACTTGAAGCACGTCACAGAGCCAGTGCATGGAGCAAAGTTGGCACGTGGTCCTCCATAAGTCTTGGCTAGTGCATACTATTGGGTTGGGCGAGGCGCCTCATAGGATGGCCTCGGAGTGAACCTGGGTGGCAGGGCTGTATTTGGAACCCACACACGGCGCTTGTGAGAGCGAGAGCCGGATGAGGAACCAAAGTCACGAGGATGATTGTGTGTGGCTCCAAAATCAGTCTAACCCATCTCAGCACTGATGGCTTTGTTCACTAGCTTCAGAAAGGAGGTGCACTCGTGCAGACGTAGATCTCGGCGAAGTTCAGGGCTGAGTCCCTTGCGGAACCTCGCCTGCTTCTTGGCATCGGTGGACACTTCTTCGGGGGCATAGCGTGCCAAATTGCCAAACTCGTGATTATAGCCATCCAGGGTTAGCCGGCCTTGTGTGAAATTACAGAATTCCTCCCGCTTGCGATCCATGAGACCTTTCGGAATGTGATGTTCACGGAATGCCTCGCTGAACTCTGCCCAAGTAGTGAGTTGGCCAGCAGGACGCATTACCTCAAAGTTTTCCCACCAGAGGCTAGCAGGGCCCTCAAGATTGTAGGCGGCGTAAGTAACCTTGTCGGCTTCGGCCACACGGGCAGAGTGTAGCTTGTGGGTAATACTGCGAAGCCAGTCATCCGCATCAAGAGGTTCAGCGGAATGATGGAACTTCGGTGGGCACATCTTGATAAAGTCATTAATTGACACCACGTCATTCCTCTGGCGGAAAGCAGTATTCTGCTCTATGCGTTCCAGCAGCCGGTTGGTCTCCCTCTTGTTCCTTTCTGCCTCGAGCATAACTTCAGCCAAGGAGGTGGTTGGGGCAGATTCTCATCTCTAGCCCCACTGGCCTCACCCTGCTCCCGAGCAGCAGGAGTGCTGCGACTGTTGACCATCCTAGGAAAACAAAACAACGGTTTAGACAAGGACGGCAAAACTTTGACATAGGAGTGCAGAATGTAATGGATGACATGGAATGCAGAGATGTTCATCTGTACGACATGGTAATATAGAAACTGCCATATATACACCATTAGTCATACACACCATACATAGTACAGTACAAGCCAAGGCTAAAGTACAACTGCGGTGAAAGACGATACATCTCATCAGAGGCATGGAAAGCTCCTATACATTATTTAACTATGCCTCCGGAACTCATAACACACTAAGTCATATTCCATAAGACACGCAGGACTGTGGAGATACAACTACTACGATACTACTACTGCCACGGTCTGACTCAGACATTTCCGTAGTAATCTTCATAAAGATTACCACCGTAGCCTGGAAGTGGAACATGTGGATCTGGAAACTCTTGAGCACTCGAAGGCTGTGGACCATAGGGACATGGATGCGGTCTCGGTCCCGCTGCTGGTGGTAACCAACGCCCACGTGGAGGTGTAATGCCCCCAACATCACGCCAATCCATACGATCGGGCAGACGTGTCCGCACGGGGTACAAATCCCGCATATCCAGATATCCGGCCTGCACGGCAGGTGCAAGCCGTGTCAAGGTGGTCCAGTGGGCGGCTCGAGTGTTATAAACCTCCATCCAAAGGGCACGGACCTCACGGTCCCTATCCTCCAGCATCTGAGTGGTAGTCTGAAGCAGTGGCTCCTCATGAGCAGCATAAGTATATAGACCAATGTAGTAGCCTTCCTCTCCAGGAAGTGAGGCTAGCATGTAGCGGAACTCGGTGTTCAAAAGCAGGGCATGCCTAGCCCGGATGATGGTCATCAACGAGTAAGCGGCATCCTGCACTACCATCTCGATGGTAACCCCGAGTCCATAAGACCAATGGATGGGGTCGGTAGCTCCGGGATACGAAGGCTATATCCGGACTGTGCAGAAATACTGACTCTAGTTGAAATCCCGATACTGTTCCTCCACAGTGTACTCAGGATACCAACGGTAGCCGGTCTCAGTCAACACACGGACCAACATGGCCGTGTGACATGGCACATTAATGCATCGAGTCAAACGGACCACCTGGTGAGGTGTGTGGTCAGACATCTGAAACACGAGATAATGCAAAGGCATTAGAATTTCTGGAAGAAATCGGGCAGCATAACAACTGTAAATGCTCAAAAAAGATTTTGAGACATCATACAAATGATAGCATAGCCACTCAACAACGTCATATCAAGGTTCCGGTCCAACTAATCAACAAACTGGAAGGGTAGAAACTGAATTGAGGCTTGAAACCAACAATCCTAAGAGTCTATAGATTAGTAACACGTGAACCTAGTAAAGATGAGAGGCCTAGTCCTAAACCCCCGTAGAAGGAATAGGCTGACTTAGATCAGAAGGGCATAAGGTAAAGAAGTAAACAGAGCCTTACGTTCCCTTCCACAATCAATTCCCCTTCATATAACTAAGAATTTTCTAGACTCAACATCGACCAGTTTGGCTTGAAGAACCTACAGGCATTCCAGCTCTGATACCAACGTTGTCAGGACCCCGATCCTAAGTCACACCGATCTAGCTTGTAACACATCATATCACTTTGCGGCCTCACGCACGGTATCCCCAAGGGCGCCACGTTACCTGGCCCGGGACCATTTGTGCATCTTGGCACACGTATATGATAGCGTCGCTAGCATCCATATGACAGAGAACCTGGGCCAACATGGCTAGTTATAAACCAAAAGTGGTGCTAAATTATAGAGGCACGCATCCATGACCCAGCAACGAACATGTCGGTCATCAACGTATGAACCCAAGTCGTAGCAAGCTACATGGACTTTAAGGAATAACGCGTACATTTCCCCAAAGGGACGGACACAGGAACGAAGAAGGACACATGCCGGCCAGCCTAAGTGTTCCGGAGCAGTAGCAAGCTACCAAGGCTCAGTGGAAGCACTAGGAGGCATTCCCCTGTAATATAGGCTACCAAAGGTAAACAACTAGGTGTCGGATCCCACACATATCAAGCATTTCAAACATACACACAATATGCTCAATATGTGCAAATACAACATTGCATCACAACAGAACTCTATGACTCAAAGTACTTTATTTAAGAGGCTCCCAAGAGCCATACATAACATATCCATACAGGTAGGGGTCACATGACCCAACACTCAAGTCATACAAGCATACAAGCACAAGCGGAAGCTAACTTGTCTGAGTACAGACAACTTGGAAAGAAAACAGGCTTGGTGTAGCCTGACTATCTACAAGGCCCTTCACAAGCTCAGGATCACCGTCTGGGTAACAAGTTACTCGTCGACGTCAACGTCTATGTAAAACCCATCAGAAGGGGCAGGGTTCTCCTCTGCAACAGTTATTAAGCAAACATGAGTACAAAGGTACTCAACAAGACTTACAACAGAACCTATCATACATGCATCATTATCAACAAGGGTAGTGGAGTTCATTGTAGCAAGCCAGCTTTGACTCTTGGCTAACCAATACTACAACTCTCAGCAGATTGCAAGATGAGACTACGCACACGAGTCCACTAATCACCACAATAATACACCACCATGGATCCTCTTCTGTCATCCTACGAAAGGGCCATCCACGGCACTCACACTTGTCTTGAGACTTTTAGTAGTATCCATCAACTTGTCTATGAACTGTATAGGTAACCAAGTGGTCCTTAACCGTGAACAACGGCTATTCGAATAGATTGGTAACCCTGCAGGGGTGTACTTCTTCACACACGCTTCCACCACTTATCGCCGTTTACTCGACATGTACTCGGCAACCTTCAAGCGGAAGCCCAGCGAGGGTGTCGACCATGACTTAAATAACCACACAAGTCCCTAGTCCAGGTTTATCGCCTATTTGGGTTCCATTCATGGGGAGATCCGGCCGGGGTGTCGCTCACGGCCCCAAACGATGTGTATAGGGTTCCCGAGTCACCAAAGGGGCGACAGGTACACCGTGCCACGTACCTGCCGCATCACAGCCCACCCCGAGGGTCAGCGTTGTGCACGACCACCAGTAAACTACAAACACCAGAAACTAGTTGCAACTCCTGAACAGAGGACAAGGGCAGTTAATAAGTCAAGATAGTCAATTAAGGATCCCAATGTGTGGTACTAGCTGAGACTTGAATCACACATACTGATCTCAGGTCCTATGGACGGTTCCAATGAAACAACACACCATGTACTCCTACATGGCCTTTCATCGATACCTTTACCAAGCATGTTCCACATTTCACTCTCTGTACCGGACATGATCATTTCACTCTGATCCATCACCCAGATGAACCAGACCTATCACAACTCTAAGCATAGCAGGCAACATAAACAAATAGCATGGTAGAACACACATTGCATGGCTCAATCAATTCCTACACATGCTAGTGGGTTTCAACTATTTACTGTGGCAATGACAGGTCATGCAAAGGAATGGAGTTCAACTACCGCAGCAAGTAGCAGTTCACACGTTGTTGCCTTAATGCAGTAAAAGAGAGCAGGAGCGAGAAGATGGGTTTGTATCGGGATGATCAAAGGGTTGCTGGCCTGATAGATTGGTTGTCGGTTACTGCTCTTCAGTTGGATACGCAGATGTATCCTCGGGAGCAGGACCTACCACGAAGAACACCGATGATACAAGCAAATGCAACAATATGATGCATGCTCATGACAAGGCAAGATGAATGTGTTTTGGGCTAATGCAACTATAAACAGAAAGGTTTGAGCTCATTTGAACCAAAGATTCAAACTTAAACCCAAACTATTATTTATTAAAGTGCATTATCATGTTTTGATGTGAACAACAAGGTTAACTTGCTTAAACATGCATTAAACCAGCACCAATGGAAAGATTGGATTTTTCTGATCAATTTTCATATATAAAACTTTTCCATCTGAGCTACTGTTGAATTTATACGATTTTTGTAAGTTTAAAGCATTTTCTGGAATTTCCTGAATTGTTTTAAATCAAATAATTCCAAAAAAGCCTTTATTGCGTCAGCATGACATCATGCTAATGTCAGCAGGTCAACAACCCAGGTCCAGGTGAAACCTGACAGTGGGTCCAGCGTGTCAGTGTCATTAACTTAACTAATTAAACATTAGTGATAATCCTAACTTAAATAGCCGGCTGGGCCCCAACTGTTATTGACCCCAGAGGGGTCAAATTGGGCCCACCCGTGGTGGTGGTGGTTGGCCTTGGGTGAGCTCGGGCTAGTCGCTAGGAGGCACGGCGAGGCTCGTGGAGAGCTGCGTTAAGCTCCTGGGGGTGCGGTGGAGCCGGTGGACAGGGTGGCACGGCCGTTGGGTGGCCGGAGTCTCGTCGGCGACGAGCTCCTCGGCGGCACGTGCGGGTGAGCTTCGTGCTGTCGTTACAGAGCTCGAGAGGGAGAACGGAGAGGATGGGGAGGTGGCCAAGCTCACGGTCGTGTTGGAACTGACGGCGAGGTCGGGGACGAACTGCTGTGACGGTGAGGTCGCCGGCGATCTCGACGGCCGAATGGGGGAGAAGTCGACGGGGACGGCGTGTTGGGGCTTCCAGCGATGCGTGGCTCGACGCAGAGCTTTAGCACGAGGAGACGGAGCTCGGGGACACGACGGCGAGGCGAGGGGAGTTTGGTGGCTGCGGCTACGGCGGCAGAACGGCGGCGGTTGCGTCGGCCAAGCGAGGGGAGGGCGAGGGAGAGAGGCTGGGGGAGTGGATGCGTCCAGTGGCTTCGGGGCGCGACGTGGAGGTCATCCAGACCGTTCCCGCGGCGAGGCGGCGGCCAGGCAGCAAGCAGCTGCCGCGGTGGCGTGCGGCCGTCCACCGGCGTCACCTGCCTGCCTGGCTGCCGAAGCAGCTGGCTGGCTCGGGCCAGCACAGTGCTGGGCCGCCACGTGGGCCGACTGGTCTAGGTAAGTGGGTTGTGCCCTCTCTCTCTCTTTTCTATTTTATTTTCTGTTTTGTTTCTTTTTCAACTTTGTTGAATTAATAAAAATGCTAAAACATTTTTATAAATCATAAAACTACTCATGCCCACTTTATATAATATGAACAGCATGGAACATTTTGGTTTATGATTATTTGGGGACCTAAAATATTTTATAGCATTTAAATGCCCAAATGCAAATACAATATGAATTAATCCAGTGACCTTTGGATGTCCTAGGAAATTGCGCACCATTTTTGTCAAAGGTTTGAGACCAAGGCAAAGATGATGAACATTTTTGAAGGGCATTTTGGGTACATTGGAAAAGATTTTAGTAAACTCTAGTTGTTAGAAGAGGGGTACTGGGGTTTCTGTCATTCCCATTTCAAGTTTCTGCAAAAATTAAACATGATGCACACTCTAGCTAGTCCTAATGCAAGCACTGACTAGGGATGTGACAAACAAACTCCAGTACCTCATCCATATCTAGGATTGGGTCAAAGCAGTTGTATTCCGCGGGTCAAAATGCCAATCCAGCTTTTGCTCTGCTCTACCTTGGAGTGTTACCCTCTTTTATGTCAAGAATGTCATGGGAATTGCACCACCTCCTATGAACTCTTGATACAATGATACTTCTCGCCATTATCGTTCATTCCTCGATCTCCGTGTTGTCATAACCGGAATGCCGACAAGTGAACCATGATGTGTGAAATCAATACTCCTAGAAACTCCGTTGCTTGGTAGCAAAAGGATGATAATTTCATTCTTAGCGTGATGGTTACTGAATCATCATTCTAAGATTGATCGTGCTACCTAGTCCATCTTCCTTGGTGCACTCTTTGATCAATGAGGTAGGATTGTGTCAATCTCTTGCTCTTTTGATCATATCGTCTTGCCATGAAAAGCAAGATTGTTCTCGAGCTTCTTAACATATCGGTGGTTCGTGATTTTACGAATATCTTCTCGGAAGTATTACCAGGTTGTTCCATGACCGTTATGTTGAGCTCGTGATCAAGTTGGTTTTCTTATGAACCACCCTTTCTCCAAGAATCTGTGTTGGATACCCCTGAGCTAGTTTCTTAAGCTAAACGACAACCTTGAGAGTTGGAAGATGAAAGCTTGCCCCACTTAGTTCTTTGCCAAAGGGTTATCCTTGTGTTTGCGTGTGTGTTGAAGAAAGATGGTATTTCCATCAATTGATCTTCGTGTTTAGTTGCTGGACATTTCGTCTTATCCTTACTTTGATTGAGTATGGGCTATTGTCAAGTCAATCCGAACCAACGTTGTTCGTAATGCTGTCTTACTCATGGTTGAACCCTCGAGCATACACCGTTACATCTTTTGGTCTCACCAATGCTATCATCTTGTTCACATAATTGTGGAATTCCACTTATATGAAACCTGGATGAATTGTTGAGCCCATCAGCAACATTTTTATCTCCTCCATGATTCGAGTTGAACATCCAGCTAGTGTTGGAAACTTTTATAAGCATTATCTTCTTGTCCCGTTCATGAAGCATATGTTTTGATGTAAGAAGTGACTTCACCTAATTCATGTGCATTCCATGTAAGTTGCCACCGTGAATTCGAGAAAGTTGGTTTGCCTCCTTTGGAATCATCCCAAGTCAGTCATGCATACCTGTGAAGTATTATGTGGTTTGGAGACTTGCAACCTTCATTCTATATGTATTCCCTAGCACACCAAGCCACTGATTGATTTGTTCAAGGAGAAGAAGATCCTTCATAAGAGCTAATCATATGACTTATGTAAGGACTTCGTTATCCACGATGATGGTTCCCAACCAGAACTCGGTAGTGTTTTGTTGTAAGACTTCTACGTGGTCATGCTTGACTTGGACAACGTGTTCACATGTATGTAGCAGAACTAGCTCATGTTTTGGAGCTTGCTATCGTAGTTCATCTCCTGAGAATCTCGCAGCGTCATCTCGTCGATTTGTGATGCTAGCTTTCTTTCCAGACATGATGTCTGAAATGTCACGTTGCCAACCAGATCTGAATCTCAGACAGATATGATGGTTGGAACATTCTAACAATTGCATTTTGTTCCCAGCTTGCACCACCATTGTGTCAATTTTCCATGGGTTGCCTTCTCAGCAATTGATGTTCAGGATTACCTTCAGAAGTGGACTTGCCATGGGTCCCATCCATTTCCGTTGGTAAGCAAAAATCATCCATTGTGTTGTCTTCAACAAGGTAGTCCACATCATCCATCCTAGTCCGACTATGTCATTCTTTCGGACTCCTTCAAATGATCGTTTGAGTTTTGCCTTAGGCTGGTATAGAGAATTTCAATGATCTCTATATCAAAAGTAATTCCTTTTGCCACTTAAGGGAATAATTCTACGAGTCACCTTCTCTAAGGTGCCCCGTCTGGTGATATCGATCACCATCTTCTTTAAGTGTGGAATTATTGCCTACCAAGTGAACCTTCATCGTTTATTTCACTCCATCCCTCTGGATGTCTGTTCCGTGTCTCAGCTCAAGAGATGCTTCAACGTCTTACTCCATGAGTTGATCTTGAGTTGCTCGATCTTTCAGAAGATCAATTTTGTTGAGTTTCTTTCGTCGTCATTGTGTTGGACAAAGATCTCGAAAGCAATGATGTCAGGATTGACATGAGGCAAGCAATCAACATTCATATGAAGGACATTCGGATCATGAAGATCGTGTTAGACTTTTGTCCCTCTGTTTTCATACCCTACGCTTGAATCTCGGGACGAGATTCTTGTTTAGTGGGGGTGAGTTGTCACATCCCTAGCTTCTGGTACTGCCTAGTGTTTGCTTCTTGCTTGCATCATGTTTAAGTTTTCAGAAAGTTGAAATGGGGATTGATGAAACCCTAGCACTTTGAAATTCAAATAGGTTCAAACAAATTTGATTTCAATGTACCCAAAATGCCCTTCTAAAATGCTCATCATCTTTGCCTTGGTCTTAAACCTCTGACAAAAATGGTGCACAATTTTCTAGGACATCCTAAGGTCATTGGTTTAAATCATATGTTATTTGCATTTGGGCATTTAAATGCTATAAAATATTTTAAATGCCCAAATAATCATAAACCAAAATGTTCCCTGTTGGTTATATTATATACAGTGGGCATGAGTAGTTTCATGATCTATGAAAGTGCTTTAGCATTTTTAATAAAGCAAAACAAATACAGAAAATAGAAAAATAGAAAACAATTAGAAAAGGGGAGAGTAGTACCAAGCTTACCCAGCAGCCCACTAGAAGCCCAGTAGACAGCCGGCCTGCTAGGCCCAGCCCACCCCCCTCGCGCGTCGTCTTCCTCACGCCTACTAGCTCTGCGCGTGGCGCGTGCACAGCCGAGCCGCGGCCACCTCCTGCTTCGCAGTGGCAAGGCCTCGGCCCTTATCACCTCGCCAGTGCGACGCCATGGGCGTCCTGATCCTCTCCTCTCTCCCTCTGGTCGTTCTTCCCCCTTCCCTTCGTCTTCCCGTAGCAACCCGAGAGCTAGCCGTCACCGCCGCTCGCTATTGCCGTAGCCACCACTTCCCCCACGCTTCTCTGACGTGCCCACGAGCCCCACCATCGAGCGCCCCGTCTCCAATCCGAAGGAAACGACCTCGGTCTCCCTACATCGCGGCCATCGACCTGTCTTCCTCGAGCACGGTCGTCGGACGCCGCTCGTCGATTCGCCGACTCTGATGCCTCCCCGAGCCCACTGAGCTGCTCATCGCCCCCCAGTGAGCTCCGTCGTCGTTTCCCCCTACTCCTCGAGCTCGTTTACGCCTCTAGCCGCGCTAGCCGCCGCACCCGTGAGCTCACCGCCACCGGCCATGTCGTCGTCGCCGCTTTGGCCACTACAGCTCGCTTATGAGCTCGTCACTGCGGTCAGCACGCCGTCAGGAGCCTAGAACACCCACCTGTTGCTCTTGTCGTGTGCTAGAACACCGTTCCCGTGGGCGCCCGAACTCCAGCGCCACCGTGAGCTCCGTTCCGACAAGCTCCGCCGCCCTTGCGTCCTTCCGTCGCCTCCCCTAGATGCGCACGGGCCTGGGCTTCCCCCTAGTGCCCTCAGACGCCGCTCCCATGGGTCGTAGCGCAGACTTCGCCGCGACCAGAGGTCGCCGGCGACGAGCTCCGCCGCGTGAGCCACTGACCAGTGGGCCCCGCCAGTCAGGCAATTAATTTAGGGCTAATTACCCCCCCCCCCTCAGTGACACTGACATGTGGGCCCCTGTGCCTGTTTAGTTTAATTAATTTTCTGTTTAGTTTATTTCTTAACCCAGTGGGACCCATACGTCAGCATTGACTTTGCTGACGTGGCTGTTGACTGGTCCCACCTGTGTGTGACTCGAGCCAGCACTGAGAGACTGACTAGTGGGTCCCACTGGTCAGGTTTGACCTGGACCAGCCCCTGTTGACCTACTGACGTTAGCATGAGGTCATGCTGATGCAATAAATATTTTCTGGATTTAAAATAAATCTGAAATGATTTATTTACTTCAGAAAATATCTAAAACTTGTAAAAATCATAGAAAATAAACCGTAACTCCAAATGAAATAATTTATATATGAAAAATGATCAGAAAAATCCAAAGAATCTGTGTATGGCATTTTCATGCATGTTTGAACAACTTACAACCACTATTTAGGACAATTTGAATAAATGGCATTTGAATAATCACATATGAAGTTTGAATTTGAACCTTGGGTTCAAACCAACTTCATTTAATATGGTTGCTAGTTGCATTAGCTCAATCAACAACATATTTCCATGTCATGATGATGCATCATATTGTCGCATTGCATTGATTGTGTTCTCTCTTGTTTGTCGGTGTTCGTCCCCTCTTAGTAGACGTTGTTCCGACGATAAGTTCGATGACACGGATGAAGAGATTTACCATATTCAGAAGTGCCAAGCAAGCAAAACCCCATTGAGCATTCTGATACAATCCCACTCTCTCGGTCTTGCTCTCTTTTACTGCATTAGGACAACAACGATTCAACTGCTATTTGTTGCGGTAGCTGAACCCCTTTTCCTCTGCATGACCTGTCATTGCCACAGTAAATAGTTGAAACCCACTAGCATGAGTAGGAGATGTTTGAGCCATGATGTGCCTACTCATTCATGCTTTCTGGTTATGCCTGCTATTGCTTAGAGTTGTCTGAGGTCTGATTCATCGGGGATGAATTGGAATGTGGTCATCATGTACTACTATTGAGAGCTAAGTGTGTGAACACGATTTGGTAAAGCTAGCGATGAGAGGCCATGTAGGAGTACATGGTGGGTTGTCTCATTGAAACCGTCCTCAGGAACTGAGTTCTATGTTTGTTGATCCATGAACAGCTACTACCACACATTGGGCCCTGAAATATGACCCTGCTCGACTTATTAACCGCCCTTGTCCTCTGTCCAGGAGTTGCAATTAGTTTCTAGTGTTTGTAGTATGCTGGAGGTCGTGCACAGCGATGACCGGAGCGGTGAGCTGTGATGCGGTAGGCACGTGGCACGGTGTACCAGGACATCCGTTTGGTGCCTCGGGAACCCTATACACATCGTTCGGGGCCGTAAGTGGAAACCTCGACCGGACTCCCTTCAGATGGAACCTGAATAGGCGATAAACCTGGACTAGGGACTTGTGTGGTTAGTCAGGTCGTGGTCTACACCCACGTTGGCTTTCACTTGAAGTCGACCGAGCACATGTCGTGTGTAGGCGCTAAGTGGTGGAAACATGTGTGAAGAAGTACACCCCTGCAGGGTTACAAATCATCTATTCGAACAGCCGTGTCCGCGGTAAAGGACTTCTGGATTGCCTATGTAGTTCATAGATAAGTGAAAGTGGATACTCTAAAATGCGCAAGATAAGCGTGAGTGCTATGGATGGCGTTCTCGTAGGGAGACGGGAGCGGGTCCATAGTGGTGTATTGGTTGGTGAATATGTGGACTCGTGTGCGCCACCTCAAGGAGTTACTTGCAGTCGTAGTGCAGGATGGCCACCGAGTCAAAGCTGGCTTGCTGCTGTTAAACTCTACCACCCTTTTGTTGGTACTGATGCATAATTAGCTAGTTCTGATGTAAGTCTTGCTGAGTACCTTTGTACTCAGGTTTGCTTAATTTATGTTTTTGCAGAGAGACTTCAGTCTCACTAGTGGTTCCGCGTGAACTTCGACGTTAGCTTGTTACCTCAGCTACGATCTTGTACCCTTGGGGGGGGTCTTGTAGATATTCAGGCTCCTCAGACTTTTTCATTTGTAGTTTTCTGTACTCAAACATGTTATGCTTTCGTCGCCTATATGCTCTGTATGTTGGGTCATGAGACCCACTGCTTGTAATAAATACTATGATGGCGCTTCTAGGCCTTTATCAATATGAGTCATTGAGTTATGTTGTGATGCCATGTTGTACATCACATACTTGCATGTTATGCGTACGTGTAATGTGTATTGCTATGTGTGGGATCCGACACCTAGTTGTTTACCCTTAGTAGCCTATCTTACAGGGAAATGTCTCCTAGTGCTTCCACTGAGCCTTGGTAGCTTGCTACTGCTCCGGAACACTTAGGCTGGTCGGCATGTGTCCTTCTTCGTTCATGTGTCTGTCCCTTCAGGGAAATGTCACACATTGTTCCTTTAAGTCCTTGTAGCTTGCTACGACTTGGGTTCATACGTTGATGACCGACACATTCGTTGCTGGGTCATGTATGTTTGTCCCTGTAATTTAGCGCCACTTTTGGTTTATAACTAGTCATGTCGGCTCAGGTTCTCTGTCATATGGATGCTAGCGACACTATCATATACGTGAGCCAGAATGCGCAAACGGTCCCGGGCCAGGTAAGTGGCACCCATGAGGATACCGTGTGTGAGGCCGCAAAGTGATATGATGTGTTACATGCTAGATCGGTGTGACTTAGGATTGGGGTCCTGACAATGTCCAACACCACTCGTTGCATATATCATCCGTACATTGGGCTAGATCAAATCAAGGGTCTATCACGAGTCCACAATAGTGTCGTCATAACGATTTCGCTTGAGGACCGGTAATGGATCCGTTTTCTCCCATCCACATTCCTTTGTTGCCTTGTCAGTATGTTAGGCTCGTGGATTGATCTATTGCGTGAATTGGTGAATTAATAGTTTCTCCTGGTTGGCTGACTATGTGACCTGAGGACTTTAGTGGGAAGTTAGTAGCTAGTGAAGTGGAATTATGCGTACTTGGGGTTTAGAGGTTTCATTTGTGGGATTTTAATCTCGAAATTCCTCTAGTTGGAATTTTTACAAATCAAGAGATGATGGGTTTTGTTGGAGTTGATCCCAGTTAGGGTGGTTGTGAGTGGGGTGATGGGACATCTATTGTACACCCAACTGAAAGTTCTTATTTTTTGACATCAAAAATTAAATGCATCTAGATGAAATGTCTATGTTTTTCTATACAAAGATAGAGTCGTAGACCATTCAGTTACAGGGTGCTTCTACTTTCATCTTTCGGATTTTGTAATTCTGAAAATATTGAAAATTGTGTCCCGAGGGTGACGCGTCCAACACCACTCGTTCGATATATCATCCATACATTGTGCTAGATCAAATCAAGGGTCTATCACGAGCTCATAATAGTGACGTCTCAATGATTTCGGTCGAGGACCGGTAACGGATCAGTTTTCTCGTGTCCACATTCATTTGTTGCCTTGTCGGTATGCTAGGCTCGTGGATTGATTTATCGTGTGAATTGGTGAATTAATAGTTTCTCCTGGATGGTTGACTATGTGATCTGAGGACTTTAATGGGAAGCTAGTAGCTAGTGAAGTGGAATTATGCGTACTTGGGGTTTAGAGGTTCCATTTATGGGATTTTAATGTCAAAATTCATCTAGTTGGAAGATTTGCAAATCAAAAGATGATGGGTTTTGTTGGAGTTGATCCCACTTACAGTGGCTGTGAGGGCGGATGATGGGGACATCTATCGTACACCCGACAAAAAGTTCTTACTTTTTTTACATCGAAAATTAAATGCATCTAGATGAAACTTCTATGTTTTTCTATACAAAGATAGAGTCGTAGACCATTCAGTTACAGGGTGCTTCTACTTTCATCTTTCGGATTTTGTAATTCTGAAAATATTGAAAATTGTGTCCCGAGGGTGACGCGTCCAACACCACTCGTTCGATATATCATCCATACATTGTGCTAGATCAAATCAAGGGTCTATCACGAGCTCATAATAGTGACGTCTCAATGATTTCGGTCGAGGACCGGTAACGGATCAGTTTTCTCGTGTCCACATTCATTTGTTGCCTTGTCGGTATGCTAGGCTCGTGGATTGATTTATCGTGTGAATTGGTGAATTAATAGTTTCTCCTGGATGGTTGACTATGTGATCTGAGGACTTTAATGGGAAGCTAGTAGCTAGTGAAGTGGAATTATGCGTACTTGGGGTTTAGAGGTTCCATTTGTGGGATTTTAATGTCAAAATTCATCTAGTTGGAAGCTTTGCAAATCAAAAGATGATGGGTTTTGTTGGAGTTGATCCAACTTACGGTGGCTGTGAGGGCGGATGATGGGGACATCTATCATACACCTGACATAAAGTTCTTATTTTTTGACATCGAAAATTAAATGCATCTAGATGAAACGTCTATGTTCTTCTATACAAAGATACAGTCGTAGACCATTCGGTCAAATGATGCTTTTGCTTTCATCTTTCGGATTTTGTAATTTCCAAATATTCAAAATTGTGTCCCGAGGGTGACGCGTCGACACTGCGCGTTCGATATATCATCCATACATTGGACTATATCAAATCAAGGGTCAATCACGAGCCCACAGTAGTGATGTCACAATGATTTCGCTCTGGGATCGGTAACGGATCGGTTTTCTCGTGTCCACATGCGTTGTTGCCTTGTCAACATATTAGGCATGTGGATTGATCTGTCGTGTGCTAAATCTATGTATTACACATATACGCCCAATTCCTTTTGTCTTTTGCAACTAATGCAACGGTTGTGGCGGCTAAACAAGAGGAGACTGCACTCTAGCGAGAGGGGTGAGAGACATTATAGGTTGTTTGGATTGGATCTCCGCACGACCAATCAATATTTTGGCATTGACCAGGACATTGTAGTTTGTTTGGATGGGCTCCAAAGTTTTGCCTCACTAACTCACCCTCACCTTTTCCTCTCCGCTTTGGCACCTATTCATTGGCGAAATTGGGGGCGGCCGAATCGGTCGCCATCTTTTTGGCGCGCCCGCGACACCTATGATGTAGCGCGGCGCTCGTGGGCAACAATCAAACAACCCCTACATATTTACACTTCGTTTGAAAATGCAAGGTAATTTTTATTTGGTTTAGATTGAAAACAGGACGTTGATCAATGATTACTCGATTAGCATTTTGATTCTATAATATGACATCATAATCATAAATTTTTTTTTAATAATCTAGTGAATAGTGATACACAACTTTATGTCACATATATACACTACATGTTTTCGGTTTTTGGAGCGAGGTATACATACACTACATGTTAATATGATAATTGTTGGTCAAACCATTATCTTAACAAAATAAAATGCACCTCATATTTTGGGAAGAAAGTTGGCCTTAGAGCATCTATAGGAGCGCGCCCTATATCCGTCTCAAACGCTCGGCCAGGCCATCCGGTCACTGACCGGTCACAACAAAACTGACAATTGGACATCTCAAACAGTCCCGGGCTGATTGGCACCCCTCATATCTGTCCCAAATATAGGGCGGATATGAGGCAGCCCGAGTACATCTGGGCACATCCGCCACGTCAGCCCGGCCCACCGCTAGCCCTCCCCGACCCCATAAAAAACCAGTCCGACACAAACCCTAGCTCACTCTGCTCCACTCCGCTCCCCTCCCCGATGCTCCCATTTCCCCTATCCGCCAAATCCCTTCCGCCGACGAGCATGTCCAGCATCGGCTGTGACACCCCGAGACCGATGCGCCAGGTGTCAGCTAGTTATTCGTCGTCGTTGCCATGTCATCTGCTTGTGTGTTGCATCTTTGCCTTGTCATCCTGTGCATTGCATCACCATGTTTTCAAAACTTGCATCCGTCCGAGTCCGTCCGTCCTCTCTGTTGTCTGTTCTGAGCCCAGACACACTTGCAAGTGCCCGCGGCACCTCCGGTTATTTATTTTATGAGTGGCCGGAAAATGTTCTCAAAATGGGGTGAAACTTGGCGTGTGGTCTTATTATAGAATAGGTAGACCGCCTGCCAAATTTCATCGCATTCGGAGTCCGTTTGATAGCCCAACGGATATATATAGCGGCACTAGTCGCTGGTTAAAACGTCGGACGTTTTCGGTCTCCGAAAACCCCCGTGGGCCTTTTCTCTTCTCTCCCCACAACCCCCTCTCCAACAGTCCACAAGCCCATCCTAACCCCCTCCATGCTCTTGGCCGTTCGATCACGATCACGTGGCCGAAAACCGCTCCTTATTTGGACACTCCTAGCTCCCTCTACCTATATATATATATGTGTCTCCCCCGTATTTTTCTCGCAGATGAACCCTAGCCCCTCTCCCACCGCGCGCCGGACATGTCCGTTCCGCCACCGGACACATCCAGCGCCCCAGCCACCTCACTCCGCCAATCAAATCGTGCCACGTCAGCCGCGCCGCCGCCGCCAGCCACTCCCGCGCCGCCACGTCATCGCCCCCACGCCTCCAGCCGCCGCGGCCTGGGAAAGCCCATCGCGGACCCGCCCGGGCCGGGATCTACGCCACCGCCTCCGCGCCAGGCCTGCGCCACGCCGCCTTCGCCCGCTCGTCGCCCGGCCGTGGCGCTCCTCCCCGCCGCCGTGGCCTACCTCGCCGGATCCGTGCCGCCCCGACGCCGGTGAGCCACTGTGCCGCCCCAGCTCCCAGCGTCGCCGGCCCTCTGCCCGCATCGCCGCCGGGAACGCCCCCCCGCCCCTCGCTCGGGTCCGCGCCCTCCGTGCCGGATCTGGCCGATTCGGCCGGTCCTCGCCGACGTGCTCCGCCGTAGACCTAGGCGCCACCGGAGGCGAGCCTGTACGGGAGGACGACGATGCCTCGCCTCCTCCTGATCCGCCTCGTGGGCCTCCCTTCGCCCGGCCCACTCTGCTGCGGCCCGCAGGCCTCCTCCTCCGCCCCGGCCTCGTGGGTCGGCCCACCTCAACGTCCAGCCGCCGGCCTGCTTCCCTCCGGCCCAGAGCCTGCCTCATCCTCCGGCCTGGGCCCAGCCCACTAGGTGAGCCCCCTTTTGCCTATCTAGCGCACCGTGCGTCGTTTCGATATCAAACGCTCACCTGTGTCTATTTTTTTAATAAATCCCTAATTTTTTTAAAAATTGTTGCATCTTTGCATGGATGTAACTTTTTGTGTGCTTATCCAATTTGAGTGTATAATATGTCAAAATGATCGTGGTGATACGCTCTTCATTTTGTTCCATTGTGGCATGCTTGTTTGAATTCATCTTGATGACCTAATCATCGTTGCAAGAGTGCTATATGTTTAAAACCGATGTTAACTGTAATTTTGTTGCATACTTGTGATGCTTGTAACTTTGTGCATGTTTATCCAAATGGAGCATATGATATGTCAAAATGTTCATTGTGAAGTGCTCTACATTATGGTTGCTATAGCTTTCATGTTAGGTGCCATCTTGTCATGTTTATCTTTGTTGCAAAAGTGTATTTGGATGTTATGTGCTGAAACTTGTTATAAGATGCTGATTTCACTTGCTCATTGCTATTGGTGTGTTTGTCTTCATGCCACTTGTCCATATGTTTTAGAAGCACAATCATATGGTCTTTGCTGTGGTGCAATCCACTTTCCATGATATGCCTTGAGGTGACTTAAACAAGCTTGTAAACACGCCATGCCAATGTTGTTGTTTTATACTTGGTGAAAAATCTGCTAAGTCTGGAATCTGTTAAACCTGATGCTATGTTTGCTTGATGCCCCACTCAAATCCAAGCTTGTTTTGGAGTGGCCAGTGATCATGTCTTGTTGTCCATGTTATGCTCTATCCATTCATGCCTTTGTTTGCCTATATGACATGTTGTAGCTTATTTATTTCTTGCTCTCAAGTTGCTATAAATTTACCTGTCAGATTTTTATCAGCATGATCAATTTGGTGAAGCTTGTTGTTATTGATCCTTGCCTCATATGGACTTGCTCCAATGGAGCTGTTTGATGTATGTTATGTCTATTATATGCTCATGATCTTTATATACTTAGTAGAGTAGATATGCCTGTTGTTTTGTGCCTCCGAAGGCAGCATCGTGATGATGTTTTTGCCTTCTCAGATTTTGACTAAGTCTAGATAAATTTATTGCAACTTGCCATGCTTGTTTAATTGTGTTCCAGGAAGCTTTTGAGTGTGTTCTAAGTTCATGCTTGTTAAGTATCATGTCTATTTCACATCCATGCCTATTGTTATCATGTTTGGGTGATGTAGCATATATATACCTTGCTCCAAAGTTGCTATGTGGTTGATTGTGGACAGCTTGTTGTTATATCTTGTTTCGTGTGTATGTGTTGAACCATTGCTCCGTTTTGAGCGTGCTTTATATGAAACTTGTGTGTTTTTGCATGTAGAATCATAATATCATGTTGTTTTCCTATTTGGAGTGTGCTTGCTTGTTCTTTGGACGCATCTTGCATATTTGTCATGCTTGTCTTGTTTTGCTCATATCTTATAGGCTGTAGCTCCGAATTAAACAAACTTTATATGAAACTTGACTAGAATTTCGAGTGGATCATCATGGTGCATGTTAACTTGCTGTTTAATATCTTTAACTTCAGGTTTGTTCAGATCTGGACCAAATTCAAAATGTGCATATGAGGACTTACCGAAATTGCTATATGTTGATTCCGGTCTCATTTAAACTTGTTGGTTTGTGTTGCTCTTGTGTGCTTCATCCCTTGCCATGTTTTGCATCATATAGACTTGTCTTGAATCATACTTGGTTGAGCATCTTGTCTTGTTCTTGTGTTGTGTGTTTACCGTGTTGCTTGCTTCTTCTCGGTAGTGCTTGTTCCGTTGCCATCGTGAGGATTCGTTCGTCTACGCTTGGTTGTCTTCAAGGCTTCTTCTTCGTCTTCTTCATGGATCCGTTCTTCTTCCTTGCGGGATCTCAGGCAAGATGACCATCACCTTGGATACCTTTACTATCATTGCCATGCTAGCTGTCTCGATGCTATCGTTATATGTCGCGCTACCTATATTTTGTTGTCAGCCTCTCCTTGTTGCCATGAAACCTCTAACCTTTTGACACCTTCCCAGCAAACCGTTGTTTGGCTATGTTACCCGCTTGCTCAGCCCCTCTTATAGCATTGCTAGTTGCAGGTGAAGATGAAGATGGCTCCATGTTGGAACTTGATGTTTTGGGAATATCACAATATCTACCATTATTCTTAACACACCTATATACTTGGCAATGGGTGGAAGGCTTGGCCTTTTTCTCGGTGTTTTGTTCCACTCATGCCACCTTAGGAGCCGATAAACCGGCGTTATGTTCCTTGATTTTGCGTTCCTGACACGGTTGGGTATATGGGGAACCCTTGACAGCTCGTCTTTGAATGAAACTCCTCCAGCAAGGCCCAACATTGGTTTTAATTTGCCTCATAATAACAAATTAATTAATTAATTAAATTGCATAGGGGTCGCGCCCTCGAGGATTCTTTCTACATAGCAGGGGGGCCAGTGCTGATGTTGTTGGTCCCAAACGGGCAGCCTGCGGGGCCACCTCGGGGAAACCCGAGGGCTGGTTTTACTCATAGCATGTCCCATCCGGTCGTGGCCTGAGACAAGATACGCGCGGCTACTATCAGGGTGTCGGCACGCCGGGAGGTCTTGCTGGACTTGTTTTACCATTGTCGGAATGTCTTGTGCACCGGGAATTCCGAGTCTGATCTGGCCTTCCCTAAGATAAGGGGTAATATTATTATTATCTCTGTTGATCGTGAGAGCTTGTGATGGCTAAGTTGGGACACCCCTGCAGGGTTATGATCTTTCGAAAGCCGTGCCCGCGGCTATGTGGCAGATTGGAATTTGTTAATGTCCGGTTGTAGAAAACTTGACAGAGGATCCGAAGTAAAACACACAACCGTGTGAGTAACCGTGACCGTCTCTTTTCACTTTGAGAAGAGAACACGGTGGGGTTATGTTTGACTCGTAGGTAGTTCAGGATCTTTAGCGATCATTACTAGTTTGCGACCGCTTGCATAGATGATCATCTTATTCTTGTACCCGTAAGTTAGCCACCATATATATGCTTAGCCGCTGCTGCAACCTCACCACTTAACCTCTTCCTACCCATTAAGCTTTGCTAGTCTTGATACCCATGGTTATGGGATTGCTGAGTCCTCGTGGCTCACAGATACTACAACAACAGTTGCAGGTGCAGGTTCCGATGACTTGACGTGAGAGCGATGTTACCTTTTGTTGGAGTTCTTTCTTCTTCTTCTTCGTCAGTCTTGGGCTAGGTTCCTGGTCGGCAGCCTGGGATAGCAGATGGATATCGTTGTGCTCTTCTTGTTTGCGTCCGTAGTCGGATGCCTTGTATTGATGTTGTTGTATTCATGTGACTTGTATGAATTGTTGTATCTCCCATGTATGTATGTAATGGTACGATGTAATTATATCCATCTTGCTAAGCGCCCGAAATGCGGTTGTGCCCCAATCACGTAAGTGTCACGTGATCGTGATAGAATCGCATCTTGGGCCTGACAAGTTGGTATCAGAGCCTCGACCGACCATAGGAGCCCCCTTGATTGATCGTAGTCTGGCCGTTGTCGAGTCTAGCAAAAACTTTTTTGGAGTCTAGTTATATCGGAGAGTAGGAATTCTTTTTACTCCTCAGCCCCTTTGTCGCTCTGGTGACGAATCTTGACGTAGGTGTTTTGAATTACCCCTCTTCCCCTTCAATTTTTTTTAGGATCACGCTGTTAGTTTTCGTTCGTTGCGTTGTCAGTTCTTTCATCTGGTGCATCTCTCGTGAAGTCGATTTGACCTTCGCGTATTTTGCTTCAATCCTCGGTTCTTTTCAACCGATGTTGTTTCCCCTTCTGAAGTTGTCTTTCTTTTTTCCCACCCACCCACCATTTTCCTTCTCGGACCGGAGTTCTTAATCGAGAATCCATCCTACTCGTGTGAAGTCTTTGCTTTCTTTCAATAATTGTTCCAACTGGTGATTTCTCGTCTAGTTCATCATTCTTCATCTCTTTTCTTCTCCGGTGGATTTCAATTCCAATTTCTCGGTGTTGTTCATATTCTTTCTTCGGCTCAATTGTTTATTTTTGCTCGTTCGCCTCTCGCCATTTAATTATTCCGGAGTTTCGAAGAAATTTCAGGGAGATTTATCTGTGTTCCAATTAATTCGAGGTTGTCTCCTCATTCGGGTTTTTTTTTTCAATCGTTTCGGTGCATCGTTTCTCACTTGAATAATCCATTTCAACGGTGTTTCTCTTCGGCGGGCTCATAACCCACAGGTCTTTTCCCGGGATCTTACCTGACTCTTCTAATTTTCCAGAGTATTCATATATTCTTTTCAAGTGTGCCGTAAGTATGGATTCCATTAGTCATATGCCTTCTTCAAGATCGTTTTAATTCTTTTCATGTGTGGTTCAACCTTTTCCTCTTTTCATCCATCCGGAGTATTTCATTAATTATTTCTATTGTGTTCCTCCGAAGGCCATCATTTCAGAAGATTTCTTCGTTCTCAGTTTTCAACTTCGTCCTCCAAATAGTCTTCATTAATGTCTCTTTGTTTGTCTCCACAATCTTCTGGTGCTTCGTTCAAGTATTCTTAATCAGCTCACGATCTCTTCGTTCTCGTCATTCAAATTTTCCTCAAGTGATTTATTCTTTTCGGTGATTCATTCTCTTCTATTCACTCAATTTCAATTCCGTACGGTGGTTTGTTCTCTTTCATCACTCAATTTTAATTCTTTCTGGTGGTTCGTTCCTTTTCTTCACTCGGCTTTAATTCTTTCGATGATTCGCTCAACAGTTCTTTTCCGGTGTTATCATATCAATCCATTTGTTTTTATTCCAATCTTACCGGTGTTTCAGGAAGATTTTCGCAAGTTCGCGATATATCCCTCTTTAATCATTTCAAAAAGAATAAGTGATATGTGAATCCATTGCTTCTCATCAATTTAATTGGTGGAGGATAAGCATAACATAGTTCTGATTCTTTTCATCAAGTTGATTTAATCCCTTCCTTCGGAGTTTATTCTTGATGAATAAATTCTAGTTCCAAGTGTCGTCATCTTTTCCTTTCCGGAGTTCAAATTTTTCTCGGTTGTCTCGTCGGAAGCTCTTTCTAAATCATCGCAAGGCTATATTTTTATTCTTTGATCATTTATCATGCTTTTGTTACCGGAGTTCTTCGTGGAGGTTCATCGTAATCCAAATCATTCTTCAAGTGTTCATCAAATTCTTTTGGATCAAGCTCAAGCATTCTTATTCTTGCCTCTTGAGTGCAATTAATTCTCCCTATTCCTGTGAAGTGGAGTTTTGCATTCTTCGCTCTTCTCAGCTCATCATTATTTTGGTTGCGGCGGTAATTCACCTCAAGTTTGGGATGATTTTCCGTAAGTCCACAACAACCTTATTCTTTTGTTGTTGATTTTTTCCAACAACTCCGTTCAAGCTTTTCTTTAGAAGATGCTCTTTCAATTTTTTCGTGGTGGAACTTGTTGTTCTCTTATCCGTTCTTTTCATTTCAGTCTTTTAATTATCCCGGAGGCATTGTGTTGTTTATCTCATCAAGTATTATTCCTTCTTCTCAAGTCTTGTTCTATTTCTTTCATTTTCAGCCGGAGTGCTGCCTGAATTACTTCGTTCAAATTCCTTGCCTATCCGTTTAACCAGAGTTGTTTCGAATTCATTCTTGTTCCTTCAGCTCTTGTTTCGCGCCTTTCAACCTCTTGGATTCTCGTTGTATTCCTTGCTCCTCTTGTTTAACAAAGTCTTTGCAACTTCGTTCATCTTTGATGTATCCTTTCTTTCAAATTGTTCAACCTCTCAAGGTTATTTGGTTTCACTCTTTGTCCTCGAAGAACTTCGTTCTTCCTTTTTCTCTTCCGTATCGTTCCTAAGATCTCGCGATGAGATGTCTTGTTAGTAGGGGAGTGTTGTGACACCCCGAGACCGATGCACCAGGTGTCAGCTAGTTATTCATCGTCGTTGCCATGTCATATGCTTGCGTGTTGCATCTTTGCCTTGTCATCGTGTGCATTGCATCACCATGTTTTCAAAACGTGCATCCGTCTGAGTCCGTCCGTCCTCTCCGTTGTCCGTTCTGAGCCCAGACACACTTGCACGTGCCCGCGGCACCTCCGGTTATTTATTTTATGAGTGGCCGGAAAATATTCTCGAAATGGGGTGAAACTTGGCGTGTGGTCTTATTATAGAATAGGTAGACCGCTTGCCAAATTTCATCGCATTCGGAGTCCGTTTGATAGCCCAACGGATATATATAGCGGCACTAGTCGCCGGTTAAAACGTCGGATGTTTTCGGTCTCCGAAAACCCCCGCGGGCCTCTTCTCTTCTCTCCCCACAACCCCCTCTCCAACAGTCCACAAGCCCATCCTAACCCCCTCCATGCTCTTGGCCGTTCGATCACGATCACGTGGCCGAAAACCGCTCCTCATTTGGACACTCCTAGCTCCCTCTACCTATATATATATATATGTGTCTCTATTTTTCTCGCAGATGAACCCTAGCCCCGCTCCCACCGCGCGCCAGACATGTCCGTTCCGCCGCCGGACACGTCCAGCACCCCAGACACCTCACTCTGCTAATCAAATCGTGCCACATCAGCCGCGCCACCACCGCCAGCCACTCCCGCGCCGCCACGTCACCGCCCCCACGCCTCCGGCCGTCGCGGCCCGGGGAAGCCCATCGCGGACCCGCCCGGGCCCGGATCTACGCCGCCGCCTCTGCGCCAGGCCCGCGCCCCGCCGCCTTCGCCCGCTCGCCGCCCGGCCGTGGCGCTCTTCCCCGTCGCCGTGGCCTACCTCGCCGGATCCGTGCTGCCCCGACGCCGATGAGCCACCGTGTCGCCCCAGCTCCCAGCGCCACCGGCCCTCTGCGTGCATCGCCACCGGGAACGGCCCCCCTCGCTCGGGTCCGTGCCCTCCGCGTCGGATCTGGCCGATCCGGTCGGTCCTCGCCGATGTGCTCCGCCGTTGACCCAGGCGCCGCCGGAGGCGAGCCTGTACGGGAGGACGACGATGCCTCACCTCCTCCCGATCCGCCTCGTGGGCCTTCCTTCGCCCGGCCCACTCCGTTGGGGCCCGCAGGCCTCCTCCTCCGTCCCGACCTTGTGGGCCGGCCCACCTTGACGTCCAGCTACCGGCCCGCTTCCCTCTGGCCCAGAGCCTGCCTCCTCCTCCGCGCTGGGCCCAGCCCACTAGGTGAGCCCCCTTTTTCCTATCTAGCGCATCGGGCGTCGTTTAGATATCAAACGCTCACCCGTGTCACTTTTTTGACTAAGTCCCTAAAAGTGTTAAAATTAGTTGCATCTTTGCATGGCTATAACTTTTTGTGTGCTTATCCAATTTGAGTGTATAATATGTCAAAATGATCGTGGTGATATGCTCTTCATTTTGTTCCATTATGGCATGCTTGTTTGAGTTCATCTTGATGACCTAATCATCGTTGCAAGAGTGCTATATGTTTAAAACTACTGTTAACTGTAATTTTGTTGCATACTTGTGATGCTTGTAACTTTGTGCATGTTTATCCAAATGGAGCATATGATATGTCAAAATGTTCATTGTGAAGTGCTCTACATGATGGTTGCTGTAGCATTCATGTTAGGTGCCATCTTGCCATGTTTATCTATGTTGCAAAAGTGCATTTGGCTGTTAAGTGCTGAAACTTTTTATGAGATGCTGATTTCAGTTGCTCATTGCTATTGGTGTGTTTGTCTTCATGCCACTTATCTATATGTTTTAAAAGCACAATCATATGGTCTTTGCTGTGGTGCAATCCACTTTCCATGATATGCCTTGAGGTGACTTAAACAAGCTTGTAAACATGCCATGCCAATGTAGCTATTTTATACTTGGTGAAAAAACTGCTAAGTCTGGAATTTGTTAAACCTGATGCTATGTTTGCTTGATGCCCCACTCAAATCCATGCTTGTTTTGGAGTGGCCAATGATCATGTCTTGTTGTCCATGTTATGCTCTATCCATTCATGCCTTTGTTTGCCTATATGACCTGTTGTAGCTTATTTATTTCTTGCTCTCAAGTCGCTATAAATTTACCTGTCAGATTTTTATCAGCATGATCAATTTGGTGAAGCTTGTTGTTATTGATCCATGCCTCCTATGGAGTTGCTCCAATGGAGTTGTTTGATGTATGTTATGTCTATTATATGCCCATGATCTTTATATACTTAGTAGAGTTGATATGCTTGTTGTTTTGTGCCTCCGAAGGCAGCATCGTGATGATGTTTTTGCCTTCCCAGATTTTGACTAAGTCTGGATAAATTTATTGCAACTTGCCATGCTTGTTTAATTGTGTTCCAGCAAGCTTTTGAGTGTGTTCTAAGTTCATGCTTGTTAAGTATCATGTCTATTTCACATCCATGCCTCTTGTTATCATGTTTGGGTGTTGTAGCATATATATATACCTTGCTCCAAAGTTGCTACGTGGCTGATTGTGGACAGCTTGTTATTATATCTTGTTTCGTGTGTATGTGTTGAACCGTTGCTCCGTTTTGAGCGTGCTTTATATGAAACTTGTGTGTTTTTGCATGTAGAATCATGATACGTCCAAAACGTATCTATAATTTCTGCTTGCTCCATGCCTCTTTTGTGTGATATTGCTATGATATTTATGCACTTCCATACACTTTTGATCATATTTGGACTAACCTATTAACTCAGTGCACCACAGTGCCAGTTCCTGTTTTCTGCTGTTTTTCTATTTCAGGTTTCCCCCATATTAAAAGTGCTCCAAAAATTCCGGGAAAAATATAGGAAAAATCAGCGTAAAGGAAGCTTCGAGAAAAACCAAAGCGGGGCCAGAGGGGAGCCAGGGGTGGCCCAAGCGGCCACCCAGCACGGCCCCACCCCTGGCCGCGCCAGGGGGGCGCCTGGGGCCCCGGGTCCGCCTCTGGTGACCCCCCTTCGCATATATATTCCTCGCGTCCCGAAACCCTCGAGGACGGAACCCTTTTTCGCGATCTCGCCTCTGTTCCGCCGCTGCCGCGCTTCCAAGATCGGGAGCATCAGGAGAACTCTTCGCGGCACCCTGCCGGAGGGGAGAACTACCACCGGGAGCTTCTCCACCACCATGGACGCTTCCCGGATGAGTCGTGAGTAGTCCACCTTGGACCATGGGTCCATGATCAGTAGCTATGTGATGTTCTCCTCCCCTCTTTGTTCTTCATGGTTTAGACCTCGTGAGCTGCCCTACATGATCGAGGCACATATGTAATCTTTATGCCGTTGCTCTGCTGAGTTTGCTGGGATCCGATGGATTATGAGATTATGTCCAGATTGTGCGTGAGTAATATATTTGATTCACCTCTTTTATATTTATGTTCTTGAGTAATTCTTGCATGTTCTCCGTTGCTGTTTATTGCTTTGGCCAAGTAGTAGGTAGTAACTCCAAGAGGGAGCGTTATGCTTGATTGTGGGTTCATGCCCCTTGATGACTAGCTTGAGTGACAGAAACATGAGTCTAGGGGATGTGTTGTTGCCACAAGGGGGAAAACAACGGTGCTTGTACTTGCGGGTGCAAGGATTGTTTACTTTACGCAAAGTTCTTTTAATGCAGTTGTTTGTTGCTTTGAATTTACACTTTGGGTGGGATTCGCAACTTAATACCAGCGAGATGTTCTGGATAGATATCTCTAGGTGGATGATTAGTAGATGCAGATGGATTTCGGTCTACTTGCCTTGGCATACCGCCCATGCTTTTGAGCCTCTACCTTTCTTTGCAGCATAGTTAGCATTGGTTTGCGCACATAATCCTGTCAATTGCCCAGTTGTAATTTGTTTATCTCGCTTTGTTGTTTTATCGTCTTTTGGGAGAGACATCACTAGTGAACATCATGGGACCCCGGTCCATATTACCACCACTGATCACACCTTCTATTTACTTCCTGTTCTTATTTCCTAGTTGCAGTCATACCTATCATTATTATCTCTTGTGTTTGATCCTTTGTAAACAACAAGGCCGGAGGGATTGACAACCTCTCTGTACTCGTTGGGAGCAAAGTTATTTGTATCTGTGTGCAGGTCCTGTCAACCGCTAAGTTTCTGGCGCCGTTGACACCTTCTTGTCGACCCTCGGAATCTCACGGGATTCGATCCTTAGTACCTTTGCCAAGGGAAATTTGCTGCTACGCTACATCTCAAACCTTCCACTTGGGGTAACAAACGAGGGGCGAGAAGCCATCAAGCAAAGTTTCTGGCGCCGTTGCCGGGGACTCCACTCTTCAAGATAGGGGAGTTGCACGCTATCTTTTATCTTTGCTTTTTAGTCTTGTTAGTTTGCCTTTCAGTTTTTGCTTTAGTGTCCCTTACCAAAAATCACAAAAATAGTTATCTTGCTTGCTGCTGCTATGGGTTCCACCGAGAACACCAAGTTGTGTGACTTCACTAGTCATAACAACAATGACTTTATCTGCACGCCTATTGCTACACCTGCCACTTCAGCACCTTCTTATGAGATTAAACCTGCTTTGCTGAACCTAGTTATGAAAGATCAATTCTCCGGTGCTGGAGATGATGCTGCTTTGCACTTAAATAATTTTGTTGAGCTCTGTGATATGCAAAAGTACAAAGAAGTAGATGGTGATATTGTTAAGCTTAAGCTTTTTCCTTTCTCCTTGAGAGGAGGAGCTAAAATTTGGTTTCAATCCTTGCCTAGGAATATTATAGATTCTTGGGACAAGTGCAAGGATGCCTTTATTGGGAAGTACTATCCCCCTGCTAAAATTATCCAATTAAGGAGTAACATAATGAATTTTAAACAATTGGATAATGAACACGTTGCCCAATCTTGGGAATGCATGAAATCTCTTGTCAAGAACTGCCCTACTCATGGTTTGACTACTTGGATGGTTATCCAAACTTTTTATGCAGGCTTGAACTTTACCTCGCGGAACTTGTTAGATTCGGCCGCGGGAGGAACCTTTATGTCAACTACACTTGGTGCTGCCACGAAGCTTCTCGACGAGATGATGACCAATTATTCCCAATGGCACACCGAACGCGCTCCAACAGGTAGGAAGGTAATCTCTGCCGAGGAGATTTCCTCCCTAAATGAAAAAGTTGACTTGATCATGTCTCTACTTTCCAAGCAATCTTCTATTGATCCTCATGATGTTCCTTTAAATTCTTTGATTGCTCAAGATCAAGTAGATGTGAACTTTATCTCTAGAAACAATTTCAATAACAATGCTAATAGGAGTAATTTTGGTAGCAACCCTAGACCGTTCCCCTCTAATTCCTATGGGAACAACAATGCTTATCCTAGCACCAAGAACTCCACCCCTAGAGATAGAGACATGCCTAGTTATGAGAAACTTTTAGAAATAGAGAAGGCCACTAAGAACTACATGCACACCCAATATGAACAAAACAAGACCTTCTCGAGGCAATTAGATGAGCATACTGCTATCTTGCAAGACATTGGTAGACAACTGGAGAGCCTAAATATTGAGATTTCTAACCTCCAGACTAGGCTCACCATCACTGAGACCCAAGTTTCCAATATGTCCCACACACAAGCCACTTTGATAAACCAAATGGCAGCTAAACCTGAAGTGGTTGCAGCCCTGAAGGAGGAAGAAGATAGAATTAAGAGCCTTCCTACCCACCACACTGTTGCTACTATCCAAGTTGTTGAGGATATCCAAACTCTTAGCACCCAATGCACTCCTAGTCCCATTGGACCTATTAATGGTGATGCTATGACCTCAACCATAAAAGAAGAAACTCCTATAACCATAGAAGTGATGTCTACTACATGCTTCTATTCTTGTAGATAGTGTTGGGCCTCCAAGAGCAGAGGTTTGTAGGACAGCAGCAAATTTCCCTTAAGTGAGTAACCCAAGGTTTATCGAACTCAGGGAAGTGGAGGTTGAACGTACCCCTTTCAAGCAACCCTGCAACTAAGATACAAGAAGTCTCTTGTGTCCCCAACACACCTAATACAACTAGGAGTTGTATAGGTGCACTAGTTCGGTGAAGAGATGGTAAAATATGGATAATAGGAGTGGCAAAGCAAAGTAATATAAATCTGTAATAAAAAGTGCAGCAAGCAAACAAGTGGTAAACGTGAGCACGAATGGTATTGTAATGGTGGAAACAAGGCCTAGGCTTCATACTTTCACTAGTGGCAACTCCCAACAACATTAACATAATTGAATCACATGATATTTCCCATAAAACATGCAATGGAGACGCACCCGGAGGTCATTCCTTTGTGGTCAAGAGAGGACGAAAATTATGTAGGGCTACAAAAGCACACCTCAAAGTTCGTAGTTCTCAATCTATGGATTTCCCAATGTCACCGCGGCCATCCAAAGAGAGTACCACAATCACCACAACATATCTAAAGGATAGTCAAAGACAAGCACCAAGAGACTCTCAATCTTCAATCAACACACAAAAGAGGAAATCACTCATGAAAATATTCTTCTAATCCATGTCCAATAGACCGTTGTCACCTTGGTCTCGGAGATTATACTAGATAAAGACGAGTGAGTACATCAATCCAATACATAGAGGAAGAGGAAACATCAAGGGATCACATAGATTAACATAGCCTATGATCACAACGAAGATCACATCATGGGAGAGAGAATTGACCACATAGCTACTGGTAGAAACCTCAGCCCCGAGGAGGAACTACTCACAACTCATCCGGGAAGCGTCCATGGTGGTGGAGAAGATCCCGGTGGTGGTTCTCCCCTCCGGCAGGGTGCCGGGAAGAGTTCTCCTGGTGCTCCCGATCTTGGAAGCGCGGCGGCGGCGGAACAGAGATGAGATCGCGAAAAAGGGTTCCGTCCTCGAGGGTTTCGGGACGCGGTGTAAATATATGCCAAAGGGGGGCATCAGCGGAGGTCAGGGGGGCCCAGGCGGCCTGGCGGCGCGGCCAAGAGGGGGGCCGGGCCCTCTGGGTGCCTGGAGCCCTTGTGGCCCCCCTCCGGCCCTACTTCGGCCGCATGGAAGCTTCCGGAACCCTGATTTATATATATATATTTCCCGGAATTTTTCTGGCAATTTACGTAATGGGAAAACCTGATATACAAAAACAGCATAAAACAGAAACTGGCACTGGGGTGCACTGAGTTAATAGGTTAGTCCAAATATGATCAAAAGTGTATGGAAGTGGATAAATATCATAGCAATATCACACAAAAGAGGCATGGAGCAAGCAGAAATTATAGATACGTTTTGGACGTATCAACATCCCCAAGCTTAATTCCTGCTCGTCCTCGAGTAGGTAAATGATAACAAGCATAATTTCTGTGGTGACATGCTATTAACCATATAAGGACTTTTCACAGTCACATGACAAAAGCTTACTGAGACAATGAATCTGTAGTAATTAAGTTGCCTCATGAGAAAATCACAAAGAACTGAAAGTTTTACAATATGATACTGAAACATCAAATAGATTTGTAGTGAGCATGGTGTGCAAATATGATAAAGTGGTACCTCGCTTGCCCCCTTTAGTGAAGCAAAACATAAATGCAGGGGCACCTCCAAGGTTTAAGTGATGACTAGATACAATGATTTCAGAATAAACGATATCATAATCATGCAAAAGACAATGGTACTTTGGGACAATGCACATTACACTCAGAATGACAATCATGCTCTCAATAGTTGGTGCTTTAAAGAAGGTGGAGACTCTCGAACCGTGGCTTTTTATGGCAAGGTTGAAAACCCGTGGTCAGAAACAAAAACTAAACATGTACCAGAGCTCTTGGTTTTTAAAAACAGAGGTAAAATTATTTTTTGGAATATGCATATTTCGTCAACGAATGCTAGTAGATAACTCAATTACTTCTCGAGCTGGACAAGTTTCGAGGAACGGCTCCCGCACGAGGACGATCACATCCTCCTAATCTCCTTTGTTTATCACTGCCAAAGTTTTCTGATTTCTCATGAACAAAGCGTGAAGGAGGGTTTGTTTGTTGTATTATTTTTTAATGAGCCAGGCGCACTCTTTGCCAGTTCCTTCTCGTATTAGGGGTTTGCACATTAGACATGCAATCCCGGGGTGAAGCTTGTCCAACCTAAAAAGATCATGAATTAACTACTACTTCCTCATGAGCTAAAACAGAGGCACAAAAGAGAAATGCTTTTTTGATTAATTTCGAGATGGTACACGATAGTCTTCGTTAGGAATGGCAGGTAAATACCATGTATAGGAAGGTATGGTGGACTCATATGGCATAACTGGTTTAAAGGATTTTTGATGCACAAGCAGTCAGTCCGCTTAGTACAGGCGAAGGTTAGCAAAAGACTGGGAGCGACCAACTAAGAGAGCAATGACGGTCATAATCATGCAGAGCGACAAAGCAACATTGAATCGGGCATGGAAGTTATATCGCTACTCAGAAATTAAAGATCATCAAGGCTTGATAGACTTTCTTTACAGTCTTAAATATGCGTGAGCATATGCCAAGTCAATCAAAATAAATTCTTGGAGGAAGATATCACTAAACCATACCACATCATATGCAAACAAATCATGTTGGTACTTCAATAACACATTAAGAACCCCCCAGCTATTTGAGACTAACCATGAGAAAACATGAACTACTAAGCACCATTATGCACATAGCATTTTTATCATAGACATATCAACCAGTGCAACAGAAGCCAACTCTCTTAACAAGATAAGCATGATAACTCAAGAGAGTTCCAGCAACCAACTAAACAAAAGCTCTTTAAAAAGAAAAGCATGAAAACTAAGAGCTAAACATGACAGTAGCTATTGAAAGACAAAGAACATACACAGCAAAGATAAGCATGAAAATCCTATGTTGTGTTCTAGGTTGAAGTGGAGCGTGTTTCTCTCCCACACAAAGAAAGTTGGGTTCTAACTCGTTATGAACAGCAAGCAAGGCTAAAGAAAACTAGAAAGGAAACTAAAAGCAAGACGCTCCAAGCATAGCACATAACGCATTAAGTGATTAAAATATAGTGGAACGAAAGACGAACTGATAATTGTTGATGGAGAAGGGGATGCACGGGGGCATCCCCAAGCTTAGACGCTTGAGTCTTCTTGAATATTTCTTGGGGGTGCACGGGGGCATCCCCAAGCTTGAGCGTTTGACCCTCCTGAATCTTTTTATCATCTTCCCTCGCACACTTGAAAACTCCCTTCATACATAACTCATCATAATCTAATTAGCGAGATTAGTACCCATAATAAAATAATTTTTCCTTGCTGGAAATAAGGATAATCTTGAAGGTCTACTGTTTCTCAAGATTGCCAAAAGGTTTTTACAAAGAATAAGCAAGCTCAAGGTTTGCAAAACGAAGGAAAGGCAAAACAGGACAGAATCTGTGAAAAATAGACCAGCAGGTAGTAAATAATTTTTTCGGGGCACTTCTGCAACTCAAATAAAAAAACTCAGAACAGACGCTCGAAAGCCAATTGTATAGAGCACGTTGTCGAAAGGATTCAGACCAAAAAGATGATCTGGTAATTTTATACGAATTTTTCTGTCCAAGGACAGAATCTGTTTTTTGGACTGCACGTCACAACTTTTGAACTTTCTTGCAATCAGAGGCTAAACTTGGAACAAAGCTGAAAAATAAAGATACAATGATGTTGCTACAGTAGTAACAAACATCAAGACCACTAAAAACTGAAAGGACAAGCTGAAAGCAAAGATAACAAGGGTTGTCTCCCTAGAGCTCTTTCTTTATAGCCATAAAGATAGGCTTAAGACTTTAATGATGCTCTCGTAGGAATAAGAGTTGAAGAACAAAAGAGAGCATCAAGAAGCAAATACCAAACACATTTAAGCCTAACATGCTTCCTAGGCATAGGAATATTTGTCAGGACCCCGATCCTAAGTCACACAGGTCTAGCCTGTAACACATCATATCACTTTGCGGCCTCACGCACGGTATCCCCACGGGTGCCACCTTACCTGGCCCGGGACCGTTTGCGCATTTTGGCACACGTATGTGATAGTGTCGCTAGCATCCATATGACAGAGAACCCGGGCCGACATGACTAGTTATAAACCAAAAGTGGCACTAAATTACAGAGATAGGCATACATGACCCAGCAACGAACGTGTCGGTCATCAACGTATGAACCCAAGTCGTAGCAAGCTACAAGGACTTAAAGGAACTACGCGTGACATTTCCCCTAAGGGACAGACACAGGAACGAAGAAGGACACATGCCGGCCAGCCTAAGTGTTCCGGAGCAGTAGCGAGCTACCAAGGCTCGGTGAAAGCACTAGGAGACATTTCCCTGTAAGATAGGCTACCAAAGGTAAACAACTAGGTGTCGGATCCCACACATAGCAATACACATTACACGTACACATAACATGCAAGTATGTGATGTACAACATGGCACCACAACATAACTCAACAACTCATATAGATAAGGCCCAGAAGAGCCATCATAGCATTTATTACAAACAGAGGTCACATGACCCAACATACAGAGCATACAGGCAACGGAAGCATTACATGTCTGAGTACAGACATCTACAAATGAAAAAGGCTGAGAAGCCTGACTATCTACCAGATCCTACAAGGGTTCAAGATCGTAGCTGAGGTAACAAGCTAAACGTCGAAGTCCACGCGGAACCACTAGCGAGACTGAAGTCTCTCTGCAAAAACATAAATTAAGCAAACGTGAGTACAAAGGTACTCAGCAAGACTTACATCAGATCTATCTACATATGCATCAGTATCAACAAAGGGGTGGTGGAGTTTGACTGCAGCAAGCCAGCTTTGACTCGGTGGCTATCCTAAACTACGACTGCAAGTAACTCTTTTGAGGTGGCGCACACGAGTCCACATATTCACCAATCAATACACCACTATGGATCCGCTCCCGTCTCCCTACGAGAAGGCCATCCATAGCACTCACGCTTATCTTGCGTGTTTTAGAGTATCCACTTTCACTTGTCTATGAACTGTAGAGGTAACCCAGAAGTCCATTTCCGCGGACACGGCTATTCGAATAGATTATATATAAAACCCTGCAGGGGTGTACTTCTTCACACACGCTCTCACCACTTACCGCCGTCTACACGACATGTACTCGGCAACCTTCAAGCGGAGGCCCGGTGAGGGTGTCGGCCACGACCTGACTAACCACACAAGTCTCTCGTCCAGGTTTATCGCCTATTTGGGTTCCATCCGTGGGGAGATCCGGCCGGGGTGTCACTCACGGCCCCAAACGATGTGTACAGGGTTCCCGCATCACCAAACGTGCAATCGGTACACCGTGCCATGTACCTGCCGCGTCACAGCCCACCCCGAGGGTCAGCGCTGCGCACGACCTCCAGTAAACTACAAACACCAGAAACTAGTTGCAACTCCTGGACAGAGATCATGCTGATTAATAAGTCGAGAGAGTCAATTAAGGATCCCAATGTGTGGTAGTAGCTATTTCATGGACCAACCAACACAGAACTCAGTTCCTGAGGACGGCTGCAATGAGACAACCCACCATGTACTCCTACATGGACTCTCATCGCTACCTTTACCAAATCGTGTTCACACACTTAGCTCACACACAGTAGGACATGTTCATCACATTCCAATTCATCCCTGATGAATCAGACCTGACACAACTCTAAGCAATAGCAGGCATAACCAGAAAGCATCAATGAGTAGGCACAACATGGCTCAAACAACTCCTACTCATACTAGTGGGTTTCAACTATTTACTGTGGCAATGACGGGTCATGCAGTGGAAAGGGGTTCCACTACCGCAGCAGGTAACAATTGAAGCGTTGTTGTCCTAATGCAGTAAAAGAGAGCAAGAGCGAGAGAGTGGGATTGTATCGGAATGCTCAATGGGGTTTTGCTTGCCTGGCACTTCTGAAGATAACATTGAGTCTTCATCGGTGTCATCGAACTCATCGTCGGAACACGTCTACTGAAAGGGGATAAACACCGGCAACAGAGAAAGAACACAATCAATGCAATGCGACAATATGATGCATGATCATGACATGGCAATATGCTGTTGATTGAGCTAATGCAACTAGCAACCATGTTAAATGAAGTTGGTTTGAATCAAAGGTTCAAATTCAAACTCCATATGTGATTATTTAAATGCCATTTAATTGATTTGACCTGATCGGCAGGTTTAACTTGTTCAAACATGCATGAAAATGCCATAAACAGATTCCTTGGATTTTTCTGATCATTTTTCATATATAAATTATTTTCATCTGAGCTACGGTTGATTTTATATGATTTTTAGAAGTTTTGGCTAATTTCTGAAATAAATAAATCATTTAAGATTTATTTTAAAATCCAGAAACACTTTACTGCATCAGCATGACCACATGCTGACGTCAGCAGGTCAACAGGGGCTGTTCGGGTCAAACCTGACGTGTGGGGTCCACACGTCAGTGACACAGCAGTTAAACAGGCTTAACTAAACTTAACAGAAAATTAAACTAAACTAAATAGGCACAGGGGCCCACATGTCAGTGTCTCGGTGGTTAACTAAAACTGGTTTAGTAACTAAACTAATTTTGTAGGGCCCTGGGTCCACCTGTCATCGACCCAGGGGGGGTCATTAGCACTAATTTAAAAGTACCCGCCGGAGTAACTCGCCGGCGACCACAATCCGCGGCGGTGTCTCGCCGGAGTGGCTCGGATTTCGCGTACAAGGGATGGTTTCGGGCGCGGTTAGTCCCGTTGGAAAGCTGGCACTCAGCCGCATCCAACGGTGCAAGCTATACGACCTGAGGTGACCGGAAACAGCGCCGGCGACGAGCGAGGCGGCGGCCGGAGTACGGGCTCGGTCGTGCGCGAGGCTCCAGTGCGCGGAGAGGCCAGCTGAGGTGATCTGCATGCTCCTGGGAGCTCCAGGAGTCCATCTACGTGCTCGGTCGCGGATGAAACAAGCCATGTCCGCGGCGGCGACATGGCCGGCGGGCGGGAGCTTTCGGCTCCGGTGGGCAGCGGGCTAGAGGAGGAAAACGACTGCGGGGAGAGCGGGATTGGGTAGAGGAGCTCACGGTAGGGTCGAAGAGCAGCTGAGTGGGCTCGGGGAGGCATCGGAGTCGATGAATCGACGGCGAGGATTGCCGGCAGCCGAAGAGGGGAACGGCGGCGACGACTGCGTCCAGGGGCGTCTGGTGCCTCGTAGCTCGGCGGAGAGTTCTGGGGCGTCGAGGCGGAGCTTTTGAGCCAGTCAGGGGGAAAAGGGGGAGGCGGTGGTCATGTCTATGGCGAGCGGCGCTCTCAGGCGCGTTCGGTGGCGAGAGGGAGAGATCCAGGGGACGGGGTGAGAGCGAGGGAGAGTGAGAGGATGAGGCAGAGAGGTGCGTGGCGTCGTCTAGGGTCGTCCAGGCGTCGGGGGGGAGAGCGGCAAGCAGGAGGTGACCGGGGCGTGCCGGCGTGCCGCGGGCACACGCCGTGCGTCCGACTGGCGGGAGGAAGAAGACCCCCTGCCCCTCATGGGCTGGGCCGGCCAGATGGGCCACACAGGTAAAGGCCAGGTAAGCCTAACTCTGTTTTATTTTCTGTGTTGTTTTCTTTTGTTTATTCATTTTGCCAGTGATTCAAATTTAAAGTAAATCAAGGCAGTCAAAAACCTTCTGAAAATTTGTATGTTGCCATTCTGGACTTTTCCAATGGCACATAATAATTTCAGAGCCTTTTGAAATATATTCTATATAAATGAATATTATTCAAAGGTCAAATACGTATTGATTTAAAACCAAATGCCCAAAATATATATCCCTGAGACTCCAAAAATATTGGTTTGAATTTTAACTCTTTCCAATATTTTTTATAGCTTAACAGGAACATTTTCTTGGGTTTATTTGAAGCAATTTTTAAAGTTGATCATTTTTAGAAAAGATCTCTGAGGCTTTCCACTTTCCCCACTTCAAATTTAAATGGAAATTAAACATGATGCATGGTGCCACTCACTAAAGCAACTAGTTACAAGGCAGAATTCTAGGGCTGTGACAACTCACCCCCACTAAAACAAGAATCTCGTCCCGAGATTCAAGCGTAGGGTAAGAAATCAGAGGGGACACAAGCTAGCACAATCTTCAGGATCCAAATTTCCTTCTCGGAGATATTGATTTATTGCATCATATTGATCTTGTCATCCTTGCTTTGAGATCTTCATCCAACCAGATGATAACGGAGACAAACTCTGAAGAAATCGATCTTCCCTAAGATCGAGGAACTCAAGATCATCTTATGGAGTGAGACATTGAAGCATCTCTTGAGCTGAGACACAGAACACACATCCAGGGGGATGGGGTGAAACAAATGATGAAGGTTCACTCGGTAGGCAATAATTCCACACCTAGGAAAATGGTGGTCGAGGTCACCAGACGGGGCACCTTAGAGAAGGTGACTCGTAGAGTTATCCTCTTAAGTGGCAAAAAGAATTACTTTTGATATAGAGGTCATTGAAACTCTCTATACCAGCCGGAGGCAAATCACAATCGATCGTTTAACGGTGGTCCGAAAGAATGACATACTCGGCCAGAATGGATGATGTGGACTACCTTGTTAAAGACAACACAAGGGATAATTTTGGTTATCATCGGAAATGGATGGGACCCATGGTAAGTCCACTTTTGAGGATGATCCTGAACAGCAGTGAATGAGAATGGTAACACATGGAGAATTGGCAAATTGGCGGTGCAAGCTGGGAACAAAATGCAAATGCTGGGAATGATTCTGGTAACTGGGAAGAAACCCAACAGTAGAGAGTAAATCTACTCTTTGAGAGTGTATAATATAATCAAGAACACTGGAAGCAATCCCGGTTAGTGTCGAGGATAACACCTAGTGCTTGTGCGTGCTCCCAAGAACTTGAGCATTTCCATAATCATCAAGGTTTTACCAATATCCGTGTCAAGGATCCTGGCAATACAACATACGACCATGATGTATAGCGATGGACGATGCAGATGCAAAGAAAGATAACACTTTCTCAGATTTCACCTTAGCGGTGTCAAGGTGCAAAATCTGGATGATCGACCGAGAGACATTTAGCACTCCGCTTCTAATGTTCTCCTTGACGTGCTAGTGTAAACCATTCATAGATATGTTTGGTATCGTGAACATCAAGTAAAGGTCGGACTTCGGAAGCACAAGAATCCATAAGGAACAACTAGGGAGTAAATTCTACGAAATCCTTATGGGGAGGTGGCCAATTTCTTCAATCGAGATACTACAACAATAGGTATTCCGGCTAGGTGTGTTGGCCACGACATCCACTTTACCGGTAATCGAGAGACCAATATTATAGCTCTTGGGAAATGCACCAACCATCATATCTGCCTAAGATTCAGTTCTGGTTGGTGTCAGGATATTCCAGACTCATCTAGTCTAGAAGGAAAAATGAAAGTTTGCAACACAATTCGTCGAGACGACGTTGCGAGATTCTCGGGAATGAACTACGATAGCAAGCTCCAAAACATGAGCTGGTTCTGCTACAAACCTGTGAACACGTTGTCCAAGACAAGCATGACCACACAGCAGTCTTATGATAAAACACTACCGAGTTCTGGTTGGGAACCATCGTCTAGGATATCGAAGTCCTTACATAAGTCATATGATTAGCTCTTATGATGGAACTTTTCTCCTTGAACAAATCAATCAGTGGCTTGGGGTGCTAGGGATACATATAGAGTGAAGGTTGCAAGTCTCCAATCCACAGAATACTTCGCACGTATGCATGACTGACTTGGGATGATTCCACAGGAAGCAAAACAAACTTTCTCAACTCACGGTGGCAACTTACATTAATTACACATGATTTAGGGAAAGTTTCTTCTCTCATCCAACATATACCTCATGAACGGAACACGGAGGCAATGCTTACAAAGTTTTCCAACACTAGCTTAATGTCCTACAAAATCATGGAGAAGGTAGGGATGTTGTCGATGGGCACAACCATAATCCATCCAGATTTCCATGGAGATGGAATTCCATAATTATGTGAACAAGTGATAGTATTGGTCAGACCCAGAAGATATAATGGTGTATGCTCGAGGGATCAACCACGAGTAAGACAACATTATGAACATCGTTGGTTCTGATTTGATTTGATGATAGCCCATACTCAAATCAAAGTTTTGATATGATAATAGGGCCAACAACTGATCACAGGGACCAATTGATGAAGATACCATCTATTTTCAACACACGCAAACATACCCCTTGAGATGAACTAAGCTGGCAAGCTTTTATCTTCCAACTCTCCAAGTTATTGTTTTAGCTTAACCAACCAGTTCAGGGTATCCAACCAGATTCTTGGAGAAGTGGTGGTTTATAAGGAACCAACTTGATCACGAACTCAACATAGCGGTCAGGGAACAACCTGGTAATACTTCCAAGAAGATGTTCGGAAATCACGAACCACCGATATGTTACTAAGCTCGAGATCAATCTTGCTTTTCAGGGCAAGACGATATGATCAAATGAGCAAGGACTTAACAAAATCCTAACTCATCAATCAAGGAGTGCACCAAGAAAGTGGACTATATAGCACGATCAATCTTAGAATGGTGATTCAATAGTCAACATGCTAAGAATGAGATTGTCGTCCATTTACTACCAAGCAACGAAATTGCTAGGAGTATTGATTTCACACATCACGATTCACTTGTCAGTATTCCGGTTACAACAACACGGAGACCGAGGAATGAACGATGATGGTGAGAAGTATCACCCTATCAAAAGTTCATAGGAGGTTGTGCAATTCCCATGACATTCTTGACATAAGGACGGTAATACTCCAGGATAGAACAGATTAGAAGCTGGATTAGCATTCTTCACGTGCGAAGCGCAACTTCTTTGACCCAATCCTGGATATGGATAAGGTACTGGAGTTTGTTTCTCCTAGTCATTCCAGAATAGAATGACTTGACGGACCACAAGAGTAAAAGGCATCGATGAACACGAGTGCACAACTACTCCTGACTATCAACTGATAGATGAGGGTCATAATACAACTAAAAGGGGCAACTCAAAGGAACATATATCTTTCTGAGTTGTGGATGCATAGATTAGTATGTCGAACTAGTTCAACATATTTCTTCCGGATAACCCATGCAGCAAATAGAATTGGCAGAGTCACAATATGAATGGAGTATTACTCAGGAGCACTCTGGTTGTGATCTTTTGGTTCAGAAGAACTTCTGCCATGATGATTCATGGTATTGGGAAGAAGGGTATACCACGGACCTCGAGGACTATCACAAGGTTACTAATATCCTAAGGGAACAAGCAATTACTACCAACATGTAGATAGAATGAATCTTGGGTTCAAGAACCCAGGGATAGAATGCCTACCAACTAAATGGCATCACGGGATGCTTTTGAGAATAATGGCCAGAATCATCACACTGAGAATATAAAGCATTGCTGGATTACTGGTTGATCATCTAAGACAGCTAGGGTCATAATAACTCCAACACATGTGTCGAGGTAATAGAGTACCTCAACACACTGACTAGTGTGATTAATCTGGCCTAAAAGGACATCGGAAACAGGGAGGAAAGGTTTGCAAATGCATCAGACTATTTAGAAACCTGGGATGACTCGGACAGCATAACGGCTGCAAATGCTCGAAAATACTTTTGAGATCCAAGCAAAAGGGTAGCATATCCACTTAACATCATAATGTCAAGGTTCTGAGACCAACTGTCACATCCCTAGATCAACCCCTGTGGTCCTTGCCTGATCATCATGTCATCATGTTTATTTTCAAAGGAAACTTGAAATGGGGATGATTAAACCCTAGCACCAAATCAAGGCAATTAGGTTTAACCTAAAATCCTTTTCAATAAACCCAGAAATGCCTTCAGTAATGTTTGATAATTTTGGCAAGGGTTTTGGTCCAAACCAAAAATATTGAACATTTTGGGGAATTTTTGGGCTTTGAATTAAATCAATAAGTATTTGAATTGGGGCCATTTAAATGCTATATATTTTATTAAATAGCTCCAAATAAATTCTGAAACTAGTGGAGGGTATCTGGAATAGTTCTTTGTGCATCCACTATTTTTCAGAATTTACTAAAATGATTTAGTGGCTAAACTAAATCAAAACAAAAGAAGAAAAATAGAAAACAGAAACTATTTCAGAAATAGAGAGAGAGGAACTACCTGACTTACCTGTGCAGCCCACCTGGTGGCCCAGCTGGCCGGCCCAGCCCACCACCGCAGACCCCTCCGTCGTCTTCCTCCCCTCGCCCCAAAGCAGCTGCGTGCCAGCAGCGGCGCGCGTGGCCGTGGCCACCTCCTGCTTCACGCTGGAGGCTTGTACTCCTCCCTGTCCACGCGCCTGGAGAGGCCCTCTACTCCCCTCGTCCTCTCCCCTCTCTCTCTCTCTGGTCATTCTCCCTCCTTTCCCTCGCGTTCCCGCAGCCACCCGAGAGCCAGCCGTCGCCGCCGCTCGTCGTTGCCATGGCCACCGCCTTCCCCCTTCCCCCCTGATTGGCTCAAGAGCTCCGCCTCGACGCCCCAGACCTCTCCGTCGAGCTACGAGGCACCAGACGCCCTGGACGCAGTCATCGCCGCCATTCCCCTCTTCGGCCGCCGGCGATCCTCGCCGCCGAATTACCGACTCCGGTGCCTCCCCGAGCCCACTCAGCTGCTCTTCGACCCTGCCGTGAGCTCCTCTACCCAATCCCGCTCTCCCCGCAGTCGTTTTCCTCCTCTAGCCCCGCTGTCCACCGGAGCCGATAGCTCCTTCCCGCCGGCCATGTCGCCGCCGTGGCCACCGTCACCCATAGCGGCAACCGAGCACACCACTGCACTCCACACAACGCAAGGAGCTCAAAACTCACACCGGTTGCTTCTGCTGTGCACTGCATCACCGTTTCCGTCGTCGCCCGAGCTCCGGCGATCGCCCTAGTCGTCGCCGCCGTCGTTTGGGTCCACGGCGACTCGTCCCGATGGCACCGCTGGATGCGCACGAGCGCCAGTGTCACGTAGGTGGTCCTCGCCGGCCATTTGGTCGACGGAGGACGGATCCCGAGCCCCTCCGCCGTGCCCGCTGTCGCCGGCGGTGAGCCGCCGGCCTGTTTGGGTCTTTGACCCGAGGTTTGACCCCCCCTGGGTCTATGACATGCGGGCCCCGCACGGCTAACTAACCTAGTTTAAACTTAAACCTAATTAGCTTAAACCTTGGTTAATGATAACTACGTTTAATTAGTTTAGCTAGCCACTGACAGTGGGCCCCTGCCCCACTGACACTTTTAGTTAGTATTAATCAGCACTTACAGCCTTTGTTAACTAGCCTAGTCACTGACCAGTGGGTCCCAGCCATCAGGTTTGACCTGGACCAGCCCGTTGACCTGCTGACGTCATGATGACGTAGTACTGATGCAATAAGTATTTTATGGAGTTTTAAATAAATCAGAAGTGATTTATTTAATTCAGAAAATAGCCAAAACTTCTAAAAATCATAGAAATTAATCCATAACTCAGATGAAAATAATTTATATATGGAAATTGATCAGAAAAATTCAAGGAATCTGTTTATGGCATTTTCATGCATGTTTGAACAAGTTAAACCTGCTGATCAGGTCAAATCAATTAAATGGCATTTAAATAATCACATATGAAGTTTGAATTTGAACCCTTGGTTCAAACCAACTTCATTTAATTGTATTGCTAGTTGCATTAGCTCAATAAACAACATATTGCCATGTCATGATCATGCATCATATTGTCGCATTGCATTGATTGTGTTCTCTCTTGTTTGCCGGTGCTTGTTCCCCCCCTTCAGTAGACGTGTTCCGACGATGTGATCGATGACACCGATGAAGACTCAATGTTATCTTCAGGGGTGCCAGGCAAGCAAAACCCCATTGAGCATTCTGATACAATCCCACTCTCTTGCTCTTGCTCTCTTTTAATGCATTAGGACAACAACGCTTCAACTATTACCTGCTGCGGTAGTTGAACCCCCTTTCCACTGCATGACCCGTCATTGCCACAGTGAATAGTTGAAACCCACTAGTATGAGTAGGAGTTGTTTGAGCCATGTTGTGCCTACTCATTCATGCTTTCTGGTTATGCCTGCTATTGCTTAGAGTTGTGTCAGGTCTGATTCATCGGGGATGAATTGGAAGGGTGATGAACATGTCCTACTGTGTGAGAGCTAAGTGTGTGAACACGATTTGGTAAAGGTAGCGATGAGAGGCCATGTAGGAGTACATGGTGGGTTGTCTCATTGCAGCCGTCCTCAGGAACTGAGTTCTGTGTTGGTTGATCCATGACCAGTTACTACCATGCATTGGGCCCGAAACCAATGGACCCTCTCGACTTATTAACTGCCCCTGTTCTCTGTCCAGGAGTTGCAACTAGTTTCTGGTGTTTATAGTTTACTGGAGGTCGTGCGCAGTGCTGACCCTCGGGGTGGACTGTGACACGGCAGGTACGTGGCACGGTGTACCGATTGCCCGTTTGGCGATGCGGGAACCCTGTACACATCGTTTGGGGCCGTGAGCGACACCCCGGCCGGATCTCCCCACGGATGGAACCCAAATAGGCGATAAACCTGGACGAGAGACTTGTGTGGTTAGTCAGGTCGTGGCCGACACCCTCGCTGGGCCTCCGCTTGAAGGTTGCCGAGTACATGTCGTGTAAACGGCGGTAAGTGGTGAGAGCGTGTGTGAAGAAGTACACCCCTTCAGGGTTAAATATAATCTATTCGAATAGCCGTGTCTGCGGTAATGGACTTCTGGGTTGCCTATTACAGTTCATAGACAAGTGAAAGTGGATACTCTAAAACGCGCAAGATAAGCGTGAGTGCTATGGATGGCCTTCTCGTAGGGAGACGGGAGCGGATCCATAGTGGTGTATTGATTGGTGAATATGTGGACTCGTGTGCGCCACCTCAAAAGAGTTACTTGCAGTCGTAGTTAGGATAGCCACCGAGTCAAAGCTGGCTTGCTGCAGTCAAACCCCACCACCCCCTTTGTTGATACTGATGCATATGTAGCTAGTTCTGATGTAAGACTTGCTGAGTACCTTTGTACTCACGTTTGCTTAATTATGTTTTGCAGAGAGACTTCAGTCTCGCTAGTGGTTCCACGCGGACTTCGACGTTTAACTTGTTACCTCAGCTACGATCTTGAACCCTTGTAGGATCTGGTAGATAGTCAGGCTTCTCAGCCTTTTTCTTTTGTAGATGTCTGTACTCAGACATGTAATGCTTCCGTTGCCTGTATGCTCTGTATGTTGGGTCATGTGACCTCTGTTTGTAATAAATGCTAAGTTGGCTCTTCTGGGCCTTATCTATATGAGTTGTTGAGTTATGTTGTGATGCCATGTTGTATAGCACATACTTGCATGTTATGCGTACGTGTAATGTGTATTGCTATGTGTGGGATCCGACACCTAGTTGTTTACCTTTGGTAGCCTATCTTACAGGGAAATGTCTCTTGGTGCTTCCACTGAGCCTTGGTAGCTTGCTACTGCTCCGGAACACTTAGGCTGGCCGGCATGTGTCCTTCTTCGTTCCTGTGTCTGTCCCTTAGGGGAAATGTCACGCGTTGTTCCTTTAAGTCCTTGTAGCTTGCTACGACTTGGGTTCATACGTTGATGACCGACACGTTCGTTGCTGGGTCATGTATGCCTGTCTCTGTAATTTAGTGCCACTTTTGGTTTATAACTGGTCATGTCGGCCCGGGTTCTCTGTCATATGGATGCTAGCGACACTATCATATACGTGTGCCAAAATGCGCAAACGGTCCCGGGCCAGGTAAGGTGGCACCCGTGGGAATACCGTGCGTGAGGCCGCAAAGTGATATGATGTGTTACGGGCTAGACCTGTGTGACTTAGGATCGGGGTCCTGACAGCTTTGGTATCAGAGCCTGACTGCCTGTAGGATTAGTAAGCCAAACTGGTCGAAGTCGTGTCTAGAAACTCTTAGTTATAATAAGGGAATTGATTGTGGAAGGGAACGTAAGGCTCTTTTTACTCCTTTACCCCATGACCTTCTGATCTGAGTCATCTTCTCCTGTTCTATGGGGATTAAGAACTAGGCTTTCTCTTATGTCCATCAGGATCACGTTAACTGTGGATTCGACTCTCAGTTCAGTTTATTCCACTTCTATGTGTTCAATTGTTGATCTCAGAACCTTGACATTATGATGTTGAGTGGTTATGCTATCCTTGTGCACGAGTCTTAAAAGTATTTCCAAGCATTACAACCGATATGCTGTCCGAGTCATCCCAGGTTTCTAAATAGTCTGATGCATTTGCAAACCTTTCCTCCCTGTTTCCGATGTCCTTTTAGGCCAGATTAGTCACACTAGTCAGTGTGTTGAGGTACTTTGTTACCTCGACACATATGTTGGAGTTATTATTGTGACCCTAAGTATCCTAGAGGATCAACCAGTAATCCAGCAATGCTTTATATTCTCAGTGTGATGATTCTGGCCATTGTTCTCGAAAAGCATCCCGTGATGCCATTTAGTTAGTAGGCATTCTACTCCTGGGTTCTTGAACCCGAGCTTCACCCTACTTACTTCATGTTGATAGTATTTGCTCGTCCCTTTAGGATATTAGTAACCCTGTGATAGTCCTCGAGGTCCGTGGTATATCCTTCTTCCAAATACCATCAACCATCATGGCAGAAGTTCTTCTAAACCAAAAGATCACAATCCGAGTGCTCTTGAGTAGTACTCCATTCATATTGTGACTCTGCCAATTCTACTTTCCGCATGGATTATCCGGAAGAAATATGTTGAACTAGTTCGACATACTAATCTATGCATCCACAACTCAGAAAGATATATGTTCCTTTGAGTTGCCCCTTTTAGTTGTATTATGACCCTTATCTATCAGTTGATAGTCAGGAGTAGTTGTGCATTCGTGTTCATCGATGCCTTTTACTCTTGTGGTTTGTCAAGCCATTCTATTCTGGAATGACTAGGAGAAACAAACTCCAGTACCTTATCCATATCTAGGATTGGGTCAAAGAAGTTGTACTTCGCAGATGAAGAATGCTAATGCGGATTCTAAACTGTTCTATCCTGGAGTATTACCATTTTTATGTCAAGAATGTCATGAGAATTGCACAACCTTCTATGAACTCTTGATACAGTGATACTTCTCGCCATTATCGATCATTCCTCGGTCTCCGTGTTATTGTAATCTGAATGCTGACAAGTGAATTGTGATGTGTGAAATCAATACTCCTAGCAACTCTGTTGCCTGGTAGTTAAATGGACGATAATCTCATTCTTAGCATGATGGTTACCGAATCACCATCCTAAGATTGATCATGCTACCTAGTCCACTTTCTTGGTGCACTCCTTGATTGATGAGTTAGGATTTTGTTAAGTCCTTGCTCATTTGATCATATCGTCTTGCCCTGAAAAGCAAGATTGATCTCGAGCTTAATAACATATCGGTGGTTCGTAATTTCCGACCATCTTCTCGGAAGTATTACCAGGTTGTTCCCTGGCCGCTATGTTGACTTCGTGATCAAGTTGGTTCCTTATAAACCACCACTTCTCCAAGAATCTGGTTGGATACCCTGAACTGGTTGGTTAAGCTAAAACAATAACTTGGAGAGTTGGAAGATAAAAGCTTGCCAGCTTAGTTCATCTCAAGGGGTATGTTTGCGTGTGTTGAAGATAGATGACATTTTCATCAACTGGTCCCTGTGATCAGTTGTTGGCCCTATTGTCATATCAAAACTTTGATTTGAGTATGGGCTATCATCAAATCAAATCAGAACCAACGATGTTCATAATGTTGTCTTACTCGTGGTTGATCCCTCGAGCATACACCATTATATCTTCTGGGTCTGACCAATACTATCACTTGTTCACATAACTATGGAATTCCATCTCCATGGAAATCTGGATGGATTATGGTTGAGCCCATCGACAACATCATTATCTCCTCCCTGATTTTGTAGGACATTAAGCTAGTGTTGGAATATTGGTAAGCAGTGCCTTCGTGTCCCGTTCATGAGGTATATGTTGGATGAGAGAAGAAACTTACCCTAATTCATGTGTAGTTGATGTAAGTTGCCACCGTGAGTTTGAGAAAGTTTAATTTGCCTCCTGTGGAATCATCCCAAGTCAGTCATGCATACCTGCGAAGTATTCTGTGGTTTGGAGCTTTGCAACCTTCACTCTATATGTATCCCTAGCACACCAAGCCACTGATTGATTTGTTTAAGGAGAAGGAGTTCCTTCTTAAGAGCTAACCCGGGCTTAATCAAGGACTTCGATATCCTCGATGATGGTTTCCCAACCTGAAACTCGGCAGTGTTTTATCATAAGACTGCTATGTGGTCATGCTTGTCTTGGACAACGTGTTCATAGGTTTGTATCAGAACTAGCTCATGTTTTGGAGCTTGCTATCGTAGTTCATTCCCGAGAATCTCGCAACGTCGTCTCGTCGAATTGTGTTGCAAACTTTCAATTTTCCTTCTAGACATGATGAGTCTAGAATATCCTGACGCCAACCAGAACTGAACCTCAGGCAGATATGATGGTTGGTGCATTTCCCAAGAACTAAAATATTGGTCTCTCGTTAACCGGTAAAGTGGATGTCGTGGCCAACACACCCAACCGGAAGACCTATTGTTGTAGTATCTTGTTTGAAGAAGTTGGCCACCTCCCCATAATGACTCCGTAGGACTTACTCCCTAGTTGTTCCTTATGGATTCTTGTGCTCCTGAAGCCCGACCCTTTTATTTGACGTTCTAGGTACCAAACCATTATAATAAATGGGTTGTGCTAGCACATCAAGGAGAACATTAGAAGCGGAGTGCTAAATGTCTCTCGGTTGATCATCCAGATTTCGTCCCCTTGGCCTCGCCAAGGTGAAATCCAAGAAGGTGTTATCTTCCTTTGCATCTGCATCATCCATCATTATTCATCATGGTGGTATGTGACGTTGCCAAGATCCTTGACACGGATATTGGTAAAACCTTGATGAATATGGGAATTTTCTCAAGTTCTTGAGAGCACGCAGAAGCACTAGGTGTTATCCTCGACACTAACCGGGATTGCTCCCAGTGTTCTTGATTATATTATACACCCTCAAGAGTAGATTTACTCTCTACTGTTGGGATTCTTCCCAGTTACCAGAATCATTCCCAGCATTTGCATTTTGTTCCCAGCTTGCACCGCCAATGTGTCAATTCTCCATGGGTTACCATTCTCAATCATTGTTGTTCAGGATTATCCTCGGGAGTGGAATTGCCATGGGTCCCATCCATCTCCGATGATATCCAAATCATCCCTTGTGTTGTCTTTAACAAGATAGTCCACATCATCCATTCTGGACGAGTATGTCATTCTTTCGGACTCCGTCAAACGATCGACTGTGTTTGCCTTAGGCTGGTATAGGGAATCTCAATGATCTCTATATCAAAAGTAATTCTTTTTCCACTTAAAGAAATGATTCTACGAGTCACCTTCCCTAAAGGTGCCCCGTCTGGTGGTATCGTTACTATCACCTTAGGTGTGGAATTATTGTCGTCAAGTGAATCTTCATCATTTGTTTCACTCCATCCCTTTGGATGTGTGTTCTGTATCTCAGCTCAAGAGATGAGTTGACATCTCACTCCATGAGTTGATCTTGAGTTCATCGATCTTCGGAAAATCGATTTCTACAGAGCATGTCTCCGTTATCATCTGGTTGGATGAAGATCTCAAGGCAAGGATGACAAGTTCAACATGATGCAATGAATCGGCAACTTCGAGGAGGACAGTGGAATCGAGAAGATTGTGTTAGTTAGTGTCCCCTTTGTTTTCTTATCTCACGTCCTGAATCTCGGGACGAGATTCTTGTTTTAGTGGGGGTGAGTTGTCACATCCCTAGATCAACCCCTGTGGTCCTTGCCTGATCATCATGCCATCATGTTTATTTTCAAAGGAAACTTGAAATGGGGATGATTAAACCCTAGCACCAAATCAAGGCAATTAGGTTTAACCTAAAATCCTTTTCAATAAACCCAGAAATGCCTTCAGTAATGTTTGATAATTTTGGCAAGGGTTTTGGTCCAAACCAAAAATATTGAACATTTTGGGGAATTTTTGGGCTTTGAATTAAATCAATAAGTATTTGAATTGGGGCCATTTAAATGCTATATATTTTATTAAATAGCTCCAAATAAATTCTGAAACTAGTGGAGGGTCTCTGGAATAGTTCTTTGTGCATCCACTATTTTTCAGAATTTACTAAAATGATTTAGTGGCTAAACTAAATCAAAACAAAAGAAGAAAAATAGAAAACAGAAACTATTTCAGAAATAGAGAGAGAGGAACTACCTGACTTACCTGTGCAGCCCACCTGGTGGCCCAGCTGGCCGGCCCAGCCCACCACCGCAGACCCCTCCGTCGTCTTCCTCCCCTCGCCCCAAAGCAGCTGCGTGCCAGCAGCGGCGCGCGTGGCCGTGGCCACCTCCTGCTTCGCGCTCGAGGCTCGTCCTCCTCCCTGTCCACGCGCCTGGAGAGGCCCTCTACTCCCCTCGTCCTCTCCCCTCTCTCTCTGGTCATTCTCCCTCCTTTCCCTCGCGTTCCCGCAGCCACCCGAGAGCCAGCCGTCGCCGCCGCTCGTCGTTGCCATGGCCACCACCTTCCCCCTTCCCCCCTGATTGGCTCAAGAGCTCCGCCTCGACGCCCCAGACCTCTCCGCCGAGCTACGAGGCACCAGACGCCCTGGACGCAGTCATCGCCGCCGTTCCCCTCTTCGGCCGCCGGCGATCCTCGCCGCCGAATTACCGACTCCGGTGCCTCCCCGAGCCCACTCAGCTGCTCTTCGACCCTGCCGTGAGCTCCTCTACCCAATCCCGCTCTCCCCGCAGTCGTTTTCCTCCTCTAGCCCCGCTGTCCACTGGAGCCGATAGCTCCTTCCCGCCGGCCATGTCGCCGCCGTGGCCATCGTCACCCATAGCGGCAACCGAGCACACCACTTCACTCCACACAACGCCAGGAGCTCAAAACTCACACCGGTTGCTCCTGTTGTGCACTACATCACCGTTTCCGTCGTCGCCCGAGCTCTGGCGACCGCCCTAGTCGTCGACGCCGTCGTTTGGGTCCACGGCGACTCGTGCCGATGGCACCGCTGGATGCGCACGAGCGCCAGCGTCACGTAGGTGGTCCTCGCCGGCCATTTGGTCGACGGAAGACGGATCCCGAGCCCCTCCGCCGTGCCCGCTGTCGCCCGCGGTGAGCCGCCGGCCTGTTTGGGTATTTTACCCGAGGTTTGACCCCCCTGGGTCTATGACATGCGGGCCCCGCACGGCTAACTAACCTAGTTTAAACTTAAACCTAATTAGCTTAAACCTTGGTTAATGATAACTACGTTTAATTAGTTTAGCTAGCCACTGACAGTGGGCCCCTGCCCCACTGACACTTTTAGTTAGTATTAATCAGCACTTACAGCCTTTGTTAACTAGCCTAGTCACTGACCAGTGGGTCCCAGCCATCAGGTTTGACCTGGACCAGCCCGTTGACCTGCTGACATCATGATGACGTAGTACTGATGCAGTAAGTATTTTCTGGAGTTTTAAATAAATCAGAAATGATTTATTTAATTCAGAAAATAGCCAAAACTTCTAAAAATCATAGAAATAAATCCATAACTCAGATGAAAATAATTTATATATGGAAATTGATCAAAAAATTCAAGGAATCTGTTTATGGCATTTTCATGCATGTTTGAACAAGTTAAACCTGCTGATCAGGTCAAATCAATTAAATGGCATTTAAATAATCACATATGAAGTTTGAATTTGAACCCTTGGTTCAAACCAACTTCATTTAATTGTATTGCTAGTTGCATTAGCTCAATAAACAACATATTGCCATGTCATGATCATGCATCATATTGTCGCATTGCATTGATTGTGTTCTCTCTTGTTTGCCGGTGCTTGTTCCCCCCCTTCAGTAGACGTGTTCCGACGATGTGATCGATGACACCGATGAAGACTCAATGTTATCTTCAGGGGTGCCAGGCAAGCAAAACCCCATTGAGCATTCCGATACAATCCCACTCTCTCGCTCTTGCTCTCTTGTAATGCATTAGGACAACAACGCTTCAAGTGTTACCTGCTGCGGTAGTTGAACCCCCTTTCCACTGCATGACCCGTCATTGCCACAGTAAATAGTTGAAACCCACTAGTATGAGTAGGAGTTGTTTGAGCCATGTTGTGCCTACTCATTCATGCTTTCTGGTTATGCCTGCTATTGCTTAGAGCTGTGTCAGGTCTGATTCATCGGGGATGAATTGGAAGGGTGATGAACATGTCCTACTGTGTGAGAGCTAAGTGTGTGAACACGATTTGGTAAAGGTAGTGATGAGAGGCCATGTAGGAGTACATGGTGGGTTGTCTCATTGCAGCCGTCCTCAGGAACTGAGTTCTGTGTTGGTTGATCCATGACCAGTTACTACCATGCATTGGGCCCGAAACCAATGGACCCTCTCGACTTATTAACTGCCCATGTTCTCTGTCCAGGAGTTGCAACTAGTTTCTGGTGTTTATAGTTTACTGGAGGTCGTGCGCAGTGCTGACCCTCGGGGTGGACTGTGACACGGCAGGTACGTGGCACGGTGTACCGATTGCCCGTTTGGTGATGCGGGAACCCTGTACACATCATTTGGGGCCGTGAGCGACACCCCGGCCGGATCTCCCCACGGATGGAACCCAAATAGGCGATAAACCTGGACGAGAGACTTGTGTGGTTAGTCAGGTCGTGGCCGACACCCTCGCTGGGCCTCCGCTTGAAGGTTGCCGAGTACATGTCGTGTAAACGGCGGTAAGTGGTGAGAGCGTGTGTGAAGAAGTACACCCCTGCAAGGTTAAATATAATTGAGGGATCGAAGAAGGTGAGAGTGTCTAGAGGGGGGGTGATTAGACTACTCGACAAGATAAAAATTTTGGCTTTTATCAAGGACAGATTTTGGCAGATTTTGCATAACACACAAGTCAAGTAGCACACTACACATGCAATTCTAGAGTATGGGTTCCGATAGGTGGCGCTATCGTACATCCACGTTGATGGAGACTTCAACCCACGGAGGGTAACGGCTGCGAGAGTCCACGGAGGGCTCCACCCACGAAGGGTCCACGAAGAAGCAACCTTGTCTATTCCATCATGGCCTACGCCCACGGAGGGCTAGCCTTACTCGGGGTAGATCTTCACGAAGTAGGCGATCTCCTTGCCCTTACAAACTTCTTGGTTCAACTCCACATCTCGACGACGGAGGCTCCCAAGCGACACCTAACCAATCTAGGAGGCACCACCCTCCAAAAGGTAATATATGTTGTAGATGATGATGAACTCCTTGCTCTTGTGCTTCAAATGATAATCTCCCCAACACTCAACTCTCCTCACTGATTTGGCTGTGGTGGAAGAAAGGATTGAGTGGAAAGCAACTTGGGAAGGCTAGAGATCAAGCTTCATATGGTGGGAGTGGAGCAACTTGATCTCAACACAAGGGTAGGTAGTTCTCTTCTCAGAAATGTAAGGTAGGAGTGGTAGTTCTTTCTGATGGCTCTCTCCGCGAATGAAGAGGGGGTGGAGGGGTATAAATAGCCTCCACACAAAATCCAACCGTTACACACATTTGAGCAATCTCGGTGGGACCAAAGTGGACAACTCGGTGAGACCGATAGTTCAAATAATGTGAACGTTGGGATTTTCGGTGGGACCGAATTATACAATCTCGGTTAGTCCGATTCGTGCAATGACAAGAGCATGCCAGTTTCGGTGGGACCGACTTCATCATCTCGGTGACACCGATTTGATGACAGAAGGTTACAGAAACTTGGCAACGCATGTTTCGGTGAGACCGAGTTCAGAATCGGAAAATCCGAGTTTACTAGGGTTTGGCTTATGGCTGAGGTGGTTCATCTCGGTGTGACTGAGTTTGGAATATCGGTGGGACCGAGACTACTTATGAGTGTATATGGCAGTGAAAGTTGCTGATAGTTTAGGAGATGTATCACTAAGCACTTGAGCAACCAGATCATCATCATAACCTCATCCCCTTTTAATAGTATTGGCTTTTCCTATGGACTCAATGTGATCTTGGATCACTAAACCAAAAATGGAGTCTTGAGCTTTTGCCAATGCTTGCCTTAGCATTTTGAGGGGTCCACTTCTTTAGTCCTTTTGCCATGCCAATGTGATTGAATTTCCTGAAACATACTTGATAAAAGCATTAGTCCAACCACAAAGTATGTTGTCATTAATTACCAAAACCACCCGGGGAGCAAATGTGCTTTCAATCTCCCCCTTTTTGGTAATTGATGGCAACACACTAAACAAGACATCAGAGCTTATTGAAAGAAAGACAGAATTATCACGAAAGCTTTGACAAACATGTAGTACACAGGCTCCCCCTACAAGTGTGCAAGATTTTCATAAATTATGGTTTTGGACTACCACAAGCACACAAGAGAGATAAGCAAGATGTGCTATATGCAGCTTGGCTATATGCATCAGAGCAGATGAAAAGAAGTGAGTGATAATGCATATGTGCATGGTGATTTCTTGCAAACAAGTATTCACAAGCAAGTCACCATCATGCACATTCTGCAAAGTGCATATACTTACCTTGAGGTTCCTTGGCATTGTACCTGAAGAGATAAACTTGGGAAAACAAGGTTAGATAACACAAGAGTATTTCTTCAACCAACTGCAAGAACATCAAGAGTACCAAGCCAGGGATGACATGTATAAAGAGTGTCTCATATTGAGCACAAGCTTGAATCAGCAAACATGTCTCCGAAACTAAAAGATTTTCAATGAACTCTGAGAGATTTTGCTTTCCATAAGATATCAATTGTGAAGATTCCTCTCCCTTTGAGTTCTCTCAGATCAAGGGGTTTGATGGAAAGAGCAAAATCAAAAGAATGATGCCAAATGAGAATGACGCCAATTGTAATGTCCAATGTGAAACACGGCAAGAAATTCTCTTATAAGGAAAAACACGGCAAAGCTTTGATGTGATTCTCTCCCCCTTAAGGTAAGATTGCTCTTCTTCTCCCCCTAAATCTTTTCTTCTCCCCCTAAGTCTTCTCCCCCTTTGACATCAAGTGCCGAAAAGGACAGCAAACTAGGAAGGTCAGGGAAGATGGAAAGAAAGGAGTGGGATCCTTAAGAATCACAACAGGGCAAAAAGGAACATGCATAGAGAATCATTGAGTGGAGCTGCAGAAGATGATATCCTGGAAGAAATAAATCGGTGACACCGAATTAAGATGGATCGGTGGGTCCGAAAGTCAGGGACTTAGGGTAGATCCTTTTCGGTTAGACCGAAATATTTAAATCGGTGACGCCGAGTTTAATTCCAAGGAAATACAGAAATAATTCAGCTCACTTTGCGAGGAATGTTTCAAAGGATTTGCAATGAATTTGTGAATGATTTTCGAGGAATTGATCAGAGCCAGAAGGATATTCACAAAGACAGAAGAATAGAAATGAAAAAGATTCCTAGATGAAGTTTTTTTTTAATGAAAACTCAATGAGAGAACATAAGAGAAAATAGAAAGACTCCAAAACATATGTACTTCATCTAGATAAAGGTCGGCGACAAGGTCACCTATGTTTGAGTATATTGACTTAGGAGTCGAATGAGGACATTTGATCATAGGTCATACTCATCATTTAAGCTCAAAATGGGGTTGCCATTTTTCGATTAAGCATTCGATGTGATCACATCTTATGAAGTTGCTTGTACTCATGACTTTGAGCAAAGCTCCTTAAAGATGTGAAGAACATACCTTGGGCTTGTTGTTGCTTTGCTCATGTAGGTAAACTTGATGTAGGTGCTCATTGAATGTGAAGTTGGAGCGCCATTTCCACTTGTGTAGTTCATCTTCCTACATGGGTTAGGCAAGCAAGGAAATACTCAAGGATATCCAAGATGACAAGAGTGAAATACTAGATGTATAAGATGTCAAAAAGGATATGTGGAATTTTGTTCCTTGAACTCAACATCCCAAAGGGCTAGATACTTGGTCAATGACAAGATTACTCATGATTTGAGTGTGTGGTAATCTTGTGGAATGTAGATCATCCAAGTACCTGCAAGGAGTTAGATGCAATACAAGGAGGCAAATGTGTCCAAGACATATGATCACCATCATAAGAGAAATATCAAGGATTAGTCAAGTGGGCTCATGCCTTGCATGCATCAATGGAGTTCTCACTCCAAGTTTGAAGCATCAATGATGTTCAACTCACTCCTTAAGCGACAAAACACCTTCTCATCAAGAGGTTTTGTAAAGATATCAGCGAGTTGTTTGTCAGTACGAACATGCTTAAGATTGATGTCACCCTTGGCAATATGATCACGAATGAAATGGTGACGAACTTCAATATGCTTTGTTCGAGAGTGTTGCATGGATTGTGTCCAATTTTAATCGCACTCTCATTGTCACAAAGCAAGGGAACATGTCTCACATGTATCCCATAATCCTTAAGCGTTTGTGTCATCCATAGCAATTGAGCATAACACGAACCAGCAGCAATATATTCCGCTTCGGCAGTGGATAATGATACCGAATTTTGTTTCTTGGAGGACCAAGATACAAGGGATCGACCAAGGAATTGACACGTACCCGAAGTTGACTTTCTATCAACCCTGTCACCGGCATAGTCCGAGTCGGAATAGCCAACAAGGTCGAAAGAGGCCCTCTTAGGATACCAAATGCCAAAGTTTGGTGTGTGTATCAAATATCTCACAATCCTTTTAACAGCTTTAAGATGACATTCTTTAGGGGCTGCTTGATATCGAGCACACATGCATACACTCAACATTATGTCAGGACGAGAAGCACAAAGATATAGTAGAGAACCAATCATAGATCGGTAAACCCTTTGATCAACGGGTTCTCCATCTTTTGTCAAGTCATTATGTCCACTTGTAGGCATGGGGGTTCTCATACCTTTGTTTTCTTGCATGTTGAACTTCTTGAAGAGATCCTTGGTGTACTTTGTTTGTGAGACAAAGGTACCCTCCTTAGATTGCTTGATTTGCAACCCAAGGAAGAATTTGAGTTCACTCATCATGGACATATCGTACTTCTCCGACATAAGCTTTCCAAACTTCTTGCTAAAATGAGGGTTAGTTGAACCAAAGATAATATCATCAACATATATTTGGCACACAAATAGTTCACCATTAACCCTTTTCGTGAACAGCGTTGAGTCTATCTTTCCAATCTCAAAGCCTTTTTCAAGAAGAAAGCTAGTCAAGCATTTGTACCAAGCTCTAGGAGCTTGTTTAAGACCATAAAGAGCTTTGTGCAACTTGTAAACATGATTAGGCTTTTTGGGATTCACAAATCCGGGAGGTTGTTCACAAATACTTCCTCCTCAATTTCACCATTTAGGAAAGCACTTTTGATATCCATTTGATAGAGAGTAATATCATGGTGATTGGCATAAGCAAGAAGAATGCGAATGGACTCAAGTCTAGCAATGGGGGCATAGGTCTCACCATAGTCCATACCTTCGACTTGTGTGTAACCTTGAGCTACGAGACGAGCCTTGTTGCGGATGACTTGTCCATCTTCATCTTGCCTGTTCCGAAACACCCATTTAGTTCCAATGACGTTTTGATCATCCTTGGGCTTCTCTACCAAAGTCCATACCTTGTTCCTCTCGAAGTTGTGTAGTTCTTCGTGCATAGCGTTCACCCAATCCGGGTCTTCAAGTGCTTCTTCTACCTTCATAGGTTCAATACTAGAGATAAATGAGTAATGCTCACAAAAGTTAGCTAAGCGAGTTTTAGAGCGAGTAATTCTCCCGGAGTTGATGTCGTTCCTCATTTGTTCCACGGGATGATTTTTCTTGACTCTTGCTCGGACTCGGGATAGCTTTTGTTGAGGTTGTGGCTGAGCTTCCTCATCATCTTCATCTTCCTCTTCTTCTTCTTCATTGTTGTTGGTGTTGTCTTGAGGCGGTGGAGAAGGAGGTTGTGGTGGATCTTCTTGTTGCACTTCCTCATCTTGGTGAGTTCCACTTGTGGAGGCCTCCATGTTGCCTTGAGGTTCATCTCGCTGTGAGGTAGGGGGCTCCACATATGTAGATGAGGTACTCTCCTTCACTTCCATGGGACGGATCTTTCCAATAGATAAATCTTGGATAGCTTCCGATGGGTCCTTGTCTCCTACATCAATAGGCATTTGCTCTACTTGCAAGCCATTAGATTCATCAAACTTCACGTCTACCGTCTCTTCAACCTTTCGGGTGAAATTATTGTAGACACGGTAGGTGTGGGAGTTTGATCCATAACCAAGAAAAAAGCCTTCATGTGATTTAGGAGCAAATTTAGACCGACGATGCTTATCAAGGATATAGCATTTCGAACCAAAGACACGAAAGTATCCCACTTGGGGTTTGTTACCGGTGAGGAGCTCGTATGATGTCTTGCCGAGGAGCTTATGAAGATAAAGCCTGTTGATAGCATGACAAGCTGTCTCGACCGCTTCCCCCCAAAAATGCTTCGGTGTCTTGTATTCATCAAGCATCGTTCTCGCCATCTCTATGAGCGTTCGGTTCTTCCTCTCAACAACTCCATTTTGTTGAGGAGTGTACGTAGCCGAGAACTCATGTAGAATCCCTTCCTCATCGAGAAAAGAGTCTACATTGGCGTTCTTGAACTCTGTTCCATTGTCACTCCGAACTTTCTTGATCTTCACCTCAAATTGATTTTGGGCCTTTTTGGCAAAGGTTTTGAAGATTCTCTGAACCTGCGATTTGTCATCAAGGAAAAATACCCACGTAAATCTGGAATAATCATCAACTATAACTAGACCAAAGGAGTTACCACCAAGGCTTTTGTAAGCATTGGGACCGAAGAGATCCATATGAAGAAGCTCAAGCGGTCTCCTTGTGGTCATGATGTTCTTCACGGGATGACTTCCACCTACTTGTTTTCCTGCTTGACAAGCACTACAAAGTCTATCTTTGTCAAAGAAAACATCTTTAACACCAAGAATATGATCACCTTTGATCAGCTTGTCTAGATTACGCATACCAACATGTCCAAGCCTTCTATGCCATAACCAACCTTTAGAGGATTTAGTAATGAAGCAAGCTCTAGGTTGGGCTTTCTTAGTGAAATCAACAATATATAGATCACCTCTACGGATACCGGTAAACGCCATGTTATGATTGTCACGACGAAAGACTTGGCAATCTACTTCGGTGAATAGCACATTGAATCCAAAGTCAGCTAATCTAGACACGGAAAGTAAATTGTATCCAAGAGATTCTACAAGCATGACATTTTGAATAGAGCTATCATGAGATATGGCCACCTTACCAAGGCCAAGTACCTTACCCTTGGAGTTGTCTCCAAAAGTCACATACTTGCATGGACCATCGTTCTTTGCAAGCTCTCGAAACATGTCTTTGTCTCCGGTCATGTGGTTGGTGCATCCACTATCAAGAATCCACTCTTTTCCGCCGGACATGTAGTCTCTCAGATTTGCCATAAGATTGAGACTCTTCATGATCTTGTCTAGCTCGGTGTCCGAATCGGAGTAATCATCATCATGCTCATGCTCATCATCATATTGACCCATAGATTGTTCATCATCAACACCTAGGTCAATTTGATAACTACTTGCATTAGTTTTGTCAATGTGACAATAATCATCGGAATGCAATACAAGAGCATTTCTAATTAAAACATTGATAAGACCGGGATCACCCTTCTTTTTCATAAGATCACGAAGCTCAAAGAAGCATTTATCAAAGTTGGGATCATTGGGGCGCATCATATCAAATTCAATAGTCTTGTATAGAATTTCATCAAGACCTCTCAAAGAGTAGTCCGGATAAAGTTCTTCCAAGAACTTCCACATAGCATAGGCGCACTCAAAGTTTGTAACGAGCTCAAGCAAGTTATCGGGTAACCCTCTAATGATAAGATTTACAGTCCTAAGGTTACGAAGCAAATCAAGCTCTTCATCCATGGTAGGGTGCAAGGGGTCAAATGGAGGCACATAGGGGGTCTCAACATATTTGCGCAAATTGTACGTCTTAAAGATAATAAGCATTTCAATCCTCCACGAGTTATAGGACACTCCATTAAGAATAGGCACTCTATGGCTAACACTCCCAAACGTAGACACGTCCATCTTCCTCCAATGGTGTGTAAACCAAAGCAATGGAGACCAAAGCTCTGATACCAATTGAGGGATTGAAGAAGGTGAGAGTGTCTAGAGGGGGGTGATTAGACTACTCGACAAGATAAAAATTCTGGCTTTTATCAAGGACAGATTTTGGCAGATTTTGCATAACACACAAGTCAAGTAGCACACTACACATGCAATTCTAGAGTATGGGCAGCGGAAAGTAAATTGCACAAGTAGTAAAGAGAAGTGGAGAAGATCAAACGCAATTTGGAGACGCAATGATTTTTCCCGTGGTTCCGATAGGTGGCGCTATCGTACATCCACGTTGATGGAGACTTCAACCCACGGAGGGTAACGGCTGCGAGAGTCCACGGAGGGCTCCACCCACGAAGGGTCCACGAAGAAGCAACCTTGTCTATTCCATCATGGCCTACGCCCACGGAGGGCTAGCCTTACTCGGGGTAGATCTTCACGAAGTAGGCGATCTCCTTGCCCTTACAAACTTCTTGGTTCAACTCCACATCTCGACGACGGAGGCTCCCAAGCGACACCTAACCAATCTAGGAGGCACCACCCTCCAAAAGGTAATAGATGTTGTAGATGATGATGAACTCCTTGCTCTTGTGCTTCAAATGATAATCTCCCCAACACTCAACTCTCCTCACTGATTTGGCTGTGGTGGAAGAAAGGATTGAGTGGAAAGCAACTTGGGAAGGCTAGAGATCAAGCTTCATATGGTGGGAGTGGAGCAACTTGATCTCAACACAAGGGTAGGTAGTTCTCTTCTCAGAAATGTAAGGTAGGAGTGTTATTTCTTTCTGATGGCTCTCTCCGCGAATGAAGAGGGGGTGGAGGGGTATAAATAGCCTCCACACAAAATCCAACCGTTACACACATTTGAGCAATCTCGGTGGGACCGAAGTGGACAACTCGGTGAGACCGATAGTTCAAATAATGTGAACGTTGGGATTTTCGGTGGGACCGAATTATACAATCTCGGTTAGTCCGATTCGTGCAATGACAAGAGCATGCCAGTTTCGGTGGGACCGACTTCATCATCTCGGTGACACCGATTTGATGACAGAAGGTTACAGAAACTTGGCAACTCATGTTTCGGTGAGACCGAGTTCAGAATCGGAAAATCCGAGTTTACTAGGGTTTGGCTTATGGCTGAGGTGGTTCATCTCGGTGTGACTGAGTTTGGAATATCGGTGGGACCGAGACTACTTATGAGTGTATATGGCAGTGAAAGTTGCTGATAGTTTAGGAGATGTATCACTAAGCACTTGAGCAACCAGATCATCATCATAACCTCATCCCCTTTTAATAGTATTGGCTTTTCCTATGGACTCAATGTGATCTTGGATCACTAAACCAAAAATGGAGTCTTGAGCTTTTGCCAATGCTTGCCTTAGCATTTTGAGGGGTCCACTTCTTTAGTCCTTTTGCCATGCCAATGTGATTGAATTTCCTGAAACATACTTGATAAAAGCATTAGTCCAACCACAAAGTATGTTGTCATTAATTACCAAAACCACCCGGGGAGCAAATGTGCTTTCAATAATCTATTCGAATAGCCGTGTCTGCGGTAATGGACTTCTGGGTTGCCTATTATAGTTCATAGACAAGTGAAAGTGGATACTCTAAAACGCGCAAGATAAGCATGAGTGCTATGGATGGCCTTCTCGTAGGGAGACGGGAGCGGATCCATAGTGGTGTATTGATTGGTGAATATGTGGACTCGTGTGCGCCACCTCAAAAGAGTTACTTGCAGTCGTAGTTAGGATAGCCACCGAGTCAAAGCTGGCTTGCTGCAGTCAAACCCCACCACCCCCTTTGTTGATACTGATGCATATGTAGCTAGTTCTGATGTAAGACTTGCTGAGTACCTTTGTACTCACGTTTGCTTAATTATGTTTTGCAGAGAGACTTCAGTCTCGCTAGTGGTTCCGCGCGGACTTCGACGTTTAACTTGTTACCTCAGCTACGATCTTGAACCCTTGTAGGATCTGGTAGATAGTCAGGCTTCTCAGCCTTTTTCTTTTGTAGATGTCTGTACTCAGACATGTAATGCTTCCGTTGCCTGTATGCTCTGTATGTTGGGTCATGTGACCTCTGATTGTAATAAATGCTATGTTGGCTCTTCTGGGCCTTATCTATATGAGTTGTTGAGTTATGTTGTGATGCCATGTTGTATAGCACATACTTGCATGTTATGCGTACGTGTAATGTGTATTGCTATGTGTGGGATCCGACACCTAGTTGTTTACCTTTGGTAGCCTATCTTACAGGGAAATGTCTCCTGGTGCTTCCACTGAGCCTTGGTAGCTTGCTACTGCTCCGGAACACTTAGGCTGGCCGGCATGTGTCCTTCTTCGTTCCTGTGTCTGTCCCTTAGGGGAAATGTCACGCGTTGTTCCTTTAAGTCCTTGTAGCTTGCTACGACTTGGGTTCATACGTTGATGACCGACACGTTCGTTGCTGGGTCATGTATGCATGTCTCTGTAATTTAGTGCCACTTTTGGTTTATAACTGGTCATGTCGGCCCGGGTTCTCTGTCATATGGATGCTAGCGACACTATCATATACGTGTGCAAAATGCGCAAACGGTCCCGGGCCAGGTAAGGTGGCACCCGTGGGAATACCGTGCGTGAGGCCGCAAAGTGATATGATGTGTTACAGGCTAGACCTGTGTGACTTAGGATCGGGGTCCTGACACCAACAGTTGAACAGACAGAAGTGGTAGAAACTGAACTGAGGGTTGAATCCACAATAACGTGATCCTAATAAATAGAATGAGAATCCTAGTTCTTAATCCCCGTAGAAAAGGAGAAGATGACTCAGATCAGAATGTCATGGGGTAAAGGAGTAAAAAGAGCCTTACGTTCCCTTCCACAATCAATTCCCTTACATAACTAAAGAATTTCTAGACACGACTTCGACCAGTTTGGCTTACTAATCCTACAGGCAGTCAGGCTCTGATACCAAAGCTGTCAGGACCCCGATCCTAAGTCACACAGGTCTAGCCTGTAACACATCATATCACTTTGCGGCCTCACGCACGGTATCCCCACGGGTGCCACCTTACCTGGCCCGGGACCATTTGCGCATTTTGGCACACGTATGTGATAGTGTCGCTAGCATCCATATGACAGAGAACCCGGGCCGACATGACTAGTTATAAACCAAAAGTGGCACTAAATTACAGAGACAGGCATACATGACCCAGCAACGAACGTGTCGGTCATCAACGTATGAACCCAAGTCGTAGCAAGCTACAAGGACTTAAAGGAGCTACGCGTGACATTTCCCCTATGGGACAGACACAGGAACGAAGAAGGACACATGCCGGCCAGCCTAAGTGTTCCGGAGCAGTAGCGAGCTACCAAGGCTCGGTGGAAGCACTAGGAGACATTTCCCTGTAAGATAGGCTACCAAAGGTAAACAACTAGGTGTCGGATCCCACACATAGCAATACACATTACACGTACGCATAACATGCAAGTATGTGCTGTACAACATGGCACCACAACATAACTCAACAACTCATATAGATAAGGCCCAGAAGAGCCATCATAGCATTTATTACAAACAGAGGTCACATGACCCAACATACAGAGCATACAGGCAACGGAAGCATTACATGTGTGAGTACAGACATCTACAAATGAAAAAGGCTGAGAAGCCTGACTATCTACCAGATCCTACAAGGGTTCAAGATCGTAGCTGAGGTAACAAGCTAAACGTCGAAGTCCACGCGGAACCACTAGCGAGACTGAAGTCTCTCTGCAAAAACATAAATTAAGCAAACGTGAGTACAAAGGTACTCAGCAAGACTTACATCAGATCTATCTACATATGCATCAGTATCAACAAAGGGGTGGTGGAGTTTGACTGCAGCAAGCCAGCTTTGACTCGGTGGCTATCCTAAACTACGACTGCAAGTAACTCTTTTGAGGTGGCGCACACGAGTCCACATATTCACCAATCAATACACCACTATGGATCCGCTCCCGTCTCCCTACGAGAAGGCCATCCATAGCACTCACGCTTATCTTGCGCGTTTTAGAGTATCCACTTTCACTTGTCTATGAACTGTAGAGGTAACCCAGAAGTCCATTTCCGCGGACACGGCTATTCGAATAGATTATATATAAAACCCTGCAGGGGTGTACTTCTTCACACACGCTCTCACCACTTACCGCCGTCTACACGACATGTACTCGGCAACCTTCAAGCGGAGGCCCAGTGAGGGTGTCGGCCACGACCTGACTAACCACACAAGTCTCTCGTCCAGGTTTATCGCCTATTTGGGTTCCATCCGTGGGAAGATCCGGCCGGGGTGTCGCTCACGGCCCCAAACGATGTGTACAGGGTTCCCGCATCACCAAACGGGCAATCGGTACACCGTGCCACGTACCTGCCGCGTCACAGCCCACCCCGAGGGTCAGCGCTGCGCATGACCTCCAGTAAACTACAAACACCAGAAACTAGTTGCAACTCCTGGACAGAGATCATGCTGATTAATAAGTCGAGAGAGTCAATTAAGGATCCCAATGTGTGGTAGTAGCTGTTTCATGGACCAACCAACACAGAACTCAGTTCCTGAGGACGGATGCAATGAGACAACCCACCATGTACTCCTACATGGCCTCTCATCGCTACCTTTACCAAATCGTGTTCACACACTTAGCTCACACACAGTAGGACATGTTCATCACATTCCAATTCATCCCCGATGAATCAGACCTGACACAACTCTAAGCAATAGCAGGCATAACCAGAAAGCATCAATGAGTAGGCACAACATGGCTCAAACAACTCCTACTCATACTAGTGGGTTTCAACTATTTACTGTGGCAATGACGGGTCATGCAGTGGAAAGGGGTTCAACTACTGCAGCAGGTAACAATTGAAGCGTTGTTGTCCTAATGCAGTAAAAGAGAGCAAGAGCGAGAGAGTGGGATTGTATCGGAATGCTCAATGGGGTTTTGCTTGCCTGGCACTTCTGAAGATAACATTGAGTCTTCATCGGTGTCATCGAACTCATCGTCGGAACACGTCTACTGAAAGGGGATAAACACCGGCAACAGAGAAAGAACACAATCAATGCAATGCGACAATATGATGCATGATCATGACATGGCAATATGTTGTTGATTGAGCTAATGCAACTAGCAACCATGTTAAATGAAGTTGGTTTGAATCAAAGGTTCAAATTCAAACTCCATATGTGATTATTTAAATGACATTTAATTGATTTGACCTGATCAGCAGGTTTAACTTGTTCAAACATGCATGAAAATGCCATAAACGGATTCCTTGGATTTTTCTGATCATTTTTCATATATAAATTATTTTCATCTGAGCTACGGTTGATTTTATATGATTTTTAGAAGTTTTGGCTAATTTCTGAAATAAATAAATCATTTAAGATTTATTTTAAAATCCAGAAACACTTTACTGCGTCAGCATGACCACATGCTGACGTCAGCAGGTCAACAGGGGCTGTTCGGGTCAAACCTGACATGTGGGGTCCACACGTCATTGACACAGCAGTTAAACAGGCTTAACTAAACTTAACAGAAAATTAAACTAAACTAAATAGGCACAGGGGCCCATATGTCAGTGTCTCGGTGGTTAACTAAAACTGGTTTAGTAACTAAACTAATTTTGTAGGGCCCTGGGTCCACCTGTCATCGACCCAGGGGGGGGTCATTAGCACTAATTTCAAAGTACCCGCCGGAGTAACTCGCCGGCGACCACAATCCGCGGCGGTGTCTCGCCGGAGTGGCTCGGATTTTGCGTACAAGGGATGGTTTCGGGCGCGGTTAGTCCCGTTGGAAAGCTGGCACTCAGCCGCATCCAATGGTGCAAGCTATACGACCTGAGGTGACCGGAAACAGCACCGGCGACGAGCGAGGCGGCGGCCGGAGTACGGGCTTGGTCGTGCGCGAGGCTGCAGTGCGCGGAGAGGCCAGCTGAGGTGATCTACATGCTCCTGGGAGCTCCAGGAGTCCATCTACGTGCTCTGTCGCGGATGAAACAAGCCATGTCCGCGGCGGCGACATGGCCGGCGGGCGGGAGCTTTCGGCTCCGGTGGGCAGCGGGGCTAGAGGAGGAAAACGACTGCGGGGAGAGCGGGATTGGGTAGAGGAGCTCACGGTAGGGTCGAAGAGCAGCTGAGTGGGCTCGGGGAGGCATCGGAGTCGGTGAATCGACGGCGAGGATCGCCGGCAACCGAAGAGGGGAACGGCGGCGACGACTGCGTCCACGGGCGTCTGGTGCCTCGTAGCTCGGCGGAGAGGTCTGGGGCGTCGAGGCGGAGCTTTTGAGCCAGTCAGGGGGAAAAGGGGGAGGCGGTGGTCATGGCTACGGCGAGCGGCGCTCTCAGGCGCGTTCGGTGGCGAGAGGGAGAGATCCAGGGGACGAGGTGAGAGCGAGGGAGAGTGAGAGGATGAGGCAGAGAGGTGTGTGGCGTCGTCTAGGGTCATCCAGGCGTCGGGGGGGGAGAGCGGCAAGCAGGAGGTGGCCGGGGCGTGCCGGCGTGCCGCGGGCACACGCCGTGCGTCCGACTGGCGGGAGGAAGAAGACCCCCTGCCCCTCATGGGCTGGGCCGGCCAGATGGGCCACACAGGTAAAGGCCAGGTAAGCCTAACTCTGTTTTATTTTCTGTGTTGTTTTCTTTTGTTTATTCATTTTGCCACTGATTCAAATTTAAAGTAAATCAAGGCAGGCAAAAACCTTCTGAAAATTTGTATGTTGCCATTCTGGACTTTTCCAAAGGCACATAATAATTTCAGAGCCTTTTGAAATATATTATATATATATGAATATTATTCAAAGGTCAAATACTTATTGATTTAAAACCAAATGCCCAAAATATATATCCCTGAGACTCCAAAAATATTGGTTTGAATTTTAACTCTTTCCAATATTTTTATAGCTTAACAGGAACATTTTCTTGGGTTTATTTGAAGCAATTTTTAAAGTTGATCATTTTTAGAAAAGATCTCTGAGGCTTTCCACTTTCCCCACTTCAAATTTAAATGGAAATTAAACATGATGCATGGGGCCACTCACTAAAGCAACTAGTTACAAGGCAGAATTCTAGGGCTGTGACAATATTGCAATAGAATAATTCATTGAAGCACAAAGCAATAAGCATAGGAAGACAAAACAAGTGCAGCTTCAAAACCTTCAACATAAAGAGAGGGAACTTGATATTATTTAAATATCTATAAGCATATGTTCCCTTTTCATAATAATTTTCAGTGGGATCACGAATAAACTCAACAATATAAGCATCACATAAAGCATTGTTACCATGATCCACATGCAAAAAGGTACTCTTACTCTCCACATAAGCATCTTTGGGGAGCCCATGGTTAGGACTTTTTAGCATTAACGTTTTCAGTCTCCCCCAAGCTTGAGCTACGCTCTCTCCGTCATAAGGATAGAAATTATAAACATAATTCCTATTCTCATGGACTTCATGAAGAGGATAAAACTTGGAGTAAAAGAGAGACTGGATCTCTTCCCAATCCAGCAGGTGAGAGTCATCTAGTAGCCTATACCATTCCAATGCTTTTCCTTTCAGGGACAAGGCAAATAATTTCCTCATGACTCCATCTCTTGTCAAACCTGAAATCTTAAACAACTCACAAAGTTCTGTAAGTTTCAACAAATGAATACTAGGATTGATTGTCCCATCATAACGATCATTCATAATTATTTCAATTATCCCAAGTGGTATTTTGAACGGGATACATTCAGTAGGTGGAGGAGACTTCTCTACCACGGGTGTGGTAAAGCGGCCTTCCCCAAGCAGCGAACTAAGATTGCGGTTTTCCATAAACATAACTAGTGAAATAAAAACAAGAAACAAAAAGATTTAATTGCAAGATCTAGAGAAGGTACCTTCACTTACCTCACTTCCCCGGCAACGGCGCCAGAAATAGGTTGATGTCTACTACACGCTTCTATTCTTGTAGACAGTGTTGGGCCTCCAAGAGCAGAGGTTTGTAGGATAGCAGCAAATTTCCCTTAAGTGAGTAACCCAAGGTTTATCGAACTCAGGGAAGTGGAGGTTGAACGTACCCCTTTCAAGCAACCCTGCAACTAAGATACAAGAAGTCTCTTGTGTCCCCAACACACCTAATACAACTAGGAGTTGTATAGGTGCACTAGTTCGGCGAAGAGATGGTAAAATATGGATCATAGGAGTGGCAAAGCAAAGTAATATAAATCTGTAATAAAAAGTGCAGCAACAAACAAGTGGTAAACGTGAGCACGAATGGTATTGCAATGGTGGAAACAAGGCCTAGGCTTCATACTTTCACTAGTGGCAACTCCCAACAACATTAACATAATTGAATCACATGATATTTCCCATAAAACATGCAATGGAGACGCACCCGGAGGTCATTCCTTTGTGGCCAAGAGAGGACGAGAATTATGTAGGGCTACAAAAGCACACCTCAAAGTTCGTAGTTCTCAATCTATGGATTTCCCAATGTCACCGCGGCCATCCAAAGAGAGTACCACAATCACCACAACATATCTAAAGGATAGTCAAAGACAAGCACCAAGAGACTCTCAATCTTCACTCAACACACAAAAGAGGAAATCACTCATGAAAATATTCTTCTAATCCATGTCCAATAGACCGTTGTCACCTTGGTCTCGGAGATTATACTAGATAAAGACAAGTGAGTACATCAATCCAATACATAGAGGAAGGGGAAACATCATGGGATCACCCTAGATTAACATAGCCTATGATCACAACGAAGATCACATCATGGGAGAGAGAATTGACCACATAGCTACTGGTAGAAACCTCAGCCCCGAGGAGGAACTACTCGCAACTCATCCGGGAAGCGTCCATGGTGGTGGAGAAGCTCCCGGTGGTGGTTCTCCCCTCCGGTAGGGTGCCGGGAAGAGTTCTCCTGGTGCTCCTGATCTTGGAAGCGCGGCGGCGGCGGAACAGAGATGAGATCGCGAAAAAGGGTTCCGTCCTCGAGGGTTTCGGGACGCGGTGTAAATATATGCCAAAGGGGGGCATCAGCGGAGGTCAGTGGGGCCAGGCGGCCTGGCGGCGCGGCCAGGAGGGGGGCCGCGCCCTCTGGGCGCCTGGAGCTCTTGTGGCCCCCCTCCGGCCCTACTTCAACCGCATGGAAGCTTCCGGAACGCTGATTTTTTATATATTTTTCCCGGAATTTTTCTGGCAATTTACGTAATGGGAAAACCTGAAATACAAAAACAGCAGAAAACGGAAACTGGCACTGGGGTGCACTGAGTTAATAGGTTAGTCCAAATATGATCAAAAGTGTATGGAAGTGCACAAATATCATAGCAATATCACACAAAAGAGGCATGGAGCAAGCAGAAATTATAAATATGTTTTGGACGTATCAAGAAGCTACCAAACAAGTGAGCCTAAAGGACACCACTACCACTTTACTTGATAGTAGTGACCTTGATTTTGATAATTGCACCCTTTCTGAAGTTATTGGTTTTCTTCACAATATGTCTAGAGATCCCCACACTAGCACACTTAACCTTGCCTTCACAGAGCATATCACTAATGCTCTCATCAAAGCTAGGGAGGAGAAGCTTAGGGTAGAAGCCTCCATACCTAGAGAAAGCTAGAAGATGGTTGGGATCCTATGATTAAAATTAAGTTGAATAACTTCTCTTGCTATGCTTTATGTGATGTTGGAGCTAGTACCTCTGTTATGCCCAAAAGAATATATGATATGTTTAAATTGAAATCTTTTGATCCTTGTTCTTTTGGTGTTCGTCTTGTTGATTCTTCCGTAAAGAATCCTTTGGGGAAGATCGACGATGTTCTTATCATTGTCAATGACAATTATGTTCCCGTTGATTTTACTATTATGGATATTGAATGTGAACCTTCATGTCCAATTATTTTGGGACGTCCTTTTCTTCGCACCGTTGGTGCTATCATTGACATGAAAGAGGGGAATATAAAATTCCAATTCCCTCTCAAGAAAGGGATGGAACACTTCCCTAGAAAGAAGATTAAGTTGCCTTTTGAGTCCATTACACGGGCTAGCTATTCTCTTACTCTTGATAAAACTTGATCTTCTCTTTTTGCATCATGCCTAGCTTAAAGGCATAAAAGGAAGCGCTTTTGGGAGGCAGCCCACAACGAATTAGGTTTTATTTTTTGCTTTTGTTGTGTCTTGATGTTTGTTACTACAGTAGCATCATCATTGTATCTTTTCTTTTCAGCTTTGTGCCAAGTTTAGCCTCCGATTACAAGAAAGTTCAAAAGTTGTGACGTGCTGTCCAGGAAACAGATTCTGTCCTTGGACAGAAAAATTCGAATAAAATCACCAGATCATATTTTTGATCTGAATTTTTTTGACAGCGTGCTCTATACAATTGGCTTTCGAGCGTGTCTTCTGAGTTTTTTGATTTGAGTTGCAGAAGTGCCCCGAAAAAATTGTTTACTACCTGTTGGTCTGTTTTTCACAGATTTTGTCCTGTTTTGCCTTTTCTTCGTTTTGCAAACCTTGAGCTTGCTTTTTCTTTGCAAAAACCTTTTGGCAATCTTGAGAAACAGTAGCTCTTCAAGATTATCTTTATTTCCAGTAGGGAAAAATTATTTTATTGTGGGTACTAACCTCGCTAATCAGATTATGATGAGTTATGTATGAAGGGAGTTTTCAAGTGTGCGAGGGAAGATGATAAAAGAAGATTCAGGAAGGTCAAACGCTCAAGCTTGGGGATGCCCCCGTGCACCCCCAAGAAATATTCAAGAAGACTCAAGCGTCTAAGCTTGGGGATGCCCCCATGCATCCCCTTCTCCATCAACAATTATCAGTTCGTCTTTCGTTCCACTATATTTTAATCACTTCATGCGTTATGTGCTATGCTTGGAGCGTCTTGATCTTAGTTTCCTTTTTAGTTTTCTTTAGCTTTGCTTGCTGTTCATAACAAGTTAGAACCCAGCTTTCTTTGTGTGGGAGAGAAACACGCTCCAATTCAACCTAGAACACAACATAGGATTTTCATGCTTATCTTTGCTGTGTGTGTTCTTTGTCTTTCCATAGCTGCTGTCATGTTTAGCTCTTAGTTTTCATGCTTTTCTTTTTAAAGAGCTTTTGTTTAGTTGGTTGCTGAACTCTCTTGAGTTTTCATGTTTATCTTGTTAAGAGAGTTTGCCTGTTGCACTGAGTTGTGTGTCTTAACTTAAAGTAGGTAATTGAGGTTGCAATTTAATTTTAGTAGTAACTTGTAATAGTTTTGAGGTATTGCCATGAGTAATGTCTGAACTTTTGGTGTCAAGAGCTTTAGCCTATTAGTGATAGATGTCGTATTTTGGGCAATCCGTGTTTATTTTCGAAAACCTACAAATAGTTGAGAACTTTAGCTACTAAATGGATCACTAATCTTTGGAGGGATCGAATATTAGAGTACACTCACGTACCATGAGCCGAGGATGCGCGAGGATAACCAAACCCCCATACACTCCTCCTCGGGGTACTTGTCTCTTTGTGAACCTCCTAATTAGACCGAGAGTTACCGATAATAAGTGCATGAGTTCTTCGGACTAATGTGAGTATTCGAAAGTTGACACTTCCACCTAGCCTTATTTTTCTAGCCTCTTCGGTACCGTGCATTGCCCTTTCTCACCTCGAGAGTTGGCGCATACTTCGCCGGTGCATCCAAATCCTTGGCACGATACGCTCTGTCATCATAAGCCTCATTATATCCTTCCTCAAAACAGCCACCATACCTACCTATCAAGGCATTTCCATAGCCTTTCCGAGATACATTGCCATGCAACATCCATCTTCTCATGACTTGATCTTCATGTCATACATGCTTTTTGCTTGATCGATGAGACGCATGCTAGTTGGGCCTTGCCCTAATCATTGCTACATGACGCGCTAGTATCATTGCATATCCTGCTACACCGGCAGAGGCATACATTTGCATACATCATGATAGTTTCATTTTCTTTATGTTGAGTACTTTTGTAAAGTGTGAAAGATCTTCTATACTTCTTGTAATTTGTAGAGTGTTGCCCCTAAAGTGAGGAAAAGATCCCAAAGAGGACAAAATCAAAAGATCCCAAAGAGGACAAATGAGAGTTAAATAGAAAGAGCCATTGAGGCCACAAAAAATTAAAAAAAAGAGAAAAATAAATAAAAAAGAGAGAAGGGGGCACACTACTATTCCTTTTGAGAGATCCACACTCGTACTCCATCTTATACCTTGTACTCCATAGAGATTATCATTCATGCATATAGCTATGTCGGGACCTTCACACTATAGAACTTGGCTTGTATATTCCAATGACGAGCCTCCTCAAAAGAGCTCTAGGTCTTCTTGAGCAAGCAAGTTGGATGCACCCCCACTAGTTCCATTGGAGAGCTTACCTTAGCTCATATGTGCATCCGTTGCATGGCAATCCCTACTCCTCACATCATATCTATCATTTGGCTTTCTCTCGCCTATTATTGTCCTCATTGATGTGAGCCTTTCACACCCTTTTTGTCTTCCCCCTTCATCATTTTTCTCTCTTTGCCATCCTAAGTGTCGACTTTCTTGCTTACGCTCATCCATTGCATGAGTGCTCAAAATATCGAAAGGGAGTGGATCATTTTGACTTGTACCTGGCCGGTGGTCTGGGGATGAGTCAAGATAAGATTCCAAAGAAGACCAAGTGTGAAACTTTAGTAGATTAAGTTCTCAACAATACAAAAACTATGTTTTACTCTCTCGTATATCCCTATCCCCTTTCTTGCACGCAAACACCATTTGGAGACATTCGAGTCACGGACAGCGAGAGCTCTTGCACCTTTATGTTCTTATGTTGCTTGTTACAATGCTAATATAGACTCTTGCTTGTTATGACTTGAATTGAATTACATGCCTTGATTGCTTTACTTAAAAGTTCTTATATGGTTGGTAGCATGTCACCACAGAAATTATGCTTGTTATCATTTACCTACTCGAGGACGAGCAGGAATTAAGCTTGGGGATGTTGATACGTCCAAAACGTATCTATAATTTCTGCTTGCTCCATGCCTCTTTTGTGTGATATTGCTATGATATTTATGCACTTCCGTACACTTTTGATCATATTTGGACTAACCTATTAACTCAGTGCACCACAGTGCCAGTTCCTGTTTTCTGCTGTTTTTCTATTTCAGGTTTCCCCCATATTAAAAGTGCTCCAAAAATTTCGGGAAAAATACAGGAAAAATCAGCGTGCAGGAAGCTTCGAGAAAAACCAAAGCGGGGCCAGAGGGGAGCCAGGGGTGGCCCAGGCGGCCACCCGGCGCGGCCCCACCCCTGGCCGCGCAAGGGGGGCGCCTGGGGCCCCGGCTACGCCTCTGGTGACCCCCCTTCGCATATATATTCCTCGCGTCCCGAAACCCTCGAGGACGGAACCCTTTTTCGCGATCTCGCCTCTGTTCCGCCGCCGCCGCGCTTCCAAGATCGGGAGCATCAGGAGAACTCTTCCCGGCACCCTGCCGGAGGGGAGAACCACCACCGGGAGCTTCTCCACCACCATGGACGCTTCCCGGATGAGTCGTGAGTAGTCCACCTTGGACCATGGGTCCATGATCAGTAGCTATGTGATGTTCTCCTCCCCTCTTTGTTCTTCATGGTTTAGACCTCGTGAGCTGCCCTACATGATCGAGGCACATATGTAATCTTTATGCTGTTGCTCTGCTGAGTTTGCTGGGATCCGATGGATTATGAGATTATGTTCAGATTGTGTGTGAGTAATATATTTGATTCACCTCTTTTATATTTATGTTCTTGAGTAATTCTTGCATGTTCTCCGTTGCTGTTTATTGCTTTGGCCAAGTAGTAGGTAGTAACTCCAAGAGGGAGCGTTATGCTTGATTGTGGGTTCATGCCCCTTGATGACTAGCTTGAGTGACAGAAACATGAGTCTAGGGGATGTGTTGTTGCCACAAGGGGGAAAACAACGGTGCTTGTACTTGCGGGTGCAAGGATTGTTTACTTTACGCAAAGTTCTTTTAATGCAGTTGTCTGTTGCTTTGAGTTTACACTTTGGGTGGGATTCGCAACTTAATACCAGCGAGATGTTCTGGATATATATCTCAAGGTGGATGATTAGTAGATGCAGATGGATTTCGGTCTACTTGCCTTGGCGTACCGCCCATGCTTTTGAGCCTCTACCTTTCTTTGCAGCATAGTTAGCATTGGTTTGCGCACATAATCCTGTCAATTGCCCAGCTGTAATTTGTTTATCTCGCTTTGCTGTTTTATCGTCTTTTGGGAGAGAGACATCACTAGTGAACATCATGGGACCCCGGTCCATATTTCCAACACTGATCACACCTTCTATTTACTCCCTGTTCTTATTTCCTAGTTGCAGTCATACCTATCATTATTATCTCTTGTGTTTGATCCTTTGTAAACAACAAGGCCGGAGGGATTGACAACCTCTCTGTACTCGTTGGGAGCAAAGTTATTTGTATCTGTGTGCAGGTCCTGTCAACCGCTAAGTTTCTGGCGCCGTTGACACCTTCTTGTCGACCCTCGGGGTCTCACGGGATTCGATCCTTGGTACCTTTGCCAAGAGAAATTTGCTGCTACGCTACATCTCAAACCTTCCACTTGGGGTAACCAACGAGGGGCGAGAAGCCATCAAATCATAATATCATGTTGTTTTCCAATTTGGAGTGTGTTTGCTTGTTCTTTAGACGCATTTTGCATATTTGTCATGCTTGTCTTGTTTTGCTCATATCTTCTAGGCCGTAGCTCCGAAATAAACAAACTTTATATGAAACTTGACTAGAATTTCGAGTAGATCATCATGGTGCATGTTAACTTGCTGTTTAACAACTTTAACTTAAGGTTTGTTCAGATCTGGACCAAATTCAAAATGTGCATATGAGGACTTACCGGAATTGCTATATGTTGATTTCGGCCTCATTTAAACTTGTTGGTTTGTGTTATTCTTGTGTGCTTCATCCCTTGCCATGTTTTGCATCATATAGACTTGTCTTGCATCATACTTGGTTGAGCATCTTGTCTTGTTCTTGTGTTGTGTGTTTACCGTGTTGCTTGCTTCTTCTCGGTAGTGCTTGTTCCGTTGCAATCGTGAGGATTCGTTCGTCTACGCTTGGTTCGTCTTCAAGCCTTCTTCATCGTCTTCTTCATGGATCCGCTCTTCTTCCTTGCGGGATCTCAGGCAAGATGACCATCACCTTGGATACCTTTACTATCATTGCCATGCTAGCTGTCTCGATGCTATCGTTATATGTCGCCCTACCTATCTTTTGTTGTCATCCTCTCCTTATTGCCATGAAACCTCTAACCTTTTGACACCTTCCCGGCAAACCGTTGTTTGGCTATGTTACCTGCTTGCTCAGCCCCTCTTATAGCGTTGCTAGTTGCAGGTGAAGATGAAGATGGCTCCATGTTGGAACTTGATGTTTTGGGAATATCACAATATCTACTATTATTCTTAACACACCTATATACTTGGCAATGGGTGGAAGGCTTGGCCTTTTGCTCGGTGTTTTGTTCCACTCATGCCACCTTAGGAGCCGATAAACCGGTGTTATGTTCCTTAATTTTGCGTTCCTGACACGGTAGGGTATATGGGGACCCCTTGACAGTTCGTCTTTGAATAAAACTCCTCCTGCAAGGCCCAACATTGGTTTTAATTTGCCTCGTAATAACAACTTAATTAATTAATTAAATTGCATAGGGGGTCGCGCCCTCGAGGATTCTTTCTACATAGCAGGGGGGCAGTGCTGATGGTGTTGGTCCCAAACGGGCAACCTGCGGGGCCACCTCGGGGAAACCCGAGGGCTGGATTTACTCGTAGCATGTCTCATCCGGTCGTGGCCTGAGACGAGATACGCGCGGCTACTATCAGGATGTCGGCACGCCGGGAGGTCTTGTTGGACTTGTTATACCATTATCTAAATGTCTTGTGCACCGGGAATTCCGAGTGTGATCGGGCCTTCCCTAAGATAAGGGGTAATATTATTATTACCTCTGCTGATCGTGAGAGCTTGTGATGGGCTAAGTTGGGACACCCCTGCAGGGTTATGATCTTTCGAAAGCCGTGTCCGCGGCTATGTGGCAGATTGGAATTTTTTAATGTCCGGTTGTAGAAAACTTGACAGAGGATCCGAAGTAAAACACACAACCGTGTGAGTAACCGTGACCGTCTCTTTTCACTTTGAGAAGAGCACACGGTGGGGTTATGTTTGACTCGTTGGTAGTTCAGGATCTTTAGCGATCATTATTAGTTTGCGACCGCTTGCGTAGATGCTCATCTTATTCTTGTACTCGTAAGTTAGCGACCATATATATGCTTAGCTACTGTTGTAACCTCACCACTTAACCTCTTCCTACCCATTAAGCTTTGCTAGTCTTGATACCCATGGTTATGGGATTGCTGAGTCCTCGTGGCTCACAGGTACTACAACAAAATTTGCAGGTGCAGGTTTCGATGACTTGACGTGAGAGCGATGTTACCTTTTGTTGGAGTTCTTTCTTCTTCTTCTTCGTCAGTCTTGGGCTAGGTTCCTCGTCGGCAGCCTGGGATAGCAGATGGATGTCGTTGTGCTTTTCTTGTTTGCGTCCATAGTCGGATGCCTTGTATTGATATTGTTGTATTCATGTGACTTGTATGAATTGTTGTATCCCCCATGTATGTATGTAATGTTACGATGTAATGATATCCATCTTTCTAAGCGCCCGAAATGCGGTTGTGCCCCAATCACGTAAGTGTCACGTGATCGGGATTGAATCGCATCTTGGGCCTGACATCGGCAGCCACTCAGACGGCAGCTCCAGAGACGGGGAGGAGCTGGCGCTCCGTATCACGCTCGCGAGTCGATACGGCGACATCTCCGGCTCCGGTGCTATGCCGCTTGTCACCCGTCGCGGCCTCCTCTCGCCCGGCGGCCTCCTCCAGCTCCGTCCGCTGCTCCGCGCGGGTAGCGTTGGGTTCTAGTGCCCGCTCAGCCGACGTCGCAGATGCGGACTCCGGAGTCGGAGGCACTGCTACTTGTGAAACCACGTCAGTAAATTCACCGAAGAGGAGGGGATGATGCAGCACATCAGCGATAAGTATTTCCGTCGGTTATGAAACCAAGGTTATCAATCCAGTAGGAGAACCAAGCAAGGAATGTTAGCAGCACCTGCACACAAACAACAAATCCTCGCAACCCGACGCGTGGAGGGGTTGTCCAACCCTCTTGGGTAAGGTAGTATGATAGAAAGATAGATTGATATGCAAATAAAACACAGCAAGGTATTTTTGGGGTTTTGATAATATAGATCTGAAATAAAAGAAGCAAATAAGTGGGAAACGCTACTAGCAATATAGATCTGCAAGTATATAATGAGAAATAGGCACGGTGGCCATAGGTTTCACTAGTGTCTTCTCTCGAAAAAATAGCATACGGTGGGTGAACCAATTATTATAGGGCAATTGATAGAAGAGCAAATAATTATAATGATATCCAAGATAATGATCATGTATATAGGCATCACGTCCAAGATTAGTAGACTGACTCCTGCCTGCATCTACTACTATTAGTCCACACATCAATCGCTATCCAGCATGCATCTAGTTTATTAAGTTCATGAAAGAATGTAGTAATACCTTAAGAACGGCGACATGATGTAGACAAGATCTATTCATGTAGGAATAGACCCCATCATTTTATCCTTAATAGCAACGATACATGCGTGTCATGTCTCTTTCCGTCACTGAGATTGAGCAGGGCAAGATCGAACCCATTACAAAGCACCTCTTCCCAAATCAAGTTGGTCAAACAAAACTGAAATATCGAAGAAGAAATACGAGGTTATAATAATCATGTATAGATACAAATAGATTTGACCAGAAATTCACAATTCATCGGATCCCAACAAACACACCGCAAAAGAGTTACATCAAATAGATCTCCGAAGAGAACATTGTATTGAAGATTAAAAAGAGAGAAGAAGACATCTAGCTACTGCCTACGGACCCGTAGGTCTGTGGTAAACTACTAACATATCATCGGAGAGGCACCAATGAGGACGACGAACCCCTCTGTGATTGTGTTCCTCTTCGACGGAGTGCCGGAAAAGGGCTCTAGATTGGATCTCGTGGTTCTGGATCTTGCGGCGGCTGAAACAATTTTTCTCCGGCTCCTCTAGGGTTTCTGGAATATTTGAGTATTTATAGGGCTGAGAGGCGGTGGAGAGGACCCCCGCGGGCCCCACTACCCACGAGGGCGCGCCCTGGTGTCTCGTGGGCTTCTCTCGTGGATTTCTTTGGCCTGCTGGATGTCTTCTTGTCCAAAAAAAATTCTCCAAAAAAGTTTCATTGCATTTGGACTCCGTTTGATATTGATATTCTGCAAAGTGAAAAAGAAGGAGAAAACAACAACTGGCACTGGGCACTATGTCAATAGGTAAGTCCCAAAAAATAATATAAAGTTGCTAGAAAATGATTGTAAAACATCCAAGAATGATAATATAACAACATGGAATAAAAAATCATAGATACGTTGGAGACGTATCAGGAACGAGCTGCCCGCCGCGAGAGGTAGAGGCCAAGGGAGATGCCAGACGGGTCCGACGGGTCTGCGCAGTCCGCCCGCCGCCGTCGGGTGCCCGACGAGAAGGACGGTCACTTCGAGTGGGCGTGCAGCCGGTCACTGACTGAGGCGGAGACGAAGGCCCGTAGGCTCAACGCCAAGCAGCTCCGGCTCGGCATTGAGCAATCCGAGCAGGAGGCGGTGGAGGCAGCGCGGGAGGCAGCAAGGGAAGCCAAGCTCAAGCGCAAAGCAAGATCGCACCGTCCTTTGCTTGCAAGGCTACATCGCCATCTTCGATTCCTCCTCCGGCGACGGGTCTGACGGCTCTGACATGGACCCACCTCTTGTCGCGGTCTCCTACAACTGCGCCGGCGACTGGAAGGGTAAAGGGCCGACGAGGAAGTGGTGAAGATCTGTATTAATTTCAAGTTTTTAGATGTAGTTTGAACTCGTTTGCCGTATTATGTGTATTATGTGAATTTTGGCTATCTTTTGATGATCCGGCAATGATCTTTTGATGAATCGATTGTGCATTTGTGTGCTCGCTTATGATCTATATAATTTTTATCAACATTGCATGAGTTAGTATGAATATAGGGAACGGAGTATAAGATACACGGGTATGGAGTCGCGAATATAAGGAGTACCCGGTCAGTATCCACAGGGAAGCCCGAGCGCGACCGCGAGCGTATAAGGGGCCGGATTTGCCAACTCCGATTGTAGATGCTCTTACAAACAACTACCACTAGTAAAATAAAAACAGACCTTAAAATCACACTGTAAAAGGAGCAGGCATCGATCATGCTCGACACCATGGACCATCCGAGCAACTTGAGTGAGAGGATCCACGCCCCGTTCAGTGACTGGTGCCGTAGACCTCACTCCTAATTTAGCAAGTATGGCGACAGCAACTAACTAGGCTAGTTTGTTTTCGTTCAAGTCAGATCATGAGAGTTTAGTATTCCTCGCGGGCAAAAGAATCAGAGTTTAGTATGACGAGGGTCCTACGGTGACATCGACGCGAGACTGTAGGGCATACGTACGTGTGTGTGCGTGGTCGGCTTCGCACTATGGCACTGGTACGAGAAAAATGACCGGGACGTCCATGGAACTTTTTCTACTTCGCTGATAGCCGAAAGGATGATGCGTTCTGCATAAGAATCCATCTCTTGCCACGCCGAAAGGATGCACCCTAGCTATCAATCTATCGCATTTTTGGCTTTACAGCGTTCTTCGCCACGCCGTTTATTTTTCTCTATCTACACCATAGCTTGCCGAGGTCTTTTTCAAATACTAGAAAATTACGAACAGCTAGCGTTTAACATGAGGCGAGGTAGATTATCCGAAAGAAATTCGAGATTCAGCCGCTCAAGGCCTTGACCTCGGGTCTTCAGCTCCGATCTCTCGCTTTCCTGGAGTCAAATCAAAGAAAGCATCGGGAGTTGAAGGCTCCACCTGAAAACGGAAGAACATTGGTGGTACATGGTACTCCAATTATGTGCGCTGCCAGAGCGAATTTATAACATCTTTATTCAATGGTACCATTGTACACCACACCACGGAGACGGGAGGATCCTACGCTAGCCACGGCTGCACCACCGCACCGCACGCCGGGGGCGCTCGGCCCCCGGCTCCCAGGCGGGCCCATACAGGTTACCCCACGTCTCTCCTGAGCTAGCCCCGGCGAACAACGTCATCTTGCAGCCGCGCGCACCTCCTCCTCGTCTCTCGTCGGCTCTTCAGATCTCCGGCTCCGGCGGCACCTCCACGGCGGCGGACGCCTCCGGGAGGAGGTGCTCGGGGCGGCACCCGGCGACGAAGTCGATGATCTCCTTGCCGGACTCCTCCGCGCCGCTGGGCGGCGGCGAGATCCGGAGCAGCACGGTGATGGCCACGAGGAAGAAGCCCGTGGAGACGAGCAGCGGCCAGAAGAAGGAGACCACGGCGCCGAGCCTGGGCCCGACGGCGGAGATCGACACCACGGCAACGGCGAGGAACGCCACCGCCGCCGCCGCGCGCAGCCGGTGCTCCCACATTAGCTCCCCGAGCTTCGCCTTGGTCGTCATCGCCGGATCGGCGCCGCGAGCACGCCCGGAGAGCAGAGATCTACGGGAGGGAGGTCTGGCTGGCTCGCTGGGCCGGTGGCTTGGCCTTGGCTAGGGCTTTGGTTTTAGGAGGAAGAGAGATGGGGGTTTCGTCGGGAGGGTGGAGACTGGAGAGTGGGGAAAGGGATGGTGATAAGCGTGAGGTTATCTCATACTCCTACTGAGGAGATTCGACCTGCCGCCGCCTCCAGCCAAGGTTGTGTGCTTTTTTGGGCATGTTCTTTTCTCGCTGCGCCGGGGATGGCGTGGGTGTGGATACTGTCCACGACGGTGCGCTTACCTTTTATGACGGAGTTCACCAAAATACCCCCCACGCGCAGGACTGCTGTGCTCATGAGTCTCTGTGATTTTTGCTTCACTAGTATTACAGCCAACATATCACACTGACTTTTTGGTTCACTAGTTCACCAAAATACTAGTCAGTCACGCGAATTCTTGATGTTTCTTTTTATTTCTCATCGAACATATCACACTGACTTTTTTATTAGCCAAGACGTGTTGTATTACAATTTTAATCATTTGGTAGCACATGTTCATTGTATGGTGCATGACATAAAAATTTAAAGCACATTTCAGTCTGAAGCGGCCATTTTCTCTCAGCCAACTTGTGTCGTGCGGAGGAGAGGAACGCGGCAACGAGCCCATGCGAGTAGGGGAGATGGTGCGAGCTCGCGCACGTTCGCGTAAAAGAGACGGAAGGGATTGAGTCGCCTCCTGCCGAATCAGACGCCTTTATTTAGCCCCCTTCGACTCACCTAGCCAAATCGGACGCCTCTGTTTAGCACCCTCCGGCTCACCTCTGGGGAATGCAAAGGTGCGTTCGCGTAAAAGCGGCGGGAGGGATTGGGTCGCCTCCCGCCAAATCAAACGCCTCTATTTAGCCCCCTTCGACTCACCTAGCAACGGGAGGGATTGGATCACCTTCCGCCAAATCAGACGCCTTTGTTAGCACCCTTCAGCTCACCTCTAGGGAATGCGAGGGCACGTTCGCGTAAAGCAGCGGGAGAGATTGGGTCGCCTCCCGCCAAATCAGACGCCTCTATTTAGCCCCGGTCGACTCACCTAGCGACGGAAGGATTGGATCACCTTCCGCCAATCAAACGCCTATGTTTAGCACCCTTCGGCTCACCTCTAGGGAATGTAAGGGCGCGTTCACGTAAAAGTGACAAAGAGGGATTGGGTCGCCTCCCGCCGAATCAGACGCCTTTTTATAGCCCCCTTCGACTCACCTAGCAACGGGAGGGATTTGCTCACCTTTCAGCAAATAGGGTGCATTTGTTTAACACCCTTCGGCTCACCTACGCGGGAATGCAAGGGCGCGTTCGCATGAAACCAACAAGAGGGATTGGATCGCCTCCCATCGAATCAGACACCTCTATTTAGCCCCCTTTGACTCGCCTAGTGACATCGACGGAAGGGATTGTATCACCTTTCGTCAAATCAGATGCCGCTGTTTAGCACCTTTCGACTCACCTCCGGGGAATGCAAGGGAAAAAACAGTGCACACAACCAAACAGACTTCATGTCGATGCGCGGCACGGAGGGTTTCCACGGGCCGCAGGTGCATTGCACAATAAAACCTGTTTTTTTTTATGGTAGCACAGTAACACTGGTTATACATCTGAGAGGGCATTTTGGGAAGGCGTGTATTTTCGTTGTATGATCTACAGCTGTTGGATTGTCAGGGTCCGTTTTGGCGTTACACGGGCAATGCACGCAGGGGCACAAGGGTCGGAACGTGGGCCAAACAGTGCGCGTGTGCGGCTCATGAGCGCTGCGTTGCTTGCTCACGTTGTTGGCACGTGCAAGGCACTCGACTCACTGGTTCCATGAATTCTCTGTCCTTTTTTTTTTTTGAGGAAAGAATTTTAGGGGAATTTTATTTTTTGAGAACATGAATTCTCTCTCCCGTGACCTTGCGATGGGCAAGAGGCCAGCCTGCCACGCCCATGTTATACGTCGCCCAGTGCTGCGGCTCACCTCAGTGGGCCAGCCCAGTAAAGCAATTTTGGGAAGCTTTTTCGAACCAGTTTAGACTGGTTAATGAAGCTTATGTTTTTTTTCTATGTGTTTTATCGTTATCATCGGTTTTCTTATTTATTTTCATTACATGCACTTTTTTATTTTCAACACACGTTGTACTTCTTTGTGTACACACATAAATACATGTTGAACACAAATACAAGTTTTGAATAGATGTTACACATTTTTCAAATACACACTGAATATATATATTTGAATGTTATGAAACATTTTATTAAACTACGGGAACAATTTTTTACATTGTATCTTTTCTAGAAAAATGTCATGAACATATTTTTAAAACATGTGAACATTTCCTTAAAATGTCAGGAACATTTATTTGATTCGCGTAAAACATTTTTCAGTTTAAAAACATTTTCAGAAATTTCATCAAATATCATGATCATTTTCTAAATGTCACGGACTTCTTTGAATAGTACAAACAGTTTTTAGAAAGTGAATGAATTTCTTCTACACCGAGTTACCATTTTTTCAATACATGAAGTATGTTTAAGTAAATTAATTTTTGAAATACTTTTTATAGTATTCTCGAAATGTAAGCAAACCTAAAAAAAGAAAAGAAAAATGAATGTAACAAGAAAACGAATGAAACTGACAAACATAACAGTGCTAGGCCAACCCACCGTCAGGGCCGGGCCGGCAAAATCAGGGGCCCTGTGCCAAATTCTATGGTAGGCCTACTTCGTTAGAGAAATCGTTCGCGGGATCAAGTCATCCTCCAAGGTAGGTTGCATAAATAAAATGTATTTTGAGGTGTTCTTCTTAATTGCCTTGATATAGATTCTTTGTAGTCATTCTGATGAAAACGTCTAGAAAAAAAAAATGTTTCCGCATTGTGCGTCAAGGGATTGCAAATACAGGCGTTTTGGCATTTTAGAAAATACTTTCACAAATGGCAGGAAGCCTAGAATTGGGTAATATAGATACTGATGATTGAAAGCCACAGTAAAAAGACCATTTCCCATTAACTAATCAAGAAACCTCCACGTATTTTTTTTTTGAGTCTAAACATACTTAGCTTTATTGATTTACCAAAAACATGGGGATACAATGTAAGTCTGGCGGGTTTAAGAGCCACAGATGGCGCCCGTAGTCCAGACCAAAAGCATGTTTAGCAAGGCTATGTGCCTCGATATTAGATTCTCGTCCTTCGAAGATGAAGGAACACTGCTGAAAAGTCATAGAAGTTTCTGCTATCTCCTTAATGATGCTTGCATAAACCCCTATAGTGTTGTTCTTGATATCCTGAACCACACCCTGTCAATCCGAAGCCACCAGCACCTTTGGTAGTGCGAGGTCTGTGGCCAAAGCCAAGGCTTCACGGCACGCTAAAGCTTCGAGTGTGGCTGGGTCGGATATTCCCTTGCTTCGGATGACAGACGCCCCAGGAAAGTTCCTGTTGAATCTCTGCAAACTGCGCTAAAGGAACCCTCGTTCAGATCCCGCGAGACAGCCCCATCCACCATAATTTTGGCAGTTCCAGCCGGTGGAGGAGTCCATATCGCCTGCTGGCGACGTACGACCTGAGCCGCTCTGACCTGCTTAGGCTTACATTCCCTTAGCTCCCTTACATACTTCATGATGAAATTATGAGTTGATTGGGGGCTCTGGAAAATATGTTCATGTAGCGCCTGCCTTCTTGCAAACCAAATTGACCATAGTGTCACCAGTACCTGGATGAATTCATCAGGAGATAACATATCAATAAGAGCAAAAATCCACCTTTTTGCATCTGGTTCCGTGGTACTCATCAGTGCTTCCACAAGATCCGGGTCTTGAAGCGCCCAAACACACCGTGCGACAGACTGTCGGCCTACACCATGCGACAGACTGTCGGCCTACGGGCTGGCCACTTGCTCCAAAATTCGAGGGCCCTATAAAATTGGGGCCCTGTGCGGGCAGCACAGCTGCACATGCCCCAGGCCCGGGCCTGCCCACCGTACACCTTGTTTGAGATGAGGACAACTCCTGATATCCCTCATTAATAAGTCCTCCTGATATCCCTCTTTGGATACCCCGGAGCTTCGGGGTTTAGAGCATCTCTAGTGGCTTGTCTATCTGGTAGACTAAACCAAATATAGACTACCAGAGGTCAAAAAACGTCTCCAGTGGCTTGTCTATGTGGTAGTCTAAATTTTAGACAACCACCAAAATAGCTACCGGTTGTCCACATTTGGACAACCGAGCCACAACCGAGCCACGACGAGG